>OY740788.1:42283634-42931842 GCA_963514005.1 Raja brachyura
ATGGACACGATGCTGAAAAGCCAAATAACCAAACGTGCACAATGTCTAAAAGCCAAATAACTGACCGGACACGATGCCTAAAAGCCAAATAACCGAACGGACACGACGCCTAAAAGCCAAATAACCGAAAGTGCACAATGCCTAAAAGCCAAATAACTGAACGGACACAACGCCTAAAAGCCAAATAACCGAACGGACACGATGCCTAAAAGCCAAATAACCGAAAGTGGACAACGCCTAAAAGCCAAATAACTGAACGGACACAACGCCTAAAAGCCAAATAACCGAACGGAAACGATGCCTAAAAGCCAAATAACCGAACGGACATGACGCCTAAAAGCCAAATAACCGAACGGACACGACACCAAAAGGATTTTTGGCTGAAAGTTTTTTTCCGGTGATCCGGTTTACTCCCACACTCCAAAGACATACAGATTTGTAGGTTCATTGGCTGCTGTAAATTGTAAATTGTCTCCAGCGTGTAGGATTGTGTTAATGTGATCACTGATCACTGGTCGGTGAGGATTCGGTAGGTGAAAGGGCCTGTTTCCCCACTGTATCTCTAAAGTCTAAAGACCGAGGGAACTCGAACATTGTCAGGGACAGGAAGAACAAGAAATTCTGTTAGAATTTGTAGACCAATTTAGCCATCATAGAACTCATTATGGGAGAACCATATCAATAAATTCATTACAAATGTTGAGCAGTGTTCTGCGTCTTGCATTGTTCTAATATTTTGAGGCAAACTTTGTACTAGAAATATTTAATAGTAATTACAAGACTTGTGCACTCGAGCTTACTTGACTTAAATTTACTTTGAAGGTCCAATTAATTTATTCATTTTATTAATCAATTCTTATAGAAAGAAATTGTGATCAGTGTAAAGAATTATTTTGCGGGAAAGTTGGTGTCAGCTGCCTTCTCAACTGATGTGTGCAAACCTTGTGATTACTTACAATCTGGAGTCATAAATGAGAGACTCCTGTGAGATCAGGTGGGTAATTTTTAATAAGTACAAGTGTGCATTCAAAAATTCATTTGACTGAATTATGTAGGGAATAGAATTTTGTGCTTAATCAAGTTTGCTTAAATAAGTGTTCTCTACAGGATTATCACATGGGGGATGAAACTATTTTGACAAATTATGCTGTAATGGGATCTGTTTCACTGTTTAGTTTTACATTGAGAATATTTTTATGTCAACAGTGATGACAGCTAATAATCATCTTTAAATATTTGTGACTGCTCAAATCATTCACGTTATATAAAAACTGAGCACACCTTTTTGCATAATTCTATTAATTGCAAATATTTTGTCAGTAGCATTTCTTCTTGATTCATGAGTTGATATTATTGTACACTTCTCCAAATTAACTATATTCTGCTATTCTGGACTACTTAGCCATCTTGTTTCAGCCGCATTTGTTCTTTTGATAAAATAGATGTCTACAATTGCGGTGAAAGGGGTGTTGCTATAGATATACAGTGTTTTATTTATATTGCTAAATGGGTACTGTTAGTTGAGTTACTCAACTGGACCAACAGCACCCACTTGGCCATATACATAGTGCAACAGCGTACTTTCAATTGAAGTTGGTCAGGATGTGTTTCCTCTTTATATTGGGGATCAAACTTATAACACTGGATGTTTCACTCCCTGAGATTTCCCTGCGCAGACCCAATAACAGTCGACTTTTAAGCTTCACTGAAGCGCTAAAGAAGGCTAAGAGAGGATTAGAGTCATGCCCACCTTATTTTGCTCTTGGACAGCTAGTAATGCATCCACGGAGGAATGCGTAATGGTGTCAGTTGGAGGATCAAACATCAGAGTACAAAGCGCTCAATGTTTGTATTTAGCCTTCAAGGAAAGGAATGCCATTTTAGCAGGATTTGAATTTGATGTCATCAAACGTTTTGTCTTGTGTGAATGACATGCCTATTATTTTATACATGATTGATCTTCCTTGACTCTCTAAAGTGAATACTGGTTTCATATTCTGCATGAATAGGAATATGTAAAAAGTTCCATAAATGACATATTTGTTTAGTAATATGGGGCTGCACAAAAAAATATATTTCCATCTATTTTGCAAATGTCAAACTTCATCGATTCTGGGATGAAAATTAGATAGTACTGGTAAATGTGTCGGTTGTGATGTACCATATACCCAATGAAGACAATGGAGTGACTTTTTGCTATTTTTTCATGAACAAGATTGTAATCTCCATGCATTGCAGATCCATGCTGTTTTGTTGCTTGGTGCATCAGTAAAAGAATGAGGGGAGATATTTTAAATATTTATCAATATGGTAGTGAACTTATGTTGCAGATATTGGTGAAATTGAAGGTTCCCTAAATCTGTAAGACATGCTGCCTGCATTTCAGAGTATTATACGAAGTAGTGGATACATGGATGGTCATTTTCCAGCATTCTTTGAACTCTGGACCAGATACTACAGACAAAAGAGTAACTAATATAACTCCAGTAGTTAAAGGAGGTGAGGGAAAACAGGGAACAATTAGATTTCTTGCTTGCAGTAGTAGCAGAGAAGATGCTAGAGTACATTATTAAAGATGTAATAGCAAAGCCATTGACGGGGTTAAAGGTCTGCGTGGATCTATGGAAGGAAAATCCAAATTCTCTGTCCAGATCCTTCTCCTGCATAATGCCATCCTTGACAATAATGACCCATGGAGAAATTCTTGAAAATGTGGGTGACTTTCCAAGTCTTGGGAGCCATCCCTCAGCAAAGTCAGCTGGAGATCCGGGCGGCCATAGTGGCGCAGCAGTAGAGTTGCTGCCTTACAGCGCTTGCAGCGCCGGAGACCCAGGTTCAATCCCGATTATGGGTCCTGTCTGTACGGAGTTTGTATGTTCTCCCCGTGACAGCATGGCTTTTCTCCGAGATCTTCAAAGATGAACAGGTATGTAGGTTAATAGTAAGATTAAACGAGAACTTACCAGTTTGAAGTTTGATCTTTATTTTATGAGGAGTTGCGATGAGGGATTTCGTGAAGAACCCGCCAGCACGCATGTGCGACATTCTTCAAAGCAGCAGTGTGGAATCACAGAACCAACAAAAAAAGAAATGACTTGTTATAGTAAGATTGAAGAGACTCTAATTACCAGTTGACTTTATGATCGAGGGTTGGGTGCGGAGGGCACAAAATCCCTCATCGCAACTCCTCATAAAATAAAGATCAAACTTCAAACTGGTAAGTTCTCGTTTAATCTTACTATTTCATTTCGGAGTCACGTGAGTGACTTTGTGAAGACTTCAAAGCTCTGTGATTTCATGCCCTGGACAACGTCCATGCTGTCACACATGTCACTGTAAGGATGGATAGGAGTAATCAAATTTTCAGACTGCTTGTACTGAAAAATAATAATATTTATTAATAACAACAAAAAGAAAAAAACCCTCACTAGGGAGTAGTTGTATGTTCTCAACCCGCATTCAGCACGGCCTCTGCGAACATTACAGAAGCGGTAACAGGTTTGTTATAAAACTGTTGAAAGGTGGCTTCACTGGCCCATCCCGCTGTGGCAAGAATATGGTCCATGGGCACCTCCATGACCTTTGCCGCCAAAGTTGATGCCGCCCTGGTGGAATGGGATTTAAAGACATTAGTGTCAATACCTGCTTCGTTCAAGACGATCCTGAGCCATCTGGAGATCATCTGTACCGTCACTCTATGGTGAGGTTTCTTGTGGCTGATTAGCAGGTATTTTTCCATTCCCCTTAATTTCCGCGTCACTCTTATATAGTGGCGGATATGGGTGGCTAAACATAGCCTAGCATCAGCGGGGTACGCTGGAAACACCAGCTGCATCCCTGTGTATCCAGGTCTATGCTGCTTAAGTAATTCATCAACAAAGAAGATTACTTTCTCTGGGGTAGAGATCATTCTGTCAATCTTGACCTTATGAAGTGTCTGTACCCTTTGTGCTGAAGTAAGTGCCAATAACATCACCAGCTTCAGGGTGAGTTTGTCCAATTCAAGCCCAGCCATGGGCCACAGCCCCCAGATTGTTTCTGTGACTCTGTGGTCAGAGTCCTCATGCCCGAAGGAACTTCTGAGGCTCCTATCATCGGCCCGTACCTCGTCGAGGTAATTTCGGTGCCGTGACAAAAAGTCGCTGCCAGCCGCCTCAGCGAAACTGAACGACTCCCGCGCGGATCTGCTCATACGCCTCCTTTAGGCTGAGCTAGGCCCGGCTGCCTCTAAGGGCATATGCGGTGTGAAGTCGGCACCCAACGCCGCAGCGTGGTGACCTGACATCCGCGCGGGCTTGCCGACTGTCCTTTTCCTGGACCCAGACGGCGGACGTTCCCGTCCTGCCGTCAACGGGGGATGCGGTGACCGTGGCGAGACTCCACCTGTGTGACTCCTCCTGGTCCAACTAGGTGGTGAGTCTACACCGGCCCTCCCTGGTCTGCCAGTGAACTCGGGTCTCGCTAGTCCACCAGTCCGCAATCTAGCGGCCTCCGGTGAAACCTCTGCCCGAAAAGGGCTAGGTTGTCGAGCTCTATCCCTGGCTCTTCCACGAGGGCTCAGGGAGAAGGGCCGTGCAGCAGCACGTGAAACCCGTTTGCTCACATCAGCCAACGATCCTGTTGACGATAATGAAATGGAGTCAGGGTCTACCTGCTCCGGCGCCGTACCGATTTCCTGCTCTGCGGGAACCCCGCTTGTGCACAACTGTGTCGGTGGGTCGGGTCCTGTGAACACAGGGCTCCCCGATTTACGCGCCTTTTTCCCGGCCCGTCTAGCGGGTGCTGTCGTTGAAGAGAGCTCCGGGATTGGCGGCCGACGACTCCTTTCGGACGTCCTGCGGCCCGTACTCCCTGTTGGAGAGAAAATATTCAAAACAGCAGGGACAACCAGCTCAAGGTTACCTGTACTTACCTGAGTGGCCCTTATGAAGGGCTGGTGGTGAGCCGCGCTCCACCTCCAGCCGTCGACTGCAATGCGAAGCGACGATATGTCGCGCATGCGTGCTGGCGAGTTCTTCACAAAGTCACTCACGTGACTCCGAAATGAAATTGGCTTGGTGTATATGTAAATTGTTCCTAGTGTGCGTAGGATAGTGTTAATGTGCGGGGATAGCTGGTCGGTGCGGACTCGATAGGCCAAAGGGCCTGTTTCCGCGCTGTAACTCTAAACTAAACTACAGATGGCAATATCCACCACTGCCTCCAATGTGTACCAGCCTTGACAATATCCACCACTGCCTCCAACGTGTACCAGCACAGCCTTGGAAATTACTTTTCCAAAAGAGATGCATTACAGCCGCTGCCCGGATTCCATGCTTTGCTCAGCATGATGTATATATAGTCACAAACCAACTGGACATTGAGCAAGTGGAATTTTTTCTGTTGTAGAACCAAGAGGCAGAACATTCAGCACACTGCAAAGGAAGGGAATGTCCCCCTAAACCTTTGGAAACCTTTAATCTTGGAAATAAAGGCATTGACTATTTTCTAAATAGGGAAATGATTCAGAAATCAGAGGTGCAAAGGGACTTGGGGGTGCTGGTGCAGGATTTTCAAAAGGTTAATTTGCAAGTTGAATCAGTAGTAAGGAAGGCAAATGCAACGTTAGCATTTATTTTGAGAGGACTAGAATGTAATGCTAAATCTTTATAAGGCACGGGTCAGACTGCATTTGTAGGATTGTGAACAGTTTTGGGCTCCATATCTGAGAAGGGATGTATTATCATTGGGTAAGATCCAGAGGAGGTTTAATAGAATGATCGTGGGGATGATTGGTGAATGTATGATGAGCGATTTAAGGCATTGGGACTGGATTAGTTGTAGTTTAGAAGGATGAGGGAGAACCTCATTGAAACTTACCAAAGGCCTGGAGAGAGTGGATGTGGAGAGGATGTTTCCAGTAGTGGGAGAGTCTAGGACCAGAGGGCACAGCCTCAGGATAATAGGACATAACTTTAGAAAGGAGACTACGAGGAATTTCTTTATTCAGAGAGTGGTAAATCTGTGGAATTCATTGCCTCAGACAGCAGTGGAGACCAATTCATTTAAGTTTTTTTAATGCGAAGATTGAGATTCCTGTTTAGTAAGGGTGTCAAAGGTTATGGGGTGAAGGCAGGAGAATGGGATTGAGAGGGAAAGATAGATCAGCCATGATTGAATGGTGGAGTAGACTTGATAGGCTGAATGTTTTAATTCTGCTCCTATTACTTATGAACATGAGATTCATTCATTCTATGTGAATGAGGAGAGGTGCACTTAGTTTATCTTGAAGTAGGTAGACAAAAATGCTGGAGAAATTCAGCGGGTGAGGCAGCATCTATGGAGCGAAGGAAATAGGCAATGTTTCGGGTCGAGACCCTTCTTCAGACTGATGTGAAACTGATTTTGTCAGTTCCTTCTTAAACATTTTGTCTTATCTTGAAGTAGACTGTGTATAAACTCAGTGAGAATTTTCTTATACAGTATTCATAAGTTGTAGGAGCAGAATTAGGTCATTCGGCCCATCAAGTCTACTCCACCATTCAAACAGGGCTGATTTATCTTTCACTCAAAACCATTCTCCTGCCTTCTCCCAATAACCCTTGACACCCTTACTAATCAAGAACCTATCAATCTCCCCCTTAAAAATACCCATTGACTTGGCCTCCACAGCCTTCTTTGGCAATTATGCTGACATTTATATTTCAATTTTTGTAACAGAATGCCACCCATCAAACAACTAGGATGTTGTGCCTTTGATAAATGCCTCCAACTCATGGGGAACAGGCCAACTAGCACCTGCTCTCCAGCCTTGACTTTGTCATGTTTATAAACTTCTATTTGGCTAGGTTCTTGAACATTTAAATGATAGGTAAGTTGAGATGATAGGTTTAATAATAATATTATTATGTTATCATCAGTGCACAGTGATTTCTTTTGTGTGTGTTCCATGCCTCCAGGTTGCATACAATAAATATGAGCCTTTCTTGATCATTAATATGCATGCTTTATATGGGCAAAATCTCAGAGATGGCAGAATGAGAAAAGCAGAATAAAGCCAGAGATTAAACGGCTGTAGAAAAAAAAAATCTGTAAAAGTGGTGTAAAATGAAGATGAAAAGGAAAGGATATTTGAAATTTATAAATTTGGAGTGTCATAGTTTCTAAAACCATTAAATAAAAATATTTTGTATTTATACACTATTAATCATTTGATGGTATTTGATGGCTGTATAAAATTAAGTAGAATTCATCTTACACATCGTATATAATAAGCAATTGGTACATTTCTAGTTGCTGCTCAGTTTGAAGATGAATAGCAAGAAGAGCTATAAGGAGACTATCTGTAATGAAGGTGGTGGGAAGGATACCCCGACGGGACGTCGAAGGGCGAGAAGCTGAAGCGAAGAAGTGGAAGCCAAGATACCGAATAGAAATGACGCCGAATGTTAGGTCTAAACCTTAAAAAATATTTATGGCATTCAACTGACATTATTAAACAAAAATGTAATCTCCTCAAGGGTCTGTAACCTCTCTGTATGTTTTTACAAGCATGTGCATTTGTATGGGTTGGCTGAAGAACACAAAGATTAGCTTGACCAAGGCAGTTGCAACTCCAGATAAAATTAAAACAAAGTAATTGACAAGATTATGAAACATCTGCAATGTCCCTTAATTGACAATGTGTCCATGGTCAGTCTTCCAGGAAACGGTTTAATTGAGTACCGCAAAACCACAGGATCCCATATTAAATTCAGCCCACCTCATGCTTCCATCAACATAGCCCTATAATTAGACCCAGCTTCCCTGCCACCCACATCGATCACCATCTTCACACTGTCCATTAAGCTCTTAAATTAATTTGAGATTGTATCTCCATTACTACTTAAGGAAATCTGTTGTAGGTGACAACATTTTGCATAGGATATAGTTTTTTTTCTTATGTCTGAAAAATCTGTGACTCAATGTGAAGTAATTCATTATTCGGACTTACCTGTTCCATAACGTCCAGCATTTTACATTGCTCTGATAGCTCTCAGGTTCATACTTTCAGATTTTGCCAGTACTTCTTATAATCTCAGACATTTAAAGGGCCTGTCCCACTTAGGTGATTTTTCTGGCAACTGCCGGCAACTGTCACAGTCGTAGCAGGTCGCCAAAAAAGCGGTGACTGGACCTCCCCCCCCCCCCCACAACAGTGTCTATGAGAAGCTACGACAACCCTACCACGTAATCGACGTCAAGCTACCGACAACCGGCGAGTCATTAAGACGTCCACCTATGATCACACATACGACAACCTACAACCACACAGGTGACAACGTACGACAACCAAAGTCACCCTACGTCCACCCGTGACAAGCAACGACCCTGTCATCGACAACTGAAGACAATTCAGTCGCCGGTTGACGTAGGTTGACGTAAGTAGTCAATGGAATTCACTGAAGTCAGCACCCGGTGACAACCAACGTCACCTGCCGACAAACTGCATCATCCTGGTGACAAATTAAGACAGCACCTACGACAGGAGACGCCCACCGTCGCCGAAAAGTTTTGAACATTTCAAAATCAAACGGCGACCAAACAAACTTTACGATTCTTTAGGCGACTTGAGGAGACTACTCACGACCCTACAGGCGTCACCTGCAACCATGTAGCGACAGCCTAGTCGCCTGTAGTCGTAGAAAAATTGCCTGTGGGACAGGCCCTTAAGACACCAGAGATTAGTCCTGTGTTTTTTGCTTTGAATATTTAAGATTTTACAGTACTTCTTCTTATCTCGGGTACTTAAGACACCAGAACAGTGCTGAACTTCTATCTCCCTCGATGATGACTCTCGGACTATCCTTTATCGGACTTTGCTGGCTTTACGTTGCACTAAACGTTATTTCCTTATTGTGTATCTTTCCACTGTAAATGGCTCAATTGTAATCATGTTTTGTCTTTCTGCTGACTGGTTAGCACGCTACAAAAGCTTTTCACTGTACTTCAGTACACGTGACGATAAATTAGACTAAACAGAGTCTAGTGCCTTTTGCTTTGCATTGTTTCCAATGCTTGAATGTTCTACTTGAGTTTCAGAGACCAGAACTGAACACAATTCTTTCCCTGTGGTGGAGCTCATAGATGCAAAAATAATTGGTATAAGATAATAATAAAAGCAAAATCAATCTAAGCCTTTCCAGATGTCATAATTGATAGGACCTTCTGGAAAGGCTTAGATTGGTTTTGACATTATTATATTATAACATTTACTTTGCAGCCTATGAGCTCCACCACAGGGAAATAATTGTTTTCAGTTCTGTTCTCTGAAACCCAAGTCGGAAGAAGAGTCTTGACCCAAAACGTCACCCATTCCTTCTCTCCAGAGATGCTGCCTGTCCGGTTGAGTTACTACGGCTTTTTGTGTCTATCTTCGGTTTAAACCAGCATCTGCAGTTTCTTCTTACTCATGAGTGTAGGAGCAGAATTAGGCCATTCGGCCCATCATGTTCACTCCGCCATTCAATCATGGATGATCTATTCTCCCTCCAAACACCATTTTCCTGCTGTTTGCCCATAATCCCTGACACCTTTTTAATCAAGAATCTCTCTCTGCCTTAAAAATATCCATTGGCTTTGCCTCCACAGCCCTCTGTGGCAGAAAGATCTTAGGATTCCACAACTGCAGTATCCAAATGTTTCTTAAATGATAGTACGCATTTACATGTTTATATTATACTTAAATATTATATATTAATATAGTAACGCATTATATATTATATAGCATATTAATTTAATATTTATATGATATTTATATTATTATTTATAGTACACATCTTCTATATCATATATCTATTAAAACTGTGTGTGAGTGTGAGGGTGTGTGTGGGTGTGTGTGTCATTTTTGCCTTTCGAACCTATCTCCTCGAAAACCAGATGCCGAAACGGGGACATTTTTACATATTTCAGTAGAGATTTTCCTTGCCAGTTTAGAAATCCACTCCTCTGTACCTTTGGTACATTATTTGCCTGAATTTTTAATTAAAATTGTTGACCAATCTGACCTTTTTTTTAAATCTGACCGCTGCCCAGCTGCTGGCATTACAATAACAGTGAATTTTTTACATCTTCTGGTAGACAATTTCCTTATGATTTCAAAAATCCAATCCTCTATAAATTTGGTCGATTATTTCCCGAGATATTTACTAAAATTTATCACCAAACTAACATTTTTAAAAAATATTAAGGTTGCCTAACTGCTGACCTCACAATGCCTTTGCACCTGGCCCAACTGCCTCCTTGCCCCGCCCGGGCCCACTGCCCCAGCCTGGCTGCTGGCCTCACCCAGCCCCGCCACACTGACCTCACAATGCCTTTGCATCTGGCCCAAACGCCTCCTGACCCCGCCCGGCCCTGCCCCCCCAGCCTGCCTCCTGGCCCGTCAGGCCCCGCCCCCACCTGCCAGTTTGTTGATTCCATTGTTTTTCATTGAATTTAATTATTTCTCACTTAACATCACTAACTATTAACATTAACTTTTAATTTCAAAGACAGTTTAAAAAAAAATAAGTTTACTGTCTTCATTGACAGCTTAGATCGGACCCGCTGTGTGTGTGGGTGGGGGGTTTAGTGTGTGTGGTTCAGGCTACTCCCCTGATTTCCATAGAGGTGCTGATAGCTTTTGTGCATGATACGCGCACGCTTCAATTCCAGAACATTCTGAACGCGTGACACACAGTTGCATTTCACTCTCGCTGTCTCTCTCTCTCTCTCTCCCCATCTCTCTCTCTCTCTCTCCCCATCTCTCTCTCTCTCCCCTCTCTCTCTCTCCCCATCCCTCTCTCTCTCTTTCCCCCTTCCTCTCCCCCACTCCCTCTGCCCTCCCCCACCCTACCTCCCCTAAACACCCTTCCCCCTCCGTTCCACCCCTCCACCGGTCCCCTACCCCCTTCCCTCCACCCCATCCCCTCCCCCCTCTCCCTTTCTTCCCCACCACCTCTCCCCATCCAGACCCCCCCTCTCCCTTCCCTTCCCCCCCTCTCAGCCCCCATCTCTCCCTCTCTCTCTCCTCCCATCTCTCTCATCCATCCTCCCCCAACCTCCCCTCCCCTCTCCCTCCCTCTCCTCCACCCCTCCACCAGTCTCCCTCTGTCTCTTGCCCTTCTGTCTCTGCCCCTTTCTCTCTGTCTCTCCACATTCTCTCTCTGCCCTCACTCTCTGCCCCCCCCCACCCCTCCCTCTCTAGACATGCCTGCGAGTTGAAGGCTATGCGTCAGTGGATAGGGCGGTTATGGGGAAAAGGAGCAAATTAATAATATTAATATAATATCAAGGAGGGTAGTTAGAGTTTGTGTGGGAGGGTAGTTAGTGTGTGTGATGCTGCATACCCCCCAGCCCCTCCCTCCCTCCTCGCAACCACACATTGGGGGAACAGACCCAACGGGTCTGCACTTGGTCTAGTGAACATTTAGAAGGAGTCAAAACAATTAAGTGCCTGGCACTTGATATATCTATAGAATTATGAAACTCTGATCTTGGATGTGTGTGTCTGTATTTATTTGTTTGTGTATAATCACTTCCCAAAAAAGCGACGAGCTAACGATAACATTTTTACATATTCCGATAGAGATTTCCACACCTCCGCACCCTCCTCTTCCCCCACCCTCTTCCCCCTCTCCTCTTCCCCCCTCCTCTTCCCCTCTCCTCATTCCCCCCCTTCCTCTTCCCCCCCCACTCCTCTCCCCTACGCAAGCCTCTCCTCTCTTCCCCCCTCTCTCCCCCCTCCTCTCCCCTCCCCCTCCTCTCCCCTCCCCCTCCTCTCCCCCCGCTCCTCTCCCCTACGCCGGCTTCCCCTCTCCCCCCCCTCCCTCAGGGGGGAGAGGGAGGGGGGGAGTAAGGAAGTAATGGTCCCAGCCAGTTTAAGTTCATATGCATAAATATCACCAACAGCCACATTGAAGCTGCAGCCAATAAAGCACACTGACGCTTCAATTTCTTCAGAAGACTGAGGAAGTTTGGCATGTCTCCAATGGCTCTTTCCAACTTCTACCATAGAAAGCATCCTTTTGGGATGCATTAAACTTGGTTTGGGAACAGCCCTGTCCTAGACTACAAGGAATTGCACAGAGTTGTGGATGCAGCCCTGTCTATCATGCAAACCAACCTCCCCTCACCGCTGACACCATCTGCACCACGCTGCCTCTGGAAAACAGCCAACAAAATCAAGTGCCATTTACAACCTGTATCTTTTACAATCTGTATCCAATTTACAACCTGGTCAAACCCACTCTCCTCCCCATAGGGCAGAAATTACAAAAGCTTGCAAAGGTTGAAAATACATATTAGCAGATCTAGGAACAGCCATTTCTCTATTGTTATCAGGCTACTGAACGGTGCTCTCAGAGGCTAAGTCCTATCTCCCAATTTACACAATTATGGCCCCTACTTTTGTTTTTAACCAGCCCTTTCTCCACAGTAGTAATACTGGAACATTATATTCCGCAACCTGGTATCTTCCTCTTTGCGCTACCTGTTGACTGGCTTGGTCGTACTCATGTCATAGAGTCATAGAGTTAAGCAGTGTGGAAACAGGCCCTTTAGCCAACTTGCCCACACCAGCCAACATATCCCAGCTACACTAGTTCCACCTGCCTGCGCTTGGTCCATATCCCTCCAAACTTGTCCTATCCATGTACCTGTCTAACTATTTCTTAAACATTGAGATAGTCCCAGCCTCAACTACCTCCTCTGGCAGCTTGTTCCATACACACACCACCCTTGGTTCCATACATCCACCACCCTCATGTTATTAGATACCATGATATTACTGAATAACACAAAACAAAGTCTCAGTCTCAGTACATGTCCCAATAATAAACCATTACTTCCAATCCAATTTACACTCAAAAAGAGCACCCGCTGAGGGAAAAGCAGATATATTGCAAGTGAGTATATCAATAATTCTTATTCAACTAAATGATCATACAATGTGATGGGATCTTTGTGAACATGCAACCCTATCCGACAAGCATCCATACTAAGACGGACTCTCATGACATTTATCACTGTTACATTATTTGCTTTTCAGCCATCTTGTTGCCTATGATTATTCCATGGAGCAGACATAAATGCCAGAATTGTATGTTCAAAACAAATCAAAAGTTCCCTGCAGACCAAAGCAGTTACATCAATTCCATTATTGTACTTGTGCCAAAAGGGCCTAATTGTTGAACGCACTCAAAGAATTCAGCACAACTGCCAATTTTTAACTGTCTCACAGAGGCAGCAGCAGAGACGGTGATTTAACAAGAGGTGTGAGAGGGCTGCAGGGACAGGGAAATGGGGTAAGAATCTGCTCATGTCATGGTCCCTATGCACGATTGTCTTCATCTGTTTGAATTCAGACAAAGGAAAGCCCCAGAGAATTGGGAGCAATTTTAAATAGCAATGTTTCTTCTCAATAATTTCACCGTAATGCACTGGGCATTAAAGTTCTTGTTATTGTCCTCACTTTTCTCTTTATTGCGCATTGAATAACAATGAAACTATTCAGTCAACCTCTGTAGCAATGCTTTCTTTTTCTAATAGTGTGAACTAACATTCTTTAATCAGAGGAAACTATAGACCGAAGTAACAAATGTGATAAAGAGGCTTCTTTGAATTCCAAACACAATATTCTGATTAATTATTTTATGACCCCAGTGATCAAACCAGTGTTTTTCTTAAACAAACGTTTATTCACTTAGATTTGAAGAAGTGCTGCCTGACGTGATTTCAGCAGAGTTGATGGAATGCTGCAGTTGTTTTTGAGTAGACTCATGAATTGCTTGTGGCAGGTGACTTCTAGGATCTTTAGACTTTGAGGGCCGAACTTATCCTGTTGCACACTTACTGACACGGGCAACCTGCCAAAACTAATCTTAAGATATTAGAACTGCTAATTGGTTGAAAGGATATAAGTGCAGTGAAACACTGAAAGAGGTTAACATTCTGCTTTCACTGCCACAGCAGTGTGTTGGTGATTTTGAAAGGATCATCAGGTATCAGTAAAAGACTTTGAGTCATAGAGTCATACAGCGTTATACTCTTTCTCATAGTATAGTCAGGCATAGAATCAGAATCAGAATAGTACTTTATTTGCCAAGTATGTTTTGCGACATACGAGGAATTTAATTTGCCAAGTCAGTCATTCAAATAAAAAGCAACAGATCACCCAAAACACATTTTAACATGAACATCCACCACAGTGACTCCTACACATTCCTCACTGTGATGGAAGGTGAAATAAAGTTCAATCTCTTCCCTTTGTTCTCCCGCAGTTGGGGGCCTCGAGCCCTCCGTTGATGGGTGATCTTCACACGGCGACGTTTTGACCGTCCGCGTCGAGGCGATCAGCTCCTGCATCGGGGGGGATGTCCAAAATCATGGAAAGTGGTCAGCAAGGGCTGAATGGGATTATATTTTGCATTATCTGAAGAACTGTATCCACCCTTTGAATTCTGAAAATGTCATTGAAATGGTGCGTGGATCATTGATATTGAAGCATCCTTCCCTCGTAAATAAGCTCGGTAATCTCCATCAATTGTTGCTATCCATGGACTCTAAACTCAAAAGCCTAAAAAAAACAGGCACAGAACTCACGGTCCACCAGTTTCTTGTAATGCAGGCAACAGGCCAGATTTGTGCTGTTGCTCATTATCATGCTTCCAACTTCCAGACAGCACTAATCGTGCTACTGATTAGCTGGACACATCTACAGGGGGCTAATATCATGAGTAACTGATACTCATTAACACTAACCCACAGTACTTAAATGTAGCCTCTACCTCATGAAGGGATGAGGAGGAGCTGATAGAGTGCCCACAACTTAATGTCCTTTGTGTGAATGATCGAACTCAATGAAAGATCTTCGAAAGTTCTATCATTCTTTTTAATTGTGTTGTGTTCTTTTAATTGTATGGCTGCATGGTAACTCAAATATCACTGTATCTTAATTGTTGCATGTGACAATAAATGTGAATCTGAATCTGAAATACACGATTATCCTTACGCGCTGAAGATAGACTCATGGAGTCACAAGCACGGTAATAGACCCTTCAGCCTAAATTTCACACTTAAGCTAGTCCAATTTGCCCACATTTGGCTTGTCCCACCAGCATGCAACTGCATGCGATGAGCACGACCTAACGTGGTTGCTTGAGCCGTACAGCCTCGCGGGGCCGGTCCCACTTTGATCGCCGGAGCTGTATGGAGATGTGCGGGGCTGGTCCCGACATCGTGCGGGGCTCCGAAAAACTGACACTGCTCAAAAATCCCGCGCGACAATGGCCTATCGGCCCACAGCCACATCGAGACGTGTGCAACGTCTCGACGTCGTACGCAATGTCTGGACACCGTACGCAGCGTCTTGACGTCGTACGCCTAGCGCGTGGTGTTGCGTGATGACGTCACCGCCATGCACCGTGCGACGTCCAAATTCTGTCGGCCCGCCTCCTCCCCAGCTGATTGGTGAGTGTGATGTCGGGACCAGCTCCATACGGCCCCGCAAGGCCATACGGCTCAAGCCACCATGTTTAGTCACGCTCGCCGCATGCAGTCGCATGCTGGTGGGACAGGCCCTTTAGATTTAGCTCTCAGGGCTAAGGGAATCAATGGATATGAGAAAAAAGCCGGAACAGGGTACTTATTTTGGATGATTAGTCATGATCATATTAAATGTGGTGCTGGCTCGAAGGGCCGAATGGCCTACTGCTGCACCTATTTTCTATGTTTCTATCTCTCTAAACCTTTCCTATTCACGTACAAATGACTTCATCTCCCTCAAGTAAATCCTCTGGCACTGCACTCCTCACACCCACATAGATTCCATAGTTCTGAATGAAAAGGTTATCATTTAAGTTCCCATTAAATCTTTCCCCTCTCATCTTAAACCTACACTATCCAGTTCTTGTTTCCCCTATCCTGGGATAAAGACTGTGCTTTCACCCTGTCTCTTCCCTTGATGTCTTTACAGGCCTCTTTAAGATCATTCCTCAGTCTCCTATTCTCCAAGGGATAAAGTTCTAGCCTGCGCAACCTCTCCTTATAACTCAGGCCCTCGAGTCCTGGCAACATCCTCGAAAATAATTTTTGCACTTTTCCAGTTTAATGGGGCACCTTTCCTATAGGAAGTAAGGTAATTCAAACTGAATACAATACTCCAAGTGCGGTCTCACCAGCGTAGTATACAACTGTAATATAATGTCCCAACTCCGTCTGGGATCACAAACTTTCCAGCTTTCAGATTGGTCACTCTGCCGACTTTAGGGTCTGTCCCACTTGGGTGACATTTTAGTCAACAGCCTGAAAAGAGGTTGTCGTCTCATGGTTGAGGTCGTGACGCGTGGTGACGCATGTAGTGACGCTAGGTGTCTCCTTGCCGCCCTAGGAATTTGGAATGTTCAAAATCCTTGCGCGACATCTCAGTGTCTTATCATGTTGTGCGCCCTTTCGCACGATGACGTACGGGTGACGCATGGTGATGCACGATCATTGCCTATGCTAATTTATTGTGCGTCATCGTTGGTCACCATGCGTCACCATGCGTCACAATGCATCAACGATGCAACAATGTATCTTGCCGTATCATGTCGCGGGTGGATGTACATTGACGCCACTTGATGGCTGTGACGTCACATTGCTGTTGCATGCCATCCTATGCCAACGCATGGTGACGCGTGTCCTGTCCTATGGTGACACATGGTGACATGTGGAAATTGGTGATGCATGGTGACACACGGTGACGCAGAGTGTCGTACCTTGATATGGAAGTGTCGTATACTGTCGTACCACTTAATGGTTTTTAGGCGACGTCGAGCGTCAGAAGAAGAGGGGCAAAGTTTAAAGGAAATGTGTAGGGTAAGTTTTTGTTTTACATGGAGGGTCGATTGTGCCTGGAACGTGCCCCGAGGGTTGATGGTTGAGGCGGATACCAAGGTGACCTTTAAGAGGCCTTTGGATAGGTATATAGGTATCCAGGGAATAAGAGATTATCTTGGCATCATGTTCCGCACAGACTGCGTGGGCCAAAGGGCCTGTTCTTGTGCTGCACTATTCTATGTTCTAATGTCCAATGCATGATCAATCCATGTCTTTCCAAATGAATGTACTTCTTATCGCTCAGTATCCTAGCCAGTAACTATAATTCCCTGTTTTCTCTCTAGTTCCTTTCTTGAAAAGTGGGATAACTTTAGCTACCCTCCAATCCACAGGAACTGATCCTGAATCTATAGAACATTGGAAAATGATCACCAATGCGTCCACAACAATTTCTAGAGCCACCTCCTTGCATACCCTGCGATGCAGACCGAGGATATATCCGCCTTCAGTCCCATCAGTCTACCCAATGCTATTTCTCGCCTAATGCAAATTTCTTTCAGTTCCTCTGTCTCCCTAGGTCCTCTGGTACATCTGGGAGATTGGTTCTGTCTTCACTAAGGAAGACACAAACAAAGTACCTGTTCAACTCTTCTGCCATTTCCTTGTTCCCCATAATAATTTCACCTGTTTCTGCCTTCAAGGGACACACATTTGTCTTTACTAATCTTTTTCTCTTACAATACAATACTTTGCAACATACAAGGAATATCATTTGCCAAGTCAAATAAAAAGCTACAGAACACACAAAATAATTGAGTAGCATAAACATCCACCACAGTGATTCCTCCACATTCCTCACTGTGATGGAAGGCGAAAAAAAAATTCAATCTCTTCCCTTCTTTGTTCTCCCACGGTCGGGGCCCTCGAACCTTCCGTTGACGGGGAAATCTTACTTCTGTAGCCAGTGGTCGAGCCCTCCACGGCGGGGCGATCAAGCTCCTGCGCCGGGGAGGATTCTCAACTCCCCCGCACCGGCGATCAGACCCCCGGGTCAGGGCTGGTCAAACCTTCTGTTTCGCTGGAGCTCCTGACATACACGGTCTCTACTCGATAGTAAAATCCGCAGGCCACGGTTGGAGCAATTCCAGGCAAGTTAAGTCCACAATCCATGGTGGGGCTCAAAGTCCGACCCGAGCAAGGCCTCCAGTTTCACGATGTTTGGCCGCAGAGTGACCGGAGATATGTCTCGCAAAACAATCGCATCTCCGGCAGGGCAATAAGAGATTGAAAAAAAGTTTCCCCCAACCCCCACCCCTTCCCCCACATAAAACAAACCAGAGAACATTTACACAAACTTTTAAAACACACTAAAGATAAAAGAAAAGACAAAAAGCCAGAAAGACTGTTGGAGAGGCTGCCAATCGTGCGGCATCCCTGGTGGTATAACATACCTAAATACGTTATATTGTTAACATACCTAAAAAACCTTTTACTATCCTTCTTTATATTCTTGGCGCGTTTACCTTCATACTTCATCTTTTCACCCAGTATTGCTCTTTTTGTTACCTTCTGATGTCCTTTGAAAGATTCCCAATCTTCTGGCTTCCCACTCGTCTTTGCTATGTTATACCCCTTTTCTTTTAGTTTTATACCATCCCTAACTTCCCTTGTCAGCCACTGTTGCCTCTTACTCCCCTTAGAATATTTCTTCCTCTTTGAAATGAAATGATCCTGCATCTTTTGGATTATGCCCAGAAATTCCTGCCATTGCTGTTCCACCATCATTCCTGCAAGGATCCTTTTCCAGTTGACCTTGGCCAGCTCCTCTCTCATGCTTTCATAGTCCCTTTTGTTCAACTGCAACACTGGCACTTCTGATTTGACCTTCTCCCTCTCAAAGTGCAGATTAAAACTTATCATATTATGGTCACTACCTCCTAGCGGTTCCTTTACCTTGAGTTCCCTTATTAAATCTGGTTCATTAGACAACACTAAATGCAGAATTGTCTTCTCGCTGGTAGGCTCCAATAGAAGCTGCTCTAAGCATCCATCTCGGAGACACTCAACTAACTCCCTTTGCTTGAGGTCCAGAATCAACCTGATTTTCCCAGTCTACTTGCATAATGAAATCTCCCATAACTACAGTGGCAATACCAATTACTTGGGTGGGGGAGGGACAGAGAGAGAGGGGAGGCAGGGGTTACTTGAAGTTTTTTTAAATCAATATTCATACTGTGGGGTTGTAAACTGCTTGGTTGTAAAATTAGTTACTGAGATTTGGGTAACTTTGATTCTGAACTATAGGTAAAACAGTTTCCCATTCGTTCTTACCAATAGCCCAACTCCCTTTGCACACCTTGTTGGAAGTCAGATGCAACATTGCAGCAAAAATGTTTGAGAAATATGTTGCGATAATGACAGTCTCATCTGATATAAATCTTAACAGAGAATGATCCCAAAGTCAAACCATTGGTTAATATCACAGCATGCATTGGTCAGATTATGCAACAGTTATACAAGTTATTCATGAAACCACATCTGGAGTGTAGAGGGTTGGAATCCTTATTTAAGAAAGGATGTTAAAGCATTGGAGGTAGTGAAACATTAATGCCTGGAATGGGGATGGGCAAGTTGCTTTATGAGGTTAGGCAAGACAGTCTAAACTTGTGTCCACTGGAATGTGGTAAAGTGAAAGGTGATTGAAATATATTACAGGGAAGATGTGGAAAGGGACACTTCCTCAACTGGCAGAATGTAGACTAAGATGGCATACGTACAAGAGTGAAGGTGAAAATGTTCTCCGCTTCGGCCTGTCCCACTTGGGCGTCATTTACGCGACATCATTTACGCAACATCATTTACGCATCACGACGCGCGCGTGATGAGATGTGATTGCGTAGGCAGTGACACGCGGTAGCTGCGGCGCCCCAGGATTTTGGGATTCTCAAAATCCTCGCATGCCACCTGCATGACGCGCAAATGACGCCCAAGTGGGACAGGCCCTTTAGTCTATTTTTAAGACAGAGATGGATAGATTCTTGATAACCAAGGGGATGAAATGTTACTTTGGCTCAAACGAATTGTGGAGTTGACATTACAATTAGTGAACGTAATAGGAAACGGGTCTGTATCATTCCAATAAGGTTGAAGCTATTAAATATTTTGTTTCTTGAGTTTACCGATGAGTTTCAAATTTACCCATATGTCTGGTTTCATTGAAACTGCTCAGAATAAAATTAGATTCATTATCATTGTCATGTTAGCAATTCCAAATATCACCTTTTTTTCAAATTGGGCAAAGGTTTTGAACATGTTATGGGACATTTACTCCTTTTACTAACCAGTTTATAACTTGCATTACTGCAACTGCAGTGACTGTTACACTGTATATTAGACAGGAAAGCTACCTCTGGCTAATTTATGATACAGAAAAGTGAAAATCTGAACCTATAATGAATAATTAAATGAAATATTATTATTGATGATATTTTGGAATTAGTTTATCATTGTCACGTGTTTCGAGATAGGGAAAAACTTTGGTTTGTTTGCTATCCAGACAATTGTACCTTATATGAATACAATTAAACTACATAATAACATAACAGGTAGTGCATAAATAGAAAGGGAACAGAGTGCTACAGCTACTGGGAAAGAGCAGTACTGTAGATTGGGAGATTGGGATTACATCCTTAGTTTATGAGCGGTCCGTTCAAAAAACTGATAACAGTGGGAAAGATGTTCCTGAATCTGTTGGTACGGGTTCTCAAGCTTCTATATCATCTGCCCATCAGGAGAGGGGATGACTTGGGTGAAAGTGGCCCTTTATTGTCTTTGCTGTTTTCCTGAGGCTTTGTGATGTGTAGATGGAGTCTATGGGGCAGGGCATGGGATGGTTTGCATGATGGACTGGGCTGCAGCCACAATTGTTGTGTTCTTGGGCAGAACAAATTGCGATGCATCCCTATAAAATAGTAAGATTAAACGAAAACTTACCAGTTTGAAGTTTGATCTTTATTTTATGAGGGGTTACGTTGAGGGATTACGTGAAGACCCCGCCAGCACGCATGCACGACATTCTTCAAAACAGCGGTGTGAAATCATAGATAACAGAAGTTGACTAAATATAGTAAGATAAGAGAACTAGAATACCAGTTGACCTTTATAATAGAGGGTTGGGAGCGGAGAGCACGTAATCCCTCAATGTAACTCCTCATAAAACTTCAAACTGGTAAGTTCTCATTTAATCTTACTATTTTACTTTGGAGTCACGTGAGTGACTATGTGAAGATTTCAAAGCTCTGTGATTTCATGCCGTGGAATGAGTCCATGCTCACACACTGCCATAATGACCAATGGAGGAAGTATGTTAACGTAGTCAGACATGAATCGGTTGCTGAAAAACAATGATGCATTTATTAACAAATAATAATAACCCCTAATTCGGGGTAAAATCATAATACAGAACTCAAAATCGTGTCTGCAAATGTCTCAGGGTTTAATGGCAACGGGTTTAATATAAAACCATTGGAAGGTTCTTTCGTTAGACCATCCCGCCGTTGCAAGGATATGGTCCATGGGAACTTCCAACATTCTTGCTGCTGATGTAGCTGCAGCCCTGGTGGAATGAGATATAAAGACGTCAGTGTCCACCCCTGCTGCACCTAATACCTGTCTATGCCATCTTGAAATGGTATGCACGGTCACTCTTTTATGAGGACGTTTATGACTTATTAATAAAGCCATACCTGTTCTTTTTAAGTAACTCAAATATATGGAAAGTTATTTTATTCTTGGATGTGACCATAGCGTCCAGTCTTAATTTGTGCAGAGACTGGACCCGTTGTGTTGTTACTCGTGCCATCAGCATCACCAATTTATATGTTAGTTTCGCTAGTGTTAGGGACATAACTGGTGCCCAACCCCTGAGCAGGGTTAACACAATACCAATCTCCCAGGTCTGGAGTACCTAGGCCTGGGGGGATTAGAGTTGAAAATACCCTTCATTAGTTTTGATACTAGAGGGTGAGATCCAACCCCATGGTGTCCTAAACCATGTCCCAGGTAAGATGATAGGGCACTCCTAGCACAGTTGATGGCACTGTCGCTCAAGCCTTCATCAAAGTGTAGGCTCGCCAAGAATTCCAGCACATTCGTTATAGCAGCCGTAAGGTAAGTGATGTTCACCCTGGTACAGAATATCTCCCATTTTCTGATATATCAGAGGTATTGTTTCCTGGTGGACTCTCTGCAGGCTGCCGTGATGATGTTCATGGTTCGGTCCAACAGTCCAAATTCCAGGAGTGGTCTTTTTAGATCCTGCAAATCAACTGGTTTATTCTGTCATGGCACGGGTGACTTTCACCTGTCATAGGATGAACCAATATACTCGGGCGTTTGGAGATGGGTATACATGGTTCCGAGACCATGTCGAGTACCACAGGAAACCATGGCTGAGTAGGCCAGTCGGGTACTAGCAAGATACCCGACGCGGAGTCTTGTTGTATTTTCCGCAAGACCCGACTGATGAGGCAGAAGGGGGGAAATGCATAGAAAAACAATTCCCCCCAGTGTAGCGAGAAAGCATCCATCGCTACTGCCCCAGGGTCTGGTTCCCATGCAACATATGTTGGTAATTGGTGATTAAGTCTGGATGCATATAGATCGATATCTGGTGTTCCATACTGAGCTATAATGTCAGTAAATACTTGGTCCAACATCCATTCGGTGTTGTCTTTGAATTTGCGTGACCTGGTGTCCGCCACTGTATTGAGCTTACCTGGAAGGTAAGTAGCTGATATCAAGATATTTCTTTCAATGCACCAGTGCCAGATTGTATTGAACAATTCATCATAAGATATCGACTTAATTCCACCCATATGATTAATATATGCCACCATGGTGGCATTATCAATTTGTAGGTGAACATGCAGATGGTGCATGTCCGAACAGTAAGCCCGAAGTCTGTGGAATGCTCCCAACATCTCTAGATGATTAATACCCAGTGCCTGAAGTAAAGTTAACTCATATGCATTCCATCTACCACCGCAACTGGAGGTGGTATTGGTTACTCCCCAGCCGTGAGCGCTGCTGTCAGTTTGTAACACAACTGAAGGATTGCTGATTATGATGGGATTAGAGCAATGTCGAGTGTTGTTAATCCACCATTACAACTCGAAAACTGCTTTGGGTGGTAACTGCATTGGCCAGTCAAAACGGCCAGCATGGTATTAGAGTGCTTCAATCTTGGACCTCTGTAAATTTTGGTAAGGCAAAGGTCCAAGTTATGTGGCTGGGAACACAGCCACGAGCTTCCCAATTACCCTGGCTACTTGTCAAGTAGATGGTTGACTGACGCAAACAAGGCTGTTGCATGCCTCTATTAAGTCTGTTACTGTGTCCTTTGGCAAAGTAACAAACATGTGAACAGAGTCAATTGTGAACCCAAAGTAGTGCATTGTCATAGAAGGCATTAACTTGGATTTATCTGGATGGACGATAAACCCCAACTTTTCAAATAAGAGCTTGGTGGCTGAAACAGCCAATTTGGCCAACTCCAGAGTTTTTCCCACAATTAAGATGTCATCCAGATATGCCATGATAATATGTTTCTGTTTTCGGAGAAACGCCAAGGCTGGTTTCAATATTTTGGTAAATAGTTTGGGGGCTGATGTTAATCCATTAGGCAGCGCTTTGTACTGCCAGAGCTGCTCCATCCAGTTAAATTTCACATATCTGCGGTGACCCTTCTCTATTGGTACTGAATAGTATGCATCTTTCAGGTCGATGCAAGCCATGAAGTATCTTTTGGAAACTAATTGTTTGGCAGTAACAAAGGTTTCCATTTTGAAGTGTGTATACTGCACAAAAGTATTCAGCTGTGTCAAATCAATGATGATGCGACATACACCATCTTTTTTATTTTTTGTGAAAATATTTGACACAAACTCAAGAGATTCTTGTTTGGATTTCTCAATTCTTCCTTTTGTATGTAACCTCAAAAGTTCTGCACGACCTTCCAATCTTTGTTTTTGTGAAAGCACGAACGTTCGGCTAGGTGCATGCTGAACCGGAGGGAGGAATTTGCGAATTAATTCAATTTTGTATCCCTGGATACATTGCAGTATAAAAGGATCAGAAGTTATGGAACTCCATGCATTTCTAAACAAGTGTAACCTTCCCCCAGTCTGTGAAGAACTTGCACACGCTTTGTTCTGTAAGAAACCAGACCCACATACCTCCATGGTTACCGGTGGTGCTGTGTTGATTTCTTCCATACTTGTCTCTTGGGGTTTGGAGGAGCTGGGGTGTGGGGTTGGCGCATCTTCCACGAAGGCCGTTCTGGGCCTTGGTTTAAAAAAGACCTTTGTCCTGAACGTACGACCTTGGAGCTTTCACCAGCTGCTGTTCTTTCGTTGTAGTATCGTGGCTTGCTAGTGGATGCGTAGGGGTGCTGCCGCCGAGGATACGAGGTCTTGGCAGTGGACGGCGCTTTCATTAGGGCAATGGCTTTTACCTCCTCGTTGAGGTCTTTAACCTGCAGGTTGTCCCCAAACAGTAAAGTAGGCGGCTGCGTGCTGCTGGTCTTGCACAACCCCGCAAATTTGGGGTTTAAGGCAGGTCGGATAACACTCTTCCTAAAACAGTTTATTTCAAACTGTGCATTGCAGAAGAGTGCCAGGGCGTCTTGTTGTTCCTCCGACATGTCCTTGCCATCCACTGACCTGGCAAATGCTGTTATTCCAGAAGCCAGTAGTTTAAGGATCTTCTGTATCTTTATTTCCTGGGTTCTGATGCTAGCACCGATGTTTCCCCAGATCGGGTTGTTCACGCAGGAACATTGAGGGAAATACAGTTTTCTGGTGCTAAATATTTAACAGCTGTGTCACTCATGGCCTGTTCCTGCAGCTGGTTGGTGGTGAGGTAGTTGATGCTGGCTGCCAGCTGTGGCTGTAATGGCTATCCCTTTTGTGAGGGCATGCAAATTTGGAGACCATGCCGAGCAGCTCTTGTTGTTCCTGCACCCCTAGCACGCTAGAAGAGTCTTCAGCCAAACCCCCATGTTCAGAGTCAGCCCAGTATTGACTCCTTATGCTCCCCTCCGAGGGGAGGGAGACATTTGGCAGCCCTGTAAAAGGTGCTGCCGTGTGTGTCTGAGGAGAGCCACGGTGACCAGACTCCGTTTGTTGGAGTAGGTCACGTTGGAGCAGTTGCTCCGTCAACCGCTCCATGTGAGATAAATGGCCACTGTCGTTATCCGCAGGCGGTGAATCTTCCAGCCTGGACCCTGCCCAGTCTCCGGGCTTATCCGACGTTCGGGTGGCTTTACCGTCAGTCTGAGGTACACCTATGGGCTGTAGCGGTGCCAAGTTGGGGGCTGCTGGCCGTACGGTTAGCAGCTCAGGTGAACTCGGCCGCTGCTGACTGCCGCATTCCCGCGGTCCTCCGCAGTCAGTTTCGCTGCGGTCCGTTTGGACTTCGTCCTAGACTTGTCCATAGTTGTTTTTGCTCTGTAAATGAAATGATACAGAGCGGCCAAAAACACGACCTCAGAATAGTAAAAACTTACCTGCAGGTCCGTTTTAAACCTACCGCTGGAGGAGCGACACTCCTCCTGCCTGTCGCTGCGCAATGCGTTGGATGATATGTCGCGCATGTGTGCTGGCGGGGTTTTCACATAGACTCCAAAGTAAAATGCTTTCTATGGTGCATGTGTAGAACTTGGTAAGTCATTGGGGACATGCCAAATTCCATCAGTCTTCTGAGGAAGTAGACGCATTGATGTGCTTTATCGGCTGATTATATTGAGAATCTACTTACTAATGTTTTCACCATATTTATGTACATATACAAAGACTTGTCCTTCTCTTTACCAGACCACTGATAAAGAAAATGATGCCTGGATGTGCGTATTCTGATTATCAGTATTGGGCAGAGATATGGTTCTCACAACTTGTCTGAATCAAAACCCGACAGTTTAAAGAAATGTTATATCGCTCAAATGAGCACAGTGAATCTGATGCAGCTCTGGATGTGAAAGATTAGTCAGCAATGCTCTTTGCAACAGATACACAGTAACAGGTATAAGTTGCCTCAAAGTGTGAAATTTAACATATTCATCCTTATCATTTTGTAGCTTCATTTAAATATGAAGTTTCCTTTTCATGCACAAAATGTCAACAGATGAAATAATTTATCTTTACAGATATATTAAAGGCAACTGAAATATTGTGGTACTGAGACCTTTGTTACAGTCCAATCTACTGGAGGAGTTACATTTTCAAGTAGATGCTATTACAATGCTTTCTCAGACATATAATTTACATCATGCACTGAGACCTGTGGAAGATAGCTTTTCAATAAGCCAGTTTTGTTCTCAATCACCAACAGTTCATTCAGGAAAGTAATGTTTATAACAAGAGTTAATAGCTTTGGTAGGAGACTAAAATCTGCTTATCTATATTTTTGCCCTTGATAATAATGAACAGTAACAATGTAGCAAAAATGATAATATTCCAGCTGATGCAAAGGGACACTGTGTGCACCTTACTGCATGAGTATTTGTGTTGCATTGACATTCATGTGAAGTGCATCAGTTACATATATCAGCGATATATGACAGGCACTTCAGGCCCTGTAATTTATTTTTCTTTTCATACTGAATCAAGAATAATGAAATGATGAATACAAGGCCACCAAATGATAGCAATAGGAAAGTGGAGAGCACAAAACAGAGCTTTAGATAGCCAAATAATTAATAAAATGTGCCTGCTGTTATAATTTACTTGTTATAGAACCGATGAATAAATATTTTAAATGATAACTCCAAGGTGAATACACCTGAAGGTACATTGAAGTGTTTAGTTTTAGTTTTAATTTAGAGATACAGAGCGGAAACAGACCCTTCGGCCCACCAAGTCCACACCGGCCAACGATCCCCTTACACTAACAATATCATACACACTATGGACAATTTACAATTTTACCTAAGTCAATTAAGCTACAATCATGTACATCTTTTTAGTGTGGGAGGAAACTGGAGCACCCAGAGAAAACCCATAAAGTCACGGGAAGAATGCACATACTCCGTACGGACAACATCCGTAGTCAGGATTGTACCTGGGTCTCTGGCACCGTAAGGCAGCAACTCTACCGCTGCGCCAAAGTGCTGCCCTTAAATGGGCACTTCACATGGAAAGTAAATACATTACTCAACAAGTTGTGATACGTTGGAAACTATCCCACCTCTACCCACCTTGGTGATTCTAAACCAAGAGAACTGTCTGTTTAACTTGGCATAGGCATGAAAAACATACAATCTCCGTTTCTCAAATACTTACATTAGACCTTACCTTCAGCTTGTACATAATATTGTGCCTTATGTTTGCTGACATTTGTTGAAATGATATTGTCCTCTCAGTTGAATTCTTACAGGGGTAGAAGCATTGATCATTTTTTGTAGGACTGTTCTCCAAAAAAATCAATGTCGCAGCAAAAATAATTCACATTTCCATGTATTTCCTGAATGTTCCTATTTAAAAATGAATATATTTGAGTGAAAAAAATGAAGCGAGTGAACGTGGTTCTCTCGCCAAATTAATGCAAATGTTCTTGAATATCTGATCTTTGGGTAATCAGTTATAGAAACATAGACATACAAACATAGAAAATAGGTGCAGGTGTAGGCCATTCAGCCCTTCGAGCCAGCAATGCCATTCATTATGATCATTGCTGATCATTCAAAATCAGTTCCCCGTTCCTGCTTTCTCCCCATATCCATTATTCCGTCAGCCCAAAGAGCTATATCTAACTCTCTCTTGAATACATCCAGTGAATTGGCCTCCACTGCCTTCTGTGGCAGAGAATTCCACAGATTCACAACTCTCTGGGTGAAAGAGTTTGTCTTCATCTCAGTCCTAGATAGCCTACCCCTTATTCTCAAACTGTGACCCCTGGTTCTGGACACTCCCAACATCGGGAACATTTTTCTTGTATCTTCTTCGTCTATTTCCCAACTTATATCTGTTACTGTGTATATGTCGCAAAGAGCATTGCTCACTAATCATTCATGTTCAGAGCTTTATCCCGTGTTGAAATCCAAACACACTTCTTTCAACTATGTGAAAGCCATGGTTACTTTATTGTCATTGACGGAATGTCATTGTAGCAAATTGTAATTCACACCAGATTTTGTTCTATTATTCTTATGATCGAGTGACAGAGATGCACGGAGTAAGTTGGCATTATGGATCAAACACAGAGATGTTATCATTATCTACTGCAACAAAAATGATACAGCTGTAGAGTGTATTAGAAACTCATCTGCTGTTTCATAAATGCGGCCATGGATATTAAAATTCCCATATCTTATTTAAATCCTGAAAGTTGACCTTTCGCAGTAATAGGTGGAAACTTATCATTTAGTACCTGAAAATCCCATGAGCCCAGAATATCCAAGGCAGTAAAATAGTGCAACTGGATGCGAGGATCAAACTGCAGGAGTATTGGGTATGGTAAGAGAATGAAACAAGAATGAAACAGACCTTAGACACAAAATGCTGGAGTAGCTCAAAGGGACAAGCAGCATCTCTGGAAAGAAGGAATGGGTGACGTTTCAGGTTGAGACTCTTCTTCAGACTGATATCAGGGGAGTGGGTGGGACAAAGATAGCATGTAGTCAGAGACAGTAAGACTAGTGGGAGAACTGGGAAGGGGATAGAGAGGGAAAGCAAGGCTATTTGAAGTTAGAGAAGGTACATTGATCACTGCATTGATGCTACCTCCTGCACCCATGCAGAACTCACTGACTTCATCCACTTCACCATCACTTCCATCCTGCACACAAATTCACTGGGACCATTTCCGACATCTCCCTACCATTTCTAGATCTCACTGCCTTCATCACAGGAAACAGACTATTGACCAACATCTACTACAAACTTACTGACTCCCATAGCTATTTAAACTACACTTCTTCCCACACTACTTCCTCTAAAGACTCTATCCCCTACTTCCATTTCCTCCGTCTATGCCACCTCTGTGCCCTGGATGAGCTTTTCTATACCAGGGCATCGGAGATGTCCTCATTCTTTAGGAAACAGGGGTTCCCCTCTTCCATTATAGATGAGGCTCTCACTAGGGTCTGCTCGATACCCCGCAGCTTCGCTCTTGCTCCCCCTCCCCCATTCGTAATGAGGACAGAGTCCGCCATGTCCTCACCTTCTACCCCATCAACCATCGCATACAGCATATAATCCTCCAACATTTTCTCCACCTCCAACGGGATCCCACTACTGGCCATGTCTTCCCATCTCCACCCCTTTCTGCTTTCTGCAGAGACCGTTCCCCCCTGAAACTCCTTGGTCAACTCGTCCCTTCCCACCCAAACCACCCCTCCCCAGGTACTTTCCCCTGCAACCGCAGGAGATGCAACACCTGTCCCTTTACCACCCCCCTTGACTCCATCCAAGGACGTATACAGTCTTTCCAGGTGAGGCAAAGGTTCACATGCACCTCCTCCAACCTCATCTACTGTATCCGCAGTTCCAGGTGTCAACTTCTCTTCATCGACAAGACCAGGCATGGGTTCGGTGATTGTCTTGCTGGACATCTCCGCTCAGTCCGTCTTAACCTACCTGATCTCCCGGTTGCTCAGCATCAACTCCCCCTCCCATTCCCAATCTGACCTTTCTGTCCTGGGCCTCCTCCATTGTCAGAGTGAGGCCCAGTGCAAATTGGAGGGACAGCATCTCATATTTTGCTTGGGTAGTTTACACCCCAGCGGTATGAACATTGACTTCTCTAACTTCAAATAGCCCTTGCTTTCCCTCTCTATCCCCTCCCCCTTCCTAGGTTTCCCACCAGTCTTACTGTCTCCAACTACAATCTATCTCTATCCTGCCCACTCCCTTGGCATCAGTCTGAATAAAGGTCTCGACCCGATATGTTACGCATTCCATCTCTCCAGAGATACTACCTGTCCCACTGAGTAACTCAAGCATTTTGTGTCTACCTTCAATTTAAACCAGCATCTGCAGTTCTTTCTTACACATGAAACAGACCTTCCTTGTGGAGCTTAAATATGCGTGGTCCTGGTATTCTGAAGCATTAAAGTGGCCTAGCAGGATGTTCACTGCCGTCTCCTCATATTGTGGAATGAGTAGGTTAACCTATGATGAGTACAGGCACTCAGCCTGTACTTGCGGGAGTTCAGAAGAAGAGAGCGGGACAATAGACAATAGACAATAGGTTCAGGAGTAGGCCATTTGGCCCTTCGAGCCATCACAGCCATTCAATGTGATCATGGCTGATCATCCCCAATCCGTACCCCGTTCCTGCCTTCTCCCCATATCCCCTGACTCCGCTATCTTTAAGAGCGCTATCTAGCTCTCTATTGAAAGCATCCAGAGAACCTGCCTCCACCGCCCTCTGAGGCAGAGAATTCCACATCACCACTCTCTGTGAGAAAAAGTGTTTCCTCATCTCCATTCTAAATGGCCTATTCCTTATTCTCAAACGGTGGCCCCTGGTTCTGGACTCCCCCAACACCGGGAGCATGTTTCCTGCCTCTAGCGTGTCCAAGCACTTAACAATCTTATATGCTTCAATGAGATCCCCTCTCATCCTTCTAAACTCCAGAGTGTACAAGCCCAGCTGCTCCATTCTCTCAACATATGACAGTCCCGCCATCCTGGGAATTAACCTTGTAAACCAACGCTGCACTCCCTCAATAGTAAGAATGTCCTTCCTTAAATTAGGGGACATCATTGAAATATACAGAATAGTGAAAGGCTTGGATAGAGTGGATGTTGGGAGGATGTTTCCACATGTGGAAGAGGTCATAGATTTTTAAGATGTTCTTTTAGGAAAGAAATGAAGAGGAATTTATTTAGTCAGAGGGTGGTGAATCTGTGGAATTCTTTGCTAAAGAAGGCTGTGGAGGGCGTCAGTGGATATTTTTAAGGCAGAGATAGATAGATTTTTGATTAGTACAGGTGTCAAAAATTAAGGGGAGATGGCAGGAGAATGGGGTTTGGAGGGAGAGATAGGTCAGCCGTGATTGATAGCCAGAGTGATGGGCTGAATGGCCTAATTTTACTCCTATCACTCACTTATGACATGATATTCACCTTGTACCATGTACATGTCTAACAAAGCCTCATCTATATTAGTTGAGGGTGCAGCTGGCCTAGATTCAGAGCAATTTGCCAACAACCTTGGGCTAGGTTAAAATCCCCATATTCCTTGCACACATTCAGAATTAGAAAATCAAGTTTGTGTCACTGCAATTAAATTCCTACATATTAAAGAAGTACGTTTTAATTTGGAGGTACAATTGCATCATGGAGGCCAGATGAATGATACACCCTGAGGCTTTGCCACCATCACACAACACCTTCTTCAATCCCCAGAGCTAAAATCCAGGAAATGCCCTTTGGGCCTGTTGGAAATTAGGTGGATTGATTCAGGCAGTAAAATACTGGTGCCATGGACTCTCGAGAATGTTCCTCCTCCACTATTAGAGTGAGGCGCAATGCAAATTGGAGGAACAGCACCTCGTATTTCTCTTGGGCAGCTTACAACTCAGCGGTCAGAATATTGATTTCTCTAATTTCAAGCAACCATTGCTTTCCCTCTCCCTCACCCACCCTACTTCTCTGACTAGTTTCACTGTCCTTCTATTAATTTTACTGATTGTATGCCTCCTTGTCACTTTCCCCTCAGCTAACAATGAACCATTCTACATTTCTTTATCATCGTCTGCTTTGGCCTGTAATTATCTCTAGACCCTCTCCACTGACTCTCAGTCTGAAGAAGGGTCTCAAACCAAAATATCACCCATTTTTCTCTCCAGAGATGCTGCCTGTCCCACTAGCATTTTATGTCTACCTTCGGTTTCCAATATTATGTTCTGTTGTTGTGGTGGTGAACTGAAGTGTGGGAACAATGGAGATGGTCTGGAAGCAGTTATCATCGTCATAGAGCTGTACAGCATGGAAACATACTCTTTGGCCCACCTTGCCCATGCTGACCAAGTTGGCATACTGGGCTAGTCCTATCTGCCTGCATTTGGCCTCGAGTCCTGTAAACCCATCCTATCCACATATCTGTCCAAATGTATTTTAAAAGTCATAATTATGGCTGAAAAATGCTTTTACAACTTTGGGGACCCTGAACTAAGCATTGAACTTCAGTTGGTGAAGGAAAGAAAGCCTGGAACAGCTAAAGGTTTGTGGCAATAAGCATTTTGTGCTATACGTGTACTGAAACTCAGAGCCTCCATAATGACTACCTGCACTAGATCTTACACACAAAATAATTAGGAAGGGGGGAAGAAGCCCTGAATGAGTACTAAACCTGTCAACTTACAATAGATATCATTCAAATAACAGATTGTCTCCATAATCTCCAGCTCTTTGACTGACAGAAATACCATTCTGATGGATTATCATCTTTGGCTATAACAACAAATCAGAGGCTGATGGCATAGCCCTGATATAAATGCACTGGGCCAGCTATTCCTGGTATATTATCACAGAATTAAGAGCTAACTATATTATAACAACCTAGAAATGCATATCGTTCAAAGCTCCATGTGCTGAACAATGGATTATTTGTTTTAGAAATTTTTACTTTGTGAGGCCATTGCACGCTTTTAGTTTTTTATTCACACCCTTTATGCATCTGTGATGTCAAATGGCATGTAACATTTGCTTTTGCATCAGATGCACAAAATTCTATTGGGTCTATTGAATGATCTGGGATTTAAAAACTGAAGCAAGTCTTAAATAGAGCACTGAGTCTCCCCTCCAGTTGAAGATCTGACCCTCCCAGAGATTCTGCTCCGACCTGGAGGTGAGACATCCTGGTGGTGTACTCAGACTTTAGAGACACAGCATGGAAACTGACCCTTCGGCCCACCGAGTCTGCGCCAACCAGTGACGACCCCGTACACTAACACTAAGATACACATCAGGGACAATTCACAATTTGTACCAAAGCCAATTAACCTACACACCTGTATGTCTTTGGAGAGTGGGAGAAAACTGAAGCACCCGAGGAAATTGCACGTGGTCACAGGGAGAATGTACAAACTCTGTATAGACAGCACCCAGAGCCAGGATCAAACCAGAGTCTCTGCCACTGTAAGGCAGCAGGTCTACCGCTATGCTACACTGCCACCCATCATACGGAGATGATGTGGGCAATCTTCATTGTGCTGTCTAGCAGCAGTTAATCCTGTAAGACACTTGCTACCCCCACCTATCCTCTCCACCAGTTGTAATATTAATTAAATACCCAAAGCACCGATAAAACTGCCTTGGATGGAGTGGCTTGGTCGGTGTGGACAAATTGGGCCAAAAAGCCTGTTACTGTGTTGTACAACTTGAAATAATCCAAGCAAAAATAAATGTAATGTAATAATATGACATGGCAAAATTATTAATGCCTGAAGCAATATGAGGCAAATGAAAAATTGAAAATAAAAGGAAAATTAAAAATGGAATAAGTACTTCTGAAAATGCCAATCTCGGGTACTGAGATTCAATATATTTCTAGCTGCTGGAAACTATTGTGGAATTTCCTTGTTAGCAACAGCAGGCAATGTCCTCACCCACATCATGAAGAACCGACCATAGCCTTTAGACGAGAAGATGCTTCCGGAGAGACAAGCCGGTTTTAGACTGTCACGTGGAGCAGCCAACATGATCTTCACAATGCGTCAACTACAAGAAAAATGTTGTGAACAACTTCAACCTTTGTACATGGCATTCATCGACCTCACTAAGGCCTTCGACACGGTATCAAGGGAACTCTTATGGGACATCCTATCCACCGATGGATGTCCAGAAAAGTACATTTGAATCCTGAGACTCCTCCACGATGACATGCTTGCCACAGTCATGGCCGGCAACAGCAACTGTTTCAGAATTGCAATGCAGGCAATTTTTTTTGTTTTTCTCCCTTCAACTTTTTCTGCTGCCAGGTAAACAACCTACTTTTTTGCAGTTTAATATTGCAGTTTAAGTCCTTATCTCTGGAAATATTCCAATCACTGTTTTAGGACTTTTAGATTACTCGTAAACTTGACAACCAGAAATGGATTCAGTACAGGTGTACTCTCACAAATATTTTCTATAAATTCAGTAAGCTTCCATGCTTTTCGACTCCCTCCCTTCTTATTTCTGATTCCTAGCAACCCATATGCTTTACCAACCTCTTACAATAATTTTTTTAAGCAACAGTCTTTGCATTGAGCCCTGGAGAACATAGTTGTCCATCAAACATCTGTCTGGACAATAAGTTTATAACTATGCTTTGCTTTTATGTAAATTCCGTATTCCTGCTACCACTCAACTATTAATTCCATGGGCCACCATTTTCCTAACCAGCCTATTTACTTTGGACTTGATCAAACATTTACTGAAAAATCCATATAAATATAGTGTAGGAGCTTTTAATTTGTAAATATTGAGATGAGGTTGCAGTGCTATGAAGCAACCCTAGATTTTTGCTCCGTCAGACTTGGAAAAATTAAGAACCCAATGGATTTGTTACTATGTACTAGTGTTTACGCAATTACTAGCACATGGAGAATTCAATAAGCAAGTTCAATAGAGTACTCATCGACATATCGAATCTCGCAAATTTTCTCAAGGAGATAGAGGCATTGATGAGCTTTCTTTGCATTTGCATCAATGTGCTGCACCCAGGACAGATTTCCAGGTAAAGGCACACCCATGAATTTGCAGCTGTTGACTCTCTCCTCCATCATCCTGTTGATGCAAGTTACAGGTATCTCGGCTTTCCCTTCATTAATCAATAATCAGGTCCTTGGTCTACCTGATGTTGAGAGCAATATTGTTGTTCTGGTACCATTTAATCAGTTTCAATCTCTTACTGTACTCTGACTCATTGTAACCCATTATTCATCTAGCAATGGCAGTGCATCGTCAAATTTAAACATGGTATTGGAAGTGTGCCTGGCTGCACAATCATGGGTGTATAGATTGTGGAGGAGGGAACTGAGCACATTACCTTGAGCTGCTCCTGTGATGATGGTATCGAGAAGCTAGTGTTGTGACAACTCATACTGATTGTCCGAAACAAATGTGTCATCTTAATGTAAAGTATAGCATAGCATTATTGCGTAGGACCGATGACGTGGGGGGTTAGTGATTGAGGATGCAGAGAGCATTTGGCAGAGACTCCAAGTGAGAAGCATTGAAATATTCATTCAAAGATTCAGTGCATTACCCATAGTCTGGGAGCTCTTCTGGCATGTTCCTGTTAAGCCACACCAAAACAGATTGGCTACTGCATTGATGGTGCACACCATCTGTGGAATATGGGGGTGGTGTTCAGGCATACATTACATGCTGTTAGACCCTAATGCCTATGACAATATACAACAGTGCATCAGCATATCAGGCATGGAAAGAAAATCAAGAATGTAATGATTCATACAGTTTGGCCCTGCTAATGAATTTTCTTTCATAGAAATTCAATTGTATAGTTTGAATAACTATTGCATAATGTAATAGTACTCCAAGCATCACTAAACTGAAAAATAATATAGAAAATCTGCAATGTAAGAGAAAAAAGAAACAATGTTTTGAATTTATTTTATGAATTTACATAAACATTTTGCATTTTTTAAATATAGGACAACATCAAAGGTGAAAGCACATTCCATATATCAGCTATTTCAATGAAAAGTTACCCATTACACCCAACACAGAATAAACAAACATTTTCCATTTTTTACTGGGTGTCCAATATATCAGATTGTCCTTAGACACAAAATGCTGGAGTTACCCAACGGGACACGCAGCATCTCTAGAGAGAAGGAATGGGTGATGTTTAGGGTCGAGGCCCATCTTCTGAATAATCGGTTTAAACCAGCATTTCCTTCCTACACATCAGATTGTCCTCTTAGGCTTTGAAAGGATCATAGAAAAATGTCGATGATTTAAATTGAGGGAGAAGATTCTCTTTCATTTTCAAAGCCAATGATCAAGATGGCTTAGGATAGGATGTGGGTGGGACAGAGGTGTGAGGTGAATGTGTAAGATACTCTTTCCTGCTAGAAATATCCTGGAAAGTCTGACTGAATCTATCATCAACGCTGTAGAATATGTAAATAACTGTCCTATCACTGCATGGTGATTTTGACCATGTTTGTGAGAAGAACTTTAGATAAGCCAGCCACTTTCTTGAAATTTTCCTTCGTTCCCACATGGTACTCTGCATACTAGGCTAGAAACCCACAGTGATGCCCAGATTACACAAAGAAAAACAGGAATTTCTCTCTCAATAGAGGAGAAACTCTACTCCAGATTAAACATTAAGAGGTTTGCACCAGTACTGTCACCGACCATTTTCCTGTCTGTCATTTACCAGGGCCTTGTTCTTCCAAAAAGACGAGAGGCAATAGTGGCAAGGGAGCTTGCACTGGTACCCAGAGGTTTTGCTATCCCAATGATTAAACAAAGAAAATAACATTCCATTCATACAAATGGAAAATGTACTTTGAGCATCCTTGACAGCAATGATAGCTAACCCGCATTAACTGCAAGCTCAGAAACAAGAAACAAATGCAGATATTATCTGCCAAGACAAATGCAACTGCTAAACCATGGCCAAAAGTCTTGAGTTGCTGTGAAGTTATGAAAACTTGTTCTGTGATTAAAACAAAACAAATGTAGAGCAAGCTGTCAGACAATCCAAATGCACAGCAGTAAACAACAGATGAAATAGAATTTGATATTATCGTCTTCATATGGAACTTAACCCCGCTCATGCAGATTATATAATTAAGGGCATTACATTTATCTGGATAGGCAAATCTGAACATGCACAGTGACATCCAGCTGGATAGCAGACAGATGACAATGCTGTTCTTCAATCTTTTTAAACATAGCATGGAGATTATTGGCCTGTATTGCGAGAGGATTTGTGAGAGGAGAGAATGTAAGTCTAATTGCAATTGTTTAAGGCCTTGGTGAGTGGAAGGGAAGAATGCACATGCCACAGGGAGTGCAGCAAAAGATTCACTCGATTAGTTTCAGAGACGATAGGTTTGCTGTATGAGGATAGATTAAGTAGAGGGGACTGTAAGATTGACAGGCTAGACGGAGATCAGCAATGATCACAACGATGGCAGAGCAGGCTCGAAAAGCCCGATGGCCGTCTCCAGCTCCTACCACACTCTACGAGGGTATATAAATAATATACACCAGGCACAGGTGACCATAATATCAGGTCTGGCATATCACTCCATTTTGGAGAATGATGAATTATAGTGACCCAATTCCATTGATACAGGAGGGATTCGTAAGATGGTCAGAGTTGACAATAAACTTAAAAGACCCTTAAAAAAGACAGATAGGACAAATATGGTGCAATAGTTAAGATTGATGATGTCTTTTAAGATTTCTTAAATCATTTTTAACATCTGGATATTGGCAGGAATGCCTTTATTTGGCTGGAAGATGGTTGTGAGCTCCCTTCTTAAACCACTGCAGTCTTTTTGAAGACATGTTGGGTTGAGAGGTTTGGGCTAATGAATGTTTTGGTTGTTTGAAGGGGTGTCAATCGAGCAAACATCTTTGTCTTGGATAGCGCCGAGCTTCTTGAGAGCTGTTGGCATTGCACGCATTCAAGCAAATGGAGAATATCCCATCAATTTCCATCATGCGCCTTGGTGATGGTGGATAGGCCTTGGAGTAGCAGGAGATAGGCCATTTGGTGTAGGATATCAATTTGCTCATGGTACCCAATGGCTGATACAACTGAACTTCTCATAATGGAGAATGCAGCAATGGTAATGCCATTGAATGACAAGCATAGGTGATTAGATACCCTCTTGTTGGAGGTAATCATTGGCTAGAACTTCTGTGGTTAGCAACTTATCAGCAAATGCCAATGTGGAGGAGTGACGATAGCAGGTTTAGGAAAGCAACAGATCCAAAGTAAAAGCCCGACAAAAATGTAAAGCAGTGCTAACTTAGTAGCAAGACTGACAGGAAGAGGAAATATGTGCAATATATGCATAACCTTTATATAATTTATTTTGTGTGTTTGTCTGAGTATGTGCCTACAATGCTGCTGCAAGCAGCATTTTGTTTACTGTACCTGCATCGCACGTGAAAATACCAATAAAGTCAACTTCGTTTGGCTCAAGTTGCATTGAGCAGATGCAGCTTCAATTTGCACCAAGCGTATTTCATGGTATCAAAGAGATCAAATGAATTTCCCCGAGGAATTTTCTTGATTCTGCTCACTATGCAGCCAAAGGCCCTATTTATGGTTGACTACCAAGGACGCCGGGGAGATGGCAGCCCTGCCAGCAGTCTGGTTGTCTTTTCACTCTTTTGTTATTTTTTAGTTTGTTAAAAGTTTTTGTTTTAATGTTCTTCAGTTTGTATTTAATTTCTTTTATTAGAAGTAATCAATTTACAATAGTGTAACCAGCTTTACAAACATCAACTTAATTCCATATTTTTTTAAATAACCCGTTAAAAGTTATTATCTTCTATTTTTTTGGAGATAAAGATAAGGATAGAGTAGAGTAGTTTTAAATCAATAAGGGAGTGATTAAATAATAATTTGATTATGTATAAGAGAAAAAGAAAAAAGAGAAAAGAAAAAAGGTTAACAAAAAGTAAAAAGATATTATATATATTATATATATATAAATGAAAATCAACAAAATATATTGTAACTAAAACTATTACAAATGATAATATCAATAAAGACATGCATATTAATCCTAGTATGAAAATAAGTTATTCTCATCAGATCCCGCAGGGTACCCGTCGAGCTGTGATGTCAAGAACAGCTACTTCTCTAAATACTGTATATATGGAGACCATATTTGTTCGAAGGAATTATATTTGTCCAATAGGACAAATCTGATTCTTTCTAAATGTAACGTCTCCAACATTTCTGCTGCCCACATTTTAATTGTGGGGGATAATGTTCCCTTCCAAAATTTCAATATGATTTTTTTCCCTATTATCAAACAGTAATCAAAAAAATTTATTTGATTTACTGTAAGTACCGAATTTGAATCCAAAATTCCAAGTATTATTAACTTTGGGTCAGGGTCCAATCTAATTTTAAGAACTTCAGAAATAACCTTAAAAATTTCTGTCCAGTAGTAATTCAATTTGGGACATGTAGCAAAACTGTGTATTAAATTTGCTTCTAAATTCTTACATTTATCACAAATTGAAGAGAGATTGGGAAAGATACTATTTAATTTAGTTTTTGAATAATGTAATCTATATAGTACTTTAAATTGTATCAATGTATGTCTGGCATTTAACGAACACCGATGTATTCGCTGTAAACTTTCTTCCCAATTTTCTTTTGTTATAGATAAACCAATTTCATTTTCCCATGCTTGACGATATGTTTCAGTTGTTGGATTCTCCTTATCCAAAATTATGTTATATATATAGGCTATTAGTTTTTCTGTATTTGGGTGTAAATTAAACAATTCATCTAATAATCCTGGTTCTTTATTTTTATAATCTTGTGTATTGGATTTTATATAATCTCTAATTTGTAAGTACCTAAACAAGTGTTGCGGAGACAATCCGTAGATATCTTGTAACTCTTGGAATAAAAGAAATTTTCCTTTTCTATAAAGGTGCTCTATCCTTTTAATTCCTAAATCATCCCAATGTCTAAACCCTCCATCCAATATAGAGGGTTTAAATAATGGGTTATTCGTGATTGGTAGTCTAAGTGAAAGATTATCTAGATGTAAAGTCTTAACTATTTGTTTCCAAATACGTCTATTATTATAAATTATAGGGTTGTCCCTATAAATTTTTTTTTGTACTTCTTTTGGGGCAAAGAGAATCGAGCCTACATTATAAGGTAAACAGTCTTCCTTTTCCATCTTTAACCACGTTGGTTCATAATCCATATTTACCCACCAGAAATTCATATTCTTAATCTGGACTGCCCAAAAATAATATTAAAAATTTGGAAGTGCTAATCCTCCGTTTATCTTAGATTTACATAAATGTTTTTTACTTATTCTATGATTTTTATAATCCCAAATAAAACTATTAATAATATTATCTATTTTTTTTTTTAAAGTCTTTGGGAGAAAAAAAGGAATAGCCTGAAACAAATATAATAATTGTGGTAAAAACACCATCTTTATAGCATTTATTCTACCAATCATAGATATAGGAAGTGTTTTCCAATGCAAAATATTTTTTTTAAGTTTATCTAATAATAGAGGGTAATTAGATTTAATTAGTGAATTATAAGATTTAGTTACATTAATTCCTAAATATTTAAATTTGTCTGTAACTATTTTTAATGGATATTGTTGTAATATATTTACATTAATTCCAGTTATAGGCATAATATCACTTTTGTTCCAATTAATCCTAAATCCTGAGAATGTGCCAAATTTAGTTATAACATTAAACAGCTTAGGTATACTAATTTCCGGTTTTGTAATATAAATCAAAACGTCATCTGCATATAAAGATATTTTGTTAGTTGTTGTGTCAGTATTATAGCCGTAGATTTCAGGTTCAGATCTAATTCTTTCCGCCAAAGGCTCTATCATCAAAGCAAATAGTAAAGGCGATAATGGACATCCCTGTCTACATCCCCTAGAGAGCTTAAATTTAGCTGATAATATTTGATTAGTTAAGATTCTTGCCGTTGGATTCAAATATAAAATTCTTATCCATTTACAGAATCTATCCCCCAATTGAAACTTTTCCATTATATTAAATAAATATGACCATTCCACCTGATCGAATGCCTTTTCTGCATCTAGCGATACAACCACTAATTCCCTGTCCCGTACTCTTTTTGAATATATAATATTAAACAAGCGTCTGAGATTATGGGATGAATAGCGTTTTGGAATAAAACCTGTTTGATCATAATGTATTAATTTAGAAATCACCAGACTTAATCTCCGAGATAAAACTTTAGTTAATATTTTTTGGTCTGTATTTAGAAGGGCGATCGCTCTATATGATCCTGGATCTTCCAAATCCTTATCTACCTTAGGAATGAGTGTAATTGTGGATTCATTTAAAGATTCTGGTAATTTGCCTTGTTCATATGCATATCTATATACTGTATATAATCTTGGGGAAATCAGATCTTGAAATTTTTAATAAAATTCTGCACTCAGGCCATCAGGGCCCGCTGCTTTTCCATTCTTTAACAAACTAATTGATTCTTCAATATCTTTTACTGTTATTTCAGCGTTTAACAAATGTCTACCTTCCTGATCTAGACTATTAATTTGACACTCTTGTAGGAATGTTTCCATACCATCTGTTTGTCCTGTTAATTTAGATGAATAAAGATTTTGATAATATTGTAGAAATCTGTCATTAATATCTTTTGGTATCGTCAATATATTTCCATGCGCAGATCTAATTCCATGTATCATTTTTTCATCTTCTAATTTTCTAAGTTGTCGTGCTAGTAGTTTTTGTGGTTTGTCTCCAAATTCAAAATGCACTTGTTTGGTTTGTTGAAATAGTTTAATGACTTGGTTAAAATATATTTTATTTAGTCTATATTTTACTATTGCAATTTTATTACTTAGCTCTTTAGAAGGGTGTTTTATGTTTTCACTATCTAGTTGTTTTATCTCATTTTCTAACTTTTGTTCCATCTTTCTATTTTCTTTATTAAAATAAGCTTGTGCTGATATTATTGCACCTCGCATAAATGCTTTAAATGTATCCCAAAGTAACGATGGTGAAATTTCAGGTTTGTCATTAGTTTCAAAAAATAGTTTAATCTGTTCCACTACATGTTTACAACAGCCCTTATCCTTTAATATCTGGGTATTAAATCTCCAAGTAGTAGTTTTATTAAGTATATCTTTTAGTTTTATCTTGAATGTTAGTGGCGCATGATCTGAAATAATAATACTGTGATATTTTGCATCATACGTAAAAGGTAGTAATTTTGAATCTATTAGAAAATAATCTATCCTAGAGTAAGTTCCATATACGGGCGAGAAAAACGAGTATTCTCGTCCGGATGGATTATCTAGTCTCCAAATATCCTTAACATTAGATGTATTAATAAAATAATTTATGTTTACTTGAATTAGAGATAGCTTTCCTTTTTGTAGAAGACCTGTCTAGGTAGCTATCTAAGGTGCAATTAAAATCACCCCCAATAACTAAATTAAATTGCGTGGAGATAGGAATATTATTAAATATTTTCTTAAAAAATAATGGATTATCAAAATTAGGGGCCTATATATTCACCAAAATTACTTTCTGTGAATATAATTCCCCTGTAATTATTACATATCTACCCTCTTTGTCCTCTATTATAGTACTTTGTTTAAAAGGTATACCTTTACGGATAATTATTGCAACTCCTCTAGATTTGTGTATAAATGAAGAGTGATATACCTTGGAAATCCATTTTGCCGTTAATCTATGTTGAGCATCTCTTTTAAGATGAGTCTCTTGAAGGAAGATCACGTCTGATTTCAATCTGTTCAACTGTGCTAGCACCTTTCCCCTTTTAATTGGTTCATTAATTCCCTTAACATTCCAACTACAGAAGGTAATTCCACCCCCCCCAGTCTTCACATTCATGTCTTGCATTTTACTGTTAGGGTGGTTTTTTTTGGAGTAGCCTTCTCGACCCCTCCAGCCCAGCGGTATACCCAAACGCCAACCCGATGAAAATTTCTATCCTCAGTAAACCACATACATGTCTTCTTAAAGTAATTATACAATATCGCTCATAATTATATTCATATAATATATAACATAAAATCAAATACTTAATATATAAGAAAAAATAAAAAGTGTAATTAAAAAAAGAGGAAAGGGTGTTAACAGGGTGCCCAGAAAAAAAATAAACTACACTGATATGTAGTGTAGTGTGCATTAGTGAAAGCCACACTAGCGTGGCTATTAATCTATTGACTTCCGTTTTTATTAAAAAGGATGTTAAATATTCCAGCTCCTATCTATAATGCTGTGTATATTGGGGTGGGGTACTAACTTTAAATACTTAGTAATTATTTCTATTATTCATATTACTAATTACTAGTTATTAATTTCTATTATAATTAATATTATATGTAATACTATATTAGGGGAACCATTGAAATTTTACTAATTAATACCAAACTATAACAACATGTCCATTATTCCCCCTCTTTCTTAATGAATAATTCATAACCGCAGGTCGGTGATAAAAGTTCATTCTTCTTCTCCTTCCTCGCTTGCTTCTTCTTCTGCTTCCTCTTCTGCCTTCTTCTGTATGTCTCGAGCGAATTCCAGTGCGTCGGTATGCTTAACAAAACGATATTCCTTGTTGTCGTAGGTCACTCTCAATGTTGCTGGGTACATCAAACCATATCTGAGATCCTTTATATCCTTTATATTCCGAAGAATACCTCTTGTTTCTGTGAATAAAGATCTTCTCTTAGCCACTTCAGCCGGGTAATCTCTGAAGATACTGATGTTATCTCCTTCTTATTTCAAATTCTTCTTTCTTATTATTATCTTCATCATTTCTTCAAAGACGTGATCGTGGGCCACCTTTACAATACTTTCTTGGCGTTGCACCTCTGCCAGGGGCCCGTCTTAAAGCCCTGTGAGCACGGCCCAACAGGGGTTCTTGATCCAGATCCAGAATGTCCTTTAGGAATTTTGCAGCAAATTTTCGCGGGTCTTGATTTCCTTCCCGCCCCTCAGTCAATCCTACAATACGCAAATTCTTACGTCTTTGTCGTCCCTCCAGATCAATACATTTCTCGTTTATTTTATGTAGTAGCTCTGAGAGACGTTTATTCTCGACGCGTAGTTTCTCACTTTCCTTAGCACTTGATACAGCAAAGTCAGTCAATTCTTTAATTGCATCATTGTGTTGGTCAAGTGAGATTGAAATAGGATCTATCTTCGCATCCAGCATTTGTTCAATCCCAGCAATCTTGTCGTTTACCTCAGCCATCTGGTTTTGAAACTCAGCATCCGCCTTTATTTTCCATTCATTCATCATAATCTTTACCGTTTCTGTAGCTTCTTTTTTTAGTTCTTCTTTAATTCTCTCGTGAGACGTCTGGATATCCGTTCTTAACAGATTTATTTCATCTTTATATTCCTTCTTCATATCTTTCATTTCTTTCATCAGTTTCTTCATTTCACCAAGCAAAGAATTTTTAAGTTCTTCCATTTCACTTTTTCTCTGTGAAATCTCTTCCTGGGAGGCAGCCAAACTCGAGCCCGAGGCTTTGAGGCCCGCCTCCCTTCTTTGTCCTTTTTTTGTCGCGGGGGGAGGGGGAGGAGGAATGCATTTTGAATTTCTTACCGAAGTCGCGCGCCTGATGACGTCACGCAGCTTGCAATCGCACCCAGAGCCGTTTAAAATCGCTCTCCTGCGGTAAGTACCATTAGTAGCTTCCTTTAACCCCCGATTTTTTTCAGATTTTCGCGGAGCTGATCTGGCGCGGTTCTCTCTTAGAACATGGCGCCACCGGAAGTCGTTCTTCAGTTTGTTTTATGTGGGGATAGTGGGGAGGGGATAGTGGGGAGGGGATCGGGGGAAACGTTTTTTTCAAGTTCCTACCTTGCCGGAGATGTGATTATTTTTCAGATCACATTCTCCGCGGTGCTCTGCGGCCTACCATCGCTGGAGCTGGAAGCCTCCTCGAACTGTCGTGAGCCCCACCGTGGGGCGCAGACTTAACATCAGAGCTGATCCCTTGCCTGGGATCGCTCGCACCGCTCGCACTGCGGAACCAACACCAAGGACTCGCAGTCTTCAGGTGATGCCAGTTGGGAGCGAAAGGTTCGACCATCTCCGATGGGAGGTTCGATCGCCTGGCGCGGGGAGCTGACATCACCCCCCCCCACCCCGATGCGGGAGCTTTATCATCTCGACGCGGAGGGCCCGAAAACCGGCGGCTATGGGAGTCAAGATCGTCCTGTCAACGGGGGCTCGAGGTCCATGACGGAGGAAGAACTAAGGGAAGGCCTTCCATCACAGTAAGGAATGTGTAGGAGACACTGTGGTCGATGTTCATGTTAAAATGTGTTTTTGAGAGTTCTGATACTTATTATTGTATGACTGACCTGGCCAATGAAATTTCTCCTATGTTGCAAAACATACTTGGCAAATAGAGTGTTATTCTGATTCTGTTTATCTTTTTCTTTTCAAATTGTCCTTCAGAATGGCGGATGACCTGGCTCCACTCACTGTGTTGGTTTTGTGTTAAGCAACAAGGCTAATATGGAACTAGTGGACTCTACCACAGATGGAGCTGGAAGTGGTTGATGGGATGAGATGGAGGGTAATTTGTGAAGAGCATCTTCCATGTGCTTGCTGTTTACAATGGGCTCCCTGTGTCATCTAAAACACCACTTCTCCAGTTTGAGCAGGCGTCAGCCAAAGATTCTCAGGAGACAGAGGAAGTTTGCATTATTTTTCAAGAGTCTTCTCTTCCGTCCACCTGGTAATACCTTCCTGTGTCTGTTTCAAAGATCTGGTGTCAGAAGTACAAACAATGTAGCCCAGACAAGGAGTCAACATAGGATAATTAGGGCCCAAATATTGGGGATGAGAACCTGCAAGAAAATGCCAACATTTGCTTGACTTTATTGGACCTTATCTTGTTGTAAATGTTGTACCCTTTATCTGTCCACTGTGGACGGCTTGATTATAATCATGTACAGTTGTTTCTTTGACTGGATAGCACGTAGCCAAAAGTTTTTTCACTGTATCTCGGTACATATGGCAATAATAAAAAACTAAACTGGTAAAGAAAGCTTTCGGGATGCTGGAACATAAGGGAAGGAAAGTTAGGGTAAAGTTATACAATTCAATGATAACGCCACATCTGGAATATCATGTGTAGTTTGTTCGACAGGACATAGAACAGATTTAATTATGAAGGAGAGAGAGCAAAAGAAATTTATCACAATATTGCCTGGGATGGACTGTCTCAGTTATCAGGAGAGACTGAGTGGCTTGTGTTTCCTTACCTCAGAGGAAGACTGTCAGATGTGCACAAAAATATAATGGGCATAGACAGGATAGAGAGTTGGAAACTTGCATGAATATCTATAAGCCAATAGCCAATAGAGCATTGTTGTCAAATAGTGACGGACAACAGGAGGAAGCAAGAGGTTTAAAGATTAAATAAAGTGTTATTTCACCCAGTAGGTGGCTGGAGTTGGGAAGGCATTGCTTGAGAGGAAGGTGGAGGTGGAGAATCACAACATTTAAGTAGTATAAGCACTTGAATCCTAAGGCAATGAAGGCTACAGACCAAGTGCACATAAATGGGACTAGTACAGTCAAGAGTCATGTTTAATGGTCATTTGCACCAACAATGGAACAATGAAATCCTTACATGCAGCTGCATAACGACTAGTAAATACAATAATCATAGAAAGCAAATCATAAACAAAAATCAATAAATCAATAACCACAATACTAGTGCAAAAAAGCCCAAATACCTTAGTGCAACCAAAGAAAGTCCATAGTTCATAATGTTTAAGAAGGAACTGCAGATGCAGGAAAATCGAAGGTAGACAAAAATGCTGGAGAAACACAGCGGGTGAGGCAGCATCTATGGAGCGAAGGAAATAAGCAACGTTTCGGGCCGAAACCCTTCTTCAGACTGATGCAAGGGTGGGGGGGGGGGGGGGGGGGCAGGAAGAAGAAGAGGAGGAGCCACTGGGCTGAGGGAGACCTGCGAAGGGGAGGCGAAAGTAAGGACTACCTGAAATTAGAGAGGTCAATGTTAATACCACTGGGGTGTTGCCTATTTCCTTCGCTCCATAGATGCTGCCTCGCTCGCTGAGTCTCTCCAGCATTTTTGTCTACCATAGTTCACGATGTTGTGTGGTGATGGTTGTTGGGTACACGTGATTCTTTGTGGTCAGCACAGGCTTATTGTTGTACGACACAATATATATCACTATTAACTTGACTGGATGAAACATTGCACCGCAGCATGAGTTGAATCACATTCATAGAGGAGAGCAACTACCTATTCTCCACCTTCAGCAGAGCCTCTTAAAGCTTATTTTGCAAATATCCTCCGTACCTAGTTCTGTAGATCATGGCCGCAGCTTGAGCCAAGACCCACAAGTGTGCCCCATTTGTGCTGACAGAGGGCTGCTGAAACTTTGATTTATAGTCATTCAGCCAAGATAAGCAGCAGAGTGCCAACACATATTCCAATTTATTCACTACACTAATAAATAAACAACACTGGCTTCTTTACTTATGCAACCACACCTCAGAAAATCAACCATCTTTTATTTCCTAATCTTCTATTCTCACTTTTTTTGTCTTCTGAACCTGGTGCTTTACAGTCTACAGGCAAGTCACTATCTTATGCTGCACCTGAGTGGCCATTTATCATCTGCAACGCCGACCAGTGCATGTCACAAAGTATTCTAATGCGTAAATCATGATAGCTAAATTATATTGTGTTCATCTACAAAGTCATACATCATATATATCTATATTCAGAATGTGCTTGACCAGTGATTCTTTACAGTGATGAAATATTTCACTTTGCACACTTTTTCATTATGTCAGTCAACTTTTCCTGTGTTTTCCCTCCAGCAGAATGAAACACAATAGATTGGATCGCATTTGGCACACAAGTCTCGGCATATTCGATTATTTTGCTTTTAAAAAAAAAAAATTAAGACAACCGTAGCAAGCTAACTTTCCTGACAGTGTTATTTTTTTTACAAATCAGTGATTGTGCTGACTTCATTTTCATGTTGAATGTAATCAGTAAACACAAAGGAGTCCCAAAATATTACGATCTCCACATTATTAATATAATCCAATGCCTAGCCATCCACACTGACTCAAAGTATTCAATCATTAGTTGTATCTTGCACCAGTTGGAGCACAATACCTTTGAACAAGTGGATATGCACATGGATGGATACCTGAGCGGGGTCAATTTGTCGGGGAGTGTACACAAGATGATTTTCCAGAAAACACCATGATTTTTATTCTGTTATATATATAATAACTAAAAAAATCAAAATTTCGAAGGAACATAAAACAAATAACATACAATTCCATTTAACTGGATTTTTAAAAATAGTTGTGCCTTTTCATATTCTTTGATTAAATATTGATGCTTATAATAGATAGCAACAAAAACAACTGAAATGCATTCACCTACAGTATTTGAGGGATGTTTGTTTGAACCGTTAATTTTGCATTCAGCTGATAAATTGCCCAGTACTTGTGAAATCATAATCGAAATAGCCTGGATCAAACAATGAATTGGACATAAACTTGATTATAAATTGTGTACATATTTACCAAGTGCAAACTTATTGCTAATAGTATGACAATCATACCATCAATTAATTTAGCCAAAAATGGAAACAAAAATCCAAAAGCATTGGGAGCTAATTTCCTTTCTCCTCACTGCTCCTGTGCATGTTATCTCGCCACTAATTGTTACCGCTAAGTAATAATGATGTTATATTTTTCAGAGAGGTTTGATCAATTGCTTTCTACTCTTCTACCAAGCCAAGTTACCTAGAAACCTGCACATCTTTTGAGTGTATGAGGAAATCGAAGATCTTGGAGAAAACCCACGCGGTCACTGGGAGTATCAGAATCAGAATCAGAATGCCTTTTATTGTCACTATACACATGTACAATGAGATTAAAAGCTGCTCCTACTCAGTGCAAAACAAAACAAAAAGGGGGGGGGGGATAAGGTGCACAGTTTCTGCAGCGCTATATACATATCTATAAAAAGACAATGGTTAAATAGAATGGATAATAGGATTCCTATATCCAGTATGGGTTATTGCACATATTGAAAATTACAGTTACAGTACCAATTATAGTAGGTGGATAGATGAAAAGTCCGGGGGTTAGGCTGTGAAGTCAATGCATGTGTGAGTTCAGGGAGATAATGGATTTTGGAAAGAAACTGTTCTTGAGTCTATTTGTCCTTGTGCTGATGCACCTATAGCGCCTCCCTGAGGGTAGCAGGTTGAACAGGCCAAATGCAGGATGGGAGCTGTCCTTGATAATGTTCTTCGCCCTGCTGAGGCAGCGGGAGGTGTAAATGTCCATCAGAGAGGGGAGAGGGCAGCCGATTATCTTCTGTGCTGCCCTAACTACCCTCTGAAGCCTCTCCCCGTCTGCCATGGTGCAGCTGCCGTACCATGCTGTAATGCAGTATGTCAACAGGCTCTCAATGGACGAGCGGTAGAAGGTCAGCAGCAGGTTGGAGTCCAGGTTGTGCTTCCTGAGGACCCTCAGGAAGTGCAGCCGCTGCTGAGCCTTCTTGATGACTGCTGTGATGTTCTCTGTCCAGGAGATGTCAGCGGAGATGAGGACGCCGAGAAACCGGAAGGTGTGGACCCTCTCCACACACTCGCCGTTGATGTATAAGGGGGCACATACTGTGCACAGTATGTACAAACTGTGCACAGACAGCACCCGTAGTCAGTAATGAACCCTGGTGTCCGGTACTGCAAGTGCTGTAAGGCAGCAACTCTACCACTGTGCCACCGCAATTCCATTAGTCAGCTTTCTAACCTAACCAATCCATTAACATGATAGTGTGGATTTCACCCGTCATCAAACATGGAGATCCTGAACTCAACAGTTTGTTCCACTGCTGAGCTCCACTTGGCTTTCCATATGTGCCACACTATAGCAATGGAAAATGTTGCTGTTCTTACCTCGTGAAGATGGGGATAAGGTGATCTTGCACCCCTAGTGATTGAATTAATCTCATCCACTACTTCACATATAACATTAAATTAATGTTACACACTGACGTGACAAAAAATGTCTATAACAGTAAACGATTCCTACTTTGGAGTAATGAGAAAATGTCATATTCTTATTCTCCCACTGATTTTAGGGCCCTTGGAAATGTTTATGTGTGACCCTATTCATATCGACACCCTCTAGTTGGCAAATGTTTGAATAAAAATAGTTCCATAATCCAAATTCCATTTGTTAAACTGTTGAATCAGCAGTATAGTTTTTATCATATTGAAAGGTATTAGCATGATAATTGACAACGAATAATAAAGTTTACCATGATATTTTCAGGAAATGGTTGTCTTTTGTGAGATGTTTTGGGAGTCGTTATATTTTCCAAAACCACATTAAATTTCAATAATTTAATCTCTCGTGCTTGCATCAGTTGTATCTTGGTATAGTAAAGTCAGGTGGATAACCTGTATATATCAAATCCTTTCAATGCTTCAGTTGAATCTATGCAGAAGGGATGGAACTCTTCTTTAATGCAAATAGCGTTGCAAGCAATTGCAGAGAGTTGCTGAGGTGGCTCAGACCATCACGCAAACCAATCTCCCGTCCATTGACTCAATCTGCACCTCACGCTGCCGCGGCATGGCCACAGCATAATCAAGAACCTGTCTCACCCCGGTTCTGCCCTTTTCTACCTTCTCCCATCAGGCAAAAAGTACAGAAGTTTGAAAAGGCACACCTCCAGGTTCAGGGATAGTTTCTTCCAAGCTGTTATCAGGCAACTGAAACGTTCTCTCGCAAGCTAGAGTGCGATCCGGACATCCCACATTCCTCATTGGAGACATTTTAACTATCTAGGACTTTAAATTGTACCCTTTATGTTTCGTATGTACATTGTGTACGGATTCATTGTAGTCTTTTCTTTGACTAGAAAGCACACACCAAAATGGTTTCTACTGAACCTCGGAACACATGACAATAACAATAATAAACTAAACTAAAAGGTAAGAATTCATTTTGCTCACATGTAGAGACACTCAGGTTGATTCAAAACTTTACTGGATATAGACAGACCACAAAGCAAGATATGGAAGAGTTGGTTAAACTAGTTGAACAGCAGAAGTGCTTCACACACAATCTACAGTTTAATGATACAGATTTACCAGGATCATCATCATGTTATATAATTGTTATGGGCTTTCTCGCAGACTTGAGGCATATTATTGAACGCTTCTAGATGTGGTGTAGCTTGTGGAATTCAAGACGTATCCATTCATGGGAAGCTGAATTCCAAACAAGCATTTAATAATGTACAAGCAATGGAGATAGCAGTCATACGTTCATAAGTGATCGGAGCACAATTAGGCCATTTGGTCCATCAAGTCTACTCTGCCATTCAATCATGGCTCATCTATCTTCCCCTCTCAACCCCATTCTCCTGCCTTCTCCCCATAACCCCTGACATCCACACCAATCAAGAATCTATCTAATTCCGCCTTATAAAAATATCCAGTCAAACCAGCACAAGAATTTAAAAATCTGACAGCAAAAGTGGTCTTAGCTCCACAGAATCACTGGAAAAAGGAAGGATCCACCTTAAAGAAAGATGTTATCTTTGTGGTCACACACATCAGACTAATGCGGGCAGACACACAAAGTCAATTTCCTATAATTGTGGTTACTTTGTGAAAAGTAACCATGCAAAGCAAAACCTTTTGGGAAGATAACACAAAGCATTATATACATGAACGAGGTGAGCAAGGAGGTGACCTAGACAGATTATACGTACTTCATGATAAGTCAAAAGTTGATTGAACATATCCATATATAATGAAGAAAAGAGAGTATCATTGGAAATGGACACTGGTGAAACACAATCAATGATATGTCAGCAGGAATCTGAAGGCTATTGGTTGCTTAACTTGAGTGTGAAGAGTTGCAATAACAGAGCCAAACATTTCAGCCCTCTGGAAAAGTTGTGTTGTGATGTATTATTGTGAAACATCCTCAAATGAATCAGTGCAACTAATTAAAATGTCTTTTTACATAAAGCTCCACATGCCAATCTACTGAATCGTGAATGCTGTTTTTATTCCATATATTACTGCATTGAATGGTGTCACCTTGACATCTCTTAGGGTCCCAAAGGGAAGTGATGCAATACATTAACAACAATTGCTTAATGAAGGTTAATCAATGCGAGGGAGTATAGGATTCACACAGATCACAGAGCAGCTCAGAAATACTTGCGTGACTAGTGAAGATGGCACAAACTGGGCCAACAGTGAAATCTACAGTTCTGCCCGACCCCTGCTCGGTTGGCTGTAAGTGGTATAAACTGTGTGTTGTCAAAGAAAATTATACCTCTGAAGCAGAAAGAATGCCTGACGTATTTGGATCGTCTGTGTATGCTTTCAGAGAGATCAGAGGAGCTTGTTTGGACATTAGTGCCACACCTTTGTGATGAACTCTACCATGAAAACTGTGGCATAGACTCCTATAGTGATCATTAAATGGCAATGGCTTCACCAATGATCTGTATACTATAATCATCCCACTGACATAGGATACCTGATATCCTAAATATAACTTTAGCATCTTATAGAAAAGTAGCAAAATGTTTACCAGGCCATCGTGTTGTTACATTAATAAAATTGAAAGAAGTCTAGGAAGAGGAAATTCCATGGGACATGGGGGGGGTTCTGGGGTACTAGCATGAGTGTTGTGGGTCAAGTCAAGTCAAACACAGTAAGTGCAGGGCCAACAATCCATTTCAATCCATTTCATGTCAAGTCAATCCATTTCACGTCAAGTCAAGTCAAGTCAAGCACAGGGCAGGCGGGGCCAGCCAACAATACAATCAATTTGTTTTCATTTCAGGTGAGATCAAGCAAAGCAAAGGCAAAGTAAAAGCACAGGGCAGGGATGGCCTTAGGAGGTGCGGGGCCCAATGGGAATAATTTAGGTGAGCCCCAAGTTCCCAGCCAAGGTCCGTCAGCCCTGTTATTTAGTATATATTATAAAATTGTATACTAAGCTGCTATGGATTATACACTGTCGTAAGCTCTCCTGCTTCTGTCTGACTGTCAGTACCTCCACTGGCTTCCAATCTTTACCCTAGCTGCTAATTACCATTAAACTGCATTATGTGATTGGACACGATGGCCTTGGAGCCAATGACTGATTGGACGGGAGGAGGCCGATTTGCTGATTGGACGGGAATTTTAAGGTAAGCTGGTCAGTGATTGGAACCAACCCCCTTAGAGACAGTGGTTGATTGGCCACTAAATAACCGGGCACAAAAAAATTGACAAATAGGAAAACAAAAAAAATCAGAATTCCGATTTAAATCTGATATAAGGTACATAGGGTGGGCATCGATGAATTCGAGACAACAGATTTAAAAAAATAATCTAACCCCATTAATTCACTCAAGGTGTATTATGATGTGTTATACAGTATAAAGTGTACAGCAAAACTTGCACTTCCAGAGTGGTCTATCGTGTGGTTTCTTCAGCGGACCACGGATTTATTTTAAAGGTAGACACTAAATTCGGGACTAAAGAAAGCTGCATTCTGGAGAGTTGCTGTTGATGAGGTGAACTAACCCGACGAGATTGAGACATGCTATTAATGCATTTCGTTTTTGCAAGAGGAAGACAGGCGGTATACTTGAATACATTTGAAAAGCAAACATCACAAACAACAGTGAGCCAGTGGTGCACTCCAGTAAGTGAGGAGTGAGTTTTAAGAATGTCTCAATGTCATCAATACATCAATCTACATCCCTCAGTAAATGTAATTGTGTTTTGACCAAGTATTAATGACGCCGCGTTCCTTTTAATAAAATTCACGGGACTCCCGTGAATTTTATTCAAAGGAGCACGGCGTCATTATAACTTGGTCAAACACAATTAAATTTACTGAGGAATGTGGATCAATGCATTGATGACACATTGTATAGCTACGTGGTAACTACTGGCTGTTAACAAGTGCTAACAGCATTAGTAGTTAACAAATCATTTTTTCTGATAGCCAGTGTAGAGGTTTTTATCCATGTTCATTTTTAACAACGCAAATTCATATTTCCGTACGACATACGAAAAATTTGCGCGGGCCCAATTGGGAGGAATCTGTCCAATCGGCTTTAGGCCGGCCCTGGCACAGGCCAGCCAACAAAACAATCCTTTTGCTTTCAATTCAGGTGAGGTCAAGCAAAGCAAAGGCAGAGCAAAAGCAAATGCACAGGGCAGGCGGGGCTAGCCAACAATACAATCCATTTGCTTTCATTTCAGGTGAGATCAAGCAAAGCAAAGGCAAAGCAAAAGCGAACGCTCAGGGCAGGCAGGGCCAGCCAACAATACAGTTCATTTATTTTCATTTCAGGTGAGGTCAAGCAAGGCAAAGGCAAAACAAAAGCAAAAGCACAGGGCAGGCAGGGCCAGTCAACAATACAATCCATTTGCTTTCATTTCAGGTTAGGTCAAGCAAAGCAAAGGCAAAGCAAAAGCAAAAACATAGAGCAAGCGGGGCCAGCCAACAATACAATCCATTTGCTTTCATTTCAGGTGAGCTCAAGCAAAGCAAAATCAAAAGCACAGGGCAGGCCAAATAACTCATTTCATTTCATTTCCATTTCCATTTCAATTTCAAGCACATGGCAGGCCAAACAACTCATTTCACTTAATTAATGGCCAACAAATCATTTATTGCAAGCACATTAAGGGTTAACTAATCATCATTCATTGCAAGCACATTGCTGGCTAACAAATCATTTATTGCAAGCACATTAAGGGTTAACAAATCATCATTCATTACAAGCACATTGCTGGCTAACAAATCATTTATTGCAAGCACATAAAGAGTTAACCACATAAAGCACACAACCACATAAACCACATAACCACATAAACCACATAAGGGTAGACTCACAGCAGAATCAGAGTTGTGTCCTCTCCCTTGCGATCTGTCATCCGGGGTTTTATTGTCCTGCCACCCCCCACCCCTCCCCCCGGAAGGGGCGTTGTCTTCACCATGGTGATTGACAGGCGAGAGGAACAATCAGCTGATCTCACGATATTTTAAACACTCATAACTTTTTTATTTTTCATCAACCGGAAAAAAAATCTTTGGGGCTTCCTCAGCGGAGGAGGACTGTGAGTAAGATGGCCAATAATCCTAGTGATATAGGGTAGCATATTTTCTAAAATCAATATACAGCGCAGCTATGAAGTGGTCAAGATGAGACTTTTAGTTACATAGATACCATTTACTCTTCTGTTATGATAAAATAACACAAAAGTAAAATGAATATCAACCAAATTATGCAAGTGGCAAGATGGCGAGAGCACAGAAATGATACAGAAAACATAATACCACTACATGCAACATACTTGTTGTACTTATATTGAAAGTAATGCGTATTATATTTACTGTGCTTTGAACCCAAAGACTTGCTTTGAAATTTTTATATGACTTACAGTGTTTTATGAAAAGCTTTAACATCAAACGATGAGTAACTCATCCTACTAATTCAAAAATAACCATAGAAACTTCTGATGAAAAGTCATAAACCCAAAGCAACACCTGCTTCCACAGATGCTGTCTGGCCAACTCAACAACTGCCGCATTTTCTGTTTTATTCAAATTTCCAACACCCAAAGTTTTGTTATTTTCTTAACATCTACTTGACTGCAGAATCAATTTCAAATCTGTTCTCAGAATTAAAAATAAATGAATGTGCTTATGCTCCCTTGCTGTTGCTAAAATCGTAGCGTTTTTAGCATCTCAATTATCCATTTCATCAAAAACGTGTTCACAATTTCCATTAGAAACTAAAGTGCATTCATGGTGCAAATCATTCTCATTTTAAAACATTTTAAGCCAGTGCAAGCATCAAGAAAAAGCCGAGAGTTTACACCTACAGAACATTTCTATTATACCGTTCCATTTTGACAGTCATTAAGAAAATTAAAAACAGAACTGTACAGCAAGGTAAAAGACCACTCAGCCCACAATGTTATGCTAACCATGGTGCCAAAATAAACAAAATCCTTCTGCCTGCACATGATCCATTTCCCTCCAATCCCCACATATTCATGTGGCTATCTAAAGGGCCTGTCCCACTTACGTGTCCTTGGCACGCAAATTACGCAACCTCGTGATCGCGTTGAGGCGTACGAGCATCGTATGGCCGCGCGGGGCCGGTCCCAATTAGAAGCACGGAGGGGTATGTAATTGTGTGCTACATCGCGCGGGGCTCCGAAATATTTATAGTAAACAAAATCTTCGCGCGCCAAGGGCCTGTTGCGGAACTGACGGCCTAAGTGCAACAGGCCCAAGACCCTGGCGCGACGCAACATTTCACCTTCAACAGCAGCAGAAACAGGCAAACGATCGCCGAACTTGGCCTGGGGCTGACGGCCGTTGCGGTCCGGATCCGCCCCCACTTCTACTCCCAGAGCGGGGCCAAGAAAATTGAAGATAGACACAAAATGCAGGAGTAACTCAGCGGAACCGGCAGCATCTCTGGAGAAAAGCAATGGGTGATGTTTCAGGTCAAGACCCTTCTTTTCAGACTGAAGAAGAGTCTCGACACGAAACATCACCCATTGCTTCTCTCCAGAGATGCTGCCGGTCCCGCTGAGTTACTCCAGCTTTGTGCCCATCTTCAAATGACGTCACGCGCTGCAGACAGCTGTGCGTACGCATGTAATCGAGCCCGACCTTCGCAGGAACATTGCAGCTCTACGCGACCATGAGGTCACGTAATTTGCGTGCCAAGGACACGTAAGTGGGACAGGCCCTTAACAGCTTCTTAAATTCCATTGTCCTATCTGCATCTACCACAAACCTGGCAGTGCATTCCAGGCAAACACCACTATTATGTAAAAAAACATGACTGCACATCTCATTTAAACATTTTCCACTGACTTTAAACCTATGCACTCTAATGTTCAATTTCCCACTCTGAAATAAAGATTCTGACTATCTACCCAATCTGTGCCTCTCATTATTTATACACATCTGTGAGAGTCCCATCAGACTCTGGTGCCGTTTGTCCAGGCTCTCTTTATAGATAATATCCTCTAATCCAGGCAAAATCCAAGTAAACCTACACCCTCTCCAAAGCCTCCCATCTTGCCTGTAACAGAGCAATCAGAAAAGCATTCCATTTTCCAAATGTGCCCTAACTAAAGTATTTTTAAGCTGTAAAATAACTCCCTATATTTTATATTCAATGCCCTGCTGATGAAGGCAAGCATCCCATACAGCTTTTTTTTTAACTATCCTGTCTATTTTGGTTGTTATTTTCAGTTAACTATGTCCTATACAAGAGAGAGCTAGATAGGGCTCTTATAGATAGCGGAGTCAGGGGATATGAGGAGAAGGCAGGAACGGGGTACTGATTGGGGATGATCAGCCATGGTCACGTTGATGGCGGTGCTGGCTCGAAGGGCCGAATAGCCTAATCCTGCACCTATTGTCTATTGTCTATTGCCTTGTGTCCAAAATCTATTTGTACACCAATCCTATTAAGGACCCTGGCATTAACAGTATATTTTCATTTCCTTACACTTGATCTCCCAAAGTGCAAAACCTCACACTTACCCAGATTAAACTTCACCGTCTATTTAGATCACAAACAATAAAGATCCCAGCACTGATCCCTGCAGAACACCCCTGGGCATGTCCTCCTGCCAGAGCAACATGCTTCCATCAATATCTTCTGCCTTCTATAGGCAGCAGTTTGGAATTTAAACCAAATTTTAATCTTAATCTTCTAAATCAGCCTACCCTGAGGGACTTTGTGAAACGCTGTATTGAAATCCATGTAGACCACATCCCATGCCCTACAATCAACTTGGTTACCTCCTCAAAAAACTCAATCAAGTCTCAAAGACATGATGACCGTGCCTAATCAGCCCTTTCTCTCCCAGTTTAGTATATGTTTACAGAATTCAGCAGCTATACTGCGTAGGAAGGAACTGCAGATTCTGGTTTAAACCGAAGATTAACGCAAAATGCTGGAGTAACTCAGCGGGACTGGCAGCATCTCTGGAGAGAATAAATGGGTGACGTTTTGGGTCAAGACCCTTCTTCAGACTGATATCAGGGGAGAGGGAGATACATAGATAAGGAAGTAGTGTAAAAACAGGACAGAGGCGATGGAGATCAAGGAAAATGGTGAATAGATCATTGTTAGCTGGGAGAAGTTGACAACAAAGCAAATAGAGATAAAATGTTGTTGGGACAGTCAGACTTGTCGGAGAATTGGGAAGGGGGAGGGATGGAGAGAGAAGGAAAACAAGGGTTACTTGAAGTTAGAGAAGTCAATGTTCATACCGCTGGGGTGTAAGCAGCCTAAGCGAAAAATGAATGCTGTTCCTCCAATTTGTGCTAGGCCTCACTCTGACAATGGAGGAGGCCCAGATGAGAAAGGTCAGTGTGGGAATGGGAGGGGGAGTATAAGTGTTTAGCAACCGGGAGAAAAGGTAGATTTAGGTGGACTGAGCAGAGGTGTTCAGCGAAACGATTGCCGAGCCTGCACTTAGTCTATCAGCAACTATACTGTTCAGTGGAAAAATAAGGTTAGCTTTGCATTTTTAAAGCTCACTGCAATCTCAACTTTCAGGTTCTATCTAATCCAAAGAATAGCATTTCAAGATGCATCTGCAAATTGTTCAGTGAGAAGCTGCAGATCAAAAGCAGTGCTATCTTCCTCCAAGCCATTTATGAAGAAACTGATTTGAGTGTTCTGCATCTGAAACAAAACAAATCAATACAATGGGTCGATTAATCTTCCACTCATATTTGAAAGAAACATTATTTCTAATTGACCTTAACTTATTTGTGCCTGTATCTGGTTTTGTCATGTATTAAGTGGCAATATCAATGAAATCCGGAAGAAATGTTTTTACTTGAGTGAAAACATTGATTTGTTCTAACGTCATTCCAGCCACTTATAGTTTGCACAGGAAGTATGCTGAATGCCTATTAAATTATATATTGTACACAGTAACAAATTAGTAGATGCTTTGACATCCTTTCAATACTGCACAAATAGATTTTTAAAAATGCAAGGTCAGAAAACCATGATAGTCATTGTATGAATTAACAATAATTATATCGTTCCTAATCTTTGTTAGAAAGCAATTCCCGGGAATATATTTTAACTCTTAAATCCAGATACACTGTAGGCTGAGATCACATTGGAGCTTAATTTACAAAAAGAAAGGGTGAAACAGAAATGGAACACACCTCAAATCCATCCCCATTCAAATTCAACCGTGGCCTATTGAGGGTTTTTTTGCTAATCTGTTTACAGAAAGCAGGTTTCTCATTTTAACAGTCCATTTACTTTAACCACAGAGAGCTGGGTTTCACAGACCTTGAGTAACCTGACAGCTGAAAACAAGCAAGGTGGTAAATGGTTTTACAACATTGCCTATGGGCCAGGAAAAGGAGTGTTCCCTCCAGACCCAACAAGCTCATCCTGTAAACCTCACTGCTCCCCAGGCCCCCATTAACCTGCCTGCTTCTTGCAGACTACAAGCTTCCTTCTCTCTCAACATCACCTGCACCATGATGCATTTCGGTAATTAACATCACCCGGCCACCACCAGCCCTTATTCCACATGATCTGGACCCCACCAGACTCCTAATCTTGTGATCCTGTCACTTCTAGGCAAAGGTTCTACGGTCTAGTGAGGTTGGCTTCCTTCCTGATAGGCTCCAGTTTGTCAATTTATCTGTGGGCAGGAACCCCACCTGAATTTCCCTCACAGCTAAACAGGATTTTCTGACGTTACAACAGCATATCACACAAAACTAAACTCCAATAATTGAGGCCATTGCCTTTCTGATTTTCATGCAACAGCATTCTTCCTCGAAGTAGATGTCACAAAGCATAGTTAAAGAGCAATGCAATAAAAATAATGATTATTTCACCATGTATTTAATGGTCATTATCGCATAGTGCAGCAAGAATGTATTTCAGTTACTGAAAGTTGAGAAAGATTTTGAAATCTGATAGTTCTACATCTGAAAGTTCTTGAGGCAACCTGATAGAGAATGGGGTAAAAAATAGCACCATTACACAAATTTAAAACAGTAAGTGATCTCAAAACTCCTAGGGAATTTCACTTGTAGGGAATGTTACCTTTGTGATATGATGTGACAATAGAAAACGGTGAAGCAACAACATTTCAATGACCAAAACTATATATTTACTGAATTTTAAAACATGTAGGACGTAGATGTACTAAACAATAGAGGTCAGTAAAAATCAAGGAGTGTTTTTGGGAATGTGAGGATTAAGAATTTATCTTGCCAGCATTACAGAGGAGGAGGGAGCCAGCGATGACAATCGCGAGGCGCAAGGCTGGTAGGAAAGTGGACCAGGGTCTTGCCTCCCGTACCCTCAAGGTCAGCTGCAGGAGGCGCCCTCAGAGCACAAAGGTGGCACAAAGGTGGCTGGGCGGGAAGAAGAATGTCAGTACGCTGAATGATCTAGGGGCTTGTTTGGATTGGTTGCCACTCCATAAGACCTGGCGCCCATTTCAGACTTTGGAAATGGCGACAAATCTGGCGTCCCAAAAATAATTTCACCAGTTTTGCACATGTGATGATAAAGCACTGTTGAACTATTAAACGACCTTCCCTCTCTGCTGTTGTCAACCACTGATACCTCATTGCAAAAGTAAGCAGGACCCATAATGTTGTAGTATTGTTCCAGTGTTAAAATGGCATCTGTAGTGCAAAATGTGACAGATGCCACATAGATGAGGTCAGCAGTGCCCGGACAGCTAACACCAGTTAGTGTCAAACCACAAGGCCAATTTTACTTCAGAGTCATGTGAGTGATTCCATGAAGAACCCCGTCTGTGCGCATGTGCGTCAGTGCTTCAGCCGCATTGGCGCAAGCACCAGACTGGTAGGGCAACGCTCCTGCCGGCGGTAAGTTAAACCTAGAAAGTAATATATTTTTACTTACCAGGGTTTTTTCGAGCAGGAGCCTCTCTTCACAGAGGTTTTCCTGCCAGATTCACAGCCCGACGAGTGAGGCGGCTATGGACTGTGGGGAAACCCCGGTCCGACCGCGGAAGCTTTTAACCAGAAAAAGATCACGTTTTGAGATAAGCAGCCGCTGACAAGGCAGTCAGTGGCTTCCAGCCTGCGGGGATGCCGTGGAGTGGCAAGTAAGTAACGCCAGAGTCGCTGACAGTAAAATTGGTGGAAGAAAGGACTTGTTCAGCCCTATTGGACTCGGGTGAGTCGGGCTGCAAGGGTTTTTCTCTAATAAAAAAGTTTGCATGTATGCTATAGTGTTTTTAAAGTCAAAGTCAAAAGTTAAAGTCAAAGTCAAAAGTCAAAAGAGTTTATTGTCATGTGTCCCTGACAATGAAATTCTTTCTTTGCTTAGCACAAGTTGCTGGGAAGGGTTAAAAGTGCTTTAACCCTTCACAGGTGAAGCTCTATACTAAAAATTTGAATTAGTGAGCCTACTCTGTAATAGCGCGGGCCTATGGGAACAGGCCGCACCAGCAGCGCCTGCGATAGGGCTGCTTTATGTGTAATAGCACGGGCCTATGGGACTGGCCATGCCAGCAGCTCCTGGTAGGGCTGCTTCATGTATGAAAGTGCCGGCCTATGGAAGAGCTGCGCCAGCAGCGCCTGGGACAGGGCTGTTTCATTGTGAAATTGCCGGCCTACGAGAGAGCCGCGCCAGCAGTGCCTGGGACAACGCTGTTTCATGTCAAAAAGCTCCGGCCTCTGCGAGAGGCGGCACCGGCAACACCTGGGACAGGGTTGCTCAAGGTAACACATAAGTCTGCTAGGCCCACGGAGTTGGGGGAAGATTCCCTACCGGGGCTGGATAGAAAAATAATAGGCCCACGGAGTCGGGGGATGATTCCTCACCGGGGCTGGATAGTGTGTTTGAATGACTATCCCAAATGCAGCAACTATTGCATACAGTGTTACAGCAGGGCACACGCCAGCAGGAGGAGTGTCAGCGCCACCCTGAACAAAAGGCGCCAGCAGCACCTAGTAGAGAGCTGCTTGATAGCACCCTCATGGATGATGAGGCACATGCCATGGGTCATCTTAGCTCTGACCCCGACTCTGATGGTGAGGTTGAGCCAGATGTTCCATCTCTGCAGGCAACACCAGCAGCGCCAGTTGACAGAGCTGCTTCAGGTCTCCCTCTTGGAGGTGGAGACCAAGACGGGCCAGTATCCTGCTGACGCCGAGTCTCAGGGTATGGCCGCGGGACATACCCCAAGGGATGAAGGGCACGTGTCAGAGGTACCTCATCCCAGCAGAATGTTCCATTTGGGTACAGGTCCAATGGGGTCATATAGGTAACCTGCGGCCTGCAGCAGCTGTTTAGGGCTGCTTACGAATCGCACTCTCTGAGGAGGGGAGTGCAAAAGGTCAAGATATAACTGACTCCAGGCTCTAAAGAGGTCAATGGAACATACTGGAGCACATATGTGCCGGCTGTGAACAGCGCCAACAGGGGGATGTGAGAGCCAGCCGCCGAATCTGTTATTCAGGTAAGGCCTATTCAACATGGGAGAAAACCTGGCAGGAATCAATTAAGGCCAACGGGGGGGCAAAGGTTCATCATTTCAGAATGCACCCCAGGCGCTCAATGGCAGTAGGCGGTTCACTGGAGCTTGGGGGCAGCATGGCAGCTGGGCAGAAGTTCCACGCACCCTATCAACCCTACTCAACAAAGTGGGTCTGGCACTTCCAAAACATGGGTAAGTGCACCATTCACAAGTTGTAAATGTTACACTTGTTTGTACAACACACAAAGGATAAAAACATCTGCTTAGAGGCACAGTACTAGCATTCCAAGCAAGTTTGGATTATGGTCAGGGTTTTCTTTGAAGATAAGGTTGAGAAATCGGGCCAGAGTTCTAATGCAAAGCACCCATGGAATAAGGCAAGAGTGGCCTGTTCATTATGAAAAAAGGAGAGTGTCGGGCATATGAACTTTCCGAATATGAAAACGTATTTTCCTGACTAACAACAGATTCATAAGGGTCTCAAAGATCCATTCTAGGCAGTTCCCATTACAGAGGTTATCAAAGACAATATAACTGTATTAATAACAGTAAAACATTGCAGAATGGGATAAACTGTTTGTTGGTCATTTGGATTTACCTTTAACTAATAATTAGCCTATGACTCTGCCGTGTGGCAAGAGATTGGAGTTAATAGCAACCTGTTATAAAACTGACTTCTATTTCATCAAGAGTAATTGGCAATATAGTAGCTGTGCTTCAGCTGTGCAAGTCAAGGAACTGATATCGTGCAAAGTAGCGACCTCTCAAAGGACATATAGACGATTGTTAACAACCTTATGCTATTATCAGCTGAAGCTACCTCAGTCACAATGATGAACAAACAGTATTCAGCATTGCTCCAGTAGTTTGGTCGGCCAAATTCAGTTATTACAAACTGATGCTGAGGCTCTAATGTGAGAAGTTCCGAATACAATCTCTAGTTGGAGGTAGTGAAGATTTGCATGAGTTACCAATTCTTCAGTTGTTGGTATCAACTAAATATATACCCTAGATGCACCCCATATATACCCTAGATGTAACGGGCTATTGAGCGAATATACATAATCTACATGCTCAAATTCAAGTTGCTACACTACGATGGTGGCATATGTTAGTCACATGGCAATCAAGCAAAATTAACCTGTAATAATTTACCTAATCTCCTTTGCCACTGGTGTATCATCCCGTTCAGATCGATGACAACACAGAATAGGTATTGGATCTCAAAGTATTATGAAAGAATGGTTCAATGCGACATTGAATATGGACATGTTGGTTTCATGTTTATTCACTGATTGCAAAAATATGTGGCAGAACAGTGCAGAGCAATACATTTTCGGTACAAAAAGGAGGAATGTTCTTTTATGTCTTCCTCCATTTTGCCCCATTAGTCGGGTCTTAAAACAGTCAGCAAGACCTCGTTTTAGGTTTCGTACTGTCTGACTGGCTAAGCAGCCATGTTGCCTGCTGTCGTCAGGCATAATAATACAATGGTATACAGTTATTCTAAAAAACAAAAACTTTGCTGGTTCAAACTGTGGTTCAGGGAACCGGCCTCTGCAGAATAAAACAATTATTGTCTTACACATTCTGAATGGATTGACTTACGGCTTAGGCCATGGATGTGCTCACTATAGAGTGCAGGGATAGCACCCATAAAATTAGTACATTCCTATTAAGGGGATCTGAAGCGGTTTTGTTTAAATGTTAATGTTACATTTAATATGGTACAGATTACTGACGTCTTCCAGTTCATTCTCAGATGGTTTGACAATAATTCAGTTATAGAGCCACTACAGCTGCAACAAACGGGAACCACTCTGTCAGGTTCAACCTCGGATATCGAGTTGTAAAAGAGATCTTGACACAAGTTCTCCCACTACCTACAAGAATATGCAGTTTGAATATTGAAAATGTGTTAATGTGCTACATCCTTAGTCATGACACTAATATCAGCACAACGAGGGCAAACATTGCAAACGCTGTGGCTAGATAGGATGGAATTGGCTGCAGGTGCCATACATTTTACATCTCATAGACCTTAGCCACATAAAAAATGCCAGAAGGTGCTATAATTTGTTTTATACCAATAATCAGAAGCAATTAGCAGTTGATCATAATATCGGTTTGTGCTGATAGGGATTTTCCCTGCTTCTAAACATCTTTTTGTTTGTATGTGATTGAGGGGCATTAATTAGACTGATGAGCTTTGAATTGGAGCACTCACATCAAATAGTAAGATTAAATGAGAACTTACCAGTTTGAAGTTTGATCTTGATTCTATGAGGAGTACGTTGGTGATATTATGAGGAGTTACGTTGGTGAAGAACCCCGCCAGTGCGCAACATGTCAATCTTCAAAGTTGCAGTATGAAATCACAAATAACAATTACCAAAGTGATATAGTAAGATGAGTGACTTGAGAACTACCAGATGAGCTTTATGAGAGAGGGTTGGGTGTGGAGGGTACGTAATCAGGTTTACAGCAGCTAGCAGTCCTTTTCTTGGACACCAAGGGTTTTTGCAAACATTTTTCTCCCAGGTTTGAGTAGACCAACAGAGAGCAGAGTAAACTGGAAGAATAGGCAGTAGGATGAATGAGCACAACATTCAGTTGGTGGAGTTATCCAGGGGTTGCAGGAACAACCCCTGTTCTGAACCTCAATATAGAACTAAATGTGAAAACTCTGCATTTCAGTAAGGACATTTGCGTCTGCTCCTTCCATAATGTACTCTTACTTAAAGACACCGCAGTCTTCAATGGCACAGTTATGTTGCATGAATTAGCAGGCAGCATGAAATTGGTAATGCCCCTACACTGGGAGGAACAGCAAATGTTTAATACCGTGCCCATTTTAGTTGAGTATCATATTTCGCCTCCTTATATTTAGCTTCCAAATTATCACTTTGTGACAGATGATGACTTAAATCTCTAAATGCGGAACAGTGTAACCAAACATCAATGCCACATTGATGCTGGTTTAACATGGTGGCACATAATTTATGTCATTGATCCAATTGTTGGTAGGAAGATCCAATTAATTTTATTCATATGTTAAATTCTCATTCACTGCTTACTGCAATGAGAACCCTGTAGACCTATGGCAATGCAATTCAAATTGTACTTTAATATATTTCTTAACATTTTCATAAAAATGAGCCTACATGGCATATTAATATGCGTGGAAACAAACTGCAGTCACACTGAACTAAACACACTGGTAGTTACTGAGATCATCAAAACCAGATTGCCATTGATCATATTATATTAATGCAGTTTACAAAATTAATATAGACACTCCCCGACATATGCAATAGGTGACTTCTGAAAACATACACTGTCCTGTATTCAGTCCCTCTGGCCACCTAGTCCACCACGGTAAGCAGGTGTGTGGCACCCGCGAATAAGGCAAGGGACCTACCAGATCCACATGTATGTGCAGGCACCTGCCATCAAGCACACCAAAATCGTGTATGGGCGGCAGCTGAACCTTGGAAGTCTGGAAAGGAATGCGCGCGCGAGCCTAGGCGGCCAACTGCTTGCGGAGTCCGTGCCAGACAAACTTGGACGCTACCAGGGTGGACGTCACACAAATAGACAAGTGGGCTAAACCGTGGATCACATCGATAACTCGTCGCCTCTAACTGACGGGAATAACTGGGCGAGCTCGACATGTGGAGACATTGCACAGGACCTCAATACCAGCCACGCCGCAAGGCACCTCGGCTAACCTAAGACCCGAATTGACATTGCGATAGCCTGCCATGCTGGCATCAGCCTGTTGGGCCTCTCCTAGCTCACCATAGTCAACGCCCTGGTCCAGAGCCGAGACTGACGGAACAGCCGGGCGGGACAAAGCATCGGCTATGACGTTAAGTTTCCCGGCCACACGCCGAATGTCAGTAGTGAACTCAGATATGTAGGCGAGGTGCCGCTGCTGCCTGGCGGACCACGGATCGGCGATTTTACCCAACGCGAAAGTGAGCGGTTTGCGGTCCGTGAAAGCAGTGAAAGTGTGGCCCTCGAGGAAATAACGGAAGTGTCTGATCGCTAGGTAGAGCGCAAGGAGTTCCTTGTCGAATGCGCTGTACTTGCATTTTGGAGCCTGCAGCTGTCAGCTGAAAAACGCCAGCGGCTGCCAGTGGTCATCAACCAGCTGCTCCAGGACTGCACCTACAGCGATCCGAAGCATCGACAGTAAGCGCGGTGGGAGCAGATGCCCTCGGGTGCACCAGGTCCTTGCCAGCCAGGCACTGGAACAGGGGTCGCATGACGGCAGCGGGCGACGGCACAAATCGGTAGTAAAAACTTACCATACCGATGAACTCCTGTAGACCCTTGACGGTCAACGGCCGAGGGAACTGTTGAATAGCATCAACCTTAACGGGAAGTGGCTCAGCATCCTGTGGGCTGACCCGATGCCCCAAGAACGGAATGGACAGCAGGCCAAACTGGCACTCCTCAGGGTTAATCACCAGGCCATGTTCGCGCAGGCGCTCGAACAAAAGGCGAAGGTGCTTAACGTGTTCTGCCTGCAAACCGCTGGCCACCAGGATGTCATCCAAATAAATGAAGACAAATGGCAGACCCCGCGCGACCTGATCCATAAGCCGCTGGAACGCCTGAGCGGCGTTCTTTAGGCCAAACGGCATTCAAAGCCATTGAAAAAGGCCGAACGGGGTGATGATGGCCGTCTTGGGGATGTCATTGGGGTGGACGGGGATCTGATTATAACCCCCGACCAGGTCCACTTTCGAGCAGAAAGTGGCGCCCTCGAGGTGCGCTGAAAAATCTTGTATACGTGGCACCGGGTAACGGTCTGCCATATGAAGCAGGGAGGCCCACAGGCTATCAGACCACCGGATGCCGGACGATGCCCATGTCTTCCATCAATTGGAATTCATTGCGGGCGATGCGCAGCTTGTCTGGCGTGCACCAGTGGGCCTTCGGTAGGGATATGATGCACTACACTTTGACGGGGAGCTGCCCCACTGAAACGGGGCGTAAGGAGCTCGGGGAACTCAGAGAGTCAAGCGGCGAAAGGGCCCTCGACCTCCGCGATGTCGTTGGGTTGCGGGTCTGGCGGGGGTAAGCAGCGCGGAGTGGCGGGGCAGAGGTCTGACAATGGGACCATGCGACCGCCACACATGTCGACAATAAGGGAGAATGCGCGCAGGAAATCAGCCCCCAAGATTGGCTGGGCAAAGTTAGCGACGATGAACTTCCACCTGTATGGGTGGGAGTCGAAAATGGGATTAAGGGTCCGCGTACCGTATGTTCGAATGTCACTCCCATTAATGGCCGAGAAGACGGGGCCCATCTTATCATCACGGGTATCGCAGCCGGTCAGGGGAAGGATGCTGACGATAGCACTGAAGTCCACGAGAAAACGGCGGACAGTGTAGTGGTTATTCAATTCAATTCAAGTTTAATGTCATTGCACAAATACAAGTATAGGTACAACAAAATGCAGTTTAGCGTCGTTCTTAGTGATAGCGATATAGAAAAATAAATACAGAGTGCAGTGGTAGCAATATGGAAAATAAATAAATACAGGGTACAGACAAGTCTATCAGCTGGGCTCCGAGTTCAGCAGTCGGATGGTGTAGTTGAAGAAGCTGTTCTTCGTCCTACTGGTGCGGGACCTGAGGCTCCTGTACCGCCTCCCTGATGGGAGGAGGGCAAACATAGAAAAAACATAGAAACATAGAAAATAGGTGCAGGAGTAGGCCCTTCGGCCCTTCGAGCCTGCACCGCCATTCAATGTGATCATGGCTGATCATCCAACTCAGTATCCCGTACCTGCCTTCTCTCCATACCCCCTGATCCCTTTAGCCACAAGTGCCACATCTAACGCCCTCTTAAATATAGCCAATGAACTGGCCTCAACTACCTTCTGTGGCAGAGAATTCCAGAGACTCACGACTCTCTGTGTAAAGAATGTTTTCCTCATTTCGGTCCTAAAGGAATTCCCCCTTATCCTTAGACTGTGACCCCTTGTTCTGGACTCCCCCAACATCGGGAACAATCTTCCAGCATCTAGCTTGTCCAACCCCTTAAGAATTTTGTAAGTTTCTATAAGATCCCCCCTCAATCTTCTAAATTCCAGCGAGTACAAGCCGAGTCTATCCAATCTTTCCTCATATCAAAGTCCTGACATCCCAGGATGTCAGGACTTTCATATGTCAGGACCAAACAGTCCATGATTAGGGTGTGAGGGGTCCTTGATGATCTTCCCGGCCCACTTCAGGCACCGTTTTCGGTGGAGGGCATCCAAGGCAGGGAGCAGGGCACCGATGATGTACTGGGCGGTTTTCACCACCCGTTGTAGTGCCTTCCTGTCTGCCACGGTGCAACTGCTGTACCATACCGTAAAGCAGGTGGTCAGGATGCTTTCGATGGTGCAGCGGTAGAAGTTCGTCAGGATCTGGGGGGACAGGTGGGCTTTTTTGAGCCTCCTCAGAAAGTAAAGGCGCTGCTGTGCCTTTTTGATTAGCTTTGAGGTGTTGAGGGACCAGGACAGATCCTCCGAGATGTGTACCCCGAGGAATTTGTAGTTGGAGACCCGCTCCACCTCAGTCCCGTTTATATGGATGGGGGTGTGTCTGCCCCCTCTGTTCTTCCGAAAGTCAACAATTATTTCCTTCGTCTTCTGGGAGTTGAGGACGAGGTTATTGTTGGCACACCAGGTAGTCAGGTGCTGGACCTCTCCCTGTAGGCTGATTCGTCATTATCACTGATCAGTCCTACCACCGTGGTGTCATCGGCAAATTTTATGATGGCGTTGGAGCCATACTTGGGGATGCAGTCATGCGTGAAGAGGGAGTAGAGGAGAGGGCTGAGCACACAGCCCTGTGGCACGCCGGTGTTCAGTGTTATAGTGGAGGAGGTGAGGTTGTTGACCCTAACAGACTGTGGTCTGTTAGTGAGGAAATCCAGTGTCCAATTGCAGAGGGAGGTGGAGATGCCAAGACCGCTGAGTTTGGTGATCAAGCTAGCGGGTATGACAGTGTTAAAGGCAGAGCTGAAGTCAATAAACAGCAGCCTGATGTAGGTGTTGTTGCTGTCCAGGTGGGTCAGGGCAGAGTGTAGGGCCGTCGATATGGCGTCCTCTGTGGACCTGTTTGACCGGTAGGCAAATTGGTGGAAGTCCAGTGTGGGGGGGAGGCTGGCTTTGAGGTGAGCCAGGATCAGCCGCTCAAAGCACTTAGCGATGACAGGGGTGAGTGCCACTGGCCGGTAGTCGTTGAGACTCCCTGTCACTGATTGTTTGGGCACTGGCACAATGGTAGATGTCTTGAGGCAAGTGGGGACGACACCCTGGGCCAGTGACAGATTGAAAATGTCAGTGAGGACCAGGGATAGTTGTCCGGCACATGCCCTGAGCACCCGCCCGGGGATGCCATCGGGGCCGGCAGCTTTGTGCTCATTCACCTTGCTCAGTGCGTCTTGTACAGCAGAGGTGGAGAGACTGAGGGGTTGTTCATTCGGGGGTGGAGCAACTTTGATGGCGGGAGTTTTGTTGTCCCGGTCAAAGCGAGCATAGAAGTGGTTTAGCTCATTAGGAAGGGAGGCGTTGTCCGGGGGGGGGGGTGTTGATTTTATGGTAGTCGGCAATGGACTTAATTCCTTGCCACATGCGCCTGGGGTCGGAGTTGTTTCGGAAATGCTCCTCAATCCGCTGTTTGTGATTGAGTTTAGCATTCCTAATTCCCTTTTTCAGATTGGCCCTGGATGAGCTGTATCCCTCAGCGTCGCCAGATTTAAAAGCGGCGTCTCGAGCCTTCAGCCTTCAGTTATGGACGTAGAGGCGTTCGTTCAGGCCGATCGTGGTCGCCTTTACAGACGATCGGCCGAGGCATTTCCCAGAAACGTGCAGGGATTATGGCAGCGTCGTGCCTCCGCACCGAGACGGAGGTGATAGCAGCACCAGTGGTGACTACTACCGGTCTCGGGGCACGGCGGTGGTTCCTCAAATGAGGCCGGAGGCAGGCCCTCCTCGCGTGGCTGCCGTGGCTGTAATCGAGCCAGTGCAGCCGGATGGCAGACCCCCTGGTGTTGTGTCATCCGCGAGTTGTTGAGGATCGTTGAAGTCAGCGCCGGCGAGCATCATCGGGCATCTGCTCCAGGAAAGCCAACTCGAAAAGCAGGCAGGGGCGGTGCCCATCCATCAAGGCCATCATCCAGGCCATCAGGATGGAGGGTCTTCAATCACCCATACCGTCCATGTGAAGGATCCTTGCGGCACGGTCTCGACGACTGAGCCCGAACGTGTGCAGCAACAGGGCCTTGAGGCCCTCGTACTTGGTCGTTGCAGGTGGGTCTCGCAGGTAGGACAGCAAACGGGAGGCAGATTCCTGCGGTAGGGCTCCCACCACGTGGAAGTTTCTCATCTCATCCACGACGACGTGGTGCAGGTGGAACTGCGCAAACCATACCTGGGGCTGATTGGGCCAAAACGGGGGCAGTCTGTGGGTGACCGTATCTTGCTGAGTGCCCGCATCGCCGGCAGGAAGGTAATTATCCTGCATATTCTTTACTGTCTAACTCCTGTTAAACGATTCGGGGTCACCAATTTGGCGGATCAAGACAAAAACGGTTGGTTCAAATCAAATTTATTCTTAATCCGCTTTACCGATCGCGATCTTGTACAAGCCACAGAAAAACAACTGACCACAACGGTGGTCTACAACGACTGAAGGGCAGTGCCCTAAAAACCCCGCAAAAACACGACCCCTTTCAGTGTAACGTGCGCGCGGATTCCGACCGCAGGGTTCGATACTTGCGAGCACCAGCAGGTGCTGCTACAGTATGTTAATTATTTCACAGAGAAGGAGAGAACCACATTTTAGTATTGTTTTGGTACATTGAGAGCGGGAACAATTATGCAATGATAATTGAAAGAAATAATAATGGAGACTGAAGAAAACATTGTTCCCATGAAAAAGGAAAATTTGACTGGAGCAATTTCTACAACTCGTTTTCTAAAAAAGTAAAAGATTGGTTATTAAAGATCAGCCTTGATGTGTTTTTAATCTTTTTTAAAAAATCTTCTTCTGGCGAAGATAACAGCCTGCCAATGAAGTGCCAGCATCAAGACATGGAGAGATAAATGGCATTAACATTGTATCATATAGGTCTTGGGTAAAAAACATCTTTGACAAAAAATTTTTAACCAGGATCCTAAAACTTTCCACATGCATCCCATTATTAATGTGATAGCAGTTGGAATGAGAGTGCCATGGGTAAGAAAGTAATCACTGTTGATCAGATTCCAGACTGGACTAGTTATGGGAAAACTTTGGCTGCAAGACCTGATCAAAAATTGAATAATCTATGTTGTATGTTTAACTCCTGACTTCCAACACACATCTGGGCACTTGCAGGCATAAATCAAGAATGTGAAATTGCAACAGTTTGCCTGAAATGGTGGAACCATAACAGTGTTTTAAGCAGGTTGAGGCTTTCCAAGTCTTTCCATGTAATCAGAATCCTAAGCACTCGTTTTACTCCCATCATCACCAGCATTTTACGTTGCAATGCAACTATGCACCAAAACGTCCTCTCAGCATCTCACAAATAAACTACCACAATTAGTCAGAAGTTCAAGATCCACAGGTATAAGGGATAACATCTACGCCTGTTCCCAGTAAGTTACGATAGTTTGCTGATTTAGAAATATATCACTCAGCTCAGCATTGAGCTTGCGACAAGCACAATTGTTTGGGACAAATTCTACACAACATAATTGAGAGAGCACTTTCACAACTGTTTGGGACAATTTCTACACAACATAATTGAGAGCACTTTCACAATTGCAACATCCAAGATGAAATAACACCATGATCATCTCAAGGGCAACTAAAGATAGCTAATAATGTTGACCTTGATGCCAAACTCCATATTTTGAAAAAACATGAACAGCTAAAATCATTATACTCAGTAGAAATATTCTGATTGGTATAATAGCTTGCCGATGAACTGCAGCAAATTTTTACCAAAAAAATGTTTTCAGATGGAGAGCAACTGAAATTCTTTAAAACCAACAAATAAACTGCTGGAGGAACTCAACAGATCAAGCAGCATGTATTGAGGTAAAGGACAGACGGCGTTTCGGGTTGGGACCTTCTTCAAAGTCAAGGGTCTAAAGTGGTGTTCCAACCTGAAATGTCATCTGACCATTCACTCCACAGAAGCTGCCTGACCCATTGAGTGCACCCAGCACCTTTTTTTGCTTAATATTCCAGCATCTCAGGTTTCTTGTACCGCCTCTTTCTCTTAAAGAAACCAATTACTTTCCCCGTCTTTCAGTTTATAATACACGTTCACAGCAATATATTCCAAAAATCAGCTTGGATTTTATTTTTCCTTTCTGTCAAGAGCAGCAATATAGACAAGGAAAGGCAAATTAATTCTGAGGCACATCATCCTATTTAGCATCTATTCATTTCTTTGAATAGACATGGTAGACATGTAGACATTTACACTATTGGCAGATTTAAGAAGTGTTTTATTCACTGCAAGCTGCATACAGAAACTGCTTCCTTTCTTCAAAATATACTGATTAACTTCTGAAGTAACGGTTGTCTGGCACACATGCCCCAGTGAAAGGATGGCAAGAGGACAAAAGGTTTTTTTTAATATTTACTTTAATCAAATCAAGCAGGGCCACAAAATTACATCTTTATGGATGAAAGCCCAGTGAATGACAGGCAAAACAAGAAAATCTGAAGGCTGCTCTAATTTGGGTTCAAATGAGAGATGTGCTTTTCACAATCAATATAAGAAGTACATTCCTACCTTGTTAACATAATTGTAAATATACTGTAAATATTTTCCAAACCACTGCTTGCGCACTTGCCCATTGTAAGAGAAACCCTGCTGCTAGAGGCATCCACTGAAGAAAAAACATGCTGATTGCTGAGTTTTGAGACTGGCTACATAACTAACGTACAATCCTTGATAAATTATATTGAATTTTACCATTAAATCCTTAAATTCTATCATTAAAAAATGACTAATATTTGTGTGATAAAAATCAAGTTTTGTTCAAAAGCAAAATAGCACTGCTTCATCTGCTAAAGTTTTACTTCACCATTTTAAGATTCTGTCGACGTTTGGTATTGACTGTCATTAGTTAGTTGGCACTTTTTTGGACAGTTCAGTTTTCAAAATGCCTTTATAGAGCCCATGACATTTATGACTGCAAATCTAACAGATTTCAGGGGTACTTTTTTTAACATTGTTTGTTTCTACCTGTTCAGTGCTTTAAAAAAACCCACTCCAACCTATTTATATACACATTCACCTTACCCACTATGTTAGCTAAATAGTACTATTACCTTATTTATTTTTCATTATTGGATTCCCACGCAGTAACCCAACTGAAGAAATTGTTAAGGTGCTTGCAATATTTCACAATATCGTAATTATTAAGTTACAACCTTAATAATGAAGTCCAGTACACAATATTTTCAACAATCATGAATTCTCAAACAATACCCTGTAAAATCAAGAACTAATTTACACGTAGCTTGTTTATCTTCCAGAGAGGGATCAGCCCAAATTCCAGTCTGCTGGTCTACATCCTAGATATTGAAGATTACTGTGATCACCGGCTAGCACCCAATAAAGTATTGCAGAATATTCACCAATACCAGTAATGTTTTCAGTTATTCATTTTAAAGTAAAACCATATTAAAATGATTAAAACAGCAATGAGAACACAGTCAAATGCAAGTGAAATTACAGCTTCTGATTAAATATAATGCCTACCCTGAACAAAATGTACATAATATGCACAGGATTCATAGCATATTAAATGTATAATAGTTTTTTTTCTGTTATCAGTTATATAGGAAACAATGAAAAATGAAAGCCAATTGGTATAAAGTTTGTCTCTGACATTCTGGGATAACCAAAAGATGTTTTCTATCTCTACTGTCTTAACAGAGCACAACAACTGATGAACAGCCAATTTCCCTTTATCACATTATTGCAGCCATGAAGGAAACACATTTGTTCTACTCAGCTCACTGAAGATACCATTACCAATCTAACATATACATGTTTTATATCAGTACAATCCTTGGAGTATGAGAAATTCAACAATATATAACAAGTAGCATGACAGTTTATTTACTGGGAGAAAATTGTCTCTATCGAAGAAGAGAAACTCAAAATGCATTTTCAAAGCCAAATATCACTATTGCATTAAGGCAATATTTCTTGATCAACTGTTATCCCCAGAAATGTGACACAGCATTTAAATTTTCATGAAATGAAGACTAGATAAATTTGTAGCTATGTTTAATCAAACAAAATACATATTGTAATATAACTAAGGCTAGTGGGGTGGTATAGTTTCATTGATTGAATCTATGTAAAAATAAATTTTCCATATTACATTTTATATAGATAATTACCAGAATATGTTCCAATTACTACATAACATTGTTTCATAACAAGAACTTTTTATAATATACAGTGTACATTTTTCCCTACAATACTATAAAATTGAATTAACACTCGGCAACTCAAATGATGCCACATAACACTCGGACATTCATTGAGCCAAATAAATCACATACAGTATCCCACGTTAACTATCAATACTACAATAACAAAGTAAAAGGGGAAAAAAAAGAACCGAGTGCAGTTGGACAGAATAATCTCTGTGTTCAGCACAATTACAAGAATAGGACTATAGCCTGAAAGTGTTCCTGGGATGTTTGGTTTTCAAGGGAGAACTTGTTCATTGCTGAAGTACTCTATGTAGCCTACTGGTTAGTTGGCAATTGGCATCTTCTACTTCTTATCAGTTCCTGGCTACTCCTTGTAATATAATGGTTAAAAAAATACTTTTATGGAGACAGTAGGTATATGCTAGCCAATTTCTTCATAATTTCTCCAATCTTAAGAAGTCTAGCTGCAACCCTGAATTCTCTCATCTGAAAGATTTGACTATTTTTGAGGGACAGGAAGAAGCGTCTCGATCCGAAACTTCACCCATTCCTTCTCTCCAGAGATGCTGCCACAAAGTTACTCCAGCCTTTTGTGTCTGTCTTCAGTTTACATCAGTATCTGCAATACTTCCTACACATTTTGATTAGACTATGATGGATGTTCACTTTGGTAAAGAATCTCAGATATTGTGGTGACATGCTTCATTTTCCACATTTTGATGTAAGGTGATAAAAATAGAGAACCAAAGGTGGACCAAGGGAGGTGGTGATGATAACAGACATTTTCTTGCTATGCATTGAGTAGGTGTACCCTTCTTCAGCCATTAATATATTGGGGAGCCCACCATTGGATTTCTGAAATAAAGACTTTGATTAGACCATACTAGACAGACACAAAAAGCTGGAGTAACTCAGCAGGACAGGCAGCATCTCCAGAATGAAGGAATGTGTGACATTTCATGTCAAGACCCTTCTTCAGACAGAGAGTCAGGGGAGAGGGATACTAGAGAAATGGAAGGGTAAGCTACTCATGGCTCATACTGTTTTATTTGTCACATATCCAGGACCCAATGTTTCATCAGTAACATCAAGGATGTGTTCTTTGGCAATGGTCTTTGCTTCCACTATCCCACTGGTGCGCGGCATCATCATGAACACAGAAGGTAGCACTGCAGCATGTGCATGAGGAAGCCCCCAGTATGTTCAGTGATCATGTAATCTATCTTCTTCTTCTTTCGTGTGGCATGCACAGCCTAAAGTTGTTGGACAACTTGTTCTATTTGATCTTCCATTTGTGCATGTCAAGTTGATTGCATTAGTCGAAAAAGGACGGACCACGTGAAGGTTGCAATCTTCCACCCATGTAATCTATCAAAGACCTATTCTACACATTTGAATGTCAGGCTCTGTACCATATTAATTGGACCATCATGGAGTTGATTGCATTAGTCGAAACAGGGCGGACCACATGAAGGTTGCAATCTCCCACCCCTGTAATCTATCAAAGACCTATTCTACACATTTGAATGTCAGGCTCTGTACATATTAATTGGACCATCATGGTCTAATTAGGTGTCAAATTAACACTGCAAGAGAATTGACCTCATCAATCGCCTACTCGCTATACTATGTCTACATATGTGCATTGCCATACCACACAATTTGTCAAATAGGGCAATTTGTGCTAAAATGAAAATGTTGCATTTAGCTCCATGTAGCCCAATTTAAAACTCAAATGCATTTACCAATGCTTGGAATTTTCTGACTGCCAAACAATGATTTTATTAAATAAAATCAGATGTTTATGGTATTTATAGTTTAAGTTACAATATTAAACTGAACATCTTGGGTTGGAAAACTTGCTGATGCATATTTAGGGATGCTCTGGGCAGACTGTTTCTATGTACCATCTGAAACACAAGTCACAATCTGTTGCACAGTCTGTTATTTAATGCATGCATGATGCATGTTAAGCCCAATTTATAACATTTATTCACCTCTCAACTGAGTCACAACTAAGAACATAAATTGTAAGGAAAATGCATTAAATGATCGAGTACTCCAACACCCGACCGGATGCGCCATAATTTAATTAAATATTCTGTCATTTTTTAAAGATTTTCCGATGTTATGCAAAATGGTGAAAAACTATCATGTGCTTGAAAGTAAACAGCACTTTATACAGCTATAAATAATATGCTGATTCAAATAAACTTGATACTAATTAATACTGTAAATGTTGTCTTCAGTCAGATTACTAAATAATAATTTTACTCCAATATTTATTATTTGGAATTATTATTTCATCTTTAAACTGATGTTGCCTCTGAATAAACCCAGCATCTGCAGTTCCATGTATCTCCTTGCTTCTGCACAGTATTTTTGTCAATGTTATCAAACTAAAACACATGGAGCGTAATGCTGAGAGCAAAATCCAAAGTTATGCCAAGAAATTGAATCATTTAGCACCCATTTTTGTAAATAGATTTAATCCAAGATAGATTACTCCAACAATCATTTCCAAGAGTAATGGCGGCCTATGGAAAATTGGACCGGCCATTTCAATAAGCTATTCACATTCCAGCTTCTTATGCGTATCTGACACCAAATGTATGTCCAATGTCCTATTTGTGCAATGTTAATTTAAACTCATAAATAAAGTAGGCATTTTATGCAACCTACAATCTTCATTAAATAGTCTCCATGCAAATAGTACAGCACCCATTTTTTTTCTATAATTCTCCCAACAGCGTAGACTTGACCAGGCATCTTTGATATTGACTGAAATCTGCTTACTTTCCGGAGACAAAAACAGTGTGTGCACTTTCCATCAACTGGCAACATATGTACTCATTCAATAGTGCAGCAGGAATATATACACAGTTTCCACGACCAGCATTGTCCGGTAAAATGTATCCTGGGGTTCAAGGGTAAGCCTCTACTTCCTTGGCTACATACACCAATTCACAGTCCTACCCCTGCTCCTAAACATCCCAACAATATGAGCCAGGCAAGCATCAGGATCATCATGGAAAATATCACTGCTCTTCGGAGAATGCAATTTGAGTCCCAAGTTGAGGCTAGGTTGCCCTGCAGTAACCACTCAGCAGGTGCAAGGAGCTCAAATAACAGTGGATCTTCATACCAAATCTATTTATCCATCCACAGATGCAGATGGACATTCTGAGTGATTCTATCCTTTCATGTTTTATCTTTTCAGATTTCCATTTATTTTTATTTTCAAGGATTTTGTCATTGTGTGCTGTCTGTTTTGCAAGTTAACCAACCAAAGTGACAGAAAAGAACAGCTTTTAAGAAAGGAATTCTTGGAAACATGAAAAAAGGATCAAGAGGAGCAGAAGGATGAGGCAGGGCACCGATGTAACACTCTCACACTTCATCCTGTCCCTTTCAATACTCCGTCTGAGAGAAGGAGCAAAGTTGAGTATGCATATCACATTTGCATGCAACTTTCTCCACATTTTGCTGTCCCTTGTAGGTGAAGCCACACGCAAACTGAAGGAACAGCATCTCATAATTGCTTGGGTACAACCTGGGTTACAAATAGACAATAAACAATAGACAATAGGTGCAGGACTAGGCCATTTGGCCCCTCGAGCCAGTACCTCCATTCAATGTGATTATGGCTGATCATCCACAATCAGTACCCCGTTCCTGCCTTCTCCCCATATCCTTTGACTCCGCTATCTTTAAGAGCTCTGTCTAGCTCACCCTTGAAAGCACCCAGAAAACCAGCCTCCACCGCCCTCTGAGCAGAGAATTCTACAGACTCACAAATTGGGTAGCTAACCAGTCAGCAGAAAAACATTATTACAATCTATCTGTAATGGCAAATGTACAACTATTCCAGTGCCCTCTTTCCCAGTTGCCATTGCTACACAGGTAAGTAGGAGTGGTCTTACGCAGACCAAATTGAACAGATCTTCCCATCGTTATTTCCAGTTGGTTGTTTATTCAACTAGTTGTACAAAACAAACAGATGAACGTATCAGGTTTTCCTTATTCTGCATACTTGTAACTGGCTGTTATCCCACCAGTCTGGTGAGAACTGTATGCTCTCCCTCCCTGTGTCAGTCACTTCCTGTCCCCTATGCTCATATATATACACTACTCTGTGCATCTAATGAGCGCCCCCACATGTCCAAAATAATGCTGCAAGATATATCTAAACAATATTAAATAATACGCTAACAGTAGCTAGCCTAAACATAAATGGCTCTTAAAGCCCTGTCCCACTGTACGAGTTTATTCAAAGAGTTCTCCTGAGTTCGCCCTGATTCGAACTCGGAGATTTACAGTAATGGCCGCTCATCGGTACTCGGGGCTCTCGTGGACGTTTCTCAACATGTTGAAAAATCTTCACGAGTCTTCCCAAGCTTACCTGCTGTTAGCGAGTCTTCCCGAGTACATGCTGTTAGCGTTACGAGCCGCTAAGAGACGCCCCCGAGATCCAACGTACCTGCTTTTTAACTCGGGAGAGCTCTCAAATGAACTCACATCGAGGGGCAGGGCCATTACACACCGGCCCATAATTGTCTTAAGTACACAATGAAACAATTAAAAATAAACATTAAAAGGAGCTATAAAAAGCTTTACACATATTCAAAAAAAGGTATGTACTATGTGTTGTAATCTTCTTTAGTGATTCTTTAATCTTCTTCTCTCCCTTCTTCTTATCCTTCTTCTTGCTGTACCTAGGTCTCAGCTTCTTGGAGCAGGCATATCTTTGTTATCGGTCTTTCCAAGATGTTGCTCTTAGTCTGAAGTTGAACTGCGTGCACGAGACCTTGTGCATCTGGTATGGTCTCCAATATTCTGCCCATTAGCCAGGAGCCTCGTGATGCAGTGGAATCAGTCACCACAACAATGTCACCTGGAGCAAAGCTTCTCCTTATCCATGACCATCGTTGTCGTTCTTGGATGGCCTGTTTGATTTCTGGATCATTAGCAGAGATAGCAGATTCCAAGTGAACCTTTGGTCATTCTCTGTCTGGCTTACAGAGAAACTCTGGCCGATTGATCAATCTCTTGCAGCTTAAGAAGCAGTCTGCTGTTAGTCCTCTAGAGGCCTCACCTGCAGAATTTTCCTTTGTGCCAACATATCTTCATTGTGATACATCAGTAGCGACCCTTACAAAAGAGAACCTGTTTGCTACAAATGTTTGGAAGCGTTTGGTTTTGTTGTTGATGTACTTAAGCACTGTTGTGCTATCGGTCCAGAGGATGGATTTGTCCAGTTGAAGCTGTAATTCTTTTTGCAGCATTAACAACTCTGACAGTTAGGACTGCAGCTGTAAGCTCCATTCTGGGAATTGTTATTTGTTTTAATGGTGCAACTATGGATTTTCCCATTATGAATGCAACATGCACTTCTTTGTTAACATCTTCCAGTTTTAGATATGAAACAGTATCATAGCCACTTTTGCTTGCATCTGAAAAGTGATGCAGCTGTGCATATCTGAATTGACCAAAGTTTGCAAGCGTCGTGCACTTTAAATTCTACAATTCTGTTGAGATCTGCTAACCATCGTGTACATTGCTGAGAGAAGGTTTGGGTATGTTTTCATCCCATCCGAGTCTTTTTTGACAGAAAAATCAGCTTGGCTGGCAGAGTAAATTGTGCTAGAAATCCTAAAGGGTCGTATACAGAGCCAACCACGGACAAGATGCCCCGTCTTGTGTATGGTCGTTCCTGTGCAGCAATTCTGAACTTGAACACATCTGTTTCAACGCACCAGTGCAATCCCAGTCGTCTTTCCATTTGCAGATGTTCTTTGTCCAAGTCCAACTCCCTGGTCTCCTTGGTTCTGTGGACACCGCCCCAATGTGTGACCACTTTTATTACAGAACAAACAAGAAGTTGGTGGTCGATACATTTCTTCTCAATCCACTTGTTGTCAGATTTTCCTGCACTGCTGTTTCTACAGGTATTACAGTTGTCCTCTTGGTCCTGACCTTTTTATTGCTTTAGCAAAAGTAGAGCTTTTAACAGTTGCAATTGGCTTAACATCCTGGATGTTTCCAAAAAGTGGATCTGAAAGTATCTTCACCTGCCTCTCCATGAAGTCCACCAGGTTTGAAAATCTATCTCGATGTCCACACCTTTCCTGCAGCTGACATGCCCTATCCCTCCACTTGTCTCTGAGCTTGTAAGACAGTTTTAGAAGGATGGTCTTCATATTGGAAGCAACATTCATTTCCTCCATATAGGCGAGATGTACCATAGCATTGCAACAACATCTAAGGAACAGTGAGAAAGCTTGCAATGCCTTCACATCCTCTGGTCTGATCACTGACCAGGCAAATGCCTTGATAATAAATGCAGTGGCAATCTTATGTTCATTACCAACATTTTCTTTAAGCAGACCTTTGGCTCTTTTGTAGCCCTGGGCTGGAGGAAAATGTCAGCAACTGCGGACTAAGTCTTTTGGATACCCTCTTGTGTATTGCTCTAGAAAATGCAAACAATCACCATTATCATCAGTTTTTCTTTCCACTCTTCTCTCAAATGCCTTGATGAAAACTTCATACTGCAAAGGATCACCATCATAAACAGGAATGTCTCTTGGTGGTAAAGTAGAAGAGAGATTGTGTTGAGCCAGAATGTCATTTTGATGTCATTTTGCCTCTGTATTAGATTCCAGATATCACCTTGGTTTCCATCATTCGGTACAGAGTGGGTAGTGCTAACATGCCGTTGCACACCCTTTTTCATACAAGTGTACATTTTGCCTTTGAAGAGAGTATTGAGTTCAATGGGTCATATCATGAGCTCTAACAGATGGTCCATGAGTTATTTGTTTTGGTCTGACAACTTGTTGCTGAGAGAAAGATTCAGTTCCACATTCTGTCTTTGTTGCACTTGATCAGGCAAGGATTCATCTGCCTTTGGATTTAATTTAGTGATGTTTCCATTTGAGCAGTTCCTTTTATCATATAAGAGTTCATCAAATCAGATACTCTAGAGCTGTTTCTTGATCCCTTGGCCTCAAGTACATTGATTTTTGCATTGGTTGCTGCCAGATCAGTCTCTCGGTCCAGCTGTTCTTTCTCTCTTTTCAATTGTTCTTTCTTTGTTTTCAGTTGTTTTTCTTGTGCCTCAAGCTCATGCTTTTTGTTCAGGGCGGCAACCCATTCCAAGAGAGCAACCATTTCTGCCCGGGCTTTAATGCAAGCAGAGGCCGTTAAAGACGCACATGATGAAGAACTAGATTTGTGGCTTAATTTACGTATTGAGGCATTTGAAACACTTTCATCAGGTCCAATGTCATCTGAGTTTACAACACTCTGTTGTATGGCACTTTCAGCTATGGAGTGTATAGTTTGCTGTCCAACATCAGATAACCACACCTTTACATCCTGTATGAAAACATCATTTAAAATTTCCATTCTTTTTTGAAACTACTGATTTTGCCTTTCAAGCTCATTTTAAGGCAGTAGTACCTTCACCAATGAATTGTGGTTTTCTCTGACTTCATCACAGAGCTTGATTATTTGAACCAGGTTAGATAGTACTTCATTTTCAGTTTCCTTGAGCTCTTTCAGCATTTCAATTAACTTGTTAGCTTGTTTACATATCAAGTTTCTTCTTCCAACCCTTTTCAATGAACAATTCCAAGCCTTTGCCCGTGTATTCAATAACCCCTCTTTCCTTTTCAGAATCCTTTCCAACATCACCATCTTGTGATTGAGCTTTAGCTTTGACCACAGACATACTTGTTCACTATCCCTTTAAGACTCGTTGAACTGTATTGCATGCAGCACAATGGAGAGGAATCTGCCTACAGACAAGAAGTGTCACAGATGACGTCCCGGTGCCCTAGCAACAACCTAGAGCTCAATGCTCTTAAGACAGTCGAATTGATTGTAGACTTTAGGAGAGCTCCCCCTCCCGTCACCCCACTCACCATCAACAACACCACAGTCACATCTGTGGAGTCTTTTAAGTTCCTGGGAACCATCATCTCCAAGGAACATAAGTGGGGGGCTACCAAAACAGCAAAACAGAGGATGTATTCTCAAAACAGTGGAAGCATAATCTGCTGCAGGCAATGATGGTCCAATTCTACACGGCCATTGTAGAGTCTGTTCTCACCTTCTCCATCATGGTCTGGTTTGGCTCAGCCACCAAGCACGACCCCTGGAGGCTGCAGAGAATCGTCCGATCGCAGAGAATCGCAGAGAAGATAATTGGCTGCAACCTTCCCTCCATTGATGAACTGTACACTGCAAGGGCCAGGAAACAAGTGAGCAAGATCATCTCTGACCCCTCACACCCTGGCCCCAAACTCTTCGAATCACTTCCCTCTGGAAGGTGACTCCAGCCTGTCAAAGCCGCCACAGCCAGACATAAAAACAGTTTTTATCCACGAGTAGTTGCTCTACTCAACAGCCAAAAATCTGTAGCCTCCCTTTTATCTGGTATTTTGTTGATTCACGTGCTTGATCAATGGTGTTTTATCATTAATGTCTTATTATTATTAATGTTTAGTGTTTTCTGAGTCATTCGTAACTGCCACTGTATGTCATGTTGTTACTTGTGGGTGGAGCACCAAGGCAAATTCCTTGTATGTGAATATTTGGCCAATAAACTTACTTACTTATTTCAAACAACTGATATTGTTCTGATTCTCAAGGTCACTTCTCAATTCTCCATTTTAGTAGCATTTTCCAATGCAGCGTATCATATATAGCTTCTCCAATAAAGCTTAATGCTGTACATACTCACTCTCCCTGCGCATTGGCTTTCGGGGTTTGTAAACTCCGTTAGATTAGCACAGGTAGCGACCTTGTCCAGTTGATCAGGAATGGCAATATCAGGCTTGTGAAATAAAACAATCTGTGTTCCCAGCCTTTCACAAGCTCCAGTTTCGCTGATAGAGCTAGCTCTCACTTAAATGTAATGGCAACTTTCAAACTTTTCCAGTGTCCTATTTTCCCGTTGCCTTTCCTACAGAGGTAAGTAGGAGTGATCTTACGCATAATAGAACAGATCTTCCCATAATTATTTCCATTTTCATTGGTTGGTTATTGAAGTAATTGTATGAACAAAGAGATATCAGGTTTTCCATCTTCTGTATACAAGTTGTAGCTGGCTGTTCTCCCCAGTCTGGTGAGAACTGTATGTTCTCCCTCCCTTTGTCTGTCACTTCCAGTCCCCTATGCCCATATATATACGCCACTCTGTGCATCCAATGACCGCCCCAAGTGTCCAAAATAATACTGTAAGATATATCTAGACAAAATAATATAATGTGCCAACAGTAGCTAGCCTAAACATAAATGGCTCAGACACAATCCATTTCCAGTGTATTGATACATGATAAGGGAATAATGTTTATTGCAAGGTAAAGCCTGCAACGTACGGTCAAGGTTGGTCCGGAGGACATCAAAGGGGTAGATTGCAGTTCAGCACTGATCTCTGGTTGTGCTACGATGATTCAGTTGCCTGATAACAGCTGGGAAGAAACTGTCCCTGACTCTAGTGGTGTGCGTTCTCTCCTCTCTTATCCACCTCTCTTCCTTCTGCATCACCTTGGTGTGCACTCGTTTCTCCTTTCTCTCCCCAAATCTGCTTGCACCTATATTCCTTCCTCTGGCATCACAATTTGCACATCTTCTCTCCTTAACTCCTCATCTCACAGTTTTTCTCCTTTCATCTCTGCCTTTCTCTAACCACCGGCTGCCTCAGAGATGGTGCCTCAGCGGGTCACTGAGTTACTCCAGCGTTTTGTGTCTATCCATGCTCTAAGATCAACAGTCCCAATCTCTGAACTTGTGTACCATGAAGAGAATGAGTATGACGATCACATGAGAATAGATTAAGCTATGTCGGTTGTTGTTGGGTTAAAAAATAGAGAAAGACTTGGATAGAATGGATGTGGAGAGGATGTTTTCGCTAGTGGGAGAGTCTAGGACCAGAAGTCATAGCCTCAAAATAAAAGGCGTACCTTTAGGAAGGAGATGAGGAGTCAGAGGGTGCTGAGTCTGTGGAATTCATTGCCACAGAAGGCTGTGGACGCCAAGTCAATGGATACCTTTAAGGCAGAGATTGATAGATTCTTAATTAGTATGGTGTCAGGGGTTATGGGGAGAAGGTTGGAGAATGAGGTTGAAAGGGATAGGTCGACCATGATTGAATAGCAGAGTAGACTTGGGCCATCAAATGGCCTAGTTCTGCTCCTGTACCATGAACCTATGAAGAAGTACAGTTCCGAAATGGTCTTCACCACCCACAGAAAATAATATATTACCACCTGAAATAACAGGTAGTTCACACAGAGTTTACTGTTATTCCCTCTTAACTTTGTAAAGTTCTCAAAATAACTTGAGAGTTATTCCTGCATCAACAATATAAATGGAGAGATTTGGTACATTAGAACAGGCTGCAAACTTTGTTTTCAGGAACAATGACAATATAAAGTTGACAAAATGAGCTTCAGCCAGGATGTTAGAATTTCATCAAAACTTTACCTTAGTTTACTATCATATATACCAGGGCGCAATGACATATATTTTTCACATGAAGCTCTCAAAGTAAAAGAATAACTATGATGAGTGGGAAACAGCAAAATGGTACAAGGTTGTCGTGCAAAATCAGAGCAATGCAAAAGAGTATTAAAGTACATTAATGTAATAACCGAATGAGATAGAGAAAAACACCCTTCATACTATCTCTCCAAAATCCTCCAAATTCAGTAGAACTCATGTGTGACAATGCTGATAACTATATTTTGCACTCTGTACCTTTCCATTGCTCGATCTATTGTACTTGAGTTTGGCTTGATACTATTTATGAATAGTATTATGAATAGTTCATAGCAAAAGGATGTGAGTATAGGAGCAGGGAGGTTCTACTTCAGTTGTATAGGGTCTTGGTGAGACCACACCTGGAGTATTGCGTACAGTTCTGGTCTCCAAATCTGAGGAAGGACATTATTGCCATAGAGGGAGTGCAGAGAAGGTTCACCAGACTGATTCCTGGGATGTCAGGACTGTCTTATGAACAAAGACTGCATAGATTCGGTTTATACTCTCTAGAATTTAGGAGATTGAGAGGGGATCTTATAGAAACTTACACAATTCTTAAGGGGTTGGACAGGCTAGATGCAGGTAGATTGTTCCCGATGTTGGGGAGGTCCAGGACAAGGGGTCACAGCTTAAGGATAAGGGGGAAATCCTTTAGGACCGAGATGAGAAGGACTTTTTTCACAGAGAGTGGTGGGTCTCTGGAACTCTCTGCCACAGAGAGTAGCTGAGGCCAGTTCATTGGCTATATTTAAGAGGGAGTTAGATGTGGCCCTTGTGGCTAAGGGGATCAGAGGGTATGGAGAGAAGGCAGGTACGGAATACTGAGTTGGATGATCAGCCATGATCATATTGAATGGCGGTGCAGGCTCGAAGGGCCGAATGGCCTACTCCTGCACCTAATTTCTATGTTTCTATGTTTCTATTGTCTACTACAATGGAAGCGCATGCAAAAAAAACTTTTCACTCTACCTCAGTACGTCACATGAATAAACCTAAGCAATCTAATCCTTCGCTCAAACCAACATCCCCAGCACTGAAGCCCCTATTACAGTTAATCAGCTATGATGGGCAAGTCACATTGTTAACATACCCAACATCAGACCATGGAAACAGCTTTTCTATTCCAAGTTCTGGTCTGAGAAGAGGTGAGATGGACAGAAAAAGATTCAAGGATGGGTTTAAAGCTTCCTTGAAGAAAAGTAACTCCAAGAAACTGCTAGCCCATGATTTCTCAAAGAGTATTCAGGATGGTGTTGAAAACATTTGAGGCCATGTACCAGGAGAACACAGCTGCCTATGTGATGGAAGGAACTCCTCACCCTTTCAGGCATTTCCTCCCTAATTTGTGGAAGTCTTCTGTTCCCACATTGGGCTCATTAGCCATCTGAGAATTCACAAAGGCAGGTGGAAGCGTGTGATCCTCCAGCCCAAGGGACTGCCAAAGAGAATAGAGGGAGTATATGCATTAATTATGTTTGCAGTTATAATACTCTCTCTGTAAACAAGGCAAGGACAATGTATAGACAGACTTAAGCTGCCAATTCATTACACCTGAAAATATGCATGAAGGTTATCATTACTGTTTTCAACCTCATTGTAAACATCTATTAATGCGGTATAATTATATATATGCTTTTGGCCTTCCACGAAAACCAGAATGGAGAATAATTTCTGCAAAGCTTCCCGCACTTGTCTGCAGTAACCTCAGTGGAAAAGTTGTGAAATCCTAGATATTATTACAAGCACAATCATCAACCATATTTCTGGAGTTTCAACATCAGTTTAACTGAAGTTACGGCAGAGGAATGGGAGAACCCCTGCAGAAATCCCCCCCCAGGGACACCAATATAAATTATCATAATGATCTCAGCCTAGGACAATTGTAGAAATTACAGCCAGTCAACCTACACTCTTCTCTGTTAATAATTTGAGCTTGGGTGGGACAATGTCTGAATCTATTTTGCCAGACACATTTATGATCTCGCCTCTTAATTGCAGTAATGCTTTGGATTTATCACACTGAGTTATGATGGCAATATTTAGCAAGATGACTAAGATTTATGACAAAAACCCATAGAAGTAGCCACAATTCACTTGGCCATGAAGCAGTTAGGCTTTAAAATGAAAATCATTAGGCAACGGGGATGTAGCACACACTTAGTCATTAATGCAATTGTCATGACCATTGTGCAGAGTGACTGAGCTAAATCATGCTTACTTTAATCATTTATAATTGTAGCAAGCCAATATAAAATTGTACAGTTTAGATATTGTGGGTAACTGCTCCCTTTTCATTACATATGCTGTAAAATTCTTATTAAAATTTTAAGCAAATTAATTCTTTATTGAACCACCAAAGTAAGGAGCCAATACTCATAAAACAAGACAGCACCAAGTTTTAAAGGATTTAAAGTTTTTTAGGCAAATTACAAAGAAAAAATTCAGTAATACCATTTTCTTTTGAAGGTTCATGTTTGTAGAAGAACAATTTAGATGCTGTGAAAGCAACTACTAGATTTAATTGTGATTTTTCTATGTTAGTGCTGTAGAAGTTGGAGTGAGCGATATATTGGAAAGAACAAAGGAAAGAGAAATTACATATTAACGCAGATAAACAGAGGAATCCAAAACATCTGCCACATGCTGGTGTCACAATTCTGGCCTCAGAATGGATCTGGAACAACGAAGCCTGTGGCTATGATTTGGATGGTGGCCAAGAATTTCAAAATGGAGACTCAAAGGAAATACATAAAATGACACATGCCTCAGACACACAACAGAACAAGAACTGTTGCTAGTATCTGTGAAGGTGCAAATAAGTAAAAATTTCTCCTCCTCAAGGTCTTTCCAGGCTGGTGCTCGGAAGGAGGTTTTCACAACCTGCAGACAGCCACTATATTTAGAAAGCTAGTGGAGGATCTATTTACTCAAGGACAAATCTAATTTATCTCATTCTTCCTGGCGAGAGCCCATCGGACAAATAATCTGGCATGATTCTCAACAACTCGGGCTTTCCAATTATCTAAAATGTCATTGTCTTGATTTTACCACACCAGAATCCATAAACATTAAGGAATTCCAAGTGATTGTGCTTCCTGAATGTACAACTTGTCCACAGTAGTCCCCAAAATGACACGTTGGGCATTCACCAGGTTGCTTAAAATGTGAGAGATTCTATGCACAAATAGCATCTTACACCAATTTCAATCCTACGTATGAATGAAGAAAGTTGCAATAATGAGATTTAGAGTAAAACTGTTAATTCAGCACCATCAGCACTTTGGTCATGCTGGACTAGTGGAATTTCAAGACTATTGGATGTTAGGGGTATGAATACTGGTTTATGTTTAGTGGAAAGGTAGGTATGTGGCATAACTTACCTTGAGCGGCGCTGCAGTTCTGCCGCTCCCCGTGTGCGCGACTTTGGCGCCTTTCAGAGGGGGGCGGGCTTAAAGTGCCGTTTTTCAACAGGCAGGGCAAATCGATGAATGTCGGGCGATTTGGTTGCGGAAGAAAAATCGCTCCGACATTTCATCAATGAAGGTATTTTTAAATTACTCTAAATTATTTATTAACTAGAGTAATTTAAAAATCACCTTCAAAAGCCGTGAGCGCCGACAACCGGAAGGATTTTGCGTAGGGGAGAAGAAAAGGTAAATAGTTTATTTTTATATTAAAAGTTCGTTTTTCGGGAGGCTTTAATGATATTTTCATGTTGCAAAATGGTCTTGCTGATGTTAGGAGCAAGGTTGTTGTCTGGCACCAATCAATGAACTTTTCAAACTCCCTCCTACACTCAGACTCATCATTACCCATTATCCGTCTAACAATGGTGAGATTGTCAGGAAATTTAAAGATGGCATTGGACCTGTGTCTGGCTATGAGGTTACAGTATGGGTATAGCGTGAGTAGAGCAGAGGGCACACACAGCCCTGAGGCGCTCCTGTGCTGATGGTGAGCAAGGAGGAAGTGGTGTTGCCAATTCGTACTGATTGTGGTCTTCCAGTGAGGAAGTCATCAATCTAGTTGTTCAACTCGTATTCTTATTTGCAGGAAGAAGCTTTGGACATTGCTTCTCCCACCATTCTGCCATTCTACAACACCTTCAGAATTAATGACAAGGTTCAAGCCTGCATTGTTGAAAAGTTGTTGAAAACTGAATAGCAATGCTGTGTTTTGAGGCTTGCCGTAGTATGCCCAGCTGAGTTGCAACATAAGGTAAAACTCAGATAGTTTGCCATCTGATTCTTTGTAAATCAGGATAGTTTAATATCTGACTCTCAAGGTAATTTTCCTTGCACTCCTTTTCAAATCACTGGGGCCCCTTCCAATGCTCCTTAAAAAAACTCAATGGTGCCCTATTTCTTGTGCGCCCTTTAAATCACTGGATTTTGTTTCCTGTCTTCGCACCTGGTTCACTACAATATTATTAAACTATTGTGTAACATCCAAAAATTAAAGTGGGAACAGTTCAACCAAGAAATTGGCAGAGTTGCGCATGTGGCCCAGTCCATCACACAGACCAAACAAACCCCTCCACCCCCCCCCCCTCCCCCCCCCCACTAACCCCATCTACACCACGCTGCCTCAGATAGGCAGCCAACATGATCAAAGACTTGGTAGACAAAAGTGCTGGAGAAACTCAGCATCTATGGAGCGAAGAAAATAGGCAACATTTCGGGCCAAAACCCTTCTTCAGACTGAGGCAATGTTTCGGGCTGAAACCCTTCTTCAGACTGGGACTTGACAGATTGTAGGTTGATGTTGCATGTTAATCAATCACACACCAGCCAGCATCTCTAACTCCACTCCACTATAATACTTATACTAATACTATATCTCAGGACGGACAGATAGAACAGCCAGGATGTGTTAACAACTAATCATCCTTCATGCTGTTAAGTTTTAGTGCTGATTAAAGATGTGTTTGAATCATGTACTGAATCTGGAAGTAATTTACACTGATCAAAGACTTGTCCCACTCTGGTCATTTGGGTAGAAGATACAGAAGCCTGTAAACACGCACCACCAGACTTGGGAACTGTTTCTTCCCCTCTGTTACCAGGCCTTGCGCGGCCCTTCCATGAGCTAAAGCACTGTATGATTCTCCATTAACGCATTGTGAACATCAGATTTTGTCTATGGAACTGGTGAACTGTAATGCTGAGAACTCTAGTCTGCAATTTGTATCTTCCACTTTGCTCTACATATTGTACTTGAATTTGGCTTGATTGTATCCATGTATAGTATTATCTGATCTGCTTGGATGGCATACAAAGCAAAGCTTTTCATTCTACCTTTCCTAGCAATGTTACAAAATTTTGAGATTTAAAAAATCAAGTCTGCAATTTATCCCATCAGATAAAGCATAAAAATAAGTTTAATTTGACACCTAATTTACTTTCATATCTTCAGTATTAAGAAAGTTATGGCCATTTTCATACTCGGAAATTAGCATCTTGCTCCCCATTGCCTTTCAATTGACTTAACTCAAAAGCTGTGATCTGGAAAAGTTAAAAGCCCATAACTTTCTTAAAAAATAAGAGAACTCAATGAAATTTTCAGTTATTATAGATTATAGATTATAGATTGAAGCATTCTGAAACAAATATGAAACAATCTTACTTGGATGACCTGAAATTAAAGCATATAATTAGTTAGTTATCTAATTGTAGTTAATTACAAAATTCAATGAGTAGATCTAAACATCTATCCATTTCTTAAGAAAAGATAAACTTTTTTTAAATTGCCTAAGTGTCCAAATAACATTCACACAATAATCCACAATATAACATAATTTTTAAATCTCATTTTCATGAATTTCTGGGCCAAATGGAAAGAATTTAGTGTTTGATTCCTGTAAATTAATGGCCATTTAAATCAACTAGCGAGTGGGTTTTAGTGGAATGCGGTGGATTAGAACGTTGCGGTTAGCGGTGAAGTCGGGGGGAAAAATACTGTTGGTTCATACATTTTTTGGGACCCCATTTCGCAACATAAAAATATTATTAAAGCCTCCCGAAAAACCAACTTTTAATATAAAAATAAACTATTTACCTTTTCTTCTCCCCTACGCAAACTCCTTCCGGTTGTCTGTTCAAAACTTGCTCAAATAGTCCATACTGCAAAACAAGAGCATATTTATTAATAACAAATCAAAACCCCTCATGCGGGGACACCTCCACGTTCTCGACCTGCATTCAGCACGGCTTCCGCGAACTGTAGAGGAGCAGCAACAGGCTTGTTATAAAATCGCTGAAACACAGCTTCATTAGCCCATCCTGCTGTGGCGAGAATATGGTCCATCGGCACCTCCATAATCCTCGCCGCTGACGTCGATGCAGCCCTGGTGGAATGAGACTTGAACACATTAGTGTCGATACCTGACTTACCCAAGACGACTCGGAGCCACCTGGATATCGTCTGGACTGTCACTCCATGATGAGGTCTCTTATGAGTGACAAGCAGGTATCTCTCCATTCCTCTGATGCATGCCGTCACCTTGACATAGTGACGGATATGAGAGGCTAAACACAGCCTAGCATCTGCGGGGTATGCCGGGAACTTCAGCTGCAGCCCTGTACACCCAGGTCTATGCTGCTTTAGTAGCTCATCAATGAAGAAGACTACTTCTGTAGGGGTAGATATCATCCTGTCGACACGTAGTTTATGCAGTGTCTGTACCCTCTGTGCTGAAGTCAGCGCTAGTAACATCACCAGCTTCATGGTGAGTTTGTCCAGCTGGAGCCCTTCCATGGGAGACCACGTCCTGAGCAGGTTTAATACGTCCCTGACATCCCAGGTGATATTGTAGCGTGGTGTAGGCGGATTCATATTGAATATACCCCGCATGAGTCTGGACACTAGCCTGTTGGATCCCACCTCAAGCTTGAGGTAGAATGATAGCGCGCTCCTGGCGCTGTTGATGGCACTGTAACTTAAGTGTTCATCGTGGTGCAACCCCGCGAGGAATTCCAGGACGTCAGTTATAGTCACGTCATCGTACGTGATGCGAGAGCGGCTGCAGAAGGCTTCCCACTTCTTAATATGTGAGCGGTATCTTCGCCTTGTTGACTCTCGACACGACGCCCCAATGGTATCCATGGTCCGAGTTGAGAGGCCGTATTGGACTAACGGCCTGTTCAAAACCTGCAAGCTAACAAATTTAAATAGCCATGGCAGGGATGTGGCTCCCCTGAGACAGGGTGAGTAACCAATTCTGGGCAACCCTTCAAAAGGACCCAAGGCTCACTGAGCATGTCAAAGACCACCGGATACCACGGCTGTGTAGGCCAGTCGGGTATAATAAGGATGCCCTTGGCTGCATCCATCTGAATCTTTCGTAATACCCGACTGATGAGGCAAACCGGGGGGAATGCATAGAAAACCCAATTCCCCCAGTCCAGCGAGAATGCATCTAGCGCTATAGCCCCAGGATCTGGTTCCCACGAGACGTATGTTGGTACCTGATGGTTCAACCGTGACGCAAAAAGGTCAATGTCCGGTTTCCCAAATTTGGCTGTGACTTTGGCAAAAATTTCAGGATGCAACATCCATTCAATATTGTCATTAAAGTAGCGTGACCTGGTGTCCGCCACAGTATTAAGCTCACCCGGCAAATAGGTAGCTGAAATCCAAATGTCTCTTGGAACACACCAGAGCCAAATTGAGTTAGCCAATTTATCATACGAAACGGACCTGGTACCGCCCATATGGTTTAGATATGCCACCGCTGTGGTGTTGTCTATTTGGAGACGGACATGTGCTCCAATAAGCTTGGAACAATAACCACGAAGTCCGTGGAATGCTGCAAGTATCTCCAAATAGTTTATCCCTTGTGACAACAACATAGCAGCCTCAAGGGTGTCCCATCTGCCCCCGCAACTAGAGCAATTATCTGTAGCTCCCCAGCCATAAGAGCTCGCATCAGTTTGCAAGTATACCACCGGATTAGCCTCAATAATAGGCTTAAATGAGTTACTAATGTGACACACCCACCATCGTAACTCATCCTTTGCTTCAGGCGGCAGCTGCATTGGTCGATCATAATGACCAGCGTTCTGTTTTAACGCAGCGATCTTGGCTCTTTGCAAATTCTGATAATGCAAAGGCCCATATCTGGCTGCTGGAAACAATGCGACAAGTTTGCCAATTACGAATAGAGTCCACCGTAAACCCCAGATAATGAATTACCTGGGAAGGGCAGAACTTTGATTTTTCTGGATGGACAATAAACCCCAGATGCTGGAATATATTGACAGCAGCTGCAACTCCCTGTTCAGACAATTCCAGGGTGTGGCCGACAATTAAGATATCATCTAAATAGGCCATTACTATATAGTGTCGTTCTTGTAAATAAGCCATAATTGGTTTCACCAATTTAGTGAATAATCTAGGGGCTGTGGTAGGCCGTTTGGCAAAGCCCTATATTGCCAGAGTTGACCCATCCAGATAAATTTCAAAAACCTCCTATAGTATTTTTGAATGGATACAGAATAGTACGCATCTTTTAAATCAATGCATGCCATAAAGCAACCATGTGAAATCAATGATTTGGCTGTTTCAAAAGTGTCCATTTTGAAATGAGTATATGTTACAAAAGTATTTAAACGAGTCAGGTCAATAATGACTCGACAGCCTCCATCCTTCTTTGGTCCAGTGAATATATTAGAAACAAATTCAACTGGCTCATGAACCGCTTTCTCTACCACTCCCTTCTGTGCTAACCTTAAAATTTCCTTGTAGCCTGCTGCCTGTTCTGCAGCAGACAGTGTAAATGTTCGACCAGGCATGTGCTGGGATGGAGGAATGTCCCCATTAAGAAACTCAATTTTATGACCCTGAATATTTTGTAACACATACTCGTCACCAGTAATATCACCCCATGCTCCCAACAAGAACCGAAGGCGCCCACCAACATGTGAGGTTAGACAAAGGGAAAAGAGAGAACCAGACCGCCTCACCTCCGTGGTTACCGGCGGTCTTTGACACGTGTGGGTGGACGTGGAGGTGCTGGGTTGGCTTGAGGGCGCGGCGTCCTCATCTTCCACCAGGGTTTCTGCCGGCCCTGTCCTAAAAAAGCCCCCCCCTGCTGCTGGGGCTGTTGGTAACGAGGTGGAGCTGGAGGGTAGGTCCTTGTAGAGGTGCTGGCAGACCCTCGTGGACGAACAAGCGGAGCTTTCGAGCCCGACGGCGTGGGGGCACTATGAGAGCGCATGAGTCCCACCATCTTGGCTTGTTCGTCAAGCTCTTTGACTCTCTTCGAGAGACCTTCTCCCAAGAGCTGACGGGGCGGCGGTGGTTTGCACAACCCTGCAAACTTAGGGTTGAGCGCCGGGCGGATGCTGCTTTTGCGGAACCCATTGATCTCATGTTGAGTTGCGCATAATAGAGCCAGAGCATCCTCCTGATCCAAATTTAATTCATCCCCATCAACCGACCGCACAAAGGCGGTAATACCGGCCGTGAGGAGCTTCAGGATCCGCTGAAGTTTCAGCTCGTGTTGACGGATAGCCGCACTGATGTTGCCCCATATCGGCGTATTGACCACAGGCACGTTGAGGGAGTTGCAGTTGGATGGAGCCTTGTGACGGCTCATGGCTTGAATGAGAACTTCTTCCTGGAGCTGATGGTTGTTGAGGAAGTCCACTGTGGCTGCCAATTTTGAATTCAGGGGAAGCCCAGACGTGTGTGGGGCCGCAAACTTAGTTGCCACATCAAGAAGTTCCTCCGCTGGTAAATCTGACGGAGGTGGTATGGGATCAACCAAAACCTCCTCATCCTGCTGCTCCAGGCTGATGGTGGAAGTTGGTGAAAGCCCCGTGCCTGTCGCTGCTGGGCGCTTGCTGCTGTTGACCTTGAACCAGGAGCTCCAGCAGCCGCTCCATACGGTCAATACGCCCCTCACCCTGAACACTCGGGTGGTCGGAGTCCTCCGGCTCTGAGAAAATGCCGGGGCCCCTATCATCGGCCCGCACCTCATCGAGGCCCACCCGGTGCCGGTAGTCGTCGCTAACAGCCGCCGAAGCGAAACTGCGCGATTCCCGCGCGGGTGTGTTCAACCGCCTCCGTTTAGCGGGAGCTGAAGCCGCTGCCACTAAGGGCACTTGCGGCGTGGTGTCGGCACCAGCCGTAGCATGGATACCTGATGCCCGCGCGGGCTTGCCGGCTGCCCACGTCGTGGACCTTGCCGACGCATGGTCTCGCCCACCCATCCATGGGGGACTCGGCGACCGTGACGAGACCCGACCCAACCGACCCGTCCCGGCGTCGAGAGTTGGGGGGCGTCGACTGGACCTCACAGCCGCCCCGGGTCTCGCCCTGGAACCTGACCGCTCCTCGGCGGCAGGTAATGCCTTAGCCCCGACAGGGTTAGCTTCCGGGCTCCTGCCCTTCCCCTACTCGGAGGGTTGAGGGAAAAGGGCCGTGCAGCTGCACGTACCCCTCTGCTCGAGGTTGCCAGCAAGCCTGCTGACGACCTGACTGCCATGGCAGGATCCTCCTGCTCTGGCGGCACACCACACTCCTCCTCGTCGAACTCCCCCGACAGTGGTGTGCTGGCGGATCCGGACCTGTAAACACAGGGCTTACCGACATTCCCGCCTGTGTCCTGGCCTGCGCTGCAGGTACCGCCGATATCAACGGCTCCGGGACTGCTGACCGGCGACCTCGTCCAGGCGTCCTCCGGCCCTTGGAGCTCCCATCCATGTCCTTGCTGCAAGAAACAAAGCAATACAACAAGGACCACCAACTTAAGGTAGGATACTTACCTCAGTGGTTCCCTATGAAGGGCTGGTGAGGAGCGCGCTCCACCGCCAGCCGTCGCAGCAACGCGATACGACGATATGTCGAGCATGCGCGCCGGCGGGCTCTTCACGAAGTCACTCACGTGACTCAGAAATGAAATGTACAAACTGTACAGGCAGCAAAGTCAGGATTGAACCGGGGACTCTGGCATTGTAGGAAGCAACTCTACCACTGTGCCGCCGTACACAGGTTCCAGAAAGGGAAAATAACATGGTTTGAGTTTTAAACAGCAGGGTTTCTGCAGGAAAAGGAATAGTTCAACATGAATGGAGACACAATAGACTGCAGGTGCTGGGATCTTGAACAAAAACAAGTGCTGGAGGAACTCAGTGGGCCAGGCAGCATCTGTAGAGAGAAAAGGACCGACAATGTTTCTACTTCAGTAGAGGCATGAAACCTGGGAGAGACTGATGGAGTACCTGGGAGAGCTAGCTTTCTCCCCTCTACTCCATCAATCTGAAGATGGGTCCCAATATGAAATGTGTAGGAAAGAACTACAGATGCTGGTTTGAATCAAAGGTGAACACAAAATGCTGGAGTAACTCAGCGGGTCAGGTAGCATCTCTGGAGAGAAGGGATGGGTGACGTTTCGGGTCAAGACCATTTTTCAGACTGATGTCAGGGGAATGGCTGGTACAGAAATAAAAAGTAGTCGGAGACAGTAAGAGAACTGGGAAGGGGGAGGGGATGGAGAGAAAGGAAGGGCGAAGTCAGAGAAGTCAATGTTCATACCGCTGGGATGTAAGCTACACAAGTAAACTATGACGTGCTGTTCCTTCAATTTGTGCTGGGCCTCTCTCTGACGATGGAGGAGGCCCAGGACAGAAAGGTCAGTGTGGGAATGGGAGTGGGAGTTAAAGTGTTTAACAATCAGGAGATCAGGTAGGTTTAGGCGGACTGAGCGGAGGTGTTCAGCGAAACAATCACCGAGCCAAGAGTCCACACCTGGAACATTGGATAGAGTAGATGAGGTTAGAGGAGATGCAAGTGAACCCTTGCCTCACCTGAAAAGACTTTCAGGGTCTTTGGAGGAAGAGGGACAGGTGTTGCATCTCCTATGGTTTCAGGGGAAAGCACCCGGGGAGGAGGTGGTTTGGGTGGGAAGGGATGATTTGACCAGGGAGGTGCAGAGGGAACGGTCTCTGCAGAATTCAGAAAGGTATGGAGATGGGAAGATGTGGTTAGTAGTGGGATCCCGTTGGAGGTGGTAAAAATGTCAGAGAAATATGTGTTGTATGCGACGGCTGATGAAGTGCAAGGTGAGGACAAGGGGGACTCTGTCTTTTTTACGAATGGGGGAAGAGGGAGCAAGAGCGGAGCTGTGGGATATCGAAGAGACCCTAGTGAGAGCCTCATCTATAATAGAAAAGGGGAACCCCCGTTCGCTAAAGAATGAAGACATCTCAGATGACCTGGTATGGAACACCTCATCCTGGGTGCAGTTGCAGCGTAGAGGGAGGAATTGGGAGTAGGGGATAGTCTCTACAGGAAGCAGGGCTGGAAAAAGTGTAGTCTAGAACTGAAATGTTGTCTGTCCTTTTCCCTCCACGGTTGCTGTCTGGTTTGTTGAGTTCCTCCAGCACTCTGTTTTTGCCTTTAGTTCAACCACATTGTTCTGTAGGCAACTAAGCCCTTTTTCTGACATTGTGTGATTTAAAATAATTTAACTATTCTGTCAGTATTCACTTTATTCCTGTTTGTGAATGTCAAATGTCACAATTTCTTGTCTGAGACTAAGATAGCCAGAAATATATCTTGACTTCAGTTTATAACTGTCAACTGTTTGTTTATCGGAGTTGTTTAGTTTAGTTTAGAGATACAGCGCGGAAACAGGAACTTCGGTCCACTGAGTCCGCACCGACCAGTGATCCCCTCACATTAACTCTACCCTACACACACTGGGACAATTTTACACTTACACCAAGCCAATTAACCTACATACCTGCCTGTCTTTGGAGTGTGGGAGGAAACCGAAGATCTCGGAGAAAACTCACGCGGTCACGGGGAGAATGTACAAACTCCATACAGACGGCACCCATAGTCGGGATCAAACCCGGGTCTCCGGCACTGCAAGCGCTGTAAGGCAGCATCTCTACCACTGCGCCACCGTGCCATCCTTTTTGGATCACAACCTTCATATAAAATCAAGAGGTGAAAGCATTGGTGGAATGGAGATTAGGGGAGAATATTTTGATGTGATTACAATGTTATCACATGTTATATACAATGCTCAAAATATTAACTTAAATTGTAATATTGGAGGATTTTTCAGTAAATCTAAGTTAGGTAACACCAGTCTGGCTAATATTTATGCAATTTATTTTCTGATTAATTTTGTCACTTTTTAAATTTTTAGTAAGCTACTGAAAAATTAGATACATAATGCTAATCTGATCGCGATATCTGCACGGCGTAATCCTGGTATCATCAGAGACAAATAAAACAGATGAGCTGAAGGAGACACAAAAGATTGCAGATGTTGGGGTCTTGAGCAAATATCAAACTGCTGTAGGAATTCAGTATAACAGACAGTATCTGTGGAAGGATATGATCGTACAAAGTTTCAAGATGGGAGCTGAAGGTATGTAGAAAGGATTAGAGGAAGAATCTTTTTCACTAAGAGAGTTATTGAAATCTGGAATATGCTGTCAGATGAGATGGTGGAAGCAGGTATTCTTGTAACATTCAGAAAGCATTTAGGTGAGTATATGAAACACCATAGCATAAATGACTGTAGTCTGAGTGCTGGAAAAATATCCGATTAATATAGATTTGTGCATGATGTACATGACGGTGGGCTGAAAGTTTATGGTTCTTTGTTATTCATTTTGTTACTTGTTCTAGGTTCTCAGCCCTTCAAATTATATGGTCATAAGCTCAATGATGAACTATTAATTTGGGGTTAATGATGTCCAGATCAAATGGTTAGTTTATCAACAATAATTAAAAACATGAGAAATACTGGTACAAGGAATGACAACTTGGTTCATGAATTCCAACATGGTATATTTACCAATAGGATTTATTCAAACTTCTGCTACCTAGGATCAACTATTGAAGATAACTAATCTCTAGGTTAGAGACTAAATTCTAATATCATAAAATCAGCATTTGTGTTCAGCCAGTTTTTTATAATACAAAATTAATGTTAAATTCTAAGACATTGTTCTGTCAATTATTTATCTAACTTTGTTAAAATAGGCTAAATTAAAGACACCATAAAATGGAGGATCCCTGCACTTGTCAGAATTGCTTAACCCTTGTCAGCTGAACTTTACAGGCTTTGAATGGCGCCGGCCAGTCTAGGCTCAGACTGGTATGCAGGATGGTGAGGGGTCCAGGTGTTCTCCCTGTTTCTCAAATTGATAACATGTATAGCAGTTTTGCAGACTAACCTTAAATGCATCATTTGAATTGGATCGCTGCAGAAGTATTGTAAATATTATAAAGAATGTTGCATCCTGTTAATTGATGATTGGTCGAATTGTTGAGCCTTGGAGGAAATGTTTGAATCTCAGGGCACATGTTTCAATGTTTGTTCTTGTTTGCTTCCTTCTAGAGGTTTCTTTCTTATACAATGTATTAGCCACTGTATTATTGGGTTAGGGAAATGTCTGTTATGTATGGGGCTAATCAATATCTGTAATTGGATTGTAAAGAGACCACCACCATGTGGTTCAGCCCCTCGATGTCCTGGGACCTATAAAAGTCAGCTACCACGAGGTCCTGGGTCGATTTTCTGGGAGAGCGCTTAGGACTGCGTGACCTTCTGGAGTGTCTCTGTTTGAGCGACGTCTAGAGGGCTTGATCAGGCAGATACAAGGATCAAACCAGTGGTGGTTAGGGATAGTAATTGTACTTGTGTTTTGTCAAAATAAAGATTAGTTGCGCAACTGCTTTATTCAGTGATTTTTAACTGAAACTAGACTGGGGGGAAGCTTAGAACGAGCAATTAACATTGGGGACTCGTCCGAGATCTCAACAGACCCCCCAAAGACAAGTTTGTGATTAAGGGTGTTGAGCTGTTTCGATCGTGATTGCAGAAATTGGGCCCAATGTGCAGTTTTCTCATTGATTTTCAGCACTTTGTTAGTCGGAGCGGATCGCTCACTCGCGGGCTTGGGAAAGGGTCTAATCGAGATAATTAGAATAGAATCTAGCAAGCATGGGGGGGGGGGGGGGGTAGCACTCCTTTCAGTTAGGGGCCCATAAAACCAGGCATGGAGTGGCCCAAAACTTGGTCGTAGTTGGCAGACTGCAACTGCTTTAACGAGAGCCTGATGTGCTTCATTGGGTGAGGAGTGGCCCAAGATTAGATTTGGTATCCAAATGGTGGGGTAATGAAACACAGGTCTGACCTATGTACAGTGGCTTGCAAAAGTATTCATACCCCTTGAACTTTTCCACGTTTTGTCACGTTACAAACACAAACGTAAATGCATTTTATTGGGATTTTATGTGATAGACCAACACAAAGTGGTGCATAATTGTGAAGTGGAAGGAAAATGATACATGGTTTTCAAATTTTTTTACAAATATAAAACTGAAAAGTGTGGCGTGCAAAAGTATTCAGCCCCCTTTACTCTGATACCCCTAAATAAAATCCAGTGCAATCAATTGCCTTCAGAAGTCACCTAATTAGTAAATAGAGTCCACTTGTGTGTAATCTAATCTCAGTATAAATACAGCTGTTCTGTGAAGGCCTCAGAGGTTTGTTAGAGAACATTAGTGAACAAACAGCATCATGAAGCCCAAGGAACACACTTGACATGTCAGGGATAAAGTTGTGGAGAAGATTAAAGCAGGGTTAGGTTATAAAAAATATCCCAAGCTTTGAACATCTCACGGAGCACTGTTCAATCCATCATCCAAAAATGGAAAGAGTATGGCACAACTGCAAAACTACACACCTAAACTGACAGGCCAGGCAAGGAGAGCATTGATCAGAGAAGCAGCCAAGAGGCCCATGGTAACTCTGGAGGAGCTGCAGAAATCCACAGCTCAGGTGGGAGAATCTGTCTATAGGACAACTATTAGTCGTGCACTCCACAAATCAGGCCTTTATGGAAGAGTGGCAAGAAGAAAGCCATTGTTGAAACAAAGCCATAAGAAGTCCCGTTTGTAGTTTGCCAGAAGCCATGTGAGGGACACGGCAAACATGTGGAGGAAGGTGCTCTGGTCTGATGAGAACAAAATTGAAGTTTTTGGCCTAAATGCAAAACGCTATGTGTGGCAGAAAACTAACACTGCACATCACCTTCAACACACCATCCCCACTGTGAAACATGGTGGTTGCAGCATCATGCTGTGGGGATGCTTTTCAGAGTTGATGGGAAGATGGATGGAGCCAAATACAGGGCAATCTTAGAAGAAAACCTGTTAGAGTCTGCAAAATACTTGAGACTGGGGCAGAGACTGAGGTTCACCTTCCAGCAGTACAACGACCCTAAACAGCCAGAGCTACAATGGAATGGTTTAGATCAAAGCATATTCATGTGTTAGAATGGCCCAGTCAAAGTCCAGACCTAAATCCAATTGAGAATCTCTGGGCAAGACTTGAAAATTGCTGTTCACAGATGCTCTCCATCCAATCTGACTGAGCTTGAGCTATTTTGCAAAGAAGAATGGGCAAAAATGTCAGTCTCTAGATGTGCAAAGCTGGTAGAGACATACCCCAAAAGACCTGCAGCTGTAATTGCAGCGAAAGGTGGTTCTACAAATTATTGACTCAGGGGGGCTGAATACGTTTGCACGCCAGACTTTTCAGTTTTTTATTTGTAATAAAATTTGAAAACCATGTATCGTTTTCCTTCCACTTCACAATTATGCGCCACTTTGTGTTGGTCTATCACATAAAATCCCAAAATACATTTACGTTTGTGGTTGTAACATGACAAAATGTGGAAAAGTTCAAGGGGTATGAATACTTTTGCAAGCCACTGTATTGATATATCTTTGCCAGGAGCGTGGATTGGAAAGGTGTGCTCCGAAAACCGGCATCAACAACTGCCAGCATGAAGAGGCTAGGCGCTGAACCCTCAGTGCCCAGCAGAGAGGTGTATGCATGTAGATATCTGAGTCCCGTGTGACAGATAAGGAATCTCATAAAGATAGTCCATTTGAGAATTTAATTGGGCAATTTAAGTTTGATTCGAGTGCCCGCTTATGTAGAGTAGTATGCACTAAAACTAAGAGTTCGAGAACAAGTCTAGATTTGCAGAGTCAAATTTCCAAATACAGAATTTCACATTGAAGTTCTGCCAGTAAGGTAGAATTCGAATTCTTGTAGATAGAACTTCGGAGTTGGTGCATGTCCGTGATCGATTCCGAATAGCGGCTGATCAACAATGAATAGTAACCCTCTGATCGATTGTTGATTAGTACCTGATAGCAAAGTGTACCTGAGAGACAGGAACCTGGTTTTCTTGGTGAAAAGTAATCAGAATGCAAATAGTACCCCCATAGATGTCCAGTCTTGGTAGGATAGTAACATTCGGGAGGAAAAATAGTCATTTAAGGAGTAGTACCCCTCAACAAAGTGTAACCTAGGAAGGGAAAAATCTTCGGTATCAGGGGGAGCGGTTCACAGAGTGATAACAGAGTGATGCGGCGTTGAGTGAGTGTTTGTAAACTGTGCACTAGTGCTTTAAATAATTTCTTGTAAATTAAAACATCTAGCTTTCTGTATTGTTATCGGATCAGAACTGTGTAAATATTCTGTGCATGTAAATACATTTAGAAAGTTAGGATTTAGAGGTTAAGATTTGGACTGTTGTTTGTATTGCTGCTTGTGTGAGTGTTTACGGATTTAGATACTTGAAGTAAAAGTGTGTTTGAGTTAGATACTTGTAATTGAGTTTAATATTGTGAGAATCTGAGTCGTGGTTCGATCAGGGACTGTACTCTTTCGAACACTGTGTCGGGGGAAGAGTCATTCAACTGACCGACTGTTTGTGATTTATGCAGGAGTGTGGTTAGGAATACTTCTAATAAGTGGAATAATTTCTTTTTTGTGTTCAATTTTGCTCACGTGTTTGGAGTCCATTTGCATGCGTTAGATTAGAATCGGGGATAGGAACCAGTCTGCGAGAACGTTTGTGATTGTGACTGGTTGTTTCCTGGAGTATTTTGATTTGAATATTGTTTAAAATTATTTTGGGGATTTTGGAATTAGAAGGGGAAATTGTTAAGAGGTGCAAGTAGTTTTAGAGTTGCTTCCATATCCAACAGAATGGGGAACCACACAAATAAAGATATGACCGCTGACTCGGAAAGTCCTTTAAAATAAATATTCAGTGAATTTCCACAAAAAGCTGATTGATTGAGAATTCTTTCCAGATCATTGAATACAGAATTAGGGAGCAAATTATGGCCCCGAGGGGGCATAGATACAGTAAAGGGATTGAAATTGATTGAGCAGATTATATGGCTTTGCAGCGATAATAGAGAGGCAAAATAATTAATTGAATTGTGGTGAAATTATTACGAGGAACAGAAAGCGAGTAGAGCGGAGAAAGAATGGCAAGTTGTAAGGAAGCAACTCTAAAGCGGGGATAAAATTAGAAGATACTGAAGCATTTGAACCTCCAGGTAGCCTAAGGGAAGAGCCTGAGAGTATTAAAGATAAAGGGAGATGGAAATCTTTCACAGAAAGACTGTCAGCCGTAAGTTTTAAGTGCCAGGATCCGATGGTTGCCACTGGTTATGAGGGGGATGACGATGATTATTTAGAAGACTGGGAGAGTGTTAGAACTAGACATTCACATCCACCACCTTATTCATCTTACGATCCCAATACCTTAGATGCACATTGTGGAGCTTTTGACCAGAATAGACAATCAAATTCCAGGGCACAAACCTCCTTAAACCCGACCGTTTCATCCATTATAGATAGTCCTCGAGTTCACGGTACCAGAAGCCAGAAAAGAAAAATAACTCAATTAGTTAATAAGAAGGAAGAGCGTACCCCTAGACAAATTGAACGACCAGTTAAAGAAGGAAATAAATCATTTAGAAAGTACCGCAAACCCCCTGGTGTAGGGGAAGATACATCTGGGGGTGAGACAACAATTGACGAAGCCGAGGTAGATCTTGAAACTAAACAAACAACCCGTAGACAGTTCCCTGTAAGGAAAATGCCTAATCCTTCTTTTGATCCAACCAATGAAGTGAGTGCAAATAATCCCCGTACAATTGGAATCTATTCCCCATTGAAGCCTAACGAGATGATGGCTATTTTAAGTCAAATATCCGATCGTAGAAAATCACCCGTTTCTTTTGTGGATTAGTTAAGAACTACAATGCGCGTTTTTCGACCAATTCCCGGTATTTATGTTTGGTGATCCAACAAATAATTACTCCAAGTGAGCACACCTGATTCCTAACGAATTTAGGACATCCGTCGCATGAAGCTCTTGCAAATATAATAGCGGATAATGGTGCAAGGGAGGAAGCAGTTTTAACCGCTCTTGCCAACACCTTTCAAAAATCAATCGATTTGGCCAGAATACTAGATGCAAGACCAAAAAGGAGAGAAGGAGCAGATGAGTTTTTAGAGCAATTCTCAGAATTATATATGGACCAGTTGGGTGACTTAAATTACAGAAATGGAGTAAACTCCCCTCAATGTTGTGCCATCTTACTGAATTGCCTCCCCACCAACGGAGCAGAAGATATTAAGACTAATAACCTGGACTGGACATAAAATAATGCCAGCCAAATGGCAAGGGCTGGAAGATATCATTGGAAGGACATAAGAAGCAGGCTTGCCCGCCTGCAGTAAAACCAAAAACTGAATACGTGATCAGAAAAGAAGTAACAAAATTCGCCTCTGAATCATGGATCCCTAGACTACCAGCAAATTATGGACTGGGAGAAGTTAGAGTCACGGAATATCCTGACCGATATTATAGAGAAGCAACTGCCCTAGAGCCAGTCCTCCAAAGACCAGGGTTGAGGACAGGCAGGCCATCAGCAATTGGTGGTGTTATAGTTGCGGAGGGGTAGGTCACTGGAGTAGGGGGTGCCCAAGTAAAGAAAGGAACAACAGAGGGGGTCACAGAAAAAATCTCCAAGGTCAATGAGAATGGAGGGATCAATGGGATCCTAGAGAGTGCAGAGGGAACTGGCAGGAAAATCAAGAGTCAAGGGGACAAATCTCCTTTTCTCAGAATAACCCATTCACACGCCTATGATTAGTGAACCAGTAGTGACTGGATGCAAGTCTGATGAGAAACCTATGTTGTTTCTTCAGGTTGAAGGTAAAATCTGTACCTTCCCAGTAGACACAGGCACATCCATGTCATCTCTTCAATCAATTTATAATTTACCAGAATCAAGAGAAGTTCAGAACCTGTCCGGGTTTCAAGGAAACGTTTGCCAGTGTCCCATCTCTGAACCAGTCAAAGTAGTATATGGAGGAAAGGCAATCAAACATAGATTTGTGATAACCAACAGATTAGATTCCAACCTGATGGCAAGAGATCTACTCTGTGCTTTCCAACTAAAAATAGAATGTGGCGATAGAGGTGTAGTAGTGACCCCCTGGGCTCCCGTACGACAATGTTACTCCATAGTGACCCCTCAATGGTGGTCCTTAGATCTGGACGAAGAACCCCCACTACATTACACTGGCTTACGACAGGAGTGGAAAGGACAATGAGCTGGAAACCTTCTTTAAAATCATACGAAGGACAGGATTGGGAGATAGAAGTGTTGGCACTGGTGGAAGGAAAAGAGGGAGATGCTGAGTATGCTAAACTACCAGCAAAGTTATGGAAAAGAACTGACAAAGTTGCTCCTCACTGTTACGACTCCCGAAGGCAGGTACCTCAGAGCCGCATAACATAATCAAAAACCAGGTTCAAGTTTAAGAAAATAGTCTTTAATTTAGTTAAGAGAAGACAAAAACCCGAACCTGATTTAAACAACACCATCAGTGACATGAATCAACTAACAAACAAATATAACCATGCTCCAGCCAGCCTTGCAATGGACCGTCGAAACAGAGTCTCTAACCTGCCTAAATGGAAATAACCCTGAAACAAAATACATGAAAACCCTCAGGTCAGCCCTTATCCATCCCAATACAACATTAAATGACAAATATAGGTAACAATACACAAAGTTCTATTCCATGTGGCCAGGCCTCCTGCAGCTCACACCGGCAGCCTGTTCACTTGTCAGGGTCAACGAAGAAGCGAGAGAATTCTGAGAACTCCTGGTATTTAAGCTTCCGATGAGTCACCCATCACCTGATGCAGCTTGGCCAATCGGGCACAGGAGCCCTTAACCCCTTGATTCGTGACTCCCAGCCACGGGGCCTCCACTCAGGAGAGAAACAGAAAAGGTAAGTACATAGCATTCACCGGGGGGGGGGGGGGGGGGTGGAGCGCCTAACACCCCCACCCAAAGATACTGAATAAGCTTCAGAAGAAACTATTCAGTACTAAAACAATACTGGCGCAACAAGGCGTCAGCCAAGATATTATCCTTGCCCCAGATGTGCCTGAACTCCAGGTTGTATTCTTGCAGCTGCCAACTCCAGCTCATTAACCGCAGGTTCTTATTCTTCATGTTCTGCAAAAAAAAACAAAGGGTTATGATCTGTGAATACAATGACGGGTACAATCGAGGAGCCCACATAAACCTTGAAATGACTCAGAGACATTAACACAGCAAGGGTTTCTTTCTCAATGGTGGAGTACCATCTCTGATGGGGATTAAACTTCTTAGAGAAGTACGAAACTGGATGCCCCACCCCATCTGGATCATCCTGTATAAGAACCCCACCAACCCCACGATCACTAGCATCCACTGCCAGCTTAAATGGACGCTCAAAATCAGGTGCCGCAAGCACAGGTGCGTGCACCAAAAGACCTTTAGTATGATCAAAGGCATGTTGACACCAGCGGACCACACAAAAGCTACCTTCGGACTCAACAAATCCGTCAAAGGAGCAGCCACTGCAGAGAAGTTTGGACAGAACCGCCTATAGTACCCAACCATAGCCAGATAACTACGGAGTTCAGTCCTAGATGTTGGAACAGGAAATGCGACAATATGTCCCACCTTGTCCTCGAGAGCACGAACCTGACCCCGGCCCACCATCTTACCCAGATACGTCACCGTGGCCTGGCCAAACTCACACTTCCCCAGATTGATCATTAGGTTTGCCTCCGCTAGATGACAAAATACCTCCTTCAGATGACCGATGTGTTCGATCCAAGACCTGGAGCACACAACTAAATCATCAAGGTATGCTTCACAGAAGGACAAACCAGACAATACCATGTTCACTAACCATTGGAAGGTGGCCGGCGCATTGCGCATTCCAAATGTCATTACGGTGTACTGAAGAAAGTTATCAGGCGTAACGAACGCTGAGATCTCCCTCGCCCGCCTAGTCAAAGGAACTTGCCAATGCGCTTTTAGCAAGTCCAACTTAGACACAAAAGATGCACTTCCCACATGATCCACGCAATCCTCCATCCGTGGAAGAGGATAGCAATCCGGCTTAGTTACAGCATTCACCTTCCGAATGTCGTGCAAAACCTGTCCTCCCCATTAGCCTTCGTAGCCAGTAGACACGGAGAACTCCACGGACTACAACTAGGTTCAGCAATTGCATGCTGCACCATATAGTCAACCTGACCTTTTCGGCGATGACGCTTGTCAGGGTTGACCCGATACGGATGCTGTTTAATTGGCGCAGCACCAGCCACGTCAATGTCATGCTGCAACACAGACGTCTGAGAAGGCACATCTGAGGACAGTGACCCATTTAACCCCACCAAAGCAAGCAGATCATCCCGCTGACTTCCAGACAAATGAGACAACCGCAAGGGAAGCGACTCCAAAGCTTCAGAGTTGCACAGCTTTCCCTGCGTCACTGCCACAGACAACCGTGCCTCACCCACATCACCACCCGTGTCAGGGGGCAGCACTTCTACAGCTAAAACTGGCTTAGACAAAACCGAAGGACACAGCTCCTCCCCATCAACCTGTACGTGCTCCTGCTCATGGTACTGCTTCAGCATGTTGACATGACAGAGCTGAGCCTTACGCCTCCGATCAGGGGTACCAATAACGTAATCCCTTGCACCAACCTTCTTAACCACCTGATAGGGACCACTATACCAAGCCTGCAGACTGGAACCAGGAATAGGCAACAACACCAGGACATTGTCACCTGGAGAAAAATTCCTACTAGAAGCCTTCCTGTCGAACCAGCCCTTCATCCTAGACTGAGCGGTAGCAAGATTACCCATTGTCAGTTTGCATGCCATCCGCAGTCTAGACCTAAAAGTACAGACGTGGTCTAAAATACTACATTTTGAATTCTCCTGCAGCCATTTCTCCTTCAGGACCCTCAACGGACCACGAACAATATGCGCGAACACCAGGTCAGCAGGACTGAACCCTAAAGACTCCTTCACTACCTCACGCACCGCAAACATGACTAGATGAACTCCCTCATCCCAGTCTTTTTCAAACTCCAGGCAGTAAGTCCTCAACATAGATTTCAAGGTCTGGTGAAACCGCTCGAGAGCTCCCTGGCTCTCAGGATGATACTCACTGGAGTAACAATGCTCAATATCCAACAACTTCATTACCTGACCAAAAACCTTTGACATGAAATTGGAACCTTGGTCACTCTGCACAACCTTGGGCAAACCGAACAACGAAAAAAACTTAGTGAGAGACTTCACAATGGCAGGGGCAGTAATGTTATGCAAAGGGGCCACCTCCGGAAAGTGGGCAAACGCACACATAATTGTCAATAAAAACTTGTTGCCCACCCTTGTCCGAGGTAGAGGACCCACACAATCAACTAGAATCCGTTCAAACGGTTCCCCGACCACAGGGATTGGATATAAAGGCGCAGGAACAATTGATTGGTTCGGGTTTCCCGCCACCTGGCAAATGTGACAACACCTGCAGTGCTGCTTCACGTCCTCACGTCTTCAATCTGATCAACCACGCTCCAATCATCATGCCCTAACATATCCAAGGGAGACCACTTTCGCATCAGTAAGCCGTTCTTCAGAAAATACCCCTTTGCTGTGGAATCCATATCCCCCTCAGGCACCGCGCAGTCGAACAGATCCGATAAACCTGGATCACTCTTTTGCTCCTCAACCAGCCGGTCATGTGACAGCGACACCGGCACATTTACAGACAAAACCCCATCTTGAGATGTAGAAACACCCTTCACAACACAGGATCCATCAACCTGATCCACAAAAATGCTCTCACTCAGGTCTACTACATCTTCAAACTTTGCCTGGCTCTTAGCCATAGCCCTCGTGACAGCGCAAGCTGTGAAGACCGTCGGATGCTGCTTGGCCAATCTATCAGGACTCTGCACCACCGGAACAGCCGTCACCTCAGGAGTAATGAAAACTCTACCTCTTGCCAAGTCATTCTCCAAAATCACAGAAACTCCCGCAACGGGAAAACACGGCCGTAACCCAACAATTACCCGGCCTGAAACCAACTCAGACTCGAGACTCACTATATGCAAAGGCACTACCATGTCCTCAAACCCGAATCCTACCACAGGGACATTGGACCCAACCGATGACTCCCCAGAAAACGGCAGTTCCCTATCCAATATAAAGGACTGAGTAGGACCAGTATCACGCAAGATGGATGCTGGAACTCTATGACCCCCATCCACTAGAGAAACAAAACCTTTCGTGATGAATGCAGAATAATTACTACACTCCTCAGACGCAGGCATCCCAGGAACCACAGGTGCTTTTTGTGTACCCACCAAAGCCACAGGCTTTGCATTTTACTTGTGCAGGACAGGACACGACTTTAAGATGTGCCCGCTCCCTTTACAATAGTAGCACACAGGACCTTCCTTAGTCCTGAGATCTCCGTCAACCTTATCAGCTCAGACCTCCCCCTGTATCAATGTGCTGACACTTGCAGGCACAGAAACAGCTTTGACACTGCCACCGGTGACACCACCGCGATTAAACGTCCGTGCACCTAAACTATAGGATTGCCCTACAAACTCAGTTTTATGAGTCAGTACATACTCATCTGCCTTAGACACCTCCGTCACCTTCTGCTCATTAAGGTAAGTAGCAACCCTCTCAGGGAGACAGTTCTTAAAGTCTTCCATAATCATCAAGGCCCGCAGCAGCTTAAAATCCTTCACTCCTTGAGAAGCGCACCACCTGTCAAAAAGTGCCTCCATCTCCCAAGCAAACTCCACATAAGTCTGACTATCAAACTTCCTAAAGCACCGGAACTTCTGCCGGTACGCCTCTGGAACTAATTCATAAGCCCTTAATACCATAGACTTCACACACTCATAGTCCCGACTGCTGTCAACAGATAAAGACCAGTACACCTCCCGTGCTTTACCCACAAGGACACACTGCAAGAGCAAGGACCACGTCCCTAGGCCACTTCAAGGACGAAGCCACCCGTTCAAACACTGCGAAATACTTGTCCACATCCTTCTCATTAAATGGGGGAACCAGGCAGATGTTCTTGCTCATCTCAAACTCCCTTTCCCCAGAAGAAACTCGGGAGGCATTCAATTCGTTCTCCTGCAGCTCGAGGTGTGTCATCTCAAGTATGAGCTCTTTCCCTCTTAAGGCCCTCTCCTCCTTTTTCATTTCAAGCTCTAACTCCTTCAATCGAATGAGGTCCCCCATTTCCTGACCAGGCTGTGTAGAAGCTAGAGGACTGTCTGCCTCAGCAGGCAATACCTCACTCCTCTTCAACGCAGACCATAACACCGACTTTATAGCCTCTTTCTTTGAATGCTTATCAATAGGCACCTTATAGCTCTCTGCCAGCACTAACAAATGCTCCTTCGTACATTTGTCAAACAACTCCCAACTAGGAGCCTCAGTAAAGTCCTACACTTTAAACTCCATATCAAATGTTAGGACCAAACCACCAGCCAAACCCTGGGCACAGATGTTACCACAAACGGAAGGGAAAAAAAATTCCCTCACAACACAGACTTCCCCAGTCACCAGAAGCCTACCAAAAAAAACCCAAAACTGTCTAAGGTCCTCAAAGCTTAGGACGAGTCCCCATTTTGTTACGGCTCCCAAAGGCAGGTACCTCAGAGCCGCGTAACAAAATCAAAAACCAGGTTCAAGTTTAAGAAAATAGTCTTTAATTTAGTTAAGAGAAGGCAAAAACCCGAACCTGATTTAAACAACACCGTCAGGGACAAGAATCGACTAACAAACAAATATAACCATGCTCCAGCCAGCCTTGCAATGGACCGTCGAACCAGAGTCTCTAACCTGCCTAAATGGAAATAACCCTGAAACAAAATACACGAAAACCCTCAGGTCAGCCCTTATCCATCCCAATACAACATTAAATGACAAATATAGGTAACAATACACAAAGTTCTATGCCATGTGGCCAGGCCTCCTGCAGCTCACACCGGCAGCCTGTTCACTTGTCAGGGTCAACGAAGAAGCGAGAGAATTCTGAGAACTCCTGGTATTTAAGCTTCCGATGAGTTACCAGTCACCTGATGCAACTTGGCCAATCGGGTACAGGAGCCCTTGATTCGTGACTCCCAGCCACGGGACCTCCACTCAGGAGAGAAACAGAGAAGGTAAGTACATAGCATTCACCGGGGGGGGGGGGGGGTGGAGCGCCTAACACCCCCACCCAAAGATACTGAATAAGCTTCGGAAGAAACTATTCAGTACTAAAACAATACTGGCGCAACAAGGCGTCAGCCAAGATATTATCCTTGCCCCAGATGTGCCTGAACTCCAGGTTGTATTCTTGCAGCTGCCAACTCAGGAGAGAAACAGAGAAGGTAAGTACATAGCATTCACCGGGGGGGGGGGGGGGGGGGGGGGTGGAAGCCCCTAACACTCACATCACACGAAAGGTGAATTTCCCGGCCAAAGCTAAAGACTGAGGAACGGTGGTAAGAAAGGCAATTACCCTGGCAGACCTGAATAATTATCAAAGCAGAATTTGTCTAATCAATATGTTATTGAATTTTACCAGGCCCCAAGGAAAGTTGTTACCCATTTAAGTCATCATCTGGGGAGTGAGGTAAAGAATATGCAGACCCCTTGAGAACGGCAGAAGACAGCAAAGGTAATGTAGCTCTCCAGAAAGGGGTAACACTTCCTTCAATCCAGCGATTTCCATTGAAACTGCAGGTCATCAGCAGCATTGACAAATTGATTATGGGGTTTGCTATAACAAGGAGTGTTGGTGGGGTGCCAGTCAATCTGTAGCACCCCTATTCTTGCCGTTCCAAAACCGGGAGGGGAGGGTTAATATAGACTCGTGCAGAACTTCAGGGAAGTCAATTCTGTTGTAGAACCACTTCATGCCCTAGTGCCAAACCCTGCCCATATCCTAGCCCAAATACCGGCTGAAGCAAAAGTCTTTTCAATAGTCGACTTGCAACATGCATTCTTTTCTCTTCCACTTCATGAAGACGGCCAATATTTGTTTGCCTTCACATATAATCCAAGACATTATACTTGGACCAGGTTGCCTCAAAGATGTGTCAATTCGCCTACTTTATTTTCCAGGCGTCTGCAGGATCAGCTAAGTACTTTGGAGTTTAAAACAAATTCAACATTAGTGCAGTATGTTGATGACTTATTAATGGCTAGTAAAGACGAATCCAGTAATCGGAAGGACACTGCACAACTACTAAATCATCTAGCCGACCTATGATATGTAATCTCACTGTCAAAAGTACTGGTAGCTCAGGAGAAAGTAAAGTTTCTAGGGATTATAATTTTGGCCACCGAAAGAAGTCTTGAGAAGAGCAGACACGAACCTATCTGCGAATTTCCAATCCCAAAAGAAGCAAAACAATTGAGGCAATGGTTAGGCATGGTTAATTATTGCAGGCCATGGATTCCAAATATAACTCTAGAAACTAAGGAGCTAACACCTTATACCAGCAAGGAGGGCAAATTTAAATTAACAAAGGAGGCCCAGGAGGCATTTGAGAACTTAAAAAGATCATTGTTGCAAGCTCCGGCATTGGGAAGGCCTTTATACAATCGGCCTTTCCAACTGTATTGTTCAATTCTATCTGACTGTGCCATTTCGGTACTAACGCAAAAGCATGGTGATAGACATAGACCAGTTGCGTATTACTTCTCCAAATTAGATACAGTAGCTCGGGGAAATCCAATTTGCACTCAAATCTTAATTGCAACTTACAATAGTTTACAATCAGTTGCTAATTTGACACTCCAGCAGGAAATTGGAGTGTACAGTTCACATTCGGTATCTGCATTGTTGGGGCAGCTTCAATGGCCAGCACTTGACAAAGGCCCACCAAAATAAGTATGAGATCTACCTGTTGAACAATCCAAAATTGCAGTTCAAACACTGTGCATTGATTAACCCAGCGTCTTATCTTATTTCACCCACAGAAGAGCAATCAGAAGCAGGACACAATTGTCTATTTTTTTATAGAGGAAGAAACATCAGTGAGGGAGGACTTGATGGATGTATCCATGGAAGACCATGACATCATGTTATTTGCGGACAGTAGTGCATCCATTGGACCGCGGGGTGAGAGATTGGCTGGGTATGTAATTATTAACAAAAGACGGAGATGGTAGAAGCTTTTGCTTTTGAATCACCCTATTCCACACAATTATACGCTTTAATTCTGGCTTGTATTATTGGGATGATCTAAAAGTAAATATTTACACTGATTCATGATATGCATTTGGGGTGGTGCATGATTTTGGACAATTATGGAAATATAGGGGATTCCTAACTTCTGTGGGACCCTAAATATCCCACAAACAATTGGTGACAAATTTATTGAAGGCCTTAATGCTACCAAGACAAATCTCTGTAATAAAATAGTAAGATTAAACGAGAACTTACCAATTCGAAGGTTGATCTTTATTTTATGAGGAGTTGCGATGAGGGATTTTGTGAAGAACCCACCAGCACGCATGCGCGACATTCTTCAAAGTAGCGGTGTGGAATCACAGAACAACACAGAGAAATGACTTGGCATAGTAAGATTGAAGAGACTCTAATTACCAGTTGATTATGATCAAGGGTTGGGAGCGGAGGGCACGGAATCCCTCATCGCAACTCCTCATAAAATAAAGATCAACCTTCGAACTGGTAAGTTCTCGTTTAATCTTACTATTTTATCTCGGAGTCACGTGAGTGACTTCGTGAAGACTTCAAAGCTCTGTGATTTCACGCCCCGGACCACTTCCATGCTGACACACCACTATTAAGGATGGGTGGGAGTAAACAACTTTCCAAACTGCTTGTACTGAAAAACAAGAATAGTATTTATTAACAAACAAAGCAAAAAAACCCTCATTCGGGGACATCTCCACGTTCTTGACCTGCATTCAGCACGGCCTCCGCGAACTGTAGAGGAGAGGCAACAGGCTTGTTATAAAACCGCTGAAAGATGGCTTCATTCACCCATCCTGCTGTGGCGAGGATATGGTCCATGGGCACCTCCATGACCCTCGCTGCCGACGTTGATGCAGCCCTGGTGGAATGGGATTTGAAGACATTAGTGTCGATACCTGACTTACCCAAGACGATCCTGAGCCACCTGGATATCGTCTGGACTGTCACTCGATGGTGAGGTTTCTTGTGAGTGACAAGCAGGTATTTCTCCATTCCCCTTATGTTTCTCGTCACTTTGACATAGTGACGGATATGGGTGGCTAAACCTAGCCTTGCATCTGCGGGGTATGCCGGGAACTTCAGCTGCAGCCCTGTGCACCCAGGTCTATGCTGCTTGAGTAGCTCATCTATAAAGAAGACTACTTCTGCAGGGATAGAGATCATCCTGTCGATCCGGATTTTTTGGAGTGTCTGTACCCTCTGCGCTGAAGTCAGTGCTAGTAACATCACCAGCTTCATGGTGAGTTTGTCCAGCTCTAGCCCCTCCATGGGCGACCGCGTCCTGAGCAGGGTTAGTACTTTCCCGATATCCCAGGTGATATTATAGCGTGGTCTGGGCGGATTCGAATTGAATATTCCCCGCATGAGCCTGGACACCAGCCTGTTGGATCCTATCTCAATATTGAGGTAGAATGACAGCGCGCTTCTGGCGCTGTTGATGGCACTGTAGCTCAAGTGTTCATCATGGTGCAACCCCGCCAGGAATTCCAATACGTCGGCTATGGACACAGCGTCATATGTAATTTGGGAGCGGCCGCAGAAGGTTTCCCATTTTCGGATGTGGGAAAGGTATTGCCGCCTGGTGGACTCCCAGCATGATGCTCCGATGGTATCCGTTGTTCTGGGTGATAGGCCATACCGCAGTAATGGCCGGTTCAGAACCTGCAAGCCAACAAGTTTAGATAGCTGTGGCAGGGATGTGGTTCCCCTGACACAGGGTTAGTGACCAATTGTGGGCAACCCTCTAAGAGGACCCGAGGTTGACTGATCATCTCAAAGACCACCGGATACCATGGCTGCGTAGGCCAGTCGGGTATGATAAGAATGCCCTTGACAGCATCCATCTGGATTTTCTGCAATACCCGACTGATGAGGCAAAATGGAGGAAATGCATAGAAGAACCATTTCCCCCAGTCCAGCGAGAATGCATCTATCGCCATTGCCCCAGGATCTGGTTCCCACGAAACGTATGTTGGTACCTGATGGTTCAACTGCGACGCAAAGAGGTCGATATCCGGTTTACCAAATTTGGCTGTAACTTTAGTGAAGGTTTGAGGATGCAACATCCACTCGATGTTGTCATTGAACTTGCGTGACCTGGTGTCCGCCACAGTATTGAGCTCACCTGGTAAATAGGTAGCTGAAATCCAAATATTCCATTGAATACACCAGAGCCAAATTGTATTAGCCAATTCATCACATGAAATGGACCTGGTACCGCCCATATGGTTTAAATATGCCACCGCAGTGGTGTTGTCTATATGGAGACGGACATGAGCGTCAGTAAGATTAGAACAATAAGCTCGAAGTCCGTGAAATGCTGCAAGCATCTCCAAATAGTTTATCCCTTGTGATAATAACAGAGTAGATTCAAGGGTGTCCCATCTGCCCCCGCAACTAGAATAGTTGTCCGTAGCTCCCCAGCCATGGGAGCTTGCATCGGTTTGTAAGTATACCATTGGATTGGGCACAATGATGGGTTTAAATGAGTCACTAATATTGTCCACCCACCATTGTAACTCAATCTTAGCTTTAAGAGGCAGCTGCATTGATCTGTCGAAATGTCCGGCGTTTTGTTTTAACGCTGAGATCTTGGCTCTTTGCAAATTTTGATAATGCAAAGGCCCGTATTGAGCCGCTGGATACAGTGCTACGATCTTGCCAATCACCTTAGCAGTTTGTCTAATTGATGGTATACTGGCCCAGATTAAATCCTCACATACTTGGGTGACATCCCCAACTTTGTTAGCCGGTATGGTGGCCCTCATGCGATTGGAATCCACCGTGAACCCCAGATAATCCATGACCTGTGAAGGGCAGAACTTTGACTTATCTGGATGGATAATGAACCCCATTTCCTGAAAAATTGCCACAGTGGATGAAAGTGCCAGTTCAGCTGACTCCAGGGTGTTGCCAACAATCAAAATATCATCCAAATAGGCCATCACTATATGATGTTGTTTCCGTAGTGTGGCCAGAATAGGTTTGAGTAATTTAGTAAATAATCTAGGGGCTGTGGTAAGCCCATTTGGCAAAGCCCTGTATTGCCAGAGCTGATCCATCCAGATGAATTTTAAGAACTTCCTATGGTGTTTCCGAATGGATACAGAATAGTATGCATCTTTTAAATCAATGCATGCCATAAAGCAGCCATGAGAAATCAATGACTTGGCTGTTTCGAACGTGTCCATTTTGAAATGGGTATATGTTACAAAGGTATTCAAATGGGTCAGATCAATAATAACCCGACATCCTCCATCCTTTTTGGGCCTGGTGAATATGTTTGATACAAATTCAATTGGTTCGTGTATAGTTTTTTCTATCACACCTTTTTCTTGTAATCTTAAGATCTCAGCATAGCCTGCTGCCTTTTCAATGCTAGACAGCTTAAATTTCCGATCGGGCATATGCTGGGATGGAGGGATGTTACCATTAATGAATTCAATCTCATGGCCTTGAATACTTTGTAAGACAAACTTATCTGAAGTGATAGTTTCCCATGCCCCCGTGAAGAACCGTAGTCGCCCACCAACATGTGAAGTTAGGCACACAGGTGCATGAAAACCAGACCGCCTTACCTCCATGGTTACCGGCGGTCCCTGACATGTTTGGCGGGTCGTGGAGGTGCTGGGTTGGGCTGGTGCTGCGGCGTCTGCATCTTCCACGGAGGCCGCTGCGGGCCTTGCCCTAAAAAAGGCCGCGGCTGCTGGGGCTGCTGGTATTGAGGCGGAGCTGGGGTGTAGGTACGTGCCGGTCTGGTGGCAGGGCCTCGTGGCCTGTTAAACGGCGCTTTCTTGGCCACCTGCCTGGGGGCGATCTGAGACAGCATCAGTCCCACCGTTTTGGCGTGTTCGTCCAGCTCCTTGACCCTCTTCGGGAGGTCTTCCCCGAACAGCTGTCTGGGCGGTGGTGTAGGAGGCGCCTTGCACAACCCTGTGAATTTTGGGTTGAGCGTGGGGCGGATGATGCTCTTCCGGAAGGCATTTATTTCATGCTGAGTAGCACACAGCAGAGCGAGAGCATCCTCCTGCTCTAGGGTTAGGTCCTCTCCGTCCACCGACCGCGCGAACGTGGTGATCCCAGCCGTAAGCAGCCTCAGGATGCGCTGGAGCTTTATCTCCTGAGTCCTGATGGCTGTGCCTATGTTGCCCACATCGGCGTATTGACTGTGGGCACGTTGAGGGAGTTACAGTTGGTTGGGGCTTTATGCCTGTTGATGACCTGTGATAGAACTTCCTCCTGGAGTTGATGGTTAGTTAGGAAGTCCATGGTGGCAGCCAGTTTGGGGTTGAGGGGTAGTCCTGATGTCTCCGAAGAAGCAAATTTTGCCGCCACGTCGAGGAGTTCTTCCTGCGGCACCTCGGATGGAACTAGTGTAGGGTCTAAAAAGTCCTCCTCCTCTGGCTGCCTCAGGCTGCCTGTTGAGAATGGCGAAACCTCCCTGTGCCCTTTGGAGCCGGATGCATCCTGCCGTTGGTTCTGCAAGAGGAGCTCCAACATCACGCCCCTCGCCCTGAACACTCGGGCGGTCGAAGTCCTCATGTTCTGGTACACTGCTGAGGCTCCGTTCATCGGCCCGCACCTCATCGAGGTGAACCCGGTGCCGGAAGTTGTCGCTGCCAGCCGCCGCAGCAAAGCTGAGCGATTCCCGCGTGGGAGGTGAGCTCAACCGCCTTCTTTTGGCGGATCCTGATCCCGCTGCCTCGGAGGGCAAACGCGGTGGAGAGTCGGCACCCAATGCCTCAGCATGGTGACCCGACGCCCGCGCGGGCTTGCCGGCTGCCCACATCGTGGACCTAGCCGACGTACGGTCCCATCCTCCCATCAATGGGGGACTCGGTGACCGTGGCGGGACTCCTCCCAAGTGGCTCTTCTCGGCCTCGGTAGTTGGGGACTCAACACTGGTCCTGATAGGTCTCCCAGTGGACTTGAGTCCCGCCATAACACCAGTCCGCATTTTAGCCGCAGGTGACGCCTTTGCCCCTAAAGGGTGAGGCTTCCGGGCTCCATCCCTCCCTCTACTCCGAGGGCTCAGGGAGAAGGGCCATACAGCCGCACGCGAGCCCTTGCCCAGGTCAGCCAACGAGCCCGTTGGCGACCTCCATACGGAGGCAGGGTCTACCTGCTCCGGTGGCACACCGCAATCCTGCTCCTCGAATTCCTCACCGGAGCTGCGGTGTATCGGCGGGTCGGGCCCTGCAGCAACAGAGCTCCCCGACTTCCCCGCCTTCTTCCCGGCCTGTCTTGCAGGTGCAGCCGATGATGAGGGCTCCAGGACAGGTGGCCAGCGACTTCGGACGGACGTTTTACGGCCTTTGGTACTCCCTTCCATGCCCTTGCTGAAAGACAAAAGACTTGCAACAAGGACCAACAAACTTAAGGTTAGTGTCACTTACCTTAGCGGTCCCTTATGAAGGGCTGGCGGGGAGCGTGCCCCACCAAAATGTAGCGCTCATACTAAAGGAACAACCCCAGTAAACATTGGAAATTGTAATGCCGATTTACTAGCTGAAAGAGTATCATGGAAATGTAAGGTGCTGGTACCTAGAATGATGAGGCAGACTAAAAGTGCACCTAACAAATTCCCCTTGGAGAAACTGATGCCAACTATCCAATAAATCATTTGATTACAAGAAAAGGCTACTGAAGTAGATAAGCAGAGATGGAAACAACTGTGATGTTTACTGGATTGTATGACTGGGCTGCGGACCACTCCAGCAGGGCAAACTTTCATGCCAGATTCATTGGCCATATGGGTTATCGAGTGTATGCACTATGCAACCCATTGTGGTGCAATGGCAGTAGGGGGCACTCTATTACCTACTTGGTGGCATCCAAAATTATAATCTTTTGCTCTAAAGATAAGCAGTAATTGTCTGGTCTGCCAGCAATACAATCCAGGGAAAGGAATAGGATGTGGAGGAGGGAAAACACCATTGCCTATGGGTCCTTTTGAGACATTGCAAATGGACTATATTTAATTAGAAAGATGCCAAGGATATAAATACGCTCTTGTCATAGTTGACATATTCAGCCGGTGGATCGAAGCATACCCAACCATTGACAATAAAGCGGCTACTGTTGTCAAGGTGCTAATGAGAAAAATTGTCCCTAGATTCTGCATTCCCATTCGACTTAGCTCAGATAACGGTCCACACTTTATTGGACAAATCAATAAACATTTTGTGAACAGCGGGGGATCCAGCAGCAATTACACTGTGCTTATCGACCACAGGCTGCTGGACTTGTAGAAAGGGAAAACCAGACCCTCAAAACTAAATTAGCCAAATTATATGCAGAGACTGCACTTGGATGGATTAAATTACTCCCAATAGCCCTATTTCATATGAGAGTCACGCCTGCAAGGAAATGTAGATTAAGCCCAGCTGAAATGATTTACAGTAGACCCTTGAAAACCCCTTGGAACCAGAATGCGATGAAAATAGTTAAAATTTCCACCACATGACTGCAGTGATGACCGACTATATCTTAGCCTTGACAAGAGCCTTAAGGGATTTACATTGTAGACTGAGAGCAGCCTATGAGGAAATGACTTAATTAGTAACTCCCATTAAAGTAAAACTTGGAGACTATGTTTTTCTGAAAAATTGGGTAAGGAAAGGATCAGAAGTTTATTGGGAACGACCATACCAAGTTCTTCTAATGACTCCAACAGTAGTAAAAGTAAAAGGAAGAAATGCCTATGTGCATCTTCATCATTATAAAAGTATTAGTGAAGGTATCAGTGGTTAACTTTTTCCCTTCCAAGTTTACTTATAAATTGTCCACTCTATTACGAATCAAGGACCAATAGACTATCAAGATTGATGGATGGGAATTCGCGCCCATGAAAACTCGGGAGGTGAAGATTCATCGGACGGAAATGATGGAGCTATGCCCATGAAAACTCTGGAAGCTCGATTAAATTCTGAGAAGCTACATCAACATTTTCTTGTTAGAACATTGTTAGAGTATAGCAGTCATCAGTGTATTCTGGAGTTATCATTATTGATGAGGGTTATCATGAATGATAAAATGGGGGATTTTAATATGGGCTAAATTAAAGACATCATAAAATGGAGGATCCCTGCACTTGTCAGAATTGCTTAACTCTTGTCAGCTGAACTTGACAGGCTTTGATTGGCACCAGCCAGTCTAGGCTCAGATGGTGAGGGGTCCTGGTGTTTCTCTTAAATTGATAACATGTATGGCAGTTTTGCAGACTAACCTTAAATGCATCATTTTGTTTGGATCGCTGCAAAAGCATTGTAAATAGTATACATAATGTTGCAAGATGGTCATCCTGTTAATGGATGATTGGTCGAATTGTTGGGACTTGGAGAAACTGTTTGAATCTCAGGGCACATGTATCAATGTTTGTTCTTGTTTGTTTCCTTCTAGAGGTTTCTTTCTTATACAATTTACTAGCCACTGTATTATTGGGTTAGGGAAATGTCTGTTATGTATGGGATTAATCGATATCTGTAATTGGATTGTAAAGAGACCACCCCCATGTGGTTCGGCCCCTCGATGTCCGGGGACCTATAAAAGTCAGCTACCACGAGGTCCTGGGTCAATCTTCTGGGAGAGCGCTACGGACTGCGTGACCTTCTGGTGTGTCTCTGTTTGAGCGACACCTATAGGGCTTGATCAGGCAGATACGAGGATCGAACCCGTGGTGGTTAGGGGTAGTAATTGAACTGTAATTGTGTGTTGTCAAAATAAACATTAGTTGCGCAAGGGCTTTATTCAGTGGTTTTTGACTGAAACTAGACGGGGGGGAAGCTTAGAATGAGCAATTTACAACTTGGAGTAACTAATATAGAAAAAGAGAACAAAGGCAATGGTGGGCCAGTTTCAAGCAGACTTCATCAGCTGGTCCAGCAACTACTGTAATACCTCTATGATCGTGCAAGGACAGCCACTTCAGAATGAAGTTCTTTAGCCACTTCTCACCCCCTCAGCCTCCTAAGCTCCAAGGGAAAAATAGTCCTAGACTATTCCACATCTCTTTATAACTCAAACCCTCAAATCCTGGTATCATCCTCTTACTTTTATAAAAATCTATAAGCATTGCACTCTAAGCTATTGAAATGCATCCTCTTTAATTGTAAATGGGAGAAATGTTGTATAAACTAAAGAAATAAATTGTATTCATCAATTAATAGGAAACTAGGTACATTATGTGAACACATAACATTACTTAAATTTTGGTCCGAGTCAGATTTGGACAAAAAATATCAAGTTTAACATTTTTTGATGATTTAGGTCAAAATCTAGCAGAAAATGTTTCTTTCAACCCCACTGAGTATGGGGCAGTGTAGCACTGTTGAATGCATGTCCCTTTTGGGAAGCAATTGTACTTTGTCAGTATCTTCTCCTGGCATATCCCTCAGCTTTCCTTAAACAACAGTAGTTGGTTAACTGACTAATGGCAAGAATGGGGAATATTATCTGATCAGTCTGGTTATACATTACAAATATTGGTGATAAGCAGTTACCTGGCCAGCTTCCCTGCTAACCTTTCGTTCCATTGAATTACCAGATGTGCTAAAGGCACATCATTCTATATTCATTAAAATGTGACAATCATTCATTCTTTTTTATGCCACTCATCAAATGAGGTGGAAGGACAGAACTACTTGCTATTGTTCTAAATTGCAGCTTGACAGGCACAATCATTACTCCAGCAGGTCAACCGACTTCTTAAAAGAGGGATTCTTATGTACGTAGTATTTTTAATATAAAATAACCACTGTTCTACATAAAATAAGCTAATATAGATTTAGATATATATTTACAGAACTTGCACTTATTCTCAAAGAAATGTGATAATAACCTGTTATATCACCACTCCCGTGACTTGAGCCTAACTCCACTGGCTCCGAGCTAATCATGCGCCAGTTCATTTCTGTAGATTGACTTAAACCACATGAAACAAGCTTCATTTAAGATAAATTGAACCAATTCGGATCAGGGCTGGTATTGGTGACTGTGTCAAACTTAATGAAATCCAGCAGCCTTTCAAGGCGTCTTTTTTCAAGTATGCATAGAACATTTGTCTTAACAGGTTTTACTAATGCTTTAGTGCAGAAAGAATTGTAATCAGATCTTAAAAAATCAAGTTCAAAGATTTTTTTTACACACAGCACTCTGCCATTTTTATATTACATAACATTATTCAAAATACGCTAATTATTGACATGCACTTAATCTTTCAGTAAGATAGAGACAATCTAGTTTCCATGTAGAATAATAAACATATGAGAACACAAATATTAACATGGGTTTTGATCCATATTCAGTTCAAGGAGGCAGTGACAGATTAGTCATGCACAGATAGGACAGCCACAATAGCGAGAAGTGTGAATAAGATCAAATTCCAAACTTGTCACAGATCTGCTCTATTGTTAGCTTGAAAAACATTTTGCTTGTCTTGTTTGCCACCGGAAAGCATTGAATACCATGAAGTTGTTCTGCAGCAGAGTCAACTGTACAGTTAAGTAATTTCATTTAGCTATAACCTGTTAATAAAATAGCAAGTGTTAATTACTACCACATACTACTCTGACATTGAAAATTAACTTTTTATTCGAGAATCATGCCTAACAAATGATCATCTGTTCACACTAGTTCCGTGTTATTCTATTTCTCATCTGCTGCTTACACACTAGGGGCAACTTACAGAGGCCAATCAACCTACAAACCCCCACATCTTAGAGATGAGGGAGGAAACCAGAGCTCTGGGTGGAAACCCGTGCGGTCACAGGGGGTATGTGCAAACTCTATACTGACAGCACACAATGTTAGGATGGAATCCTGGCCTCTGGTGCTGAGGTAGCAACTCTACCTGTTATGCTGCCCTTATATAATTGGTGCCCATTAATAAAAATGTTTTTTGAAAAATATTTTTGTCTCTATCCAATCTCTTTCTTGTCTTTACATAGTTAATGTGACATCATATTCAACTATTTTTTAATCTTTGTAATTCCACAATCTTTCTGAGATTAGTTGAGGAGATACACAACTGCTTGGTCTGTTCATTCAAATCTCAAATATTCCACTTCCCCAACTGTGCAATTATTGACACACATTCTCAACAACATACATTTTCATTTTTTCCCTTCATGGCAATCATGCAAGGCAAATATAACTAACTGCTGCTGCTATTATATATTCTGCTACAACAATATCCAGCTTATTATATTTGCAATCCTGCAAAAGTCAAATAAAAGAGAAAAACACATTATTTACATTAACAAATTAGGTTATTAAATACTAAATACAAAAGATAGAATGCAAATTATCAAGAATGAAATCTAAAATAAAAATCTAAACTTGGTTTAATTCAGTGCAGATCATAACGTAACGTCTGATTAATTTGAAGATATTGATGACAGTTAAATTTGTGCATTGCATTGAACTGCTTATGATTTTATTTATTATTTCTGACAAGTTAGTAGGAATATTTTTGCATTTGCATTATAGTTTTTTTCTTTTAAATACATTGAGATATAGCCAATATTTATCAATCTAGTCTGAGTGTCCAGTTTCTTGGCAATGTAGTGGATAATTCATTTGAATTCCCAAGGATGTAATAATATATGTCAATCTATTAATGGCATTGGCCTTTCTCCCCAGCATCGATTGATCTTATGTGTCCAAGCCCTTTATGAACTAACCTATGCAATTTTCCTGATTGAAAAGAGGTAGTGTTTATCTGAATTTCCAACAATATAACGAGATATTATATAATACCGTTTTATTAACATTAATAGAAACGTAATGAGTGTAAATCCAACTGTACTACAAGACGTCCATAAGGCTGCACTGCATATAGTTTTATTGCTTATTTAAGCAATACAGTGACCTTGGAGATGATGTGACAAGGTGCAGTGGATTGATTCCTGGGGTGGGGGGGGGGGGGGGGTGTTATCTCTTCATGCTAAATCACAGAAATTATAGCACAGCAAATTCACTCAACTATCATCTTTGAACCAATGCTTGAACAGAATTTTCTTCTCAAAGTTACTCCTATCTATACCTAAGTATTTTTTATGAGCATCAAATTTCATTTTATGCAATCCCATTTCATTTTTCCAATAGTAATCACTTAAATTGTAATCAAGCAAAAATTATTCTTGAAACTACACCACTTATACTTTTAGAGAAAACCATAGTGTTTTTATGCATCTCAAGTTTATTTGTAAACCAATGGAAGCAAATTGTCATAATTCACATCCTAACCAGATTTTCAGTATTAAAGATAAATATTCCTCTGAAACTTACACTACTATTCTATGGTTTTGAGAAAATGTCGATCATTACATCTGCATTGGTTGTGCGCTCATACATTTCAGCAGTGATTTTCAATTGGCCACATTTTAAGCAGTCCCTCTGATGTAATTCGTATGCCAAAATCACTTAGTATTTTCCTGAGTTTATCCTAGCTGTGTGACTTAAAAGTGAAGTACGTGCAAGGCTTGGGACTTTGTGAGAAATAATGTTTTGTGCCTTCAGTGAACTGTGCATTTCTGTTACCAGTGGCATGCAAATTAGCCCAGCTGGCGAAATTGTAGTCATTTGGAGTCAGTCATCTCCAAGTGGGGAACACCACACATTTTCCTTTGATGCAAACTCCCTTGATACACCAGTAAGACAGAAAATCTTATAGTGGATCAAGGATAACATTGGACATTTAAAGGCTCAGTGATAGTTGGTGCCTTACAGCGCCAGAGAACCGGGTTCGATCCTGACTACGGGTGCTGTCTGTACGGAATTTGTATGTTCTCCCCATGGGTTTTCAGCAGGTGCTCCGGTTTCCTCCCACACTCCAAAGACGTACAGGTTTGTTGGTTAATTGGGTTCAGTAAAGATTATAAATAGTCCCCAGTGTGTAGGATAGTGCTAGTGTACAGGGGTCACTGGTCGGCGCAGACTCAGTGGACTGAAGGGCCTGTTTCTGAGCTTTATCTCTGAACTAAACTGAAAATGACAAAGTTTGGATTATCTAGCAATTGTTACAAAATTATGAGATTTAAAAAATCAAGTCTGCAATTTATCCCATCAGATAAAGCATAAAAAGAAGTTTAATTTGATACCTAATTTACTTTCATATCTTCAGTATTAAGAAAGTTATGGCCATTTTCATACTCAGAAATTAGCATCTTGCTCCCCATTGCCTTTCAATTGACTTAACTCAAAAGCTGTGATCTGGAAAAGTTAAAAGCCCATAACTTTCTTAAAAATTAAGAGAACTCAATGACATTTTCAGTTATTATAGATTGAAGCATTCTGAAACAAATATGAAACAATCTTACTTGGATGACCTGAAATTAAAGCATATAATTAGTTAGTTATCTAATTGTAGCTAATTACAAAATTCAATGAGTAGATCTAAACATCTATCCATTTCTTAAGAAAAGATAAACTTTTTTTAAATTGCCTAAGTGTCCAAATAACATTCACACAATAATCCACAATATAACATAATTTTTAAATCTAATTTTCATGAATTTTTGGGCCAAATGGAAGGAATTTAGTGTTTTATGCCTGTAAATTAATGGCCATTTAAATCAACTAGCGAGTGGGTTTTAGTGGAATGCGGTGGATTAGAACGTTGCGGTAAGCGGTGAAGTCGGGAGGAAAAATATTGTTTGTTCATACATTTTTTGGGACCCCATTTCGCAACATAAAAATATTATTAAAGCCTCCCGAAAAACCAACTTTTAATATAAAAATAAACTATTTACCTTTTTTTCTCCCCTACGTAAAATCCATCCGGTTATCGGTGCTCACGTGTTTTGAAGGTGATTTTTAAATTACTCTAGTTAATAAATAATTTAGAGTAATTTAAAAATACCTTCATGAATGAAATGTCGGACGATTTCTCTTCCGCAACAAAATCGCCCGACATCATCGATTTTCCAGGTCTGTTGAAAAACGGCACTTTAAGCCCGCCCCCCTCTGAAAGGCGCCAAAGTCGCGCACACGGGGAGCGGCAGAACTGCAGCGCTGCTCAAGGTAAGTTTTGCAACATACCTAGATTATCTCTTAATAATATTTAAAAAATGCCCTTAGTTGCCAATAAACTTGTGATGACCATGTTTGTTTTACATCAAAGGCTACATTGCATAATTGCGTAAAATATGTCTGTAGCATCTAGTATTGTGATCAAGGTGGTTTGGTTGTTGACTTGACACAGTGATTGCAACATACCATCTACATCACCTATACGACTAGTTTTCTAAACTCACTGATCTTTCTCAATCAAAATATAAAACCATGTGAACATTCCTGGAATTTTTCGAACAATAATGCATGAACACAGGCAGTGAACATCTTTATTTCACTCGGTATAGCATTAGGTTATTTAAGCAGAATAAAATGTAGGGCAGTAGGGGTGGATTTTGTCTTCCTCGTGTCCGGCCATCTTCTATAATCACGTCTTTCCGGTCGGTCAGTGATGGTTGACGGACGGTGTTTGCAGAATTGGCTACTTCAGTCAATCACTGTGGTACAGTTTCTGTCATCAGCATTGCCCGGGATGCGCCACGTGGAGGCTTCTGCTTGCATCCCGGGGTGGACTTATGCCCCAGTTCATTAATAAACAGTTCTTTTGGATCTAGAGTCGGATTTCACTTCGGAGTCACGTGAGTGACTACGTGAAGAATTAGGCCTTCAGCCCGCATGCGCGTCATTACGTCTAGCGCATTGCGCAACGACTGACTGGCAGGCGCGCTGCTCCTGCCAGCGGTAAGTTTAAACCTGCAAGGTAAGTTTAAAACTTATTTCTAGGTTTTGTTTTTTGTTGCAGGAAGCTCCTTACAGAGTTTGCCTGCTGGATTTGGGGCGAAGTCGGACAGGCCATGGGGAAACCGGTTATGGACCGGTCTGGACCGCGGAAGCGCGGGTAGCTGGCGGCCGTCGAGTTTGCATCCCAAGTCGCTGACAAGGAGGTCAGTGATACCCAGGAGGGGAGTGTGAGTGATGGTTCCCCAAGAAAGGGGGTAGACCAAGAGAAAGTTAGTCTCGCTACCCCAGTCGCTGACAATGGGGTCAGCAGCTCCCAGACTGCTAAGGTCTCCCCAGAAAAGGGGAAAACCGGCAGTAAGCCGGTCTCGCTACGCCAGTCACTGACAATGGGGTCAGCAGCTCACAGACCACTATGGTCTCCCCAGAAAAGGGGAAAACTGGCAGAAAGCCGGTCTCGCTACCCCAGTCGCTGACAATGGGGTCAGCAGCTCACAGACCACTATGGTCTCCCCAGAAAAGGGGTCAAACCACGAGGAAGCCGGTCAGGCCTTGGGACTTGGGCGAGTCGGGCCAGGAGGGATACCCTCCCTCTATGGGTAGTGTCTGCGGATGCCTAAAACCCACTTGGAGCGCTTGATGGAGAGGTTGCTCCAAAGAGATATGCTGCAAAGAAGAGAGCTATCTGAGCCCGGGTATTATGGAGAACCCGCTGGCAGCGGCACCTGTCTCAGGGCTGCACAATGTCTCCCTCTCTGAGGAGGGGAGCATCCAGGGTCAGTTTAAGTCTGGCCCAGAGCAATATCCTGATATAGGTCCGAAGGGCCATGTTAGCGCAGGTATCCTCAGGGGCCTGTGGCAGCACCTGTCTCAGGGCTGTCTACGAGTCTCCCTCTCTGTGGAGGGGAGTGCAAGGATATACTCGCAAGCGAAGTGGCAGAAAACCCAGGAGGGGCTAGATTTCCCCTCACGCTACAAGTGCCGGCAGTGAACAGAGCTATCAAATGAATCTTCTTTTCAGGTAAGACTTATCCAACAGGTATACCTGGATGAGGAAGCAAGCTTCATGGTATCGGCAATGACACCCCCACGCCTCATCGGCAGTAAGCAGTTCACTGAAGCTGATGGCTGCCTGAAAGCTGGGCAGAGGTCTTTCAGGCCAAGGGCCAAGCCGATCTCAGGAATAATGGAATTCACATACACTACCATTCCTGCTCTCCAATCAAGGATGGGAATAGAACCCACATCAGGGGCCTTTGGGCTTACCATAAGACCACTGGTAACCATGGAGGTACGTGGGTCTGGTTCTACCGAAACATGGGGTAAGTGGACCATTTACAAGTTGGTAATATTTACACTTGTTTTTGTACAAATGACAATAATAACATGAGATTCAGATCAGTTATACTAAAATGATAACATGTGATGGGTTATTATTACACAGTATGCAAGGGTACCAAGCATGGCTTGGAATTGGGGCCAGAGTTGTCTTTCGAGGCAGGCTCAGTATTACGGCCAAGATTGCCTTCCGAGATAGCTCGGAAAAATGGCCAGCATTGTCTTTCGAGGCAGGCTCAGGATTACGGCCAGGATTGCCTTCCGCGACAAGCTCGGTAATATGGCCCGAGTTGTCTTTCGAGGCAGGCTCAGAATTACGGCCAGAGCAGTCTTTCAAGGCAGGCCCATTAGTATGGCAAGAGTTGTCTTTCATGGCTTGATCGGAATTATGGCCAGGATTACCTTTCGAGACAGGCTCAGGAATCTGGCCAGAGTTGTCATTCAAGGCAGGCACGGAATAATGGCAGGCATGGCCTGTTCATTGTGAAAGATGGAGAATGTTGGTTCATAATTGATTTAATTGATGTGCAACATAGATTTTTCAGTATATGGAATTTTGTTACTGTCTAACTACTGATTTCCTTAGGATCTTAATGGCATGCATCGATGTCAAAGATGCATACTATTCAGGTCCCATTCACAGGGATCACTGGAGGCATTTGAAATTGATCTGGATGATATTTCTAATGCTGTGTTTTTCGCTTAAATCAACTGTTTCAGCTACAACTATATTTGAGGAATTGAGGTTCCTCAGCCATCCAGTCAAATTTAAGTTGATACCAACTAGAAGTTATTGATTATCGGATTTACCTTTAACTATTAACTTATCTGTGACTCCGGCCTGGGGCTACAGATTGGAATCAATAGAAGCCTGTAACAACCCTTGTTATCAAGCAGTCTTCTATTCATCAAGTGTAATTGGCAATATAGCAGCTGTGTTTCAGCTGTGCAATTGGGCCTTGCATTATCAGAACTTTCAACATGCAAGTAGTAACCTCTCAAGTGCCATATTGGTTATTGTTAACAGACTTATGCTATTACCAGCTGAAGCTACCAAAGTCACAATGGTGGTCGAACTATATTCAGCATTGCTCCAGTAGTTCTTGGTCAAATAATCTTCAGTTATATTACTAACAGATGCTAGTGCTCAAAGATGGAAAATTACGAATGCCATCTCTAGTAACGAAGGCGGATGGGATTTGCATGAATCACCAATTCTTCAGTTATTGGTATCAACTACCTATATACACTAGGTGTATACTATGGGTTAAAGGGTTATTGTGCGAATATGCAAAATCTGCATGCTCAGTTTCCAAGTTGATACACTGTGGTGGTGGCATATGTTAGTCACATGTTTGCAATCAAGTCAAAATATCCTATCATAATTTAACCAACCTTTTTTGACGCTGCTGTATCATCATGTAAAATCAATGACAACACAGAATGGATGTTGGATCACAAAGTATTTTATGATATTATGGCTCGATGGCACCCAATATCGATATGTTTGCATACAGACTCATTCACTGGTTCTAAAAACATGTGGCATCACAGTGGCGAGATGCATTCTCGCTACACAGGGGAGGAATGTTCTTTTATGTGGTTTCTCCATTTTACCTCATCAGTTGGGTCTTGCAATAATTCAGCAAGATCCCGCTTCAGGGTTCACATACTGTCTGACTGGCCTACGCAGCCATGGAATCCCGCAAATGTTGGGAATAATAATAGAACCTTACATGGCATTCTAAACATAAAACTTTGCTGGTTCTGCCTGGGATTTGGGGAACCAGCCTCTACATGATTAATCAATTCATTGCTTTACAGAATCTGAGAAGTCCGCTCCTGCGGCTCGGGCTGTCAGACCAATCCATGTATGTGCTCACTGCAGAGTGCAGGGATAGCACCAAAAAAACAGTACTTTGCCTCTTCAGGAGATGGGAAGCGTTTTCTGTTTAAATGTTCTGTTACATATAATACGGCATGGACACTGACATCTTAGAGTTCATTTTCTAATGGGTCCTTGACAATAAATTAAGTTATAGTCCCATTAACTGTGCCCAACGTGCTTCTCATCATAGTTGCTGCAGGGAGCAGGACCCGCTCTGTCGGGTCTCACCCTCTGATGTCCAGTTATTCAGGATATCATTAACACAAGTTCTCCCAGACCCAAGTACACGGAAGTATGGGATATTGACATTGTGTTAACATTTATTCACCATGCAGCTCCAGCTCTATCTTTGGTTCGGCTCTCACAGGTAGTTATTCCCCTGGTGCTGCCCTCAGTGCACGGGTCCAGTCATTACATAAATTGCGACTGGACAGGATGGTCACACCTGCTATATAATATTTCATGTTTACGATTTAGTTAAGCAGGGCAGCCCAGGGGTGTTAGGTCTCAAACTAGTTTTCATGGCATACTCCGTGCACCTTCGGTTATGTGTGGTCACACATTTACAACATTACGTCAAGGTCATCCAGAGCCTTAGAGGCTCTGATACTAGCTATGTTTGTTAGTTACAAAAAGAAAAAAACCTCATAAGAAGGTATCAGTTCAGACCATCTCCAGGTGGTTAATACGGGGTATTGGCTTATACAGGAGTAGATACTAATTTCTAATCTCACTCAACCAGGGCTGCTACAACATCAGCAGCAAGGGTTATGTACGGTTCTCTGGACCACATCCTGCTGACTGCAGGATGGTCTAACAAATGAGGTTTCCAACATTTTATTTTAACCCATTGCCAGACCAGGGGTATTTGCCAACTCTATTTTAAATTCTATTTTATAATTTCCCCTCAGATGAGAGGGGTTACTGTTATTATTATTTGTTCATTTATCAACATCAGCATGTTTTAAATCTATGTCATGTCTGTATGCATTATGAATGTTTCCCTTATCTGTGGTCAACTGATGCAGTCGTGCTTGTGTGGACTCGTTTTTCCACGGCATGAAATTACAGAGCTTTAAAATCTTCACTTAGTCACTCACGTGACTCAAAAGTAAAATAGTAAGATTAAATGAGATTGAAGTTTGATCTTCATTTTATGAGGAGTTACGATGAGCGATTACATGCCCTCCGCTCCCAACTGTCGTATCATAAAGATCATCTGGTAGTTCTAGTCATCTCAAATCTTCCTATGTTAGTTCAACAACTGTTATCTGTGATTTCACACTGCTGCTTTGAAGATTGACGCACATGCGGGCTGACAGCCTTCGTCTTCACGTAATCGTTCATCGTAACTCCTCATAAAATAAAGATCAAATTTCAAACTGGTAAGTTCTCGTTTAACCTTATTATTAAATCCTAGTTAAATGATCGAATGCATTCACACCATCTGTGAGCAAAACACTGTCAAACTTGAACAGGCATTTAGCAATGGCCTGGAATCTACAGAAAAATATTGACCGCTTTGACAGTTCTATATAAAATCACAATATTTCCCCAGGTAACAAAAGCTAATCTTGCAAAGTAACTGTTGATTAGAGTTTTTCAAATATACCTTAAATGCTAACCTCCCCACAGCTGGGGAAAGAATCCCAATTGGAGATCTGAAAGTAAAACACGTCTTTATTTTTTTTAATTTTAGGTTATTTTTCCTAATTTTACAGGCTGTTTATAGTTTTGAAATCTTCAAAATATTCAGCATATTTGACAGTTTTGACAGTGAGCTAAACCAGGATTTTATTTCCTCAAGTTTTCTTTCCATATTTTTTTTTGTAATTGGGTCTTGATCTGCATTGTCCCACTATCCACATAATACCATTGCAGTGGCATAGTTTTGGAATAGTTACTGCTGATGCCTCATAACCAACAAGTTCCATCCTGATCTCAGCTGCTGTCTGAATCGAGTTTGCACATTCCTCCATGACTGTTGGGTTTCTTCCAAGTACTCATGTTTCCATCCATGTACAAGTAGGTTGAACAAGGCTCTTGAACAGAAACATCACCTGTCCATGTTTTCCAGAGATGCTGCCTGTCCCGCTGCATTACTCCAGCACTCCTTTACTGATAGATGAATTAACTATTGTACATTATCCCCTACTATAGGTTAATGCAAAAGAAAATCAATGGGGAGTTAATAGGCATATGTGAAAGAGAGTTAGTTGCAAGGATAAATGAAATAAGAGATGGAAATGGAATAACTGGAATTCTCCTTGGGAGCTTCCATGGATCCAATAGGCCAAATAGATCCCTATGTTTGATGTACAAGTTAAAATACAAGTTCAATTGCAGGTCCTTTTCATGAAACGTCAAGCCAACTCCAGTTTACAAATTCCTACGAGTGATATTATACCAGAAGTCAGTGATAAATGTGAGCAGTTCAGCATTTATTGCCAAATCTGAACCAATGCTTGTAGAATTCTGCGATTAACATAATCTCGGTTGATCATTGTTCTGACAATGTAATAACGCATACATTCCAGGCTGAAATGTTGTTTGTCCATAAAGTCAACTTTGCTGCAAGATTTTTTCCCCACTACATTCGTAATGACAGTGCCACATGCAGAGTAGAACTGAGGAAATATCCAACCCTTCAGTAATTTACCTTCAATTCTGGAGTGTTCAATTGCCTGCTTTGCTTACAATTGCTCGATAAACAGCTGAGTGTTTCCATAATGTCTAACTGTGAATCAGGACACTTGCCATTTTCCTGATGGCTCATGAGTACAGTGTGTTAAGTCAGCACCACCACCACAGTAAATTATCAACCAGAAAATATTTCAAGTGAAATGTCCCTTTCCGATGTTAATAAGCACGAATCACTATTATGCTCCAAGTATACATAATTTAAAAGTCCAAGGTTCCTTTGTTTCTAGTTCAAAAATGTAAATTATATCTGTGATACAAAATGTCCTCTCATCCCACCTCCCAAATTCACCTGTACAATTGCCAAAGTTAATCAAAATAACCAAGTAAATAGTTAAACATGTAGGTATTTAAAACATTATACACAAGGAAAGCTTAATATAAAAATCCTTTATAGTTATGAGCTATCATTGCCTCTTTCAGTGAGAAATGTTGCTTTATTCATACCATAAATGACTTTTTATAATGTTCTCTGCATGCTATTTATTTTATCAAGTTTCTATTAAAATCTGTTTTTTTTTTAAAGTCATTACACAGATTTGTGTAACAAATGAAGTCCAAACAATTACTAACATGGATGCAAGGAACTGGACGACAGTATTGTGTATGATTGAGGTGCAATTGCCTTCCAGCATATAAATGACCTTTTTCAACTTGTACAAGATCCAAACTGCAATTATCACCATAGCAACATCACAGAATCAACAATCTTCTTGTTACAGAAGGTAAAGCAGCCACATAATACACTCTTTCTCATTAATGGCAAAATTGCGCTAAAACTGCAATTTCATGTATTTTCCAACAAAAAAGTTAGTTCACTGAATAATCATATATGACATCATCAGGCATGTTTTAGAAATTGAAAAAGACAGATTTTGCTCTGGAGAGACTTAACAGGATTTTTTATTTATAACATGCAGTGTATGAAAAAAGATTTATCAACCCATTCAGAAGGATCTGTGAGAATCAAACATTTTATGAAGACACTTTTACCTGGGCTGGTGAATATTTCACATTTTCCAGCTACTGATATGATAATTCCGATTTTAATAAGGATTCTTGCAGCTTTTCAACCCCTGAAGCATAATTCAGTCAATGTTACCCTTGTGCATACAGGATTTCAACTACCTTCTTTCTTGTGCATCTCATCTACAGCACAGTTATATCGTTCAAGTGTCTGATGAAATGAAAAAAGGCATTATACAGATCTGGGCCCTAAGTAGACAAAATGCCAGGGTTCAAAATCATTTTGGATTGTTTCAAAGCATTTTGTATCCTTGCTGAAATGTTAAAAAAAAACATACTCAGACCATTAGTTCAATCCATTTACAGATGACTGGAAAGGCTTTGCAGACACTCTTAACACAGTATAATTGTAGTGCTCTTCATGTATTTGAAGAATTACAAAGTTATATTCTTTATGTAGCCTATGACAAAATGGTGCAACAGTCATCATGATTAAAATGGAGTAATAAGCCATTCCCTTAGCTGTAAATATTGTTTGCGCAGACAGTGGAATAAAATTCTTCCAATTTTGATGCTTTTTGAATGTTAACAAGTTTGAGCATTCTAATTCAGGTTTCCATCAATGTATGCCAATAAAGCAAAACTGTATAATCTGCCATGAACTGGGAAAATAGTGGAAAGAAGCAAACCATTTAGTCCTTTGAATCTGTAACGTGTTGATATTACAAGAGTTCCAAAACTGAGGGATCATCCCTAGGGAGTATGAACCAGGAATTCTGTAATATAGAAACAATGAACTGCAAAACAAGGAACTGCAGGTGCTGGTTTGCATGAAAGGGTACAAAGTACTGGAGTAAATCAACGGGTTAAGCAACATCTCTTGAGTAACATAGATAGGTGACGTTTCGTTTGAGACCCTTCTTCAGCTTGGCGTTCTGTAATGGTGGATTTAATTTTCATTTTACTTCGGAGTCACATGAGTGACTTCGTGAAGACCCCGCCAACACGCATGCGCAGCATATCGTCGCGCGCATTTGCTCATGGCAGCTGGTGGGGGGGAGTGCGCTCCCTCAACCGGCTCCTTCAAAAGGTAAGCAGCTGCAGGTAAGTCTAACCTTAAGCTGGTTCGTTGTGGTTTGCATTGGTTTGCAGGGCCATGGAAGGAGGAAGGAGTATCAAGAGTCGCGTTCAGCGAGTTAAGTCCCCGGAGCTGCCCGCTACATCGGGAGCAGCAGAGACACCACCGGGGAAGACATCGCGGCAGTCGGGGAGCTCTGGGCAGCTGGTCAGACCCGGCACAACCCCTCTGGCAAAGAAGAGGGTGTCCGCGCAGGAGCAGGGGCTGGGAGACCCTGACTCCAGGCCTCCAGTGCCCAAGTCCAGGCTGGAGGTAAGACACATGAGGCTGTTGGAGCAAGCATGTCTGCGGGTGCATCCCTCCCTTTAGAGGTCCCTCGTGGGCAGAACAGGGGGGAAGCCTCGCTAAAGTCCAGCCTTGTCGGTGCGGCAGGCAGGGACAAGCCACTGGGTAAACCTGCAAGGAAGCAGACCAGTGGCAATGCTGGCGTGCCGAAGATCCCTGTGGGGGCAGGATGTACCGGCACACCACCGGAACAGGCTGCCGTAGTGTTGGCCGGTGGCAGCAAAATACGGTCCAGCACCCCTGCTGAGGCGGGTATAGCAGACCATGCGCCGCCACATTCCTGTTTATGTGTGGAACACTGTGGTGGTAAGTCCGCACGGACATCGAGGAGTCTGGCTTCTGGTGCAAGCACTGACTCAAGTCCTCTTCCCTCCCACCAGACAGAGGGGCCGCTGCTGTCCAAACGACGGCGGACCAGCGGTATGTCCGTGCGGGAGTCGCACAGCCCCGCTGGAGCGGGAGCTGGCAACTTCCTGGCAGTGCATTCCGTGGGGGTGCTGACAACTGCCGGAAGCCCCAGTTCCTCTGGAGAGGCTGGGGAAGACGACCAGTGGCCCGCGTGCAGCGGTGACGGTCGTATGGCCCGGTTGGAGCGGATGGTGGAGGTGCTCTACCAACGGGACTTGGAGCATCAGGAACGGCAGTCCCAGAGGTCTGGGAGCTACGTACAGCCGCCACCTTCCATCTCACCATCGTTTATTGAGAGCCAGCAAGGAAGCATGGGTGAGTCTGAGGAGGAGCGAGAGCTCGAGGACCCACAGGAAATGTTGGAGGCGGTCTCGAAATTTGGGACGCCTGCTACAGCAGGGGACCCATTACATCCCAAGATAGCGGCTTCGATTGATTTCCTGACTACGCACCAGCTCCAGGATACCGTGCTCACGGAAACAATGGCGAAATATAAAACACCAGCGAACTGCAACTCCCTCAACGTTCCGAAGGTAAATACAGCTATATGGGGGAACATGTCTACCAACACAAGGATCAAGGAGGGCAAGCTCCAGAAGATCCTGAAACTGCTGACGGCAGGTATCACGGCCTTTGCTCGGTCTCTGGATGCCACGAGTGTTTAGGAGGAGCAGCAGGATGCACTAGCGCTCTTGTGCAACACCCAGTTTGAAATAAACTGCTTTAGGAAAAGCTCCATCCGGCCAAATTTAAATCCCAAGTTTGCGGGATTATGCAGCACCTCCACCGCACCACCACCAAGGCAGCTGTTTGGGGAAGACCTGCCTAAACGGGTAAAAGAGCTGGACGAGGAGGCCAAGACTGTGGGGATGATGAGGCAGCCTCATTCATCTAAGGCTCAAGTTTACACTAGGCAGCAGCCACATTCCTCGGTCAGGTCCCGCGCACCGGCGGACAAGGTCCCCAGAACATACCCGCAAACAACATACTCCACGCCAGGGCCCCATCAGCAGAAGCCTTTTTTAGCCCAAGGCCAGCCCAAGCCGGCTTGGAAGATGCGGCAACAGGGCCACGCCACACGGGGAGCAAAAACACCACAGTCCAGACCCCGGCGCTAACCTTGGAGGTAAGGGGGCTTGGTTCCTTCCACAAAGTAGCAATAGTAACCTCACCGGTGGGGGGACGGCTGCGGGAATTCCGGCCTGCCTGGGATACCATAACTACGGATCCTTTTATTTTACAAAGCATTCAGGGTTATGAGATAGAGTTTATTAATGGCAGGGATCCCCCTTCGCAACATGAGCCTAGTCGCAGATTTGCACTCTCTCAATTAGAGAAGGAGCGGGCTCATGTTGAGATACTACGATTGGAAGAAAAAGGGGTAATACAGAAAACGACGCATGAGCCACTGGAGTTTGTATCCAACATCTTTACTAGAACCAAGAAGGATGGAGGCTGTCGGATTATCATCGACTTAACCCAGTTGAATGCTTTCGTACAATATACCCATTTCAAAATGGAGACGTTTGAGACAGCGAAGCAGTTGGTCAGTCATGGGTACTTTATGGCTTGCATTGATCTGAAGGATGCATACTATACAGTCCCTATCGCTAAACAACATAGAAGGTTCTTGAAATTTGTCTGGGAAGGTCAATTATGGGAATATAAAGCTTTGCCTAATGGGATTACAACAGCGCCGAGACTATTTACTAAAATTGTCAAACTTATATTGGCACATCTTAGGAAACGAAACCATAATGTAATGGCATATTTAGATGACATATTCATAGCGGGGGAAACCCTATTGCTAGCCCAGCTGGCAGTTTCAGCCGCCATCTCTTTGTTTCAAAGAATGGGGTTTATAATCCATCCAGACAAATCCAAGTTCAACCCTTCGCAGGTCATGGACTATTTGGGGTTCACTATAGACACTAACCAGATGAAGATCACCGTCCCAATTGACAAAGTGGTGGACATTCAACACGCATGCATCAGTTTACTTGACAGCAACAGGCCAACCATTCGGCAGGTTGCAAAGGTAATTTGCAACGTTCCCAGCTGTAAATTATGGTCCATTGCACTACCGGAAATTACAAAAAAGCAAAATTCTGGCGTTAAAATTGAATGCCGGACATTTTGACAGACCTATGCAACTGGCCATAGGGGAAAAAACCGATTTGAAATGGTGGGTTCATGGTATTAGAGTAAGTTCCAAACCCATCATTCTCCCAAATCCAACAGTTCTGTTGCAAACTGATGCAAGCGCCCAAGGCTGGGGAGCAACTGACACCGTAACCAGCTGCGGTGGTAGATGGGACGCTCATGAGTTCACCCTTTTCCAAGTGCAAGGCATTAATTATCTGGAGATGCTGGGGGTCTTTCATGGGTTACGGGCATATTGCAATAATTTGCGTCATGCACATGTCCGCCTTCAAATAGACAATACCACGGTGGTAGCCTATATAAATCATATGGGTGGTATCAGGTCAGTATCTTGTAATGATTTGGCAAATACAATTTGGCTCTGGTGCATCAAAAGGGATATTTGGATATCAGCAACGTACCTCCCAGGGATACTCAATACAGTGGCGGACACCAGGTCACGAGTGTTCAATGATAACATCGAGTGGATGCTGAATCCCCATGTGTTTGCTGAAATTGCAACTAAATTTGGTATGCCAGATATTGACCTATTTGCGTCTAGGTTGAACCATCAGATACCAACATATGTATCGTGGGAACCAGACCCTGGGGCAGTGGCGTTGGATGCTTTTTCGCTCCACTGGGGGAAATGGTATTGCTACGCATTTCCCCCATTCTGCCTCATCAGCCGGGTATTGCAGAAGATCAAATTGGACTCTGCGTCAGGCATTCTGGTAATACCCGACTGGCCGACACAACCATGGTACCCGGTGGTCTCCCAGATGTTAAAACATCCTTGGGTGCAAATTGCTAACAACCCACAATTGGTAACTAATCCTGTCACTGGCGAATCGCATCTGTGCCACGGGTATCTAAACCTGTTGGTCTGCAGGTTCTGAAAAGGCCTTTAATAAACACCGGGATTTCATCGAGGGCCATGGATGTAATCGCCGCATCGTGCAGAACATCTACCAGACGGCAGTACCTGACCCAGATCAGGAAATGGGAACTATACTGCTCAAGGAAGAATGTTTCCTATGATTCTGCCACGATACCTGACGTCCTGGAATTCCTGGCGGGCCTCCACTACGATGAAGGGCTCAGCTACAGTGCCATCAATAGCGCCAGGAGTGCGCTGTCCTCGTACCTTCCGGTAGGAGTGGGGGCCAACAATCTGGTGTCAAAGTTCATGAGGGGTGTATTTAATACCAACCCTCCACGGCCCAGATATAACGTTGTCTGGGATGCAGGAGTGGTCCTGTCCCTTTTAAGATCATGGTCTCCCATGGCGGGGTTACCACTTCACCGACTCACCCTAAAGGTGGTCATGTTGATGGCACTCACGTCTGCTCAGCAGGTACAGACGCTTCAAAAGTTACGCATTGACAATATGCTCTCTACCCCTGGGAAAGTAACATTTTACGTTGCAGAGTTGCTGAAGCAGCATAGACCCGGAACTACGGGGCTGCAATTGGAATTCCAGGCGTACCCCACTGATGCCACACTCTGCACAGTCGCCCACCTCCGTTACTACATCGTATCAACCCGGTCAATCAGGAACTCAGAACAAGGACTGCTCATAAGCCACAAAAAACCACATCACCGGGTGACAGTGCAGACGATCTCCAGGTGGCTCAGGGAGGTGTTGGATGCAGCAGGTATTGACACTCACATTTTTAAATCTCATTCCACCAGGGCTGCATCCACATCAACAGCGAGGGCCATGGAGGTGCCCATGGATCACGTCCTCGCTACAGCAGGATGGGCCAGTGAGTCAACCTTCCAATGGTTCTACCACAAGCCATTGGCCGGACCTGCAACATATGCGGATGCAGTACTCAGGGCTGCTCCCTAATATCATTTGTCCCCAGACAGGGGGTTGTTTATGATTTGTTTTAATAAATCTCCATTATTTTCTGGTTTCAGCTTGTCCAGTCTGGATTGCATTAACAAACTTCCTCCATCAGGATTGCGGCAGTGTGGTAGCATGGACGTTGTCCAGGGCGTGTAATCACAGAGTTTTGAAGTCTTCACGAAGTCACTCACGTGACTCCGAAGTAAAATAGTAAGATTAAATGAGAACTTACCAGTTCGAAGGTTGATCTTTATTTTATGAGGAGTTGCGATGAGGGATTTCCTCCGCCCTCCGCTCCCAACCCTCGATCATTATGTTCAACTGGTTAGTTCAAAGTTTAATCTTCATATCCTTACTTTTGGTCGGGTCTGTGATTCCACACCGCTGCTTTGAAGGATGCCGCGCATGCGTGTTGGCGGGGTCTTCACAAAATCCCTCATCGCAACTCCTCATAAAATAAAGATCAACCTTCGAACTGGTAAATTCTCGTTTAATCTTACTATTATTGTGCATAGTTCAATAGCTATGTCTTTATGATCAGGTAACATTCATACCCCATGCAGAGCACATGGCGGTCGGGCAGTTGGTAGGCCGGTGAGTGCTGGGAAGGGGTCGGTCGGGCTGTCGGTAGGCCGGTGAGTGCTTTAACGGGTCGATCGAGCTGTTGGCCAGTCGGTGTTGCAGCGAGTGTGCGGCGGACTGAAGGAGCCAGCGTTATGGAGGTGCTGAAGGTGGCCCAGGCGGCGTGCAGGGCAGTGCTGCTCCCCACCATCAACACCACGATGATCCAGAAGGGCATGCTGGCCGAGGTGGACTCACTGAGCAGCCACACGTATGGAACCCGCAGCCGGTCCCAAAGCGGCTCCAGCTCCAGCCGTGGGCAGCTCTGGAAGGGGGGGGCAAGTTAGGGTTAAGCCCCTGTCCCACTTTCACAACCTAATTGGCGACCTCTGCCAAGTTTGCCCTTGACTCATACCCGCAGCATGGTTGCCATGAGGTCGTAGGAGGTCGTAGGAGGTCTTCGTAACTCTTTTGCATGCTTGTGAGTGGTCTCCACATACTCGTGGCCTCAAGTAGGTTGCACCGTTCTTTCCACCCTGATAAAAAATGTCCACGACTAAAAAAAGGTCGGCATCGAAAAAAGTGGAACTTTTTACTCGTAGGTAGGTCATAGGTAGGCCATAGTAGGTCGTGATGGAAGTCGTAGATAGTCGTAGATAGTCGTAGGTAGTCGTAGGTAGTCGTAGGTAATCATAGGTCGGTAACCGGCCCGAGGAAAAAATGCAAACTTTACATCATTTGATCATGTGATCATTTTCCACTCATAGCTAGTTGTAGTTGGTCTTAGGTGTGGAAGACTGAGGTCAAGGGGGGCCGTAAGAGGTCGTATACATAGTCATAAGAGGTCGTAGACATAGTCATAGGAGATCGTAGGAGGTCTTTTACTTCGGCGAGTCAACACGAACTTGACATTTTTTTAAACTCTTCTATACTCGTGGATTAGGTCATCCAAGTGTGACAGGCCCTTAACAGGAACAGGCAATCTCAGTGGAAGATGCCGCCTTCCCCCAGCCTGGCACTGCCCCAGTCCCACTATGGCCATGACCCCCACTCTGTACACTGGCAGTCAGTGAGGTTCAGTATATGGGGGATCCCAGAAGAACTGTCCTCACCCATTAATTAGGCTGGTTCAGGAGCCGGACCTCGCCAAACGAATCATTTCATTTCATTTCCATTTCAATTTCAATGTCAAGCACAGCGCAGGCCAAATAACACATTCATTAAGGGCTAAGAAATCATTTATTCCAAGCACATTAAGGGTTGACAAATCATCATTCATTGCAAGCACATTGCTGGCTAACAAATAATTCATTGCAAGCACATTAAGGCTTAACAAATCATAATTCATTGCAAGCACATTGCTGACTAACAAATCATTTATTGCAAGCGCATTAAGGGTTAACAAATCATCATTCATTGCAAGCACATTGCCGACTAACAAATCATTTATTTCAAGCACATGATGGGCTAACCACATAACGCACATAACCACATAAACCACATAAAGGGTGGACTCACAGTTCAGTAGACTCACAGCTGAATCAGAGTTGTGGCCTCTCCCTCGCGATCTTCCAGAGTGACTGACACAAGGCCAGGTATCCGAGGTTTTATGGCCCGGCCAACACACCTGGAAGGGGCGTTACCTTCATCATGGTGATTGACAGGCGAGAGGACCAAACAGCGGATCTCAAGATTTTTTAAACATTCATAACTTTCATAATTTTAACTTTCATCGAAAAATCCTTGGCGCTTACATTTTTGATCTAATTTTCTAATGTTTAATTAATTAATGTGCAACTTTTGGCACTGATGAGGTATGACTTCATTCTCAATTATATTTTATCTAAATCTGTAGTTCCGAGACATGGGTCACAAAAGTTGATTTCTAGACATTTTTTATGCTCGGCCCACAGCCTACAGTATTTATGGAAGGTTTTAGATGTGTTTTCTATGAAGATTGATCAAACTATTCATTTAATGACTAATTTCCTTATTTTTCACTATACATTCTCTATCTGTAATTGCCAACATAGAAACATAGAAAATAGGTGCAGGAGGAGGCCATTCGGCCGTTTGAGCCAGCACCGCCTTTCATTGTGATCATGGCTGATCGTCCCCTATCAGTAACCCATGCCTGCCTTCTCCCCATATCCCTTGACTCCACTAGCCCCTAGAGCTCTATCTAACTCTCTCTTAAATCCATCCAGTGACTAGGCCTCCACTGCCCTCTGTGGCAGGGAATTCCATAAATTCACAACTCTCTGGGTGAAAAAGTGTTTTCTCACCTCAGTCTTAAATGACCTCCCCTTTATTCTAAGACTGTGGCCCCTGGTTCTGGACTCGCAACATTTTCCATCACTGTTTTTACTTACCCATTCTTTAGCAAGTCATCGCAACATGACAAGTCCTGTACTCAATGCCCTGACCAATGAAGGTAAGCATCGCCAAACCTCTTTCACCACTCTGACTACATGCATTGCCACTTTCAAGAGTCTATGGACCTGTACACCCAGATCTCTCTGTTCTATAACACTCTCCAGGGTCCTGCCATTTACTATCAAGACGTATCCTGGTTTATCTCAATATCTCATACTTGTTTGAATTTAATTCCCTGCAATTCCTCTGCCCTTGGTAATCTTATGTAACTATCTTCATAGTCCACTACACCACCAATCTTGATGTCATCCACAAAGCTACTAAAACTGTTAAAAACACTGTAATCCAAATTGTAAATATGGATGAATAACACAGTGGACCCAGTTCCGATCCCTATGGCATGCTACTAGCCACAGGCCACTGTTTTGAATAACAACCTTCGACTCCACCCTCTGGCTCCATCCGCCAAGCCAATTTTGTATCTATTTGGTATTGGTTTATTATTGTCACATGCAGATTGAGTGAAAAAACTATTGACCATTGTTCAATAGATTGACCAATCCTATATTAATCCCATGTTTTATTCTTCCCATATTCTGATCAACTCCCCACTTACGTTCAGTTATACACAGTAGCGAATTAATCTACCAACCTTCGTCTTTGAGATATGGGAGGAAACCGAAGAACCCACAAGAAAACCTCAAGTTTAATTTGGTTTAGACATACAGCATGGAAGCAGGACCTTCAGCCCACCTAGTCCATGCCAACCAGCAATCACCTATACAACAGTTCTATCCAACACACAAGGAACTATTTACAGAAGACAGTTAACCTACAAACCTGCATGTGGGAGGAAACCAGAGCATCCACAATTGGGTGGTATTGTAGCTAATGAAGATGGTTGTCAGAAATTGCAGCAGGATCTTGATCGGTTGGGCAGGGGGGCTGAGGAATAGTTGATGGAATTTAATGGAGAGAAATGTGAGGTGTTGCATCTTGGGACGTCTAATATGGGCAAGACCTACACAGTGAATGTTGGGCTCTGGGGAGTGTTGAAGAGCAGAGGGATCTAGGTGTGCAGGTATATAGTTCCTTGAAAGTGGTGTCTCGGGTAGATATAGTAGTCAAAAAGGCTTTGGCACATTGGCCTTCATCCGTCAGAGCACTCTTCAGTCAGAGCATCTATGGACATTAGAATTAATTCCAGATTTCCAGCCTTTATGGAAAAAGTGCTTTGAAATAACTCGAGTAAACTACTTGAAGCAGTATCTCAAAACATTTATCAGTCAATAATTATAAAGATGACAAGTATACACAAATAAAATGTGATACTTTGACTTTTCCTCTTGCGGGCGATGGCTGATCTGTGCTATCCATTCTGTCTTATTATTATTTCAGTTTATCATTGGCAGAATCTAACCAGCAAGTAGTTATTTCATTCCTAATGAACAGACTCCTATGTCTGCTTTGCCAATAACCTTGGCAAAACTACAAAATATAATCAAAAGGACATGTTGTGAATTGATTGCAATTGTGCCTGCCACACAGAAAGACTTTCACGGAATTAAATGGACATCCACTGATGACCTTTTAATGAAGTTACAGTGAGACTACTTTGGAAAAAATACTATGTACTTGTAATTACAACCACTGGACTGCCACATGAAAATACCAATCCAACACAGCTGTTCAATTAACTTTAACTTGTAGACACATTAACTTACATGGCAATAATTGATCTTGGATGTATCATTTGTACAGCAATGATCAAAGTGAGTGCTTAGAAAGCATAAGGCAAAAAGAGAGGATGTTGGAGTTCAGAAAGAGATTCACATGATTGGAAAATATCTTGTAAAGGAAACCAAGTTGTGTTTTTTTTGGTTATGAATAACGTTCTCCTTTCAGCTTAGCTCAAATGTAAACACCAAATTTTAATGTTTCAGTCTCATTTTCTGTGATAATATATTTTCAATTTGTTAATTCCATGTATGACCACTATTCTGGAAATTTTTACAACGGGTTAATAAAGTAAATGAATAGAGAGTTACATTATATATAATTACATTAAATCACTTCATAAACTAGCCATATTCTACCAATGATTGTAAAAATAGAAAACATTTCAGTGAAGTTCCTATTGCCTCCTTATTCATTTGTTATACCTGAATAATTGCTAAATATTTTTAAGTTATTACCACTCCAGGGATATGATTGTTCTCTAATCACACTATCAATGCACATTACTCCATTTGAGGAAGTGTAGGTCTCCCAGATTCAATCAAGAAAGAAATATTAACAATGGAAGATGAATTACAGTATTAACAATTGATATATTAACAATTATATTCTTCACCTAATGTGTCTCCCAAAATTTCAATGATAATACCTATGCACAATCAATGAAGAACTATTACACTTGCTGTGATTCAACCATTTCTAAGCAATTACTCAGGGGTTCAATTGAGAGTGACCAGTGCGGTAAACCTTTAAATTAATTAATCAATTAGCCAATAACTAAACTACTCTATTAGCTGTGAATGGATGATAGAAAATGGCCATTTGATTTCTTTTTGATTTGCTTTCTCATATTGGTTTTATCGTTTTAAACAGTTTTTCTCTCTCCCATTTTAACCCTTCCGTGATATTTAGTTTACTGCGTGAGAGTGTGGAAATTAATTCTAATCTAATACAATGTTCAAGCAAGAATTTAGCAAAGGCTTTATTACAACTCAATATCCTACATGCCAAATAATGATGCGCATGAAAAAATGTAGGGCAAACGTAATGAATGAGGATCGCATACATTTCAGGCTAGTGCTCCACGACGTACAGAAATATTAGTGAAAATGAATGGGAGTAGCAGAAATTGTACACGGGTCCATTGTGATTAGAACTTAATGTAATGTTCTAATTGATAATCTTATGCCCCGTCCCACTTAGGAAACCTGAACGGAAACCTCTGGAGACTTTGAGCCCCACCCAAGGTTTCTGTGCGGTTCCCGGAGGTTTTTGTCAGTCTCCCTAATGGTTGAAAAGTGGTTTCCACTTCTTCTATGTTCCGGCGATTATTTAAAAAAATTAAAAACCGGCCGCGACTAAAAATAGGTCGCCGTTTTAAAAATCGGTAATTTTTTAGTCGAAGTCGGTTGCGATTCTATTTGAAGGTGGTTGCCGGAGGTTGCAGGTAGTGGAAGGTAATGCCCCTGTCCCACTTAGGAAACCTGAACGGAAACCTCTGGAGACTTTGCGCCCCACCCAAGGTTTCCATGCGGTTCCCGAAGGTTCCCGGAAGTTTTTTCAATTTTTTTGAAATAATCGCCGGAACATAGAAGAAGTCGAAACCACTTTCGACCATTAGGGAGACTGACAAAAACCTTCGGGAACCGCACGGAAACCAAGGATATTTTTGGCTTCACAAACTCTCCCAGCTAATTATTGATCTTGATGAAGGTAGTGCGGACATTGCTTGTTGATTTGCATTGAAGAATATTATTTTCAAGGCCCATAAGCAACTCTATCTGGGTCTTGTATCACATCCACTCAATAACAGTCTCCAACCCCACTTTGAGCCATGTACCTGTGGTTAATAATCAGGATCATTCCCCAGATATTCTTCTTCCACCAACTCCGCTTGTACCTGACTTTTTACAGACTCTTCATTTTGAATCCCAGGCTCTGAGGCAGCACAAAGACACAGCGGTGAAGTTGCTGCCTTACAACGCCAGAGATCCGGGTTCAATCCTGACTAGGATGCTGTCTGTACAAAGTTGTATGTTTTCCCTGTGATCGCATGGGTTTTCTCTGAGGGCTCCAGTTTCCTCCCACACTCCGAAGATGTACACATTTGTAGGTTAACTGTCTTTGGTAAATTTAGAAATTGCCCCTGGTGTTTGTAGGATAGTGTTAAATTTGCAAAGATTGCAGGTCGGCGTGGACTCGGTGGGCCGAAGAGCCTGGTTCCACGCTGCATCTCTAAACTAAACTAAAATTGATTTCCTTGCTGTTTTTCCGCTAACACCTGCTAATGACTACAGTTTGTCAGATTACGTAATATTAATTTGATGTGTACGCAAAGGAAACCAAACTGATGCAGACATCATAATTTCATCATGATGAGACCAATGACATGTTCAGTTATTATTTAGTGGCTCCCAGTATATCTGCATTCAGCTGCAATGGTGGGAGAGCACATTGTTCCAGGACCAAAGGGTAAGCCTTTGCTCTTTAGAACCCATCCTTCCATACAATACCGGTCACTGAAAATGTGCTAATTGCCTCAGGAGGAAAACCTCTTAGAAACATAGAAACATAGAGAATAGGTGCAGGAGTAGGCCATTTGGCCCGTCAAACCAACACCGCTATTCATCATGTGTAAGAACTGCAGATGCTGGTTAAAATCGAAGGTAGACACAAAATGCTGGAGTAATTCAGAGGGACAGGCAGCATCTCTGGAGAGAAGGAATGGGTGATGTTTCGGGTCGAGAACCTTCTTCAGACTGATGTTAGTGGTGGGGGTGGGACAAAGATATAATGTAGGCAGAGGCAGTAAGACTGGTGGGAGAACTGGGAAGGGGAGGGGATGGAGAGAGGAAGAAAGGGCTAGCTGAAGTTAGAAGTTCATACAGCTGGGGTGTAAACTACAAAAGCGAAATATGAGGTGTTGCTGCTCCAATTTGCGCTGAGCCTCACTCTGACAATGGAGGAGGCCCAGGACTGGAAGGTCAAATTGGGAATGGGAGGGGAAGTTGAAGTGCTGAGCAACCGGGAGATCAAGTAGGTTAAGATGGACTGAGCAGAGGTGTTCAGCGAAACGATCGCCGATAAGGAATGTGGCCATCTGGGTCAACATCTCTGTCATTGTCATATTTCTAATGTAAAATTGAGTCCTCAATATGGAACGCCTCATCTTGGGAGCAGATGCAGCACAGATGGAGAAATTGAGAGTATGGGATAGTACTGTTATAAGGGGCAGAGTGGGATGAAGTAACTGGGAGTCAATAGGTGTATAATAGACATCAGTGGATAGTCTGTTTCCTGTGATGGTGACAGAGAGACCAAGAAAGGGAGGCACAGTGGTAGAGTTGCTGCCTTATGCACCTGTTCCACTTAGGAAACCTGAACGGAAACCTCTTGAGACTTTGCGCCCCACCCAAGGTTTACGTGCGGTTCCCGGAAGTGCCCGGAGGTTTTTGTCAGTCTCCCTAATGGTCGAAAGTGGTTTCCACTTCTTCTATGTTCTGCTGATTATTTTAAAAAATTCAAAACCGGCCGCGACTAAAAATAGGTTGCCGTTTTAAAAATCGGCAATTTTTTAGTCGAAGCCGGTTGCGATGCTAGTTGAAGGTGGTCGTCGGAGGTTGCAGGTAGTGGAAGGTAAGAACTTTTTTTCACCCAGTTTTATTCTACCAGAGAGGTCTTACCTTCCACATCAGACAGCTTTCAGAAATTCTCCGTGAATACCTTCAGTAATACTTGAAGGTCAAAACACAATTGGTGACACATCGTGTTAATACAATGTTAATTGAGACATTTAACAAGCGCTTAACAGTTACACCCCCATCCACTATTAAGGGATTGGTCAGGCTAGAGGCAGGAAAAATGTTCCCCATGTTGGGGGAGTCCAGAACCAGGGGTCACAGTTTAAGAATAAGGGATATGCCATTTACGACTGAGATGAGGAAAAACTTTTTCACCCAGAGAGTTATAAATCTGTGGAATTCTCTGGCACAGAAGGCAGTGGAAGCCAATTCACTGGATGTTTTCAAGAGAGAGTTAAATATAGCTCTTAGGGCTAATGGAAGGGATATGGGGAAAAAGCAGGAACGGGTTCCAGATTGCGGATGATCATCCATGATCACATTGAATGGCAGTGCTAGCTCGAAGGGCCAAATTGCCTACTTCTGCACCTATTTTCTATGTTTCTATGAATCATTGTGGAAGGCTCTCCATATACTATTCTCTTCTCCATATACCTATGGTTATCCAAAACCTTGCTGCCATCTATGTGGTCTAAGTGATAAATATTGCACTTCCTTTTGTCAGACCATGGAAGTTTCTTCTCCAGCAAGTCTGTCATTTCGTAGTCCTAATTCACCTTAATAAGATAATAGTTTAGTTTAGAGATACAGCTTTGAAACAGGCCCACTGAGTCCACGCCAATCAATGATCACCCCGACAGTAGCTCTATGTTATCCCAGTTTTTCATCCCACACTCTAGGGGAAATATACCTATATAGGGCCAATTAGTATTAGGGCCAATTAACCTACAAACCTGCATGTCTTTGGAGAAAACCCTCACGGTCACAGGGAGAATGTACAAACTCCATACAGACAGCACTCATAGTCAGGATCCAACCCGGGCCTCTGGCGTTGTCAGGCAGCAACTCTACTGATGTGACATTGTGCCGCCCTGTTGTTAGAGTGTGCAGAGTGAAACAGATTCAATATTTTAGGCTGAGGGATTTTCAAGAGTACTTGGGACTAAAGACAACACATGCAGAGGAATGGGGAGTATCTGATAGTGTGGAGATGAAGGTTGTCCACGTGCAATTACTTTTGCTGCCTTCAGTTGGAGCGAGAGAAAAGAAACAGAAATAAGTATTTGAATTACAAAATGCAGAGCACAGCAGTTGCTGGGGATCTGAAACAAGTGATCAGCCATGATCATATTGAATGGCGGTGCTGGCTCGAAGGGCAGAATGGCCTACTCCTATTTTCTATGTTTCTAAATGCAAGTTTATGTAAATCGCCGATTGAATAAGTCAGGGAGTTTATGTGATGCCAGGAGAATGTCGGGGTCAATATCACCTAGAAATAATGTATTTTGGAGAGCTCAACATTGCATCAAGATTCCTGGATGAATTTTCCAGAGCTGGTCGTGAAATTGACTGAGAGGTGCAGGTGGACAGCAGAAACCACACGACCAACTTCTAATTTAAAAGAGTCATAACCCTTGGCAGTTGCAACAGTAGTTAATGACTTTCCTGACACAACCATAGTTGGAGCATCATACAGCTGACAGCAAAAGACTTCAAAGAGCCTCAGAGTATCATGTCTGCAATAAAGATTGTAGTAAATGCCTACTATGTTCTGTGTGCTGAAGCAAAGCAAGAGTTTCATAGTCCTATCAGGGACACATGACAATAAACTCACTTGAACTTGAAGATTCTCGAGTGCATTTATGATTGGGATTGGAATGTAAAGTTAGGTCTGAGAGATGTTCAATAAACAAAAGGTCATACACAGCACATTTCTTTGATAATATTTGTGAGCTATTCTGAACTACAAAATATTCAAAGGGTCTGAGATTGTTTTCATCTAGAAAACAGATGGGACTCAAGAGAGAATGATGGCCAGTAATCCAATAGAGGTCGCTGAATGGCCGGCAGTGGGAAGAAGACTGAACAAAAACCATACAAGCTTCTGCTGAACAGTACTAGTCAAAATACCAAGCCAACCATTTGTCTGACTTGTGTTAGTAATCCTGCAGTTGTTCCAGGTTGCATTATCACTGTGCAGTGTGTGGTAACTTTAACAATTGTGAGGTAAAGGTTTATGAGAATATTCCCTCACTAATATGGTTTTCTGTCAAATCTGAAGAAAGTCCCAGGAGATAAACCACACCAACACTTGTTTTTTTTAACATGACACACAAATTCCCCAGCTATCTTCAGTCCTAGTCCAAAAGTCCATTCATAAGGCCTTCATTACATCTCTTTCTAAAAATGAATCATAATCTTTATCTTGCATTTAAGGCCAAGATAGATTTTGGATCTTATATCCGTGCAAATACCAAGATTATCCACTAATGCCTGCGTAATATTTTCTATGACTATTCAAATGCTTATTCATTTCCCTTATTCTATTCTCCATATACCTATGGTTATCCAAAACCTTGCTGCCTTCCTTGTCGTAGTAAGTTCTCAGCATGTTTGCTGGCCTATGATAGCAATCACATTGCACAGTTCCTCAATTATGAGCTTTTTTAATTATCTTCTAAAATTGCATCATCATCTCCAATTATCCCATTCATTGCCACAAGACCCCAAGTTCCCCCTAAACCTCATCCTTTCTCAAAGATGCTCCACAAAGCCAATCACTTTAACCAAAGGTTTTGGTCACCTACCATAATGTCTTCTTATGGATTAGCTCTTCTGACCCTATCTCGGGATACTATTCGAACATTATCTTGTACTATATGTTTTCAAGAGAGAGTTAGATTTAGCTCTTAGAGCTAAGGGAATCAAGGGATATTGGGGGAAAAGCCAGAACGGGTTACTGACTTTGGATGATCAGCCATGATCATATTGAATGGCAGTGCTGGCTCAAAGGGCTGAATGGCCAACTCCTGCACCTATTTTCCATGTTTCTATATAAATGCAGGTTACCTGTAAATGCTGTTGGGTTACCAAATCACTGCTAATCTTTCTACTGAAAAATAAATATCACCAGTTCATAAGTGTAACATGTTATATGCAGGGCTATGTTCCTATTTATCTGATGCAGCAGAGGGATAGAGAGGTAGGGTCTAAATAACTATAATATTTGTATTCAGATATTTTACCACATGGTTAACCTAAACAAATAAATCGGTGTTGGAAAATCCCCTGCCTAACTGTATGTATATTTTACCCAATTCATTGAGTTAATTTCCCTGCATGACTAGATTAAGTGCTTTAATAAATCTCACACGAACCTGCAATGTATTACTTAATGAATTAGGCATTAATTATTTTCTTAGTTTCCTTATTCCAAAAGAAATGATCATTAGTCTGTATTTTGACATCAGCGGCAAAGCAGAAGACTCATCACTGGCCTCAAAAGAAACCTGCCCAAAAGTGACCTGGCAATCTCTGTAGATTGGGTTTCACCTTACGCCATGTTGATTGCTATCATGCATAATCTTCAAGGGACCAAGTATCCACCAACTAATACATCAAACTAACTGAGCGATCAAGCAATTGCGCGCAGCAATGCAGGAAGTAAAATCCCCAAAGTTTAACTAACACTTTAAATGTTTTAACAACTGAAATAAAAATGAAAACATAAAAATATAAAATAATTATTTTATTGTTTTCATTACACGTAACACTGACTCATTTGTCTGAGGGAATGACAATGGGTATATGTAAATTTGCTCTTTATTTGCAGATTAACATTGCTAGGCAGTAATTATGGCTCAGTACATTGCCAAAACCTTTCATTATGTTTCATTCAAATCATATTTCTAGGATTCTTTTCTTTTTCTCCAACTAGAATAGTTTGTGAATACCTTTAGATCTTGGTAGTTCCCCAAAGGAATCTCTGCAGATTAAGCTGGGAAAATGCTGCAAAGTAACACTCCCTGTGGAATAGAGTATCACTGACAACAATTTCTGTAATTCCATGTTTAACTGCAACAGTATACTGCAGCAGTTGTTGTCAAATTTACTCCATCTCAAAAGCTGGGGCACACAACCTCACAAATCCCAAGTCATTTTTATTATAGGCACCATAAGTCACCCTCTAAAATTAGGAGAAACACAAAATTAGATGGCATTTTACAAATAATTACAGCTAGTTCTGCTAGGATGCAATTGTCGCATTCCAACCAAAACCTTGTGTTAGAGAAATGGCATTATAAAAACAATTGTGTCAATGGGAAAAGCGGGGTGGGGGGTTGGGTTTAGAGAAATTCCGACTTGCAATAACAAAGTTATTCATCCCCCACAGGATTTTCAAAAATGGGGGACTTTTTAATAACTATGTTAATTTCTGTTATTGCAACCTGAAAATATTAAAGGCTGTATGTTTCATTGTTTAATAGATTAGCATAGTACAAGTACCAATAGAAGTGCTAGCACAGTAGGAAAGGACATTGCAGTGGCACAGCGGTAGAGATGCTGCCTTACAGCGCCAGAGACCCAGGTTCGATCCTGGTTATGGCAGTCTATATGGAGTTTTTACGTTCTCCCTGTGATTGCATAGGTTTTCCCCGGGTGCTCCGATTTCCTCCCACATTCTGAAAACATGCAGGTTTGTAGGTTAATTGGCTTATGTAAATTGCCCCTAGTGTGTTGGATAGAACTAGGATACGTTGATCATTGGTCGCCGTGGACTCAAGGTCCGAATGGTCTGTTTCCACACTGTATCTCTAAATTAAACTAAACGTGATTATTTGCCAATTTCAACTGACTCACGCAGTGAAAGTAGCAGCTGTGTTCTGAAGTGACAAGGCTGTCTAATTTCTGAAGAGAGGTTACATGGAAGCATGTTTTATCCAAGACAGCTTTTTTCTACTTGCCAATTTCCAAAGTAACTTTTAAGTGGTTCTCTAGTTCACGATTGAAATCACATTAGAACCAATTAGGCCATAAAATCCAAATAGTGCTCCCTAATGAATCGATCATGTTGTATCCAATTCACATTCTGGAAACAGCTACCTGTAATGAAATTTGTTTTTGACAAATAATTTCATTTGCATACAACCATGATACAGTCACAGAAATGATACTTAATCACTTCTATGAAGGTAAAGTAAATTATTTAATGGCCTTTAAATGGGGAAAAATAAAACTCTTCTATTTCTAGAGCGAGTTATCTTTGCAACAAATAACTGAGCAGAAAATAAGAATTCTGACAACATACAGCACACAGAAGAATGTAGATGGTTAGTGAGGTGAAATCTAATTCTTCGTCTTAAATTTGTCTGCTGGGGTCTTTGGCAGAACGCAGGGGTTTTGGGAAAGAAGGTTCCAAAATGTCACTGGGAACATTGCTACTAGCATTGGTTAGTCAGCAATGCATTTGGACATGTAACAAATAAGCAATGTATTGTTCATCCAAATCAACCAGAGCATTAATTTTCTCAATGAGTTCATTAGTCAGCAAATAACCAGCCCATCCTTTTATTGCTGGACTGGATTCCCTAAAGGTACCTGGCCAACAGTTATCAGTTGAAGTACTTTGTGTCATGTCATCGGATTTGGCCTTTTAAGGCTGAGATGACTTTTATACTTGGAGTGTCTAGCTTCTCAGCGATATAGTTCACATAGAAGATGAATATGTGAATAGTTCACATATTCGTCAGTTCGCGTATATGATACATTGAAACATATAAGATTGTTAAGGGTTTGGGCACGCTAGAGGCAGGGAACATGTTACCGATGTTGGGGGAGTCCAGAACCAGGGGTCACAGTTTAAGAATAAGGAGTAAGCCATTTAGTACGGAGACGAGGAAACACTTTTTCTCACAGAGAGCGGTGAGTCTGTGAATTCTCTGACTCAGAGGGCGGTGGAGGCAGGTTCTCTGGATGCTTTCAAGAGAGAGCTGATAGGGCTCTTAAAAATAATGGAGTCAGGGGATATGGGGAGAAGGCAGGAACGGGGTACTGATTGGGGATGATCAGCCATGATCACATTGAATGGCGGTGCTGGCTCGAAGAACCGAATGGCCTACTCCTGCCCCTATTGTCTATTGTCATGTTATACGCCAATTAGTATATTGAGCCACAAAGTTCATCCTTTGCAGTAAACTTTGCCATTGTATCAGAATAATATGGGGAGAAGGCAGGAGAATGGAGTTAGGAGGGAGAGATAGATCAGCCATGATTGAATGGCGGAGTAGACGATGGGCCGAATGGCCTAATTCTACTCCTATCGCATGACCTTATGACCTAATAAGCAAAAATGCAAGGGAAGGCAAATACATGCAGGTACTAGAAATATAACTGTAGCATAGTTGTAGTATAATATGAAATGCAAACTGTGCTGATAGTACATAGGGCAGAGAATGAAAGCTCAATTGAGCTTCCACATGTACATCATATAAACATCCCCCATGTCTGCAGAACACACAAAGTAATGTCAACTATTTTTAAAAAATGATATATCAGTTTAGAAACTGCTTTACAAATATACAGCGTATTGTATGGGCAGAGGAGAGGAAATCTTGTCTGAAATTTGCACTTGACCTACTTAAGTGAAGAAAAAAACTACAGTGTTTTTACGTTAATTGGAGGCAGAAGCCATTGGAATTAACCATGTTGAATTGGAAATGAAACAGTTTTGGAGAGTTCTAAGCATTTCTGCATGACACTTTCTACTTGTTGACAAAATCAATGCTTTTAGTATGGATCCATTGGGACTTCAGTTTGACCAAGGGAAATAAGAAGAATAAAAACAAAAACTCTCTTTCACACTACAATCTTTAAGCAAGGTATAAGTGCGAAATTACATAATTATTGCATTAGGAGAATCCACTGAGATTACTAGCACAGCATCTTTTATGATATGTTTTCATGTAGACATTTTTTTCCCCAAATCCACAATGCTACATACCGGCAACATAGCCATAATATTATTTCTCTACATGATGTATTTGCATCCAATGGTGCCCTACATAACTCAATGTCAACTGTAGCCCAGTGGTTTTAGTGCAAAGATGGACACAAAATGCTGGAGTCAAGGGCCTGTCCCACTTGGGCGTCATTTGCTCGTCATTTAAGTGACTGGCCAGTAGTGATTGACGTGCGACTGTCACGCGCTAATCACGCGTCAACATGCATCAGCACAGCCATCTGGTGTGCGTGACCTAATTAGAATACCCTGCTTCCCTATTCTGCATCATGACCACCATGGAAGAACTACAGATTTTACTGCTACAGCAACAACAGAGACTTCTGTTAGCAGCAGCCCTCATACATACAGATCAGCCAGGCAGGAGTACAACAAGAAAGGCTAGCAAGAAACCCAAGAAGAGTCTGTATGGACGAGGTTAGAGGTTTCATGATGCGTAAAAGGCGGGCCGACTGCGTATAGGCGTCGCATATTTATGGATGTTGACGCGCGGTGACGTAACCATGCGTCACCATGCGATACATGTGTGACGTCGGGATGTCAGCATTCGATGCCAATGCATTAGTGTACCTAGCCAATGCGTCAGCGTGCGTAAGCGATACCTCATGCAGGTGGCATGCAAGGATTTCGGTACACTACAAAATCCTGGAGCGCCGCGCGATACCACGCGCCATTACATGCGATTTTATGCCTCACCATGTGCTATGCGTGCGTCAACCACGCGCCCCCCACGCATCACGACGCATCGACCAATATTCTACATGACGCGTAAATGAGGCGCAAATGATGCCCAAGTGGGACATGCCCTTAACTCAGTGGATGAGGAGTAACTCACCCTTCTTCGGTCCCAACCCAAAGTATCACTTGTTGATTTTCTCCAGAGATGCCACCTGACCCTCTGAGTTATTCCAGCATTTTGCATCTATTTTGGTATAAACCAGCATCTACTGTTCACTTTTATTACATTTTATGTTATTGCACATTTGCCGTAGGGTAACTCTAGTTTTAAAGTCCCTTGATCTTAATGGACAATTTCTTCCACATCTCTAGTTTAGATTTTTAATTTATTTTAATTTATTTTTTTCATGTGCTCCGAGATATAGCGAAAAGTTTTTTTGGTGCATGCTATCCAGTTGATGAAAAACTGTACATGATTACAAACAAACCATCCATAGTGCACAGATATAGGACAAAGGTCCAATGAAGCCTTATAAAGAATAGTTCAAAGGTCACCAATGTGGTCGATGTGAGGTCAGGTCTTCATCCTAGCTGCAGAGTTAGTCACCTGAGGCTAGAGGGGTTAAATTCGCTCTTATTATTATAGTCCTCTCAGAAAAAGAGCTGCTGAGACAGTTCTGTTGCCTGATAACTGCCAGGAAGAATCTGTCCCTAAATCTGGAGGAATGAGTTTTCAAACTTCTCTACTAGAGGAGAGAAGAGGGAGTGACCAGGGTGAGACTGGTCATTGATTATGCTGATGGCCTTGCCAAGGCAGCGTAAAGTGTAGATGGAGTCCATGATGGTCTGTATGATGGTCTGGGCTACATCTATGTCGGGTTTCAGACAATTTCATTCACACCATGATATTCTTTTAAATCTGTTCTTACCTCATTCTCCCCCCAGATTCTATTACATACTTACTTGGGGGTAATCTATAGTAACAAAATGTTGTAGGACTTCATCAGTTTCTGGGAAGCTTTTGTTGTGGAGAGTAGAAAAGCATGTTATGAGTTTATTAGTAATTTGAACCATCATAAAGTGATTCAACAAGCTGGTTATGGCATACATTAAGGGTTTAGAGTTTAGAGATACAGCGTGGAAACAGGCCCTCTGGTCCACTGAGTCCGTGCCGACCTATGATCACCCATACACTAGCACTATCCTACACACTAGGGACAATTTACAATTTTTACCGAAGCCGATTAACCTACAAACCTGTCCATCTTTGGAGTGTGGGAGGAAACCAGAACACCCGGAGAAAACCCACACAGGTCACGGGGAGAACATACAAACTCCGTACAGACAACACCCATAGTCAGGATTGAACTCGGGTCTCTGGCGCTGTGAGGCAACAGCTCTACCACAGTGCCACTGTGCTCAGGGTCTTCTACCTGAAACATTTAGCTCTGTTTCTCTTACCACAGATGCAACCAGAACTGGTGCATATTCCCAGCACCTTTGTTCTTATATTAAATTTGCAGCATTTGCCATCTCTTTTTTTAAAACTGAGAAAATTTACTAGAATTGCATCCCTGGCGAGATATTTCACTAACGATGAGAAACATTAAAAAAAAAAATAGGCTCTTCTCTTTGGAACTGTGAAGTTTAAATGAAGATTTAATAAAAAGGTATTTTAAAAAAAAACCCTGAGGAAATGAGGAAAAATTATTTTGCCAGACAGAAGAGCCAGTAATCAATGCATACAGTTTTGAAATACATTGCAATAGTATCAAAGAAGGAAATTAAATTTGTGGGGGAAAACTGTATAATCTGGAGCGTACTTCTTGAATGAATAATCGAATCAGATATAATAACAACTTTCAACGTTGAATTAGCGATGTAATTAAAAGAATCATATACTACCAGTCTATGTGTAAGGAATAGAGAATAGAACAGATTGTATAGCTTTGTCATTAAGATGACACAGCCATTCTATATTCTTTATTCTGAGTTTAAATTTTATTTTAAGTATGACCCTACATTTTTCGTATTTTACTAGTTTTTAAATATTTTCCACCATTAAATAAGCCAGTTTCACCTCCAGTTACATACTCATCTACACCCACTGCTGGAAAACGCAGGCTGATTTCATTATTTGTCATCTGAAAGTGTAAAAGGCATAGTTATCCCACCCTCAGTTTGCTTTGCTTTTATTTTTTCTTCAGTGCCGTAATCAGTGCCGTAATCCAAGGCAATTTAGTTCCTCTTGCCTCAGGCATGGTTAGGCTAGGCATGGTTCGGCTGGGCTAGGCATGGTTTGGTTAGGCTAGGCATGATTCGTTCATAAGTGATCGGAGAGGATTAGACCATTCTGCCCATCAGGTCTACTCCACAATTCAATCACGGCTGATCTATCTTTCCCTCCTAACCCCAATCTCCTGCCTTCTCCCCATAACCTCTGACACCCATACTAATCAAGAATCTAGCTATCTCTGCGTTAAAGATATCCATTGACTTGGTCTCCACAGCCTTCTGTGGCAATAATTTCACCCCTGACTGGATAGATTTGGCTTGTACTCGCTAGAATTTAGAAGATTGAGGGGGGATCATATAGAAACTTACAAAATTCCTAAGGGGTTGGACAGGTTAGATGCAGGAAGATTGTTCCCGATGTTGGGGAAGTCCAGAACAAGGGGTCACAGTTTAAGGATAAGGGGGAAGCCTCTTAGGACTGAGATGAGAAAATTGTTTTTCACACAATCTGTGGAATTATCTGCCACAGAAAGTAGTTGAGGCCAGTTCATTGGCTATATTTAAGATGGAGTTAGATGTGGCCCTTGTGGCTAAAGGGATCAATGGGTATGGAGAGAAGGCAGGTACAGGATACTGAGTTGGATGATCAGCCATGATCATATTGAATGGCGGTGCAGGCTCAAAGGGCCGAATGGCCTACTCCTGCACCTATTTTCTATGTTTCTATGTTTCTAAATGAATTTCTCCTCATCTTCTTCCTAAAGAAACATTCTTTAATTCTGAGGCCTGGCATGGTAAGGCCATTTCGCCTCATCTGATTAAACAGGTTAAATTAGATTAGATTACCTTATGTTAGATTGCTCATGTGCAACATAGATAAATATTTGTCAATTTCTCACTTGATTCCTTCATAACATATTTTTTCTTAATCCAATATGCAATTTCTGCAAAATTTAGGCAGCAGTATAGTTTTGCAATTCAATATTCCATTCGACATAATGCACTACTGTAAATCACAAAATTATACGACAACGTTTGCACTGTATATTTGCTGATTTTAGTAACACAGCCTAAAACAGCCAATGGCATTTCCAGTAACCCTTGAAAGGAAAAGTAGAAAAAAAACATCAAGGCCTGGCATGAATGAGATCGTGCAGATCTCAATCCATAAGTTGCTGATTTAGCAGTAAGCAATATTTCCAACAGTGAGGTTAAAAAAAATTGAAAACATAATTTATCCACACTGTAATTTATGCATGGCAGCATGAATGTGTGCTCATGATTGAAATTTGCTTTGTCACACAAATCTAGCCAGCGGTGATTAATTTTTTAAAAATGTCAAAAGCATGGTCTCAAATAAATCGCAGATGAAGCCAGCCTCCTTAAAAATGTAATAAACAGCAAGATATCGGAGACTAGAAGACTTCCTATTAGCATATTTTCTGGACTTACATGCAAAGTTAAGTCAACGAAACTCTAGCCTACCTGTTCTTATTTGCAAGGTGCAATCTGCATTACCTTTGTGCATTGTGCTTATTGTTGTTGAAAGGGTAGATTATTATGTTTCACCTTACCCCTTTCCCTTTAAAGTAACGTTGACTCTTCAAGTTTATTTTGAATGGGAATTGAAAGTGTTCCTGTTTCAGTCAGTAAGAATGCAAAATCCTCCATTTGAAGAATATTGATGAAATTGATCTCCTAACAAGCGGAACTGGAGAAATAATCTTGTTAAGAATGGTAATTTTAATTATAAACAATGAGAAGCAGACATTGATGAAATGAAATGGTTCTAGTGCCTCTGCACCGATAGAATTGCCATCTAGAAATCAACAAGCCTGTGCTACTATAAAATACAGCAACTGATGTTCTAGAATTTTGGTGTGTTATCTATTGGTATCAGAGAGACATTTGTGCAAAACATTGTCTCAGGTGATTAAACAGGTTAGATTAGATTAGATAGACACAAAGTGCTGGAGTAACTCAATGGGTCAGGCAACATCTCTGGAGAAAATGGATAGGTGACATTTTGGGTCGAAATGCTTCTTCAGGCACCTATCGATTTTCTCCAGAGATGCTACCTGGCCCGTTGTGTTACTCCAGTACTTTGTGTCTATCTTTGGAATAAACCACCATCTGCAGTTCATTTTTATTAGATTAGGTTACATTGGGTTAGATTACTCTAGCCTCTCTTGCCTCAGGTGACTAAATAGGTTAGGCTGCCCCTCTTGACTCAGGTTATTAAACAGGTTAGGTTAGATTACCTCAGGTTAGATTTCTCTAGCCCCTCTAGATGGCTAGCATATATAATGAGATAGAACATGTATTGTTTATGATTAGAAAAAAACTCAATAGTCTTATTATGGTAATTGCCACCATTTAGTACATGATTTCTGGCAAATGTAGTACATATAATCATTGTATTATATGTACTACATATTTGACTCCATGAACCTCGGAACGAGTATTCATGAAATTGTATTAACTAATCATTAACAAACCATTAAATATCATTAACATTATTAACAAAGAAATATCAAAAGCACAATGCTATATTAATACCATTCACAAATAATTCAATAATCCATTTCTCCTTTATTTAGATTATGGTCAGTTCATTCACTAAGCGAAAGATGTCCAATTATATGGGTGCAAACCCCTTTAATGGACTGAATTTTGGTGAAGGTATTTAAAACAAGTAATTTCAGCAAAATAATCCAGACCACACTAAAATATTACTTCTCAATGAATGAGAAGAGGGATTTTTGTTTTCTTCTCCCCCCCCCCCCCCCTTATTATAGACTATCCCTTTCAATTAACTGAAACATAAAAGTTTTATCAACCCAGTAATTGGAAAGCTCCTAATATAACTGCATTCTCAAGTAGTTTCAAATTCTTCACCATCCACAGAAATAAAATGTGACCAAAAGGTCAAACTCAAACACTTATAAGAGGAATTTAATAATTCCTCTAATACAAGAGGCATTTTTGTTCAGTGACAAAAGTGATTTTCAAAATATCGTCGGTGAATACATCCATTTTTGCTAGAAATAATTTTCTTAGTGTTTAATAGATCAGCGCGGCACCTAAAGTAACAAAACTTTACTGTGAATCCAGGCAAGAGATCGGAATGTAATATCTTTTTACATTCCACACCTAAGGCATGGCCTTTTAAAAATATTAACTTAGTCACCAAAGTCATCACACACCTGAAATAAAAATCTGCCATTATCTATCTAGACTGCGAATACAGGCACTCTGCGAATTAGGTAATAGGTGCCTTGCGTACAGCCGCACTTGCGCAAGCAAATCTTTAAGCCCACAACAGTGGTGTGCAGCAGTGGTACGTTTCATAATCTGCTGTCCAATGCCAGGCCAAGGAGTACACAGACATGAGATGAGAGAATTAAAGAAGCCTTTGCTGACAAAAGGAAATGTAAAGCAGCACCTTGACAAAGCAACAAATCTATTTATTTTTCCAAACCTAAACATTTTCTTCAAAGTTATATACAAAACAAAAATGGTGTGAAAACTCTTCCGACATTCTCAGGGTTTATACATGCAGGGTTATGTCTCGGTGGTCTTGTGGAGAGTGTGCACTTGCCATCACATGTGGCTGTTTCCGCAAGCCAGGGAGCTGTTTCGTGGGTGCTCCCACGTGTTCTCCGCATCAAATATTAAATTTACACGTGAATGGTAAAGGGCCTGTCACACTAGCGCGCGATTAGACGCGACAAGCGCGACAAATTCGGACGCGGGGGTCGCGTGGGGGTCAGGCGATCCCGGTGCGAGTGAAGGGCCTGTCCCACTAGCGCGCGATTACACGCGCGACGTCCGAAGGAAGGACGTTATTTTTCATCACGTGACGATGCGCATGAGCATGCGCGTTGCACGACGTCGGGCAGTGACGTCATCACGCAACGCCACGCTGAAGACACACAACGTCAAAACGTCATCACGTTAATCACGTTCTGCGCGACAGGATTTTGCCGCGCGTAATTTTTAAGCAGTGTCGGTTTTTGGACACTACGCGCGATGTCGACACCAGCTCCACACGAGTCCGCGCAACTCCACGAGACTCCGGCGATCACAGTGGGACAGGGTCACGCGAGGCCGGACGACTAAAGCGACCACGGTAGGTCGCGCTTGTCGCGTCTAATCGCGCGCTAGTGTGACAGGCCCTTTACACTTATGTTTCCGACCTCCGTAACATCTGACTTAAAAGGTCCACGTGACGTACCCCTTACGCAAGTCGGGAAGCATCTGTATTGGTGTAAAAGAACAACATGGGCTTTTTCTACCTCTGCCCCCCCCCCCCCCCCCCGCCCCTTGCCCACCCACCCCAATATTGTTGTAGGACAATGTGAAGGAGGATGTGGTCTAATCGTGTGTTGAAAACATGCAATCCGTCACGTAGTGATCTGCTTAACCTATTCATAGGCAATGTCTATTCCAAAAGAGGGTCAAGATCCATCCTAAATTAGCCAGTCACCTTTTAGGCCAAACCTTTGACAAAATGCTACACTTCCACAGTTAATTTTCCATCAAAAAAATCCTCGGCAGCTTGCTCTGCAGGCAATAATCTGACATTTGGTCGTTCATATTGATGTCAATAAGTTACAAGAATATATTTTAATTTTTTTTTAGAGATACAGCACGGAAACAGGCCCTTCGGCCCACCAAGTCCACACCAACCAGCAATCCCCGCACATTATCACTACCCTACACACACGGGGGACAATTTACACTTAAACCAAGCCAATTAACCTAAAAATCTGTACGTCTTTGGAGTGTGGGCGGAAACCAAACATCTCAGAGAAAACCCACGTGGTCACAGGCAGAACATACAAACTCCGTACAGACAGCACCCGTCGTCGGGATTGAATTCGGGTCTCTAGGTCTGCAAATGCTGTCCAACTCTACCACTGTGCCACCGTGTCGCCCAATATGTTTGTAATTTAGTGGTCACAACCAAAAGCAATGATAGGAAAAGAGACTAACTTTGAAAATGCTTTTGTAACCTTATTGAGACCTGTTTGTGACTATTCATAACATCAGAAAGAAAGATGTGCTTTGAGAGATAGGAGGCCAACCAGGCAAATGACATTATGCACGGCAATTGCAAATGTGTTAGACAAATAACATGAAGGCATATACAGATTTATCTTAGTCAATCTTCAAGGAAAATCATGCTTTATTATTTAGCTTATTTAAATGAAAACTATGTTAACTGCAGAAATGCAGCTTTTTGTAGTTGAAAAACAAAGGACATCTGAGGCCTTCCAGAGCGATGCATGAAGACTGATGCCAATCCACCTTCTTTCAAATTCAAAGGGCCTATAGCAGATGAAATTTCAATGTCAATACTGACGTCTATTACAAACCCACTGACTCCTACAAATATCTTACTACACTTTTTTCCCACTCTGATTCTTGCAAAGACTCTATCCCCTACTCCCAATTCCTCCGTCTACGCCGCATATGCGCCCAAGATGAGGTGTTTCATATCAGGATATCCAAGATGTCCTCATTCTTTGAGGAATGGGGGTTCCCCTCTCCCATCATACATGAGGCCGTCACTTGTGTCTTCTCATTACCCCGTAGCTTTGCCCTTGCTCCCCCTAGTCTCAACAGGGACAGAGATCCCCTCTATTCACTGGAGTTTAGAAGGATGAGGGGGGGATCTTATAGAAACATATAAAATTATAAAAGGACTAGACAAGCTAGATGCAGGAAAAATGTTCCCAATGTTGGGCAAGTCCAGAACCAGGGGCCACAGTCTTAGAAAAAAGGGGAGGTAATTTAAGACTGAGGTGAGAAAAACCTTTTTCACCCAGAGAGTTGTGAATTTATGGAATTCCCTGCCACAGAGGGCAGTGGAGGCCAAATCACTGGATGGATTTAAGAGAGAGTTGGATAGAGCTCTAGGGGCTAGTGGAATGAAGGGATATGGTGAGAAGGCAGGCAAGGGTTATTGATAGAGGGTGATCAGCCATCATCACAATGAATGGTGGTGCTGGTGAAATTAAAGTCACATAAAAAGTCCAGGATTCGGGATGTGCAATGGTTGGGAAGGAGGGAAGGGGGGCGGGGGCGGGATGGGTGAAGGGGAGTCAGGGGAGGAGTTGTATAGTTTGATAACATGTTGAAAAATTAGCGGTGACTAGAAGGAAGCCGCCATGGAGGGTAGCGAGAATTCTCGAGCCATAGGTGGGTCGCCAGGAGGTCGGAGGTTCTCGTAGGTTCTCATAGGCTGCAGCCGGTGCTGACCCGGTGAATTTCGTTGGTTAACTGGGGAAAAAAAGTAGCAGTAGTTTTCAGAACCAAGAATAACCGACTGGTAATGTTAAACGTCTGCCGAGCCTCACAGCCGTGTATCTCTGGCTTCTTAAATCTTGTCTGGCTTCTTAACAGTTGTCTCCACTCCTTCCCTCCCCCCCCCCCCACCCTCTTTTAAAGGACTTACCGTACACTGTGCTAGCCGTCTTAATTATAGCGCCAACCTTCTTGTTCATCGCGGTGTGTGTCTCTATAACCTTGGCTTTGCACCATGTGAATTTCAGACCGCGCTCCCCCTGCTTTACCTGGTCGCCGACTTTGCGGAAGGGGGTGGTGTGTGTGTGTGTGTGTGTGTGTGTGTGTGTGTGTGTGTGTGTGTGTGTGTGTGTGTGTGTGTGTGTGTGTGTGTGTGTGTGTGTGTGTGTGTGTGTGTGTGTGTGTGTGTGTGCACCTTGAGAGTCTCTGTTCCAATTGCCAGCTGATCAGGCAACTGCCGGCAACTTGACATTCATCGGCAGACGCCTGAAAAATCGCCTAAGTGGGACAGGCCCATGAGGCATTCACAGAAATATACATTTTGTTGTTAATAAGAAAATCAAATTTCATGTTAGCTTTTCTCCAATATCTAACATTCAATTACCATATATCTATTTAAGTAGCACCAAAAGGATCCAGCAAGATAACTCAATGATATCTGATCTGAAGTAATAAATGGTGTCAAGTCAATGCTTACAGTGTACAAACATCATTCATCTATGTGACTGGGAATATTTAAGTCATGCTAGCAATTTATAACACATTTGTAAAAGGAAAAGAAATCTGCCGCCTTAACATTTATATGAATTTACCAACCAAAAAGTATGATGCAGTAACCATTAACAGAGGGAGACCCAACAAAACGTAAGAGAAAAATACATGGTCAGACAAGACATCCAAGTATGAAGTGTGAGGACCTCGTACATTACATGTAATTTTAACATGTAATTAACACTTGTATTGAAAAGGGAATATTGTCCAACATTGTCTCTTGTGGATGACATGTACGATTAATCTTGATTGATTATACTAACTAGTGAAACAGGGCTTGTAGCTATGAAGTTGTTTTTTTGCTTGCTTAAATGCAATAGTTGTTGTGCAATGTCATACCATGGAATAAAATATTATGAAATTATATTTATTGCAGTATTTACATTATATCTTTGTGATCAGGTTTCAGCCAACAAGTTACTCATGGGCTTTCCCAGAGAAGACAAAGGGTTGAGGTGGAAGGTTATTCTAACTAGAGGTTTGTGCTGTATCTCTCTAAAGGAACTGAAAGTTACAACAGCAAATTGATGCTGGGACCTCTAGGACCTCTGTTTGCGATATATTTCAATGACTTGGACATTAGTGTGGATGGGTTGGTCAGTAAGTATGTAAACAACACCAAAATTGGTGGTGATACAGACAGTGAAGAATGCTTTGTATGGATACATTGGTATATAGATCAGTTACAGAAATGAGTGGAGAAACTGCAAATGGAATTTAATCTGAGCAAGTATGAGGTGTTGCACTTTGGGATGTCAAATGCAAGGGGAAAGTATACAGTTAAAGGCAAAATTCTTAACAGCATTGATGTACAGAGGGATCTTGGGGTCCAAGTCCACAGCTCCTTGAAACTGGCAACACAAGGAGGGGTACAAAAGGTATATACTGGGCTTGACTTAATCAATCAGGACAATGAGTGCAAGAGTCAGGGCAGATTCATGTTACAGCTCTGTAAAACTGCTCAGGCCGCATTTGGCGTATTGCGTGCAGTTCTGTATTCCCACCCCCCACCACCATTTACAGGAAGGATATTTGAGGTTTTGTAGAGGCTGCCTGGATTAAAGGGCATTGCTATGAGGAGAGGTTGGACACATTTGGGATTGTTTTCTGCTGGAGGTCACAGAGGACCTGATATAAATGTATAAAATTCTCAGAGGCTTACAGTAAATACGGTTAACAATCAGTACCTTTCCACCTGGGTGGAAATATCAAACATTAGAGGGCCTAACTTTAAGTCAAATCAAGAGTGTTTTATTGTCATATGTCCCAGATAGGACAATGATTTTTTTACTTTCTGCAGCACAACAGAATATGTAAACATAGTACATAACGGGAGGAAAAAAGTTCAGTGTGTATAAATACACATTCACACATACTCAATACATAAACAAATACAGTGCAAATGTAAACAAATGTAAAAGAAGATGCGTGGGGCAAGTGTTTTTTACTACACAGAGAATGGTGGGTGCTTGTAGCATACTGGCAGGCGTAGAGGTGGAAACAGATATGATAGTGGTGTTTACTAGGCTGTTAGAGAGGTAGGAAATACATGGATATGGATCAGCTGCAGGAAGCAGAGATTAGTTTAACATAGCATCATATTCAGCACAGACATTGTAGGCCAAATGACCTGTTCATGTGCTGTATTGTTCTATGTTAAAGTAAATTAACTTCCAAATCCAAGAATATGAATAGCAAGCATTATGTTACAAACTGGTAAATTCCAAATTATAAGGCCAGTTGGCTTCTTTGAATATTTCTGTCTTAAATCATTTGTTTGGCCTTTGTGGAACAAGCGTTTGGAGAAATGATTGGCAAAGGATGGATTAAAATATCTATCGGGGCAACTCTGAATGCAGAATTGTAGAGTACAGGACATTTTTATTCCAATAGCACCTTTTTGCAAAAGACGGAATGTGTTGGTCTATGGAATTGCAAATATACCCAAGATGGCACAATAGATACATTTTTCAATGCTAATGTGTTTTGAAGCCTTGGAAAAGTCCCTGTGAATTAATAAATCTTGACTATATGCAACAGATTAAAGAATTTCAGTTATATAAAACAACAACACAACATTATCACTGAATGTTATGTTTGATAGTAGAAAATAATTGGGGCAAAATATAAATGTTTGACTGTGGATATACTGAGACTTCACATACTTCATATACTTCACGTACCAGGAGTTTAAAACATGATTTCAGACTTTGCCCTATAATGGACACCATTCTCAATTCTCCAATAAGCTCTGAACAACATAGACTTGGGGGCATTGGTTTTGTCTTCACACTATTTTTTGTTTATTTTTTATATACTTAAATTCATTCTTGTTTATTATGGTGTTATTAGAGCAGCACAGTGGTGCAGCAGTAGAGTTGGTGCCTCACAGCGCCAGAGATCTGGGTTTGATCCTGACTACGGGTGCTGTCTTGACGGAGTTTGTACATTCTCCCCATGACTCATCGGTTTTCTCTGGGTGCTCCGGTTTCCTCCCATATCCCTCAGAGGGGGAGTATCGAGAGAGGGTCTCACAGAACTCCAGTTGGAGAGAGGAGGACAAGTAGGCAAATCTTGAGGAGATTTTGCAGTGGAGCTGTAAAATGTAGAAATAATAGATGCTGGTTTACAAAATCAGACACAAAGTGTTGAAGTAACACAACAGGTCTGGCAGCATCCATTGAGAATATGGATAGGTGATGTTTTGGGTCAGGACCCTTTGTCATTGAAAGCTCAAATTCTCTCAAAGGCTGGAGATTACAAATTCAGTCTCTGAAGTATGGGTTTTGATGAGCTAAGCAGAAAATCTAGTATAGTTGTGACAAAGTTTAATTAAGGAAAGTAATTAAATTGCAGTGTATAAAACGTTGACAATAAGTTTAATTTCAACATGATACCAAAAATAAGGTAATACAAACATACAGCTATTAAATTAAGCGCTACTTTGTAATAATAAATTAATCAATCATACAATAATGGTGTACAGTATTTTCCCTTACCCTAGTTTGCCATTCATGCAGGACCTGAGGCTTCAGTCAGCAGATTACATCGCACCACTGTATGCCCTACCCTCAGCCAAAACATTCAAAGCAGCACGAAGCATAGATTGAGATGAAACTGGGAAAGAAAATTAATCTGATACTCCAATGCAAAGTCGACAGTTTCTTTTTAAAAATTGTTTTATTTTTTTACATTTTATTTTGTTAGAAGTAAATACAGTAATGTGGTACCTAAGTACCTGATGCATACAGACATATTACAGTTCTTGTACAACTTCTTATTTTTAATTTAATAATAAAAGAACAGTGATAGAAAGAAGAAAATAGAGTGTGTCGTAGGCAATGGTGATGGTGCTAATTCATGATATAATAAGAAGAGCCCGAAAAAGAGATAGATAAACAAGAGAGTAGAAACGAATAGCAAGAGAGACAGAAAAAAGAAAGAACAAGCTAAAGAGATTTTAAAAAAATAAAGAAGGAAAAGAAATTAGGAGAGATATACCTATTTAATATCTTTACCCACCCGTCACCCGGTTCTGAGCCATTTAATTTCGAAGGTTTATGCTGCTACAGTTTCTTGAAGACAGACACAAAGTGTTGGATTAACTCAGCAGGACAGGCAGCATCTCTAGAGAAAAAGATTAGGTGACGTTTTGGGTCAAGACTCTTCTTACCTATTCCTTGACGTCTTGGTGTTTCCTTTTTCTAAAAAAAGTACATAAATTAAAAGCAAATTGGTCCGACTGCATGGCGAAAGAAAAGAGTGTAACTGCCCAGCCTTCCACTGCAGGAAGATAGACACCAAGTGCTGGAGTAACTCAGCAGGACAGGCAGCATTTCTGGAGCAAAGGAATGGGTGATGTTTCGGGTCAAGACCCTTCTTCAGACAGGATGCTTCATAGTGCTCGATGCCTTAGCAGCTGCCCATGCATTTAGCAGGACCACACCTATGCCCTTAATGTTATCTTAAAGATTAGAAACCTTTTTTTGTATAGTACTTTAAAAAGTATGGAACCTTTCACTCCTGATCACTCAACTTTATTCCATAGAGTTTGGGGAATCACTTTTCTTTAAAGCAAAGTATTTTCAAGGTGTGCATTAAAACATAGTCGAAGCACAGTTTTGTTTCCTCTTGTGGCCTTATGAAGCTTCCATGTCACAATCCTAAATTAATGAAGATTCATGTCTCAATCCTAATTAGCAGGTTTTGATATCTCAATCCTAAACTGGAAGAGTCCCACATCTCATCTTCATCATCCAGCAGAGTGAATGTTTAAAACATGAGGTGGTGATGTTTGTTCCTTCAACATATGCGCAGAAAGTAAATCCTGGATCTATGCATAGGTGCATAAAAATAGTAAGGGAGTCAGTACTCACTGTTTTTTGAAGAATATTAGGCAGCAGCTTCTGGAGTATACTCATCCTATCAGTTTAAAGAAGGGTCCCGACCTGAAACATCATCTATGCATGTTCTCCAAGGATGCTGCTTGAGCCATTGAGTTCCTCCAGCATTTTGTGTCTTTCTCTGGTATATATATGGATGGTGGAATGTAACAACCAGAAATTGTTATCAATGGAGTTGTTACGTTCTCCCTGTGATCATGTGGGTTATTTCCAGGTGCTCTAGTTTCCTCTAACACTCCAAAGACGTACAGTTCTGTAGATTAGTTTGCTTTGGTAAAATTGTAAACTGTCCCGAGTGTGTTGGATTGCATTAGTGTATAGGGTGATTGCTGGTTGGCACAGACTCGATGGGTCAATGGGCCAGTGTCCACTCTGTATCTCGCTAAAGGAACTCAAGGTTACGAACAGCAAATTGATGTGAAATTCCATTAATAATAATAATAATAATAAACTTTATTTCGGACTCAACGTCCAGACAAGGGACAACATTACATAAAAATATATTGCATATAAAACACCATAAAACATATAAAATCTTAGTATATCTCTAAACTCACAAAATTCTGATCTTGGATGTGTGTGTATTTGTGTGTGTGTGTGTGTGTGATGTTCGTGTGTGTTTCACATCTCTTCAAAACACGACGCGCTAACGGTGAGATTTTTACATATTTCGATAGAGATTTATGCCATGATCGCCTTATCTGAAAATTTCATGCATTATAGCTCGAGTTATTTATGGAAATGTTCTCAAATCTCAAAAAACTTATATAATAAACGAGATGGTCTCACTGATGATGTCACAATGGATCTGACTGCCCACTACAGTGCGAGTGACATCATCCCTGTTCTGTCTTCTGTACTTCTCGGCTTCTTAACTTTTACTTCTTTAAATTCGTCTCTTAACGTTTTTAAACTGCTGCTCAGGTCATGCTGTGTGCTCCGCTGGGCTCTTTGAAGTTCTAAAACATGGTGGCGGCGGTCATTATCACCGTGCGGGTGAGGGTGCGGGGCTGCGCGATGGGAAGGTGGTCGTGGTGGCCATTACTCCCACTGGGAGAGGCCGTCTATGGAGACCTGCAATTCCTCCTTCGATCGCAGGGCCTTTGGGAATCATGACGCCTTTTCCTCACTGGTGATCCCGATCCCACCTGGCAATCTCTGGCCATCACGGGGGACGACCTCCTCCTCGCCTCCCCCGCCCAATAGTCTGTCACGCGGGTGGGTGGGGTTACCATCACGGAAGCCATGATCGGCCGGCCTTCCGCTGCTTTTGACTGTCCTCGGCTTGCTCAGTCTCTGATGCCTGCTCGCTGTGGGCCCCACAGCCCGCTCGCCGTGGGCCTAGCAGCCCCCTGGCCGTGGGCCCCGCAGCCCGCTCGCCCGGCTCCCCTCCTCCCCCTCCTCCTCCTCCTCTCCACACCTACTCCTCTCCCCCTCCTCCTCTCCCCCTCCTCCTCTCCCCCTCCTCCTCTCCCCCTCCTCCTCTCCCCCTCCTCCTCTCCCCCTCCTCCTCTCCCCCTCCTCCTCTCCCCCTCCTCCTCCTCTCCCTCTCCCCCTCCCCCTCCTCTCCCCCTCCCCCTCCTCTCCCCCTCCCCCTCCCCCTCCTCTCCCCCTCCCCCTCCTCTCTCTCCCCCTCCTCTCTCTCCCCCTCCTCTCTCTCTCCCCTCCTCTCTCTCCCCCTCCCCCTCTCCCCTCTCTCCCCCTCCCCCCTCTCCTCCCCCTTTGCCCCCCTCCCCCTCCTCCACCCTCCCCTTTCCCCTCCCCCTCCACATACCCCCCTCTCCCCCCAATACCCCCCTCTCCGCCCTCCCCCCCTCCCCCCCTGTGTGTGTGTGGGGTGGTCAGTGCATGTGTGATGCCGCAGGCAGCTGCCCCACCCCCTCCCCCCTCCCCCCCCCCACACAACCATGCGTAGAGGGGACGGGACCCAATAGGTCCCACTTGGTCTAGTCACTTATAAAAGCATCATAAATTATATATTTAAAAACACAATACATGATTTAAAATCCAGAATAAAAAAGAAAGATCAGTGTCCTACAACGAGACGGTGATACCAGTATCTCCACAACTGGGATTTTTAGGGTGTAGTACTAAACCTTATGTTTGACAAAGCCACGATAATTACATCTTTAGAGTCATTTATCCTGCAAATTAATTTATACATATGATTTATTAGGATAGCTAAAGTACTGACTCCTGCAGCCACAAACATGTTACTGGCACTACACCATCTAGGTTTCCTTATCAGTGTTCTCGTGGCATTATTATAGGCCACTTTTCATCTCTGTGAAGGAGCTAATAGTCAAATATAATAGTCAAATCTAAAATGGAGTCATTCTTCTACAAAAGCATGATCTAGTAGAACAAAAGAATGGCTTGGTGTCAAGTCTGAATGACTTTGTAAATAATATGGAACACAATATGGAGGACGTGTTGTTTTTTCAATAAAGACATTAAGATGGCAGCCTACGTAATAACATGTGGTTATTTTCAAGGCCAGAAAGAAGCCAAGATTGAAAAAAAATAGATGACACTCCAGAGATAAGTAATAACTTATTATTGGATGAACTTGATTTTGACCTAGCCTTCCTATATTCTGAAAGGCTGCAGAATCTTTCAGTCATGCCATATTCAGACTTGGTAGGAGTGTTGTTCTGATAAGAAAAATGTATAATTGTGCTAACTTTCCTTTGTTCTGATAATGGAGCCTGAGAAGCACTGAGCAACATTTGTGGATCTTGCCATTCCCATCTGATGAATCAATTAAAGATTGCCATGGTTTACCTTTAACAGTTTTTGTTGCTATCTGCTTTTTAAGAAACAAACTTTTTCATCTGCAAACTTGTCTTTCTGTAGTGCGACCACAGTTGCGCAGTATAGAGTAGTGTGCAATATGCTGTAAACAGCCACATCTTCGCCACATCTGTACACGCACCAAACGTACGCAAGAGAATATTTGCCTGTACATTGAGCATACATCGTTGCCCATAAATATCCTCATCATCTGTCATTTGCTCTGTAATGAAATGCCCAAGATATTTAACCTTATTACAGACACTTAAGATTATTGTCAGACAATTTAATATCAGGAAATTTTAGACATTTATCTTCTTCGGATGTACAGATCATAATGCACTCTCACAAGCATTATATTTAATATCATGTTCCACACCATACACATAACATATAGTAAGGAGCTACTGGAGACCAGCGCTAGATGGACTAAAGACCACAAGATCATCTGCATACATAATATGGTTCACTAAAATATTACCAATCATGCACCCAGTATTACAGGCTTTCAATTGCTTGGACAGATCATCAATATGAAGATTATAAAGGACTGGAGCCAAAATTCCCCCTTGCTTAACACCATTGCTAACTCCAAATGGGGGCGTGACCCTATTGCCCCATTTTATTTGCATAGACTGTTGGGTGTACCAGTAAGCCAGAATTCTCACAATGTATTTAGGAACCCCTCTTTGATTCATTTTAACAAACAGCTTTCTATGATTAACACGATCAAAGGCTTTGGAAGCATCAATAAAGCATGTAAGAATTGAAGAGTTTTTGCTTCTATATTTGTTTACAATCTCCTTTAGGGCATATATGCACAAGTCAGTGCCATGTTTAGCTTAAAAACAAAACTGGTTATCTGTGGAGTTAACAAACTCATTTACTCTATCCAGCAGAATTCTTTTTAAGACTTTTGACGATATGCTGGCTAAAGCTATGGGCCTTTAATTATTTAGGCTGCCTACTTTACCAGCTTTGTCCTTAATGACCAGCACTAGCAGGGCATACAACATTGAGTCAACAGACAACATTTATCAATTATATATCATGTTAAAAAGGTTTTAAAATGTTACACCTTGTAAAACTGATGCAACTGCGTTTCTATTGGTCTTGAAGCACCCCAGAAAGATGGCAACATAGAAGGAAGTCATTTAGCCCATTTTGTCCTTACCAGCTCATCGCAAAAGCAATATATTTTTGCTTCACTCCCTACCTATCACCAAATCCCACCCACCTTTCACAAAAGCCGTGCATTTATTCCTTCCTAACAAATCTATATATCCTGTTCTCTTTTGAATTCAAGAGCTGAATACATTCCCACCAGTCATCTTTAGAGTGCATTATAGATTCTAGAGGCCCGGGGAGCCGTTGGAGAGAGAGAGTGGAGTTACCTGCGCTGTGAGTATAAATCTAGCGCGGGGCTTGCTTTTCACAGAGGCCCGGGGAGCAGTTGGAAAGAGAGGGTGGAGTTACCTGCGCTGTGAGTATGAATCAGCGCGGGGCTTGCTTTTCACAGAGGCCCGGGGAGCTGTTGGAGAGAGAGGGTGGAGTTACCTGCACTGTGAGTATAAATCTAGCGCGGGGCTTGCTTTTCACAGAGGCCCGGGGAGCCGTTGGAGAGAGAGGGTGGAGTTACCTGCACTGTGAGTATAAATCTAGCGCGGGCCTTGCTTTTCACAGAGGCCCGGGGAGCCGTTGGTGAGAGAGGGTGGAGTTACCTGCGCTGTGAGTATAAACAACATCTGCAACGTTCCATCTTCCAGTGAGGGAATCTGGTGAAGCCTCTGATTGGTTGAAGAGGACCAGAGGAAGCAGCTGATTGGCTGCCACCCGGGGTTTACATTTTTACATTTCTGCCCAAAGATTATAGAGGAGCAAGATGCGCCACTCCGTGGAAAAGGCGTAGTATCACGTGTGTGATTGTCGACGCCATATTAGCGGACCAGAGACGGCGTTGACTATGGCGTCTACTGGGAAACTGAGCTTCTCTATGATCTTTGTCTCTCGATCTGCCGCTGTGTAATCCGCTCCAAAGCTACAGAGCAGTTGGAAGCAAAGATTATAGAGGAGCAAGATGCATTAGAAAGTTATTAGATTTATTTGTAATAGATCTTTACTTACCCCTCGATCCCTCTCTTCTCGCTATCTCCCTCTCTTCTTTCTATCGCTCCCTCTCCCCCACGATCACTCTCTCTCCCCTGTCGATCTCTTTCTTTCCCCTGTCGATCTTTCTCTCCCCTCTCGAACTCTTTCTCTCCCCTCTCGAACTCTTTCTCTCCCCTCTCAAACTCTTTCTCTCCCCTCTCGATCTATCTCTCCCCTCTCGATCTCTTTCTCTCCCCTCTCGATCTATCTCTTTCCCCTCTCTTCTCGATTTCCCTCTCTCCCTCCCTTCCCTCTGTGTGGGAGTTTAAAAAATATATATATATATATTTAATACAGAGTAATTTGGGAGTAAGATGTCAGTGGAGATTGGCCCCAAAGATTATAGAGGAGCAAGATACGCCACTCAGTGGAAATCCAATGGACTGGTGTGTAGTACGTAACGGAACGTCACGGAACGTCTCCTTTGCGTAGTTTACCTTGCATTGCATTGTACAGCTTCCCTTGCATTGCTTTTACACACACTGTGCACAAAATTACAGGCACACACAAACACACATTCATATAAATATATGGTGGGACAGATAGAAGCAAATCTTTGGATAGAAGAGCTTATTAAAATCTTCCTACAAAGACCATTATGTAATTTATTTCTATCCTCTTTTGGGCCGAAGGCATAGCAGGGCTGCCAACTCTCACACAGAGGTAAGGGAGGGAGAGAGGGAAATCGGGAAGAGAGGGGAGAGAAAGAGATCGCGAGGGGAGAGAGATAGATCGAGAGGGGAGGGAAAGAGATCGAGAGGGGAGAGAAAGAGATCTTAGAGGGGAGAAAGAGATCGAGAGGGGAGAGAAAGAGATCGAGAGGGGAGAGAAAGAGATCGAGAGGGGAGAGAAAGAGATCGAGAGGGGAGAGAAAGAGTTCGAGAGGGGAGAGAGAGAGATCGAGAGGGGAGAGAGAGAGATCGAGAGGGGAGAGAAAGAGATCGACAGGGGAGAGAAAGATCGATAGGGGAGAGAACGAGATCGACAGGGGAGAGAAAGAGTTCGACAGGGGAGAGAAAGAGTTCGACAGGGGAGAGAACGAGATCGACAGGGGAGAGAAAGAGATCGACAGGGGAGAGAAAGAGATCGACAGGGGAGAGAAAGAGATCGACAGGGGGGAGAGAGCGATCGAGAGGGGAGAGAGAACGTTAGAAAGAAGAGAGGGGATCGAGAGAAGAGAGGGGATAGAGAGGGATCGAGAGGTAAGTAAAGATCTATTACAAATAAATCTAATAACTTTCTAATGCATCTTGTTCCTCTATAATCTTTGCTTGCAACTGCTCTGTAGCTTTGGAGCGGATTAAACAGCGGCAGATCGAGGGACAAAGATCATAGAGAAGCTCAGTTTCCCAGTAGACGCCATAGTCGACGCCATCTCTGGTCCGCTAATATGGCGTCAACAATCACACACGTGATACTACGCCTTTTCCACTGAGTGGCGCATCTTGCTCCTCTATAATCTTTGATTGGCCCCACGGTTTGCTCAGCCTGCAATATGTGGGAGATCAAGGATATTGTCGGTGTCCCTGGTGACTACATTTGCAGGAAGTGTGTCCAGCTGCAGCTCCTGGCAGACCGCATTGAACGATTGGAGCTGCGGCTGAATTCATACTGGAGCATCCACGATGCAGAGAAAGTCGTGGATAACACATACAGCGAGTTGGTCACACCACAGGTAAAAGGTAAGAGGACAGAAAGGGAGCGGGTGGCCAATAGCCAGCAAAGCAGTAGGCAGATAGTGCAGGAGTCCCCTGCGGTCATCTCCCTACTAAACAGGTTTACCATTTTGGATACTGTTGAGGGAGATGGCTCATCAGGGGAATGCAGCAGCAGCCAAGCTCATGGCACCATGGGTGGCTCTGCAGCACATGATGGGGGGAAAAAGAGGGGAAGGGAAATTGTAATAGGGGATTCAATTGTCAGGGGAATAAATAGGCGTTTCTGCGGCCGCAAACGAGACTCCAGGATGGTATGTTGCCTCCCTGGTGCAAAGGTCAGGGATGTCACTGAATGGTTGCAGAACATTCTGGAGGGGGAGGGTGAACAGCAAGTTGTCGTGGTGCATATTGGCACCAACGATATAGGTAAAAAAAGGGATGAGGTCTTACAAGGTGAATTTAGGGAGCTAGGAGATAAACTTAAAAGTAGGACCTCAAAGGTAATAATCTCTGGATTATTACCAGTACCACAGGCCAGTCAGAGTAGAAATAGGAGGATATTGCAGGTGAATACGTGGCTTGCAAAATGGTGCAAGGGGGAGGGATTCAAATTTTTAGGGCACTGGAACCATTTCTGGGGGAGGTGGGACCAGTACAAACAGGACGGTCTGCACCTGGGCTGGAATGGAACCAATGTCCTTGGGGGACTGTTTGCTAGTGCTGTCAGGGAGGATTTAAACTAATGTGGCAGGGGGATGGATACAAGAGCAGAGAGGCAGGTGGGTGTAAAACGAGGGTGGAAGCAATAGGGAGCAAGGTGAGAAGTAAAAGTGGCAGGCAGACAAAACCAGGGCAAAAATCAAAAAGGGCCACAACAAAATTGTATAAGGGGTAAGAGCGTTGTAAAAACAAGCCTGAAGGCTTTGTGTCTCAATGCAAGGAGTATTCGTAATAAGGTGGATGAGTTGAACGTGCAGATAGCTATTAATGAGTATGATATAGTTGGGATCACGGAGACATGGCTCCAGGCTGACCAAGGCTGGGAGCTGAACATCCAGGGATATTCAATATTCAGGAGGGATAGAGAGAAAGGAAAAGGAGGTGGGGTAGCGTTGCTGGTTAGAGAGGAGATTAACGCAATGGAAAGGAAGGATATTAGCTTGGAGCATGTGGAATCGGTATGGGTAGAGTTGCGAAACACTAAGGGGCAGAAAACGCTAGTGGGAGTTGTGCACAGGCCACCTAACAGTAGTAGTGAAGTTGGGGATGGTATCAAACAGGAAATTAGAAATGCGTGCGACAAAGGAAAAACCGTTATAATGGGTGACTTCAATCTACATATAGATTGGGTGAATCAAATTGGCAGGGGCGCTGAGGAAGAGGATTTTTTGGAAAGTATGCGGGATAGTTATCTAAATCAACATGTAGAGGAACCAACGAGAGAGCAGGCTATTTTAGACTGGGTATTGAGTAATGAGGAAGGGTTAGTTAGCAGTCTTATTGTGCGTGCCCCCTTGGGCAAGAGTGACCATAATATGGTTGAGTTCTTCATTAGGATGGAGAGTGACATTGTTAATTCAGAAACAATGGTTCTGAACTTAAGGAAAGGTAACTTTGAGCGTATGAGACGTGAATTGGCCAAGATTGACTGGCAATCAATTCTAAAAGGGTTGACGGTGGATATGCAATGAAAGACATTTAAAGACTGCATGGATGAACTACAAAAATTGTTCATCCCAGTTTGGCAAAAGAATAGATCAGGGAAAGTAGTGCATCCGTGGATAACAAGGGAAATCAGGGATAGTATCAAAGCAAAGGATGATGCGTACAAAGTAGCCAGAAAAAGCAGCATACCAGAGGACTGGGAGAAATTCAGAGACCAGCAGAGAAGGACAAAGGGCTTGATTAGGAAAGGAAAAATAGATTATGAAAGAAAACTGGCAGGGAACATAAAAACTGACTGCAAAAGTTTTTATAGATATGTGAAGAGAAAGAGATTAGTTAAAACAAATGTAGGTCCCTTGCAGTCAGAAACAGGTGAGTTGATCATGGGGAACAAGGATATGGCGGACCAATTGAGTAACTACTTTGGTTCCGTCTTCAATAAGGAATTCATAAATAATCTGCCGGAAATAGCAGGGGACCGTGGGGCAAAGGAGTACTTGAGTGAAATCCAGGTTAGTCGGGAAGTGGTGTTGGGTAAATTGAATGGATTAAAGGCCGATAAATCCCCAGGGCCAGATAGGCTGCATCCCAGAGTACTTAAGGAAGTAGCTCCGGAAATAGTGGATGCATTAGTGATAATCTTTCAAAACTCTTTAGATTCTGGAGTAGTTCCTGAGGATTGGCGGGTAGCAAACGTAACTCCTCTTTTTAAGAAGGGGGGGAGAGAGAAAACGGGGAATTACAGACCAGTTAGTCTAACATCGGTAGTGGGGAAACTGCTAGAGTCAGTTATTAAAGATGGGATAGCAGCACATTTGGAAAGTGGTAAAATCATTGGACAAAGTTAGCATGGATTTATGAAAGGTAAATCATGTCTGACGAATCTTGTGGAATTTTTCGAGGATGTAACTAGTAGCGTGGATAGGGGAGAACCAGTGGATGTGATGTATCTGGACTTCCAGAAGGCTTTTGACAAGGTCCCACATAAGAGATTAGTATATAAACTTAAAGCATACGGCATTGGGGGTTCAGTATTGATGTGGATAGAGAACTGGCTGGCAAACAGGAAGCAAAGAGTAGGAGTAAATGGGTCATTTTCACAATGGCAGGCAGTGACTAGTGGGGTACCGCAAGGCTCAGTGCTGGGACCCCAGCTATTTACAATATACATTAATGATCTGGATGAGGGAATTGAAGGCAATATCTCCAAGTTTGCGGATGACACTAAGCTGGGGGGCAGTGTTAGCTGTGAGGAGGATGCTAGGAGACTGCAAGGTGACTTGGATAGGCTGGGTGAGTGGGCAAATGTTTGGCAGATGCAGTATAATGTGGATAAATGTGAGGTTATCCACTTTGTTGGCAAAAATAGGAAAGCAGACTATTATCTAAATGGTGGCCAATTAGGAAAAGGGGAGATGCAGCGCGACCTGGATGTCATGGTACACCAGTCATTGAAAGTAGGCATGCAGGTACAGCAGGCAGTGAAGAAAGCGAATGGTATGTTAGCTTTCATAGCAAAAGGATTTGAGTATAGGAGCAGGGAGGTTCTACTTCAGTTGTACAGGGTCTTGGTGAGGCCACACCTGGAGTATTGCGTACAGTTCTGGTCTCCAAATCTGAGGAAGGACATTATTGCCATAGAGGGAGTGCAGAGAAGGTTCACCAGACTGATTCCTGGGATGTCAGGACTAACTTATGAACAAAGACTGCATAGACTCGGTTTATACTCGCTAGAATTTAGGAGATTGAGAGGGGATCTTACAGAAACTTACAAAATTCTTAAGGGGTTGGACAGGCTAGATGCAGGAAGATTGTTCCCGATGTTGGGGAGGTCCAGGACAAGGGGTCACAGCTTAAGGATAAGGAGGAAATCCTTTAGGACTGAGATGAGAAGGACTTTTTTCACACAGAGAGTGGTGGGTCTCTGGAACTCTCTGCCACAGGGGGTAGTTGAGGCCAGTTCATTGGCTATATTTAAGAGGGAGTTAGATGTGGCCTTTGTGGCTAAGGGGATCAGAGGGTATGGAGAGAAGGCAGGTACGGGATACTGAGTTGGATGATCAGCCATGATCATATTGAATGGTGGTGCAGGCTCGAAGGGCTGAATGGCCTACTCCTGCACCTAATTTCTATTCAAAACACTAATTATGCAAAGGGCTTTTCATCATTGTCATATCTAGTGCTCTGGAAATAAAAACACCTTCAGTCTAGGCCTCAGATTCTTGACCCTTACAACAATGGTAATGGTTTGTTTTGATCAACTTTATATTGACTCCGATTGTTAAAAGCAGTATAAGATCTGCAGTCAGTTTTCATTGCTAAAATAACAACATCCCCAGCTTCCCTTGTGTATCATCAGAACTAAAGTCCCTCACCTTGAGAATCATTCTACTAAGTTTATTCCTTACTCTCTCAAATGTCTTCACATCTTTCCAAAGGTGCAGTGCCCAAAATCAACACAATACTCCAGTTGTGACCAAATACCAGTATGTAATAGAGGTTAAATAAGACTTTATTTGCTCACTTCATGTACTCTCTGCCTCTGTTTCTAAAGGTCAAGATACCAAATGCATTTTAAAAACATTTTCTCAAACCATCCTTTAAAAGATTTATATAATACCTCCAGACCCCAACTTGAGCCCCTTTTTTTATATTGTCTCTTAGTTCTTCCTACCAAATGTAAGGTATGAAATATCATCTGCCATGCATTCACCAATGCCAACAGCCTGTGTATATCCTTTTGAAGTCCATTGAAATTGTCTTTATTGCTCATTATGCTACCAGGTTTGTACCATCCACAAATTTGAAAACTGTTGACTGTAAATTTAATTCCAAGTCAGAGACGAGTGTTAAGAAAAGCACTGGGACCTAATCTCAACTCATCTTCCTCTTCTTCTTCTTGCGTATGGATTGCACAGCCTAAAGTTGTAAGACAACATGTTCTGTTTGATCTTCTGTTTGTGCACGCCCGGTGGATTGCATTCGTTGAAATAGGGTGGACCACGTGAAGGTTGCAATCTCCCACCCCATCTCGACTTATGAAGAATACCAATGTATAGTCTTCTGTCCAAAAACAGATGTTCATCACAACTCTGTTTCCTGGAATTTAGCTTTGTCCATGCAGTCACTGACATTTTTATTCTTAACTTTACAACTTTGATGAGATGGATTATGTTGGACTTTATCAAACAATTCTTTCAAAGTTAATATCCAACACATCAATTACATTTTTGTCACCTCATCAAAGACCTCCATCAAGTCAGTTAAACTTGAATAAGTCTTAATTACTGTTTAGTTTACTTTCGAGATACAACACAGAAACAGGCTTCTCGGCGCACCGAGTCTGTGTCGACCAGCGATCCTCGAACACTAACTCCATCCTCCACACACTAGGGACAACTTTCAATTTTACCAAGACTGTTAACCTACAAACCTGGACATCTATGAAGTGTGGGAGGAAACCGGAGCCCCCGGAGAAATTCCATGTGGTTACAGGGAGAACTTACAAACTCTATACAGACTGCAACCATAGTCAGGATTGAACCCAGGTCTCTGGTGCGTAAGGCAGCAATTCTACCGTTGTGCCGCTGTGCCACCCTTCATTAAACTTGGCTAAACTTAATTACTGCTGGACAATATGCACTGTCAATCCAATTTAACATTAATGGACCACCATTCCTTTGGAATAATTATTCCAAAGGACCCTGGAACGTAAATCAATGCAACATTGATATCTAGGTGAATGAAATAAAGGAGGATGTCAGCAAGGCGAGGAGAGATCAAAGGAGGTGCAAGATCTTGGGTAAAGAGATCATCGGGGAGAGAAGAGGTTGTAGAATTAGGCTTCATAGAGGGACTGTAGTGTTAAAGAAGGAACTGCAGATGCTGGAGAATCGAGGGTTACACAAAAGGCTGGAGAAACTCAGCGGGTGCAGCAGCATCTAAGGAGCGAAGGAGATAGGCGACGTTTCGGGTCGAGACTCGAAGGGTCTCGACCCGAAACGTCGCCTATCTCCTTCGCTCCTTAGATGCTGCTGCACCCGCTGAGTTTCTCCAGCCTTTTGTGTAACCCATAGAGGGACTGTAGACTGCCGGGGGAAAGGATGGCCAACAAATTGCAAGATAGAGAAAATTACGGCAGAAGATTTGCTTGAAGATTTGCTCCTCTTCCTGGCTCTGAAGCAATGCTGGAAAACACCAGCCCCCACTTCCCTATCATTTACTCATTAGTCATTACTTTATTGGCACTTGTACAGAGGTGCTGTGAAAAGCTTTTGTTGCTTGCTAACCAGTCAGCGAAAGACAATACACAATTACAATCGAGCCCTCCACAGTATACAGATACATGATAAAGGGAATATCGTGAATAACATTTAGTGCAAGATAAAGCTAGTAATGTCTGATTAAAGATAGTCCGAGAGTCTCCAAAGAGGTAGATAGTAGTGTATCGGAAGGAACTGCAGATGCTGATTTAAACCGAAGATGTACACACAATGCTAGAGTAACTCAGCAGGACCGTCAGGATCATGGGTAACATCTCGGGTCATGACCCTTCTTCAGTTCAGGACTACTCTCGAGTTGTTGGTAGGGTAGTTCAGTTGCCTGATAACAGTTGAGAAGGTAAACGCTGGAAAAAACCCAGCCTACACATTCAATTCAAATGGATGCACAAAGCCAAGGAAAGATTGTTTGCTTTAATATTTTAATCACAGGTCCACTTCAGCAGAGCAGCTCAAATGTTATTAAATCTGCCTCTAATTAATAGGAACAAGATGTGATTGTAGCAGTCTGGGGTCAGGTTTCACATATTTGCATGTTTAATTACTTGGCTGTTTCGTCTATCTCCTTCCCAGCATAGGAGGATAAAATTCCACCTCAAGGGTCAGGAAATCAATGCAAAGCCTTTTCTTGAATTTAATAATTGTTGTAATGGTTACAAGGGGGGTTGTGAAAAAACCCTCATAATCTGTTCAGGAACATGACATTCTTTTGAAGAGATAACATTGTTCTGGACTTTCGGTACCTTCTGATTTAAGACACAGAAGTTATTGACATACCGTTGTACACTATTATTAACTAACATTATTCTATCAATGTATCAGTATATTTCTATTGAATGCTTCTTGGATATAATGTAATCTTCATGCCAATCTACAGCTAAATTGGCCAATTGGAAACATCAACTTGTGTAAAGTTATATCTATTGTTTTGAATAGTATCAATTGTCAAATTACATTAGGATCTTGATCAGTTGGGCAAAATGGCTCAGGAATGGTTATACAGTTTAATGCAGATAAGCATGAGTTGTTGCATTCTGGAAACTCAAACCAGGGCAGGATCTTCATAGTGAATGGCAGAGAGTGTGGTCAGTGGTGGAAATGGGTTTTAGGAGCTGGGGGTACTCTAAGGACCGTGAGGCTGAGGTTGGGTGGGGCAATTTTTTTATGTGCGGTCTTAATGCATAAATTGTTCAAGTATGCATAAATTGTTTATTGTGTATTTATAATATAGTTTATTGTATATTATATATCATAGCTGCTTTCTTCTCTCTCTCTCTCTCTCTCTCTGTGTTGGCTGCAGGCATCGTCTGCTTCAGTGAGAGAAGCAGCTCGGTGATTGGTCAAAAGCCCCCTCGGAGAGTGTGTCTGATTGGTCACTGAGTGACCAGCGCATTATGTGATTGGACCCAATGCCCTTGAAGACAGTGGCTGATTGGACGGGAGGAGACCGATTTGTCGATTGGACGGGAATTTTAAGGGAAGCTGGTTGATGATTGGACGTAATCCCCTTAGAGACAGTGGTTTATTGGCCACCAAATAATCGGGCACAAAAAAAATTGACAAATAGGAAAACAATAAAATCGGAATTCCGATTTAAATCGGAAGAATATCATGCCTGATGTGCAGCGAAGATACTAGTATCCGCTCTAGTATCTTTGATCTGCAGTTCCTTCCTATTGAAGAAGAACCCTGGCCAGAAACAACTACTAATCCATTCCCTCCACTGATGCCGCCTAGCCCGCTGAGTTCTTCCAGCACTCTGTGTTTTTTATTTAACTCTTGAAATTGAAGTTAGACATAAAGCTGGAGTAACTCAGTGGGGCAGGCAGTGATCCTGGAGAGAAGACCCTTCTTCAGACTGAAATTAACTCTTGTTGGTGAGAGTACTTGTGATTGTCTGCCTGAAGGGTCTCGACCCGAAATGCCACCCACTCCCCAGAACTGCTGCCTGTCCTGCTGAGCCACGCCAGTCCCCCCGTGTCCACCTTCAACTCCAGAGCCAAAGAAGAAACACAGAGTGCTGGGGGAACTCAATGGGCCAGGCGGCACCCGTGGAGGGAATGGACCAGGAGCCGCCACGGGGTGGGGTCCCCCCCCACCCCCCCCAACAAGAAGGAACCTGCAGATGCAGCCATCCCCACAAAATGCCAAATGATTCCGGGAATGTTGAGGCGAGGGTGAGAGAGGGGGAATGAGAGAGCGAGAGAGATCCAAAGGACAGATTCAGATCCTAACTACGCCTCGCTGAGACCTCGCCAGAGGTTTCAAACCTACGGCCCCCTCCAGTTCGAGCCTCGTGGACCAAGATACCACGTTGTTAACAACCATGTTTGCTACTTTGACTGGTAGTTCTCGTTCCGCCACAGTCCTGCCAGTGGTTTACAGCTGTTTGATATCCACTTCAGAAAGGAGCGGGTGGTCTATGAGTTGAGCATCCAGGAGGTGAACTCCGTTTATGGCGGAGAGACACTAGGTCTGATGAGGGCCAAGTTCTTGGACAGTCATTATGGAATTGAGAAAAGTTCCAATGAGCTGTTGAAAGACGTGAACTGCCCTTACAGCGCCACTTTCCTCCACACTATCCATCTCATGGAGACTGGAAACCAAAGATCCTATAGCGGAGCAATATAGTACACTCGACGAAAAAGCAGGAGTAGGGTCTTGGGTAATCTGCAGCACCATTTTCGTAACCGGCTACCGTCTCCGCTTTAGTATCTTTGGTTTGGTCATGGCTTCCTCATGCACAAATCATCTTTTTGTTTCTCAGCTGCAGGTGATCATTTTGATATTCCTGCCTAGTCCTCCATATTTACTTTGAACATACAAAATATTGCCATTTGGAACGAGCTCCAGAAAATCCTGCATCCACTCAAGCCATCATCCCCTCCCCCCCCTTCCCTCCGATTCGGACTGAGAGGAGAAGCACTGGCACCAAGAGTGAGCGAATGTGCGGACAGACGGACGAAAGCAACAATCATAGAGGGGAATAGGTGACATTTCGGGTCGAGGCCCTTCTTCACGCTGACAGTCAAGGGAAAGGGAAACGGGAGATATAGGCATATCTTCCATTCATTTGTCCTTAGTACCGTCTATATATCTTGTTCCTCTTTCCCCTGACTCAGTCTGAAGAAGGGTCTCGACCCGAAATGTCATCTATTCAACTCTATGATCGTTGCTTACGTCCGTCTGTCCGCTCGCCCTTGGATAAAGTAGTGCAGGATAAAGCTGTGAATTCACCCCATTCCCATCCCATTCCCAATCTGACCTTTCTGTCCTGGGCCTTCTCCATTGTCAGAGTGAGGCCCAGCACATATTGGAGGAACACCACCTCATATTTCGCTTGGGTAGCTTACACCCCAGCGGTATGAACATTGACTTCTCTAACTTCAAATAGCCCTTGCTTTCCCTCTCTCTCCATCCCCTCCCCGTCGCAGTTCTCCCACCAGTCTTACTGTCTCCGACTGCATTCTATCTCTGTCCCACTCACCCCTGACATCAGTATGAAAAAGGGTCTCGACCTGAAACGTCACCCATTCCTTCTCTCCAGAGATGCTGCCTGTTCCATTGAGTTATGCCAGCATTTTACATAGATACATAGAAAATAGGTACAGGAGTAGGCCATTCGACCCTTCGAGCCAATCAATGTGATCATGGCTGATCATCCACAATCAGTACCCCTTCCTTCTCCCCATATCCCTTAATTCCACTAGCCCTAAGAGCTCTATCTAACTCTCTTTTGAATGCATCCAATGAGTCGGCCTCCACTGCCTTCTGAGGCAAAGGATTCCACAAATTCACACTCTGGGTGAAAAGGTTTTTCCTAATCTCAGTTCTAAATGGCCTACCTCGTATTCTTAAACTGTGGCCCCTGGTTCTGGACTCCTCCAACATCAGGAACGTGTTTCCTGCATCTAGCGTGTCCAATCCCTTAATAATTTTATGTTTCTATAAGATTCCCTCTCATCCTTCTAAATCCCAGTGGATACGAGCCCAGTCGTTCCATTCTTTCATCATATGACATTTTCTGCCATCCCGGGAATTAACCTCATGAACCTGTGTTGCACTCCCACAATAGCAAAAATGTCCTTCGTCAAATTGTGAGATCAAAACTGCACACAATACTCCGGGTTTTGGTCAACGAGAGTTGTTTTTAAATGTGCTATAGTAATAAAATTGATGACTTGACTTGATATTCAAATCCTATCATTATGAAGGCCAACATGCCATTAGCTTTCTTCACTGCCTGCTGTTTCTTGAATGCTTACTTTCAGTGACTGATGTGCAAGTACGCCCAGGTCTCGAATTATTTTGAATGACAAATAATTTCAATTCAATTCAAAATGTACAGGTCTATTACCAAGAAGATCTTGGAACATTTCACATTGTTTGTCAATGCTCTGCATATTCTACTCTTCTGCCTCACTTTCCCAAAGTTTACTTAAATGTAGAGCCTTGTTTTCTGACTCATCCTTCTCTCTCTTAACTAGTATATCGAATACCATTCAACAGTGACTGCTAGCCAAGCGTTACTGACCCATTAACTAATTGACTAACTCAGACTCATTATTCATTATTTTTGTTAGCTGAATGAAAGATCGTTCCTGAAAAATTGAACACAATATTCTAACTATGGCTCAACCAATGATTTATACAAGTTTTCTATTAGCTTCTTAAGCATTATTTCCCATTTGAAAATGTAGCATATCATTTGCTTTTGAAGGTTTGTATATTTGAACCCTGATTTTTTAAATGCACACATTTTATGCATCTCCTTTCTCCAAAATACCTCCCAAAATACATCATTGAGTTTTCAAGAGCGGGGCGAGCGCGGAGAACGGGGAGAACGGGGAGAGCGGCAGAGAGCGGAGAGCGGAGAGCGGCAGAGAGGGCAGAGAGGCACGGAGGCATAGAGGCACGGAGGCAGAGGCACGGAGGCATGGAGGCACGGAGGCAAATAAAATAACATGGAATAATAAAATAACGTGACTTTACCTGAGCCCGTGTTCGTAGTCCGGTTACCCTGACAGTGAATTTAAGAAGTTCTCCCTTGAATTTTATTCAAAGGAACACGGTGTCATTAATATATGGTCAAAACACAATTACATTTACTGAGGAATGTGGATTGAAGTATTGATGACACATTGTATAACTATTGTTAACTACTGGCTGTTAACAACTGCTATCAGTGGCAGTTAACAAATCGTTTTCGTCTGAGTTGAATAAAGTGATAAACAACTCGAATCTTTCTGCAGTACTCATTAAACCCGAGCTGGAAATTGAAAAGAAGGGAAATGCCAACACCCCCATTTCCATCACTGAGTGTCGTAAAATGGCAGGGACTGTCGTATAGCAGAGGGATCCAGGAGTGCAGGTACATTGTTTCCTGAAAGTGTTGTCTCAGGTAGATAGGGTGGTCGGCACATAGGTCTTCATTGATCAGAATATTGAGTATGGGATGTTGTATGACAGTTGTGCAAGATGTTGGTGAGGGCCCATTTGGAGTAGTGTGTTCAGTTTTGGTCACATTGGGAGAGTAAGGATGTTAAACTGGAGAGGCCGAGAAAATTCATGAGGATGTTGCCAGGACTTAAACGCCTGAGTTGTAGAGGGAGATTGGGAAAGCTAGGACTTTATTCCTTGGAGTGCAGGAGGAGTGGATGTGAAAGTGGGATAACATAGAATGAATGGGTGATCACTGGTCAGCGTGGAATTGCTGGGCTGAATACTGTATACCTAATGTAAACTAAGTTGTACCACACTAGTTCCAGAGATAACGTCCAATCACCAGTTCAAATTCCTAATTTGAGGAAGGACATTCTTGCTATTGAGGGAATGCAGCCTAGGTTCACGAGGTTAATTCTCGGGATAGAGCGATTGGGCTTGTATTCACTGGAATTTAGAAGGATGAGAGGATATCTTATAGAAACATATAAAATTATTAAGGGATTGGACATGCTAGATGCAGGAAACGTGTTCCCAATGTTGGGGGAGTCCAGAACCAGGGGCCACAGTTTAAGAATAAGGGGTAGGCCATTTAGAACTGGAATGAGGAAAAACGTTATTACACAGAGAGTTGTGAATTTGTGGAATTCTCTGCCTCAAAGGGCAGTGGAGGCTGAGTCACTGGAAGCATTCAAAAAATAGTTAGATAGAGCTCATAGGGCTAGTGGAATCAAGGGATATGGGGAGAAGGCAGGAACAGGGTACTGATTGTTGATTATCTACAATGATCACATTGAATGGCCTACTCCTGCACCTATTGTCTATGTATCTATGTCTGCAATGAAATAGAGGTGAACATCCTAGCTTATGGAAGGATCGTTCAGAAGCCTAATAACAGAAGGAGTCTGGAGGTGGTACTGGAGGTGGTACTTTCAAGCCTCTATGTCCTGCCCATTGGGAGTGTGGAGAACGAGGGATGGTCACTTTTTATTCCCCTTATTTTTTTGCCATACAAGCACATTAAGGAATAATTCATGCCGGCAATTAATCTATCAGCACCTTGGGACTTCACAGAAAACCGGAACTTCTGGGAGAAACCGAAATCATTCATTAAATGTTAATTGATGGTCATTATTAAGAAGGGGGGTTACACAAAAAGCTGGAGAAACTCAGCGGGTGCAGCAGCATCTAAGGAGCGAAGGAGATAGGCGACGTTTCGGGTTGAGACCCTTCTACAGACGTCTGAAGAAGGGTCTCGACCCGAAACGTCGCCTATCTCCTTCGCTCCTTAGATGCTGTTGCACCCGCTGAGTTTCTCCAGCTTTTTGTGTATCCCTCGATTCTCCAGCATCTGCAGTTCCTTCTTTAACACGTCATTATTAAGAAGTTGGATTGTTGATTTAAAACATTAACTTGTTTCTGTCCACTGTTGTTGTTAAACTGCTGAGTATCACCAGTAAATTGTGTTTATTTCAAATTTGCAACATCTAAAAATCTTAGCTTTTCAGTTAGTAGCTTTTTTAATTGGCCAGACCATCGAACTCTCCTGGGGGTTTCACTTACATAAGGAGCATGACCTCTTGAGACATTGCCATGTTGAGATTAGCATATGTCCATTCCAGGGCCGGCCTTAGGGGGTGCGGAGCCCAATTGGGAACAATTTTGGTGAGCCGCAGGTTCCCAGCCAACGTCTGTCAGCCCAGTTATTTAGTATATATTATGAAATTGTACTCTAAGGTGCTATGGATTATGCACTGTCTGCATCTCTCCTGCACCTGTTTGACTGTCAGTATCTCCACTGGCTTCCAACCTTTACCGTAGCAGCTAATTACCATTAAACTGCATTATGTGATTGGACACAATGCCCTTAGAGACAGCGGCTGATTGGATGGGTTGAGACCTATTTGTTGATTGGACAGGAATTTTAAGGCAAGCTGGCTGGTGATTGGGCGCAACCCCTGCCAAATAATCAGGCACAAAATAATTGACAAATAGGAAAACAAAAATCGCTGGTCGTTGCAAACTCAATGGACTATCTGGCTGTATCTCCAAACTAAGCAGTATAACATGCAGGTACATTCATTTAAAATAAAATTCAGTGATTATTTCACATGATTTCTCACTGTGTAAAGCTCAGTATCTGACCAATTTCTGTTTAACACGTTTGGTCTGCCGTGAGCATTTTTCTCTCCCAAAACAGTTCATATCTAGCAATACGATCAACGAACCAGACAGCAGTTGGATGCAGTCATGCAATTAGCAAGCGATTGATAAGATTTGATGGGGCACCCTGAGCATTTTTGCACTAGCGTTACCGTTAAGTTATTGAATGTATTTGTTTCTCATTTGTTCTCATACAATCTGTGAGTATTGTGTTTACACGCCTGTTATGCTGCTGCAAATAAGAATGTCATTGTTCTGTTGTGGGTACACATGACAATTATACATTCTTGACTCGACTCTTCACTCATGCATTTGTTCAATAGAAAACGGGTAACCATAGCACACTGCGCCAAGTTAAAAAGAGTCAGCAGTTAGTCAGGAAGTGACTATTCGCCTCCAAAGATCAATCCTTTGTTAGGTGGCTTCACTAAATGGTGTGACTCAATATTCCTCCAGCAGTTTGTTTTTTTTGCTCAAGATGTGCAGCATCTGCAGTTGCTTGCGATTTAATACTACGTTCCACTGCGACCTAACTAACAGAAGGCCAATGCTGAAGCATACACAGCATTGAAATGCTAATACGACAATTAGCAAGAATATTGAACAATACAGTAACACCTAGCTTAGAGGACACTGGAGTTTAATTTTACAAATGCCCATTTTCACGAAGCAAGTCACTTTTGGCAATGATACCAGTTTTTAAGAAGGCAGACTTTGCACTGCCATTTGAAAATAAATCAGTGGTTAACTGGCAATGTAAACATGATGGTGTGCCTGCCACCAAAGCAGCAGGCACCGTGGGAGGAAGGTTGGGGAGAGGTAGATGAATGTGGATGGACAGGGGGTGAAACAAAAAGATAAAGAGCTGATTTCAGTCCAACAGCAGTACAAAACTTGAAACAACTGGTCACAGGGCTAAGAGGCTGAAGTGCTTCAGGCTGCTGTTGGACTGAAACCAGCTCTTTATCTTTTTGTTTCACAGAATCACTTTAAGCCCGGTCTCTGCATTATAAGTGCAACATGAACAGTGATGGAAATGGGTTTTAGGAACTAGGGGTACGCTAAGGTCCGTGAGGCTGAGGTTGGGAAGGAAGGGCGGGGGTTGTGGTTGGGGGGGGTAGATGCTATAAGCCCCCCCGTGAGAAACTTTATTTCTCTGAAATTGAAAATAGACATAAAGCTGGAGTAACTCAGCAGGACAGGCAGCGCCGCAATTCAGGAGAGAAGACCCTTGTTCAGATTGAACTGAACTCTCGTCAGTTAGAGTATTGTGATTATGTATCTTCAAACATGCATAATCTATTGAACACTCCATTCTTCTTCAACTTTTCCTCCTCTTTTTTGTTTTCTCTCTCTCTGATAATTTCTATCTTTATAAAAATTGGAAAAAATATATAGAAGTACAATTACTATACAATTGTTAATATAAATAATATTGATAAGGTATGACTACAGCAAACAAAATGCTTTTTATTATGTATTTACTTCTAATTAAAAAAATTAATAAAAAGATTCACCACCAAAGAAAAAAAAGAGTACTTGTGATTGTCTGAAGAAGGGTCTCGACCAGAAACGCAACCCTCTTCCCAGAGCCCATGCCCGTCCCACTGAGCCACCTTCATCTTCAGAGCCAAACAAAAAACGCAGAGTGCTGGAGGAACTCAGCAGGCAAGGCGGCTGCCTCACCGTTGAGTTTCTCCAGCATTTTTGTCTACCGCAAAACGTCAATGATTCCGGGAATGCCGAGGCAATAGGGTGAGAGAGAGGGAGTGAGAGAGCTAGAGAGAGACGAGATGGGGAGCGGGAGAGAGAGAGCAAGAGAGGGAGAGCGTGAGAGAGAGAGAGCGCAAGAGAGAGAGAGAGGGAGGGAGAGAGCGAAAGACAGAGGATCGGTAGGTGAATGACTAACCTGCACACCAAGAAGAAGCCCCTTCTCGCGGTCCCGAGCCCTCAATCATGATGGTGAGTTTTAAGAAATTTAAAATCTTTATTTAACAAAGCGAATTTGCATTTCCGTACAAAATATGGAACATTAGTGTGGGGCCCCCCTTAGGCGCAGGGCCCAATTGGAAGCAATCGGTCCAATCGGCTTAAGACCGGCCCTGGTCCATTCTTCAGTTTTGTCATTCCACAGCAATGGTCGGCTCTGTCATTCACAGAGCATATATTTTTTTATTATTTATATTTATTTTACAACAAGCAAGAATTTGCTGCTACTTAATTTGCAATCATAGAAAGTGAAATGAAACAAGTTTAACAATTTGTTTGGCAACATCTCTGAAGAGAAAGGACGGGTAACATTTCAGGCCAAGACCCTTCTTCAAACTCAAACCAACCAGAAACGTCACCCTTTCCTTCTCTCCAGAGATGCTGCCTGACCCATTGAGTTAATCCACTACTTTGTGTCAATCTTTGGTACAAACCACCATCGGCAGTTCTTAGTTTCTACTTAACAATTTGTTTTCTATTTAACATAGTTATTACTTGTGCTTATGGAGCACATTCTCACACTTAAAGCATTTTCATAATATTCTACTTTAGGAATTTGGTGATGGTTCTTTTGCAAACCAAACATCACTCTGGACCAATAAGGCAAATGATCAATCAGTTAGCTTTTTTATTGTGATAATATTGTGCAGGGAGAATATTTGCAGCCAAGGTGTAGGCAACCAGGAATACTAATTTTCAATAGACTCATGGAATTTCTAACATCCACTAAAAATACATCTTTGTCTGAACAGATCACTTCATCCAAAAGACAAAATCTGCAACTGGCAAAAGGTTCTGGACCAAATGTCTAAACTCTCAGATCTCATACGCAAACGTTAGGCTAAGTTATGTAAGAAAAGTGTACAAAATGAAAGCGTATTTTTAATGTAAATGTTTGCTCACATTTTATTCTTCCATTGCCACATGTGCTATATTTCCATATGTCATTTTTCAATTAAGTAGCAATTAACCAAACTTGAGGAGAGCTCAGTGTTTTTATCAAATGAACTGTTCACAGTCTAGGAGCATGTTTACAATTTATATCAAGTTAACACGCACTGTTGTGTATCAAAATACGATGTTGCTGGTAAATTATTATAAATATGCATAAAATACAGTTTAAAAGTATTATCCTTCATTTAAAATCAGGATGTAATCCAATCCCACCATCTCTCAGAACATGTCACACAGATATAGACAATGTAATTATTTATAACTGCTTGCTGGAATTTCTCCTTTCATTTATCATTAATCACTTATTAGCTCGGAATTATAAAGGAGGTCATTTTTCAAGTTTCTACTTGTTCTGGACCACACCCACTGCCAGCACATAATGGAAAATCATGGAAGCCCTGCTTGTGATCTTTTAATTAAAGTCAAAGCATGAAAAATTACAAATAAATTGGCCTTAGTCCTCTAAATGTGCAATTGTGCTAGGTAAGTTGTCTGCTGTCAGTAAAAACCAAATTAATTGAAGGAGCTTCTGTAATTCTGGAGATTGTTATCCTGCAGTAATGAAAAATCTGTATCCTTAAATACTGCAATCCCAAATATTACAAGCAATTTTGGTTTTTATTTCATATTTCTAGCTTCTGAAGTATTTTGCTTTCATGTTTTCATTAACTATTAGAGAGTGCATGGGATTTCATTGGAAATATATTGGCCCATTCATCGTCTTCTTCATTTATTTAGTGCTAACATTAGTTCAATCATATTGGGAGGCCATTCTGAGGGTGTATTTATTGTGTAAATGCACCAGGATGTATAATAGCCCAAATCAAATTGTCCCACCCAGTGGTAGACACAAAATGCTGGAGTAACTAAGCGGGACAAGCATCATCTCTGGAGAGAAGGGATGGGTGATGTTTCAGGTCGAGACCCTTCTTGAGACTGTCCCACCCAGTATTCATCTGCACCCTAGAGATACATCTTGAATACACACAAACTTGCTTTAAATCTGTTATGAGTGCAGTGACAAATGTTATAAATGGGAAGGCAAGTCCAGTTGTTTACTGTTCTAATTATTTATTGTTTTTAATTAATTGATATTTAATGCATTTTAATAAATGTTACAAACTGTGTACAGACAGCACCTGTAGTCAGGATCAAACCCGGGTCTCTGGCACTGTAAGGCAGCAGTTCTACCGCTGTGTCACTGTACCACCCTAAACTTCTAAATATTGCACATCACTGGCTAGTGTCCATTAAATCATGTGCAGGCACATAGCAAGCTAATCGATAGAAATGTTTTTATAAAATTACTAAGTTGAGTTATCCAGCTAAGCTGTATGCACACTGGATGTTTTTGTTTTTTTTTGTAGATTCAGTGGCCTTTGTAAATGATCTCCAGTATGTAGAAAGTGGATGAGAAAGTGGGATAACATAGTACTTGTGTGAACGGTGATCGATGGTCGACATGGACTCAGTGGGCCAAAGGGCTTGTTTCTAGGCTGTATCGTTCAATTCAATAAATAACTTATCCTACCATTTACTTTGGATCCTATGCCCTATAATCTCCATTATAATCAACAGGATCTCAGATTTAGCAACAAGATTCTGATTTCCACATTTAAGTTCACACACACGGAGAACTAGGACTTACTGTGTTTAAAACAGCTGAAAACTTGCAGTTTGGAATAGCCAGGAAAATAGCTCAGGCCAATGTCCATGTCAACCAGCGATCATCCCATACACTAGTTCTATCCGACACACTAGAGACAATTTACAACTACAGAAATACAGTATGTATGTCTTTGGGATGTGAGAGGAAACCAGAGCACCCGGAGAAAACCCACGGAGTCACAGGGAATACGTACAAACTGTGTACAGACAGCACCTGTAGTCAGGATCAAACCCAGGTCTCTGGCACTGTAAGGCAGCAATTCTACCGCTGTGTCACTGCACCGCCCTAAACTTCTAAATATTGCACATCACTGGCTAGTGTCCATTAAATCATGTACAGGGACAGAACAAGCTAATCGATAGAAATGTCTTTCTAAAATTACTAAGTTGAGTTATCCAGCTAAACTGTATGCACACTGGCTGGTGTTTTTTTTTTACTTCCCAACAGAATTTCCAAGCAGAGCTAAAATTGCTTTCCCTGTAGTTATACTGAGATCTCAGCATGACTCAACTGTAGTTTGAAAGTATATCCACCAATTATCTTGTACTCTGCCTGCATTATTCAATGGAAGTTAACCAACGCAGTGCTCCTGGACCACTCTTCCTATATCAGGACACCAAATTTGCAATTCGTTGAATCTCCAGAATTTTGATGAAGAGTCCTATAGGATTACTCATGGAAGGACAACACTTTTTTTGGTTGAATAAAATTGCATGGTTGTAATCTCAGTTCACTGTGCTGCAGGAAAAAGGGGATGTGAATTTTTATCAAATGATTGATTATCCTCTCAGTATTTCCCAAACGTAGCTATCTCACACGAGACGCCAGTCACAAAGGGAAAACTGAGATTCCTTCATCTCTACAAATCCTAATTACTGAATGATATCCTGCATGCATAATTTCCCATGCGTAGAAAAACAGGGAATACACACATTTTAAAAAAGTCCTAAACCAGGATTAAAATCGAGTAACATTTAACATATAGGATACAGTTGTTAAACACTTTATAAATTGAAAGCATATTCTCTTAACGCCCACCATCATTTGCATCCATTGGCTATTACAACTTTGACATTTTTCCGTAGCAAGAAATATATTTTCAGCTTTAAGAAATAAAATTTCCTCTTTGTAAGGTTTAAATAGAAAAAAATGAAATTGCTTTATGCTGAACTAGCATGCAAATTGTTTCCCTCTACCTCATATGTTGGATGTCTGTAATACTGTTTCTTATTATAATCCTCCTCAAACCTGCAAAATCAATGTACCCTGAGGAAAGACTGTTTTAAACAAAATTGAAGTGGGTCTAAAAATTGGTTTGAAGATGTATAAAATGCATGATGCAGAGGAATAATGGAGTTGCATGGATATTTCACCTTGGTTTTGAGTTTGTAGCAGTGCTAGGCATTCTGGCCCAAATCCAGCTGCCCATATCTCTTGAATTCATCCAAGGAAAACTGACACCCAAAGGCACAGTATGCCAGACCTCAGTCCCTCTCCTACCAGCCTCGCTCCTTGCCCATCATCATTACCAGCTCCATCCTCCAGCCTGGTTAAACTTTGATTTCTTTGAAAAAAATCCCTTATTCAAACCAACAATGTGTAATTGTGGCTTGGCAGAGGTAATACCTCTTGGTGTCAGCACAGTTATTCTGCAAGTGCAGCCCCTTCCACGTAAATGAGCACATTTAGATCAGGCAGTAATTTAACAGCCAAAAAGACTACTATTTACTTACATTGTAATCAATATGAAGTTGTTTATAGCATTCTAAGTATTCTTCGCATTGGGCAAAAATAGATGTCTCTTCAGTTGTTTGCACCTTATTAAAGTGGGATTATCTTGTATACTTAATCACTTTTACCAGATGCCAGTTCACAACTGCACTGGTTGGCACTTGATACAATAATGAACATGTTCAATAAGTATACAATGCTTCCTTAAATTCTGATTACCATATGTATATTATCCTTTCCGAATGAATCCTTTCCGAACTTCAATTGTAACAGCTTCATACTTTTAACTATGTCAAGACACAATGCGGCAGCGGTAGAGTTGCTACCTCACAGTGCCAAAGACCCCAGTTCAATCCTGACTACGGGTGTTGTCTGAGTGGAATTTGTACTTTCTCCCTGTGGCCTCACGGGTTTTCTACAGGTGTTTCGGTTTCCACCCACATTCTAGATTAATTGGCTTCTGCAAATTGTTCCTGGTATGTAGGTCATAGAACTAGTGGTTTGAAGACAAGCAAAAGAGGCAAGTTGGAAAGATGGTTAAAAAAGTATATTTGGATTTACAAATAGAACAAAGATATTCATATATTTCTGCCTGAACCTCAGTTGAGTAATCTGTAGGAGTCTGCACACTACAGTTTTAAGAATGATTTTAAGAATGATTTCAAAGCCCCAGAGAAGGTTTACGAAGATGATAATAGAAATGAGGGTATTATGTGTACATTCTGCTGAGTCGGTCAGTCTCTTTGGAGCACAGAGAATTAAGGATAAACCTACAAGTGATATTCAAAAATTATGAATGTTTGTAGCAAAGCAAGTAGTGAGAATCTATTTATTCTGTCAAATGGGTTGGTGAACAAAGGTATAGAAACAAAAGGTAAAGAATAAAAGGAGGGAATTTTGTGTCAAAGTTTCTTCATATAAGGAGTTGTTATGACATTGGCCAAACTATCTCACAGGGTAAAAGGATAAATCTTCAGGCAGGCACTCTAAAGGCCACTGGTTGCTGTTATATTTGTTGTATATATTTAGAGAACTAATATCCAAGTTTATGAAGAGTAAACTCTACACTGGGATTAAATTGGACATTTGCAAAAGAACCAGCATAGGCATAATGGGCTAAATGGCTTTCTTCTTTGAGAATACATTTTATTATTCCATTATATGACTGTATTAATATTGAATGAACAGCTTATTCCTTGCAGTGACATCCTTTATAGTATTTGATCAAATGCAAATCTTACCATTTTTCTTGCAATACCTTATTTACAATTACACCTTTTACTGAATGCTTGTGATATTTATTATCAATAATTACAGACTATCCCCCATATTAGTTGAGATTCATTTAAATGTAAAGTGTTAGCCATGATATTTATCTTCATAAAATATTTTGTTTTCCAACATGAACTATTCTACCACCAGGATTTGAAATTCTTCTCATAATGCCTTCAGCAATCTCTGGGAGACCTCAGGAGTCATTGATGATCAACTGGAAAGAGTGTGTTCCCATAAATAAATACCTTCTGACTTCTAGGTAATCAGTAATAGACTCACAAATTCCTTCAGTAATGCATGAGTTTCACTTCAGACATGACTCTCTGATGCTGGTATATTATAAAATATTGTATGAAACATCAATACAGCAGATGCTTATTAATTTTGGCTGGTGGTTCACAAGATAACTGCGGGCTATGTCCTGCTAATGAGTCAGCATATACATTACTAACTGTGCATTGCTGCATGATTGCACTGGAAGGAAGATGCTGGCTCAGCCAATATCTCTATCCATCGCTGAACTCACCATAGTTCAGGGAGAAACAAGAGACAGAAGATGCTGGAACCTTGAGCAAAATACAAAGTGTTGAAGAAACTCAGAGGGCCAGGCAGCATCTGGGGAATTAATGGACTGGTGACGTTTCAGGTCTGAAGGTCCCAACCATTCCCTTCACAGATGCTGCCTGACCTGCTGAATTCCTCTAGTTTAGTTTATTATTGTCACGTGTACCAAGGTACACTAAAACACTTTTTCTTGCGTGCTATCCAGTCAACGAAAGACTATACATGATTACAATCAAACCATCCTCAGTGTACAGATACAGGATAAAAGGCATAACATTTACTGCAAGATAAAGCTTGATTAATTCAGATTAAAGATAGTTCGAAGGTCTCCAATAAAGTAGTTGGGAAGTCAGAACCATACTCTAGCTGGTGATAGGACAGTTCAGTTGCCTGATAACAGCTGGGAAGAAACTGTCCCTGAATCTGAAGTTACGCTTATCAAAGTTCTGTACCTCTTATGGTAGAGGGGAGAAGGAAGAGTATCTGGGGTGTGTCTGGTACTTGATTATGCTGGTGGCCTTGCTGAGGCAGCGTGAAATGTAGATGGAGTCCATAGAAGGGAAGCTGGTTTGTGTGATGGTCTGGGCTACATTTCTTGTAGCCTCGAATGGAACTCTTCCCAAACCATGAATGCATCCTGATAAAATGGTTTATACGGTGGAACTGTAGAAATAGGTGAGGGCTGTTGGTGCCATGCCAATCTTCTTAAGCCTTCTAAAGATGTGGAGGCATTGGTGTGCTTTCTTAGCCATTGCATCAATGTAGCTGGTCCAGGACAAATTGCTGGTGATATTTACTCCTAAGAACTTGAAGCTTTCAACTATCTCTACTTTGGCGCTGTCAATGTATATCTATGTGTGTGTCGTGCTTCATTTCCTGAAATTAATCGAAGGAGGGGTTGTTGTCTTGGCATTGATCATGGGGAACAAGGACATGGCAGACCAATTGAATAACTACTTTGGTTCTGTCTTCACTAAGGAAGACATAAATAATCTGCCGGAAATAGCAGTGGAACGGGGGTCAAATAAGATGGAGGAACTGAGTGAAATCCAGGTTAGCCGGGAGGTGGTGTTGGGTAAATTGAACGGATTGAAGGCCGATAAATCCCCAGGGCCAGATAGTCTGCATCCCAGAGTACTCAAGGAGGTAGCCACAGAAATAGTGGATGCATTAGTGATAATTTTTCAAAATTCCTTAGATTCTGGAGTAGTTCCTGAGGATTGGAGGGTAGCTAATGTAACCCCACTTTTTAAAAAAGGAGGGAGAGAGAAAGCGGGGAATTACAGACCAGTTAGTCTAACATCAGTAGTGGGGAAACTGCTAGAGTCAGTTATTAAAGATGGGATAGCAGCGCATTTGGAAAGTGGTGAAATCATTGGACAAAGTCAGCATGGATTTACGAAAGGTAAATCATGTCTGACAAATCTGATAGAATTTTTCGAGGATGTAACTAGTAGAGTGGATAAGGGAGAACCAGTGGATGTGTTATATCTAGACTTTCAGAAGGCTTTCGACAAGGTCCCGCATAAGAGATTAGCATACAAACTTAAAGCACACGGTATTGGGGGTTCAGTATTGATGTGGATAGAGAACTGGCTAGCAGACAGGAGGCAAAGGGTAGGAGTAAACGGGTCCTTTTCAGAATGGCAGGCAGTGACTAGTGGGGTGCCGCAAGGCTCAGTGCTGGGACCCCAGCTATTTACAATATATATTAATGATTTGGACGAGGGAATTCAATGCAACATCTCCAAATTTGCAGATGATACCAAGCTGGGGGGTATAGTTAGGTGTGAGGAGGATGCTTGGAGGCTGCAGGGTGATTTGGATAGGCTGAGTGAATGGGCAGATGCATGGCAGATGCAGTACAATGTGGATAAATGTGAGGTTATCCACTTTGGTGGCAAAAACATGAGGGTAGACTATTATCTGAATGGTGGCAGATTAGGTAAGGGGGAGATGCAACGAGACCTGGGTGTCATGGTACACCAGTCATTGAAAGTAGGCATGCAGGTGCAGCAGGCAGTGAAGAAAGCAAATGGTATGTTAGCATTCATAGCGAAAGGATTTGAGTATAGGAGCAGGGAGGTTCTACTGCAGTTGTACAGGGTTTTGGTGAGGCCACACCTGGAGTACTGCGTACAGTTTTGGTCTCCAAATCTGAGGAAAGACATCCTTGCCATAGAGGGGGTACAGAGAAGATTCACCAGACTGATTCCTGGGATGTCAGGACTTTCATATGAGGAAAGATTGGATAGACTCGGTTTGTACTCGATGGAATTTAGAAGATTGAGGGGGGATCTTATAGAAACCTACAAAATTCTTAAGGGGTTGGACAAGCTAGATGCTGGAAGATTGTTCCCGATGTTGGGGGAGTCCAGAACAAGGGGTCACAGTCTAAGGATAAGGGGGAATTCCTTTAGGACCGAAATGAGGAAAACATTCTTTACACAGAGAGTGGTGAGTCTCTGGAATTCTCTGCCACAGAAGGTAGTTGAGGCCAGTTCATTGGCTATATTTAAGAGGGCGTTAGATGTGGCACTTGTGGCTAAAGGGATCAGGGGGTATGGAGAGAAGGCAGGTACGGGATACTGAGTTGGATGATCAGCCATGATCACATTGAATGGCGGTGCAGGCTCGAAGGGCCGAATGGCCTACTCCTGCACCTATTTTCTATGTTTCTATGTTTCTATGGCATCAGGTTATGAGGTTCTCTATCTCCTTCCTGTACTCTGCCTTGTTATTATTTAAAATTGGGCCCACTTCAGTGGTGTCTCTAAATGTTTTGCTCAAAATGGTTCAGGGATATTTCCACGTTGTCTTAAACCAAGGTGTGGATAGCATTTTATACCTTTATTAAAAAGCCAAGTGAAGGTTTGGATATTTATTTCTTTATATTTCACTTTATGTTTATGTTTGTATTTAACATAAAACATATTTTTAATCTTTTCAAACTAAATAAGTTTAGTTTCTAAATATATTTGATCATCATATATATTTAGACACAGTTAAAAAGGATTTTGACAGCAAAAGTGGTGAGCTTCAGATATCAGGACACTCGAGAAATTCACAACACAATTTAGTGTTCAGTCTTTCTCATTTTGACAATCTATGGACATGGTTAAGCAGTAAATTCAGTTGGAGACAAAAAATAGGTGTATAATTTGCAATCCCATAATTTATTGTTATGCCAACTCAAGACCCAATGTTCAGCCGAATAACCTAGAAACAACAAAAATATTATTTCAAAATAGACCAAAAAGGTTTAGTTTTTTTCTTATTATGTTACCAGACAATACATATCTAGAATAAATGCCAGTATTTAAAATGATTATTTGAACAAATTCTGACGCAATTTTCTACAATAGGCAAAGATTGAGATAGATTGCACAGATAAATAAGATTATCCTCTCATTTCTATGTTGTGCATTGAGATGTTTCTGGTCATCTTATTGACAAATCATAGTTCTAATAGTAAAGAGAGCTGTCTCCAAATATAGTTTTTGGCATGTGTGTCTGGACAACTTCCTGACCCTCACCGAAACCAGCCTTTTGAAACTCGGTAACTCTTTCTGCTGTGAAAATTAATATTTCATTATCAACTGAAGATAAATTCCTTCCTCTCCTATTGTGCATCTCCAGACATATTTGTACTCATATATGGATGAGGTACACAACTGAAGATGTGTCTGATTTTTAGCAAAATTTACCTGGTGGTCATACCCAAGAATGTCAATTGTAGCGAAATCTTAGGGATTGTAACATCCAGTCCTAATAATCAATGTGAACATCTGGATCAAACCAGTGACTGCTGCGAAAGGGCAGCTGACAACCTGGGAAAGACTTAGTGACGGCCTGGAGAGACCGCTGACCGGAGGGAATAGACCCCACCGGGGCTGGCATGGGCTAGCTCCTCATACCAGCAGGATCCATCGCTAATCAGCGTTTTGGATCCACCCACATATTGCTACTAAAAAGACAAAACAAAGAATACCCCTCGAGTCTGCGAGAATGGGGGGCGGAAGATGACTCATCGACAGACCACACGGCAACAGACCTAGGAACGGAATCGACTATGAGTATTACTAGCACAGCAATTGACAAAGCAGCAGCACCAGCAGGACATAAGTTACGAAGTTGTATCTGTGGCTGGGAAAAGTTAACATCAGAGAAGGGTCTCAAGATCCACCAGGGCAGGAAAAAGTGCCTGAGAGAGCTTGGTGTGGGGCCTCGCATTGACCACTCCTTTCTAAGAGGTAGGCCAAATCAGTCGAGTGAAGCCCAGTGACAGGATAACCACCACAGTCCACCACCCCAGGCGAAGCTCAACCAGGACAGTACCACCAACGGACACGAGTCCAGAGCCCAACCAGCCACAGTCAGCAGTAGAGAGAAAAATGGAAGGGAAAAAGCCTCAAATCTTGTGGCCTAAATCCTGCCAGAGGAAAGAGTGGGAGTCCGTTAACACTGACCTCGTTCATCTTCTGGAAGGATTGAAGGGATGTGTGGAAAGAAAACTGGAGAAGATAGGAGACACCATATACAACTATGGGGCGGAGAGATTTGGGGTGACGGTCGTGAAACAGAGGACAGAGAAGGAACCAGCACTCCAGTACAAGCCCAGGAGGCAGCAGGAGATCAAAAGACTGATGAAAGAAAGGAGGCAGCTGAGAAAACCACTGCCACAGAGGCAGAAAGGAAGGGACTCGAGGCACTGCAGGCAGAAATAAAGCAGCACCTGGCAATCCTGCGAAGAGCAGAATGCCCGAGAAACCAACACAAGAAGAAAGAATGGGCGAGGACAAGTTTCTACAGAGATCCGTATAGGTTTGTCAAAAGCCTCTTTGTCAAGGATAAGAGCGGGATTCTGAGAGTACCTGTAAGTGAACTGGAGGAGCACCTGAGGAAGACGTACTCTGACAACCTGAGGCATGAGCCAGTCACCATTCCAGATGACATGCCACCTATCCACACACCTGAGCACCAGATGGACATAAGGCCTCCTACATGGAAGGAGCACAGTCAAACGGGCAAGAACAGCATCAGTCCCAGGGCCCAATGGCATTCCATACAGGCTCTATAAGAACACCCCTGGTGCCCTGAAATATCTTTGGAAGTTAATGAAAGTAGCATGGAGGAAAGGAATCATACCTAAGGCATGGCGAAGGGCAGGAGGGATCTTAATTCCCAAAGAAAAGAACTCTTCAACCATTAGCCAATTCCGCCAGATCAGTCTTCTGAACATGGAAGGAAAGATCTTCTTTGGTGTTATGGCCCAAAGACTCTCAGCATTATTGCAGAGCAACAACTTCATTGACACATCAGTGCAGAAAGCAGAGGTACGTGGTTTCTCAGGATGTCTGGAACATGTAAACGTCATCTGGCACCAAATACAAACTGCCAAGAAGGAAAAGAGAGATCTGCATGTGGCTTTCGTAGATCTAGCCAATGCCTTTGGTTCGGTGCCCCATGAGACACGTTGGGCAGCTTTTAATTTCTTCCAGGTCCCAGAGGTCATCACAATGCTGGTAAAAGCTTACTTCCAGGACCTCCAGTTCTGCATCACAACACAAGGCAACACCACCGCCTGGCAGCACCTTGAGGTAGGCATAATGGCAGGCTGTACCATTTCTCCTCTGGTTTTCACCATGGCAATGGAGCTCATCATTCAAGCATCACGATGGGTGGTCGGAGGGGAACGTTTGATGAGTGGGCTGCGTCTTCCTCCAATCAGGGCATACATGGATGACATGACCACAATAAAAAAAACAAAAGCATGCACCAAACGCCTGCTGGATAAACTCCAGGAAAACATCAAATGGGCACGAATGGCGATTAAACCCAGCAAATCCTGTAGTATTTCCATTGTCAAAGGCCAGCTCACTGATGAAAGATTCCGCATCAATAACGAGACAATACCAACTGTCCTGGAGAAGCCTGTCAAAAACCTAGGGCGATGGTACACCACATACCTCAAGGATGCAGAGCAGGTGGAACAACTCAGGCAGGATACAATCAGTGGCTTCAAGCAAATCAACAATACTCCTCTCCCAGGGAAGCTGAAGCTTTAGTGCCTGCAATTCGGTCTACTGCCCCGACTCATGTGGCCAATTACCATCTATGAGGTTACATTATCCCATGCCAACCAGCTGGTGAGGAAGTGGCTTGGGCTACCGAGATGTCTCAGCAGCATAGGGCTCGATGGGAACTCACTGCCACTCAAGCCTGGTGGAGGAGTACAAATGTGCCAAAGTGAGGCTGGACATGACACTAACAGAATCCCGGGACCCAATAATAAGAGGTGTCGCTCCAACCCTAGCAACAGGGAGGAAATGGACTCCAGCAGCAGTGGTACTGGACGCAAAATCCGCGCTCCAACACCGGGACATCGTGTGCCATGTCCAACAAGGCCGAGGTAGCTTTGGCCTGGGAGCAATGAAACCTACCTGGCAAAAGGCTACTCCAGCTGAACGTCAGCACCTGGTGGTGGAGGAGGTGCGCCACCAGGAAGAAGCAGCCAGGTGTGCCAAATCCATATCCCAAGCCAAACAAGGCCACTGGATGACTTGAGAGGAGAGGAGATTACATGGAGAGAGCTGTGGACCATGGAGTCAAATAAGTTGAGCTTCATTATCAGAGCCACATATGACATCCTTCCCTCTCCAACAAACCTAAATCTTTGGCTGGGAGAGGAAAATTGTTTGTTTCACTTTGAGGTGATTGCTCATTGGCACAGACTTTGTGGACCGAAGGGCTCGTTTCTGCACTGTATTTCTAAAGTCTAAAGACATTGACTGCAATAATAATTGTGACTTTAAGATCAAAATCTCCTTTAGGACTGTGTAACTCCTGAAAGTGGTGACACAAGCAGAGTGGTAAAGAAGGCACATGCTTGCCTATGAAGGCTTGCCTTCATCGGTCGGGTATTAATTGTAAGGGTTGGGATGTTATGATACAGCTTTATATGACTTTGGTTAGGCCGCATCTAGAATATTGCAAGCAGTTCTGGTCGCCCCATTACCGGAAGGATGCAGAGTCATTGGAAAGAGTGCAGAGGAGGTTTATCAGAAGGATACCTGGATTAGTGGGTTTTAGCAACAGCGAGAGGTTGGACAGACATTGATTATTTTCGCTGGAACCGTAGAAGCTGCAGGGAGCAGAAGATATATTATAGAAATATATAAAATTATGAAAGGCAGAACCTTTTCCCAAGGTGGAAAAATCAAATGCAAGAGGGTGTAGCCTTAATATGAGAAGGGGAAAGTTTAAAAGAGATGTGTGGGGCAAGTTATTTTACACACTGGGTGGTGAGTGCCTGCTGGGGATGGTGGTTGTGTTAATTCGGGCCAAATTGGAGATGCCAGGACACTAAAATTGAGTAAAGGCTTCTGTGCTGTTAGGCCATTTGGTCAATTTAAATGTGCCTTCTGCAGAAATGGGACAAGCTGCAGAATGGTGCCAGCTTGTCTGGAGCCTAGATAAGAATTGTAGGGAAAGAATGAGACATCTGCAGATTCTTACAATTAGTTGTAAATTGCATGAAATGGATTGGGTGAATGCAAACCAGACATACACATTGTAAATATTGTTGCAAAGCTTTTCTTTGCTAGATGTTGATTGGGTTAACTGTTGAACCTTGTCCGGGTTTCTTGAATATCTGGGCAAATGTTGCGATGTTTGCTTCCTTCCAGAAGCAATGAATACATTGTATTGGTTACTGTATTATTGGGTTAGGGAAATGTCTGTACTGTGTTCATCGATATCTGTTATTGGACTGTAATTAAGAGATCACCCCCATATGGTACGGCCCCTCAAGTTTCGGGGATCTATAAAAGGTAGCTCCCATGAGGTCCTGTGTCGATCTTCTGGGAGAACGCTTAGGACTATGTGTCCTTTTGGAGTGTCCCTGCTTACACGAGGCTAGAAGGGCTTGGCCAAACAGAAACAAGGATCAAACCCGCGGTGGATTGGTATGGTAGAGGGGAACTGTTATTGTGTTTTTTCAAAATAAAGTTTAGATGTGCGAGTGCTTGACTCAGTACTTTATTGACTAAAACTAGATTGGGGGGAAGCTTAGACCGAGCTATTTACAGTTGAGGCAGATATGATCATGGCATTTAAAATACTTTTGAAAATGTATATGGATATGTAGGGAATGGAGTGAGGTGGATTATATGTAGGCAGATAAGAGTTGGTCTTAGCATCATGTTCTGCACAGCCAGGGCGTGCTGAAGGACCTGTTATTGTGCTGGAATATTCTATGTTTGATGTAACATGGTTAATCACTGCAACACTGGAATAATGTGCTTGCAGCTTTCATTAAAATTGGTATGCTGCAACATACTACTGGTTGTGATAATTGTGCGGCTGTTATTTTTTTTGTGATAATGACTTTATAAGACTTAACTAAAGAATAAAGGAATAAGGAACAATATACTATAATCGAGAAAGCATCCCGATTATAGACATCGTTAACCAATGACCAATTGAGTGAAATGACATAGATGCATTTGAGCTAAACAAACACAAGGAAATATTGATGGAGGTAAATGAAGAAGGATGCAAGGCTAGTGTGCTGCTTAACCACTGACATGGACCTAATGGATTAAATGACAGTTTCTTTGCTTTAAATGCTATGTATTAAATAATGCTATGTTATAACATGGTTGCTTAATCTCACGTCATAGCTTCATTTCTCAGAGCAAGGAGATCAAAGATTGAATCATGGTTCTACGCTTTGTGAACATGCATTAATGAGGGACAAAGCTTTTGATAAGTCATTTTTTTAAAACAAATTCCTTTGTGCTAATAATACCAGTTGCAGCTCAAGTATTGCATCCCATTGGAGAATACACGTGCATGAGAAGTGAAACGGCCGCATGGTTGCCTGAGAGGCAATGAACATTGGACAAGACAATACCTAATGGCATTAATAACTAGAGAACTATCTGATAAAGAGGACTGTTGGATGCTCGATGCATGAAAGTTTCCTGAAGGCATGCCGTCTGTTCCAAGGAGCTGTGATTAGTGCGCAGACAGTTTGCATTAGCGTCCCCTAAAATAATTATTTGAGTTTGCCAAATTGAACAAATCTCATCATATCTTTACCTCACAAAATCATTAAACATGAGGTTCAGGGGCGGCACAACTACATAACTCTCCTGTAGATTGCATTTCCACCCTTTACGTTTATTTTCCCAACTGCAGCTTTAAGCAATTACTTTTCAGTATTTGGCCAAGATTTCAAATATTTCTAGTCTTTGGAACAGCTGCAACAATTTTTATCATCCAGTGCAGCCACATGCCTATAATTGCCGTTGCATTTCTTTACATTTTGTTGCACCTCTGTAAGGATTTTTCTGCCCCAATTTGGTGACCTGATACTACAAAGTCCAAAATGTGCCGGGACTCATTCTGAATAATTTATTAGGCCAATGCTGGAAATGATCTTTATGTATTGGGAATGATTTGTGTATTAAAATTGATTGCTAAATGCGATGGGAATATATTGAAACTTGGGATTATCCATTTCGGTTCATTTAATAAGCATAGGCACGAGGGGCGCTTGGTGTGCTGGCAGTGATATTAATCATTGTGTAAGCATGTTTGAAGCCTGCGCTATCACAATGGACCCTGTGCCATGCCAGAAAGTAGCCATGTGGGCTACGTACAAGAGCAGATCATTTCAGAAAGCAGGCCAAACTCCTGCCCTACTTAAAAGGATTCTTGCATTTGGTTTTAAGTCCATTAAAGAAAATGTAAATGGGGTCAGCTCAGCTGCTAAATTGAACCACATTTTCTAATCGATATTCAGATGAGGCCTCACTATTCATTTTTAATGGGGCCCAGAAAATAAAGATGTTGGATATTTACTACAATGCACAATTTCAAACTAATTCACCTCATCTATCCTTTATTACTTCGTGTGAAGCACAGTCACTTTCAAATTTGCATAATGCCACATAGAATTGGTTTATCTGTGGTTCAAATCAAGTCAAATATTTAGTTTAGAGATACAGTGCAGAAACAAGCCCTTCGGCCCATCGAGACCGCACTGGCCAGCGATCCCCGCACATTACAGACTATCCTACACTAGGAACAATTTTTGCACTCATACCAAGCCAATTAACCTACAAACCTTTAGGAGTGTGGGAGGAAACCAAACTATTCGGAGAAACCTCACGCAGGTCACGGGGAGAACATACAAACTCCGTGCAAACACCATACGTAGCCCGGATCGAACCCTAGTCTCTGGTGCTTTAAGTGCTGTAAGGCAGCAACTCTATCTCTGTGCCACCATGCCGCCCCACCCCCATGCTTTTTATCGTCATGTGCACAAGCATGGTGAGAGAAAGGTACAGTGAAAATCCTGGGTTACACAAAAAGCTGGAGAAACTCAGCGGGTGCAGCAGCATCTAAGGAGTGAAGGAGATAGGCGACGTTTCGGGTCGAGACCCTTCTTCAGACTGGTCAGGGATCAGGGAAACGAGAGATATAAACAGTGATATGGAGAGATAAAGCAAGAACAATGAGTGAAAGATATGCAAAAAAGTATTGGTGATAAGGAAAGCAGGCCATTGTAAGCTGTTTCTGGTGTGAAAATGAGAAGCTAGTGCGACTTGGGGGGGGGGGGGGGGGGAGATGGAGAAGGAATGTCAGGGCCCGAGGGCTGAGGGAGAGGTGGGGGGGTGGGGGGGGAAAGGAGCAGTCTGGGTTAACAGAATTGAGAAAATACAATGTTTAAGCCCAGAGGATGCAGACTCCCCAAGCGGAATATGAGATGTTGTTCCTCAAACTTGCGGTGTTGTTCACTCTGGCCATGGAGGAGGCCCAGGACCGAGAGGTCGGATACGGAGTGGGAGGGGGAGTTGAAGTGCTGAGCCACCGGGAGGTCGGGTTGGTTATTGTGGACCGAGCGGAGGTGTTCGGCGAAACGATCGCCTAGCCTCCGCTTGGTCTCACCGATGTAGATTAGCTGGCATCTGGAGCAACGGATGCAGTAGACGAGGTTGGAGGAGGTGCAGGTGAACCTCTGTCGGACTTGGAATGACTGCTTGGGTCCCTGAAAGGAGTGGATGGGGGAGGTGAAGGAACAAGTGTAGCATCTCTTGCGGTTGCAAGGGAAAGTGCCCGGGGAAGGAGTCCCCCCCCCCCCCCCCAAGTCGCATTCCCCCCACCCCCCCACCTCTCCCTCAGCCCTCGGGCCCTGACATTCCTTCTCCATCTCCCCCCCCCCCCCCCCCCCCCCCCCCAAGTCACATTCCCCCCACCCCCCCCACCTCTCCCTCAGCCCTCGGGCCCTGACATTCCTTCTCCATCTCCCCCCCCCCCCCCCCCCCCAAGTCGCATTCCCCCCACCCCCCCACCTCTCCCTCAGCCCTTGGGCCCTGACATTCCTTCTCCATCTCCCCCCCCCCCCCCCCCCCAAGTCGCATTCCCCCCACCTCTCCCTCAGCCCTCGGGCCCTGACATTCCTTCTCCATCTCCCCCCCCCCCCCCCCAAGTTGCACTAGCTTCTCATTTTCACACCAGAAACAGCTTACAATGGCCTGCTTTCCTTATCACCAATACTTTTTTGCATATCTTTCACTCATTGTTCTTGCTTTATCTCTCCATATCACTGTTTATATCTCTCGTTTCCCTGATCCCTGACCAGTCTGAAGAAGGGTCTCGACCCGAAACGTCGCCTATCTCCTTCACTCCTTAGATGCTGCTGCACCCGCTGAGTTTCTCCAGCTTTTTGTGTAACCCTCGATTCTCCAGCATCTGCAGTTCCTTCTTTAACACAGTGAAAATCCTGTTTGCAACAACATTGAAGGTACATTGATTCAAACAACACAGATATATAAATTAAATATAAATTATAAGTACAATACCCATGACAGAAAAAAGGAAAAGACTACACAAAAAATAGCAAGATATTAATGCAAAATTGCTATTAGAAAACTAGTCCCATCGCAAGAAGTGGTCCATAGTGTGTTGTTGCTGTGGTAGGGTTAGGATTGTATAAGTTCAAAAACCTGATGGTTGTAGGGAAAGAGCTCTTCCTGTACCTGAACATGAAGGACCCATGAAATAAAATGTAGTTACTGTGCAACCATGCAAAAGACAGTGAAACTTAGCATCTGTGCCAAAGTTTTACAGGAGTGTGCTGCTGAAAACTGCTTTGGAGTGCTGGATGTGAAGGGGAATATAGGTTCCAATCTCATTGTGAGGGTAGGTGGATTGTGGTGGAAAGCTCCTCCATTCCGTCCCTCCTTGTTCACCCACCCCAAGGATGAATCATTGCAAAGATCAGGTGTAAAATTGAAATGTTGCACTATGTAATATACGGGTTCCCTGTGCCGGATTCCTCTCCTGGTCTACCTTACACAGTTCTCTTTTAATAAGGAGCAAGATACAGATTCAGATTTAGATTTAGATTCCATTTAAATTTAGATTCTATTGTCAGGGTGCAATCAAAATCCTTGTTCACATGAAGCTCACAGAGTAAACAGTATGCACATGACAAATACAATTGCAAGACTGTAGCACAATTAATTCCAAGTAGTGCAAAAAAAATTTAGAGTACAATAATGGAATAACTGAAAGACATAGATTTAAGAGTAAGAGTACATGACAGTACCTTCAATAAGGGAATGTGAAATATATAGGTTCAGTAGTCTGATAGCTGTAGGGAAGAAACTGTTCTTATGACTGGACATCCGAGATTTTAAGCTTCTGTGTTCTCTCCAGAAGATACTGTAGAAGAGAGAAAAGGGAATGGCAAGGTGGCAGACATCCTTGGTGATGCATCCAGCCTTCCAGATACAACACACATGAAGATGAACTGGATGAGAAGAAATGATGGCTCTGCCATGTCACCTGATATCCGCTTATGACTTGAGCCTCCAACCCATTTTGGAATTCTCCCTTGGAATCACTGATAGCCTTGTGGAAATCATATCTGGCCTGCTTATACAGTGCAGGATCATCCTTCTTGAAAGCCTCACCTCTTGAATCTCCCTGTTCATCCTCTTGAATCTCCCCGTTCATCCAAGGTTTCTAGTTAGGATAGGCATAACTGTCTTTGTAAGAATGCAGTTGTCAATGCATTTAGAGTCATAGAGTTACAGTCATACAGTGTGGAAACAGGCCCTTCGGCCCAACTTGCCCATTCCGGCCAACAATGTCCCAGCTACCCTAGTCCCATTTGCCTGCGCTTGGTCCGTAACCCTCCAAACCTTTCCTATCCATGTAACTGTCCAACTATTTCTTAAATGATGGGATAGTCCCAGCCTCAACTACCTCCTCTGGCAGTTTGTTCACCACACTCACCACCCTCTGTGTGAAAAAGTTACCTCTCGGATTCCTATTAAATCTTTTCCCCTTCACCTTAAACTTATGCCCTCTCGTCCTTGATTCCCCAACTCTGGGCAAAAGTCTGTGCATCTATCCGATCTATTCCTCACATGATTTTGTACACCTCTATAGGATCTCCCCTCATCCTCCTACACTCCATGGAATTGAGACCCAGCCTACTCAACCTCTCCCTATAACTCACACCCTCTAGTCCCGGCAACATTCTCGTAAATCTTTTCTGAACCCTTTCAAGCTTGACATTATCTTTCCTATAACATGATGCCCAGAACTGAACACAATATTCTAAATGCAGTCTTGATGAAACCACTGATGACTGAAGTACATTCAATCAAGCTGGATGAAGTGGTCTTGGATACCTTCCAGTACATGTACTCAAGTCAATCTTTAAGTCTACCCTCGCCATCCTCAGATCACAACTGTATTACTTTTTTTTGTTGATGCATTGCACTTCAATCTGTCTTTATGAGACAGAAGCAGCACTGACAGAGGATGAGGCTGGCCAACAAAGGGCAAGGGATACAGTGATGGACGTAGTTGATGATGGTATACCAGTGCTCTAGAGAGTTCACATTCACACGTGTTGCCATGGACTCCTTCTGCAGAAGTAGCCCATGCAATTCACTTGAGTGGATGAAAATCATAGCTCGACGTGTCTGGGTATACATTGTTATGCCCTGTCCCACTTAGGAAACCTGAACGGAAACCTCTGGAGACTTTGCGCCCCACCCAAGGTTTCCGTGCGGTTCCCGGAGGTTTTTGTCAGTCTCCCTAATGATCAAAAGTGGTTTCCGCTTCTTCTATGTTCCGGCAATTATTTCAAAAAATTCAAAACCGTCCGTGACTAAAAATAGGTTGCCGTTTGAAAAATCGGTAATTTTTTTATTCGAAGCCGGTTGGGATACTAGTTGAAGGTGGTTACCGGAGGTTGCAGGTAGTGGAAGGTAAGACCTTTTTTTCACCCAGTTTTATTCCACCAGGGAGGTCTTACCTTTCACTACCTGCAACCTCCGGCAACCACCAGGTTGCGAACTAGCATCGCAACCGGCTTCGACTAAAAAATTACCAATTTTTAAAACGGCAACCTATTTTTAGTCGCGGCCGTTTTGAATTATTTAAAATAATCGCCGGAACATAGAAGAAGTGGAAACCACTCTCGACCATTAGGGAGACTGACAAAAACCTCCGGGAACTGCACAGAAACCTTGGGTGGGGCACAAAGTCTCCAGAGGTTTCCGTTCAAGTTTCCCAAGTGGGACAGGGGCATTAGATTCCCATGCATTAGTGCCTTAAATGCACCAAGGAACTCAATCAAATCAGAGTGCAGAATTGTATCGAAAAAATAACCTTGTTTAGCTGCAGTAAAATGCAAGTAAAATAATGGAGTAGGGCAGCTCGTTCAAATGTTTGTAAGGAACTTGTGAGGAAAATTCAAAGGATCATTGCTTCTGGTGGTCTTGAATAAAAAAAAGAAACAAAATAAGGAATGTCATGTAAAGGGGAGGCTGTAAACATAAAACAAAAGCAGATGGGAAGCATTTTAAACTCTCCCCAGAAATTTAAAATTCAACGTAGAAGCTTTTTACTGACATATTTTCTTGAATCTATGAGCTCTGAAATATTACCTTCTTTCCTCTCAGATACTGACTCTATTAGAGGCAAGTTTCTCGCCAGAAAATGTTACGAATATATTATCCAGGTTACAGCGCTGTAAAATGCTGCTGCAATCAGGCAGCTTGAATAATATGTCTCAGTTGGGACCTGTTTTACTCGGAAACCTGCCCAAAGTAATATGGTGACAAGCTGGAAAAAAAAAAGATACATGTCACTGTCGATTTGTGGAAGAAAAGACTCTGGATTCACTCTGCTCATCTGGTGTGATTCAGCAGAGTGCATTGAGAATTTTGGTTATTATGAAACTATTGCATTTTTGTTTTTAACAAGGCCTTTCCTTCACCTCCTGGATGCTTTTATTTCATTGAATTAGGTGCTTAATATTTGCTAATCCATGCTGTTACAATACATTTTGTCACAGCTTCATAAATTGATATTTCACCCAAAACTTTGAGGGCATTTCTGACAGGAAGATAATTTAGATGATGGAGGAGATGATAAAGGGAGACATTTTAATTCCCCAAACTGATCGCTTTGTGTTCCATGCTTTTTGCTACACATACGGAGGATTTTGTTTTGCAGATAAAATCTGCATTTACCTGCAAAAAAAAAAATCAAACCTTTGGCAAAGAATCCTTCACCCACATGTTTCTGGTTTAAACAGAGACAGATGCCCAACAGCTCTCCGGAGATGGATCCTTCATTGAAATAAAAAGCAATGAATTAGGATGGCAACAAGTGACCTAGGGTGACACAATGGCACAGTGGTAGAGTTGCTGCCTTACAGCGCCAGAGACCCAGGTTTGATCCTGACTACAGTTGCTGTCTGTGTGGAGTTTGTACGTTCTCCCCGTGACCTGCGTGGGTTTCCTCAGAGTGCTCCAGTTTCCTTCCACACTCCAAAGACGTACTGGTTTGCAGGCTAATTGGCTTGGTAACATTGTAAATGTTCCCTAGTGTGTGTGCAGGATAGTGTTAGTGTGCGGGGATTGCTGGTCAGCATGGATTCAGTGGGCCAAATAACCTGTTTTCCGCACTGTATCTCTAAACTAACAACTAAACTTCCTGGAATTACAAGGATCTTTGATCAAACCACATTTATTGTTTTGAACTTCAAGGATTCTTATTTATTTATTTTTTTTAAAAAGGCTTTTCCTTCACCACTTGAATGTTTTTATAAGAATTTTAAGCATAGATTTACTAGATTGATTCCTGGGATGATAATTATGTTGCATAATGATGGAGCGAACTATCGGATGTTGAGAAATTATGACATTATCTCAATGATACATAGAAGATTCTTAAATTGACGCATGGGTTAGAAGAGTGCAGATCTCTGAATAGAGAGAGTCTTAAATCTGGTGAGATATCATGCCATTTAAATCCAGGGTACATAGAAACTACTTCTTGCAAAATGTAAAGAATCCCTGGAGAAGTGTGGGGGGCTAGCTCATTTCAAGTTTTTAAAGTGAAGGTAGGTACATAGAAACAGAAACATAGAAAATAGGTGCAGTAGGCCATTTGGCCCTTTGAGCCAGCACTGCCATTCAATATGATCATGGCTGAAGATCCTAAACCTGTTCCTGCTTTCTCCCCAAATCCATTTATTCCATTAGCCCTAACAGCTATATCTATCTAACTCACTCTTGAATACATTTTTGAAAGATCAGAAAATGAGGCCTATGGTGCTCTGGCACAAAGGAGTAGTGAGGCCTGGGATGAATCGGTCATGATTAGATTGAGTGGCAGGGAAGGCTTGAGGGGCCTGATGGCCCACTCCTACTCTATTGCGTTCTTGCAATATTTACATAACACAACATTTTGCAGGTATTTAAAATGCAGATGTTTCCTGAGCACATTTGATCAGAAACTACGGTGATTTATAGTAGTGTTTAAGAAAGAACTGCAGATTCTGGAAAATCGAAGGTAGACAAAAGTGCAGGAGAAACTCAGCGGGTGCTGCAGCATCTATGGAGCAAAGGAAATAGGCAACATTTCGGGCCGAAACCTTTCTTCTGATTTATAGATTGATTTATAGTGATTTATTTCTCCAAGAGTGGCTTATTTCTCCAAGTATAACCAGTTAATTATGTTCAAAAAAATTAATCTCTTTTGGGCATTAAGCAGCATCTGCAATTCCTTGTTTCCACATTTTGACTGCTGCAACACAAAATCTCCTCAAGGTCTGCCTACTTTCAAGACATTCTCCTCTCCCCCAAGGGAATTCAGCGAGTTCAAAGAAGGATCTGAACCCAAAACGTCACCTGTCAATGTTCTCCGGCAATGCTGCCTGACCTGCTGAGTTACTCCAACATTTTGTGTCCTTCACTTAGTGGATCACAAATTTGTGTGCTTCAGATCAACCACTTGATACGGGATGAAGCCCATGGACCATCAGGTAAGAATGGGAGGTTCTCTGCATTGTCTGAGCTTTTATAGCAGCCCAGGAACTACAATGACAATTGCATTATTAGATTAACTTCAATAATAAATTAAATGCCCAAATGTATTTAATACAGTTACATGTCTTGGTTAGATATTTGTCCAGCACCATATTCATTAAAGTATTTTGGTCTCATATTATTTTAATTACCACAAAATATTCTCTATGAACAACATCATACTTTAGAGTCAACTTACAGTTAGAGGCGCAGGAGGATGCTGGGACTGCATGGTGGGCATGTTTTGAAAATAGATTAAATAGTTACTGGATGGGTGGAAATATTCCATACTGTGTTCTCTCAATAGCAGCCAATGAAAATGAATTCCCCGGCATGGAACATTTAGGGCACATTATATTTAGAAAGGATTTAAAACAAAACATGCACAAAAGGGAAATATTTACACTTGCATTCCATTAATTAATTTAACACTTTCAAAACCAGATGTAAAATCTTCAAATTTTAACTGACCAAGGGTCTGTTTATGACATGCCTTCGTTTCTGAGGGAGTGGTGAAAGTTGTCATGAGATTAATTCTAAACCCACTCTGCAATTTAAGCAAAGAAGTTCAGAGAAATGGAATAAGCAGCAGTTTTATTCCATATCAGCTAATTTTTAGCCAATGTCATAGTGGTGAGGGAGGGAACCTTTGACTACTCCAGGACCTCAAGTGTAGGAAGGAACTGCAGATGCTAGTTTAAACTGAAGATAGACATAAAAAGCTGGAGTAACTCAATGAGTCTGAAGAAGGGCCTCGACCTGAAACGTCATTCATTCCTTCTCTCCAGAGATGCGGCCTGTCCTGCTGAGTTACTCCAGCTTTTTGTGTCTATCCACTATCTCAGTTACCTGCTTACTACAACATCAGAAGCCATTCGGCCTGTTGGGTTTTTATGCGAAGTTCCAGCTGAACAATCCTATTGGTTCCATTCCCCCTTCTTAATCTTTCCTGTAGTTAAATATTTAGTTAATTATTTATTAAGAGCATTAAGGTATTTATCATTGTTTACATGTGACACGTTTACTGTAAAGTGCACAAAAGTCAAAATGCAAGAACAGATTTTATAAATAAGTTCAGTAAAATGTTGATCTCCTTTAAGAAAATTGGTCTTAATGACTATAGGCCTGTCGCACTGACCTGTGAAGTCATGAAAACTCTTGAAAGACATGCTGGCCAAGCTGAAAAATATCACAAACCCCATGCTGGACCCTCGGCAGTTTGCAGATCGGTGGATGACGCAGTCAACCGAGGCCTGCACTTCATCCTCCAGCACCTAGACTGCCAGGGGACCTATGCAAGGATCTTGTTTGGTGATTTTAGCTCTGCATTCAACACCATTGTGTCAAAGATACTACACGCCAAACTCTCCAAGTTGACTTTGCCTGAACCACTCTGTCAATGGATCACCAACTTCCTGACAAACAGGAAGCAGCATTTGAGGCTGGGAAAGCACATCTTGGTCCCGCAGACATAGGAGCACTGCAAGGCTGCATACTCTCCTCTCTCCTTTACTCTCTCTACACCAATGCTTACACCTCCACAGACTCCTCTGTCAAGCTTCTGAAATTTGTGGATGACACAACACTGATTGGACTGATCCAGGATGGGGAAGAGTCTGCCTTACAAATGTTAACAATGTTACAAAATTTTGAGATTTTAAAAAACAAGCCTGCAATTTATCCCATCAGATAAAGCATAAAACGAAGTTTAATTTGACACCTAATTCACTTTCATATCTTCAGTATTAACAAAGTTATGGCCATTTTCATACTCTGAATTTAGCATCTTGTTCCCTATTGCTTTTCGACAAAGTTGAGATCGAGGACAGTCAAAAGCCCATTACTTTCTTAAAAATTAAGAGAACTGAAATAATTTTTCAGTTATTATAGATTGAAGCATTCTGAAACAAATATGAAACAATCTTACTTGGAAAACCTGAAATTAAAGCATATAATGAGTTAGTTACCCAATTGTAGCCAATTCCAAAATTCAATTACTAGATCTAAACATCTATCAATTTATTAAGAAAATATTAACATTTTTAAAAAAGCCTAAGTGTCCAAATAACATTCACACAAGAATTCACAACATAACATGATTTTTTTAATCTATTGTCATGAATTTATAGGCCAAATTGAAGGAATTTAGTGTTTAATGCCCGTAAATTAATGGCCATTTAAATCAACTTGCGAGTGGGATTTTATGGAACGCGATGGATTAGAACGTTGCGGTTGCAGTTCCCATAACGGCAGGAAAAATACTGCCGGTTCATATGGGGAATAAATCACCGTTTCGCAACATGAAAGTTGATTAAGGTCATCTTAACAAACAAGTTTATATGAAAAAATAAACGGCTTTCCTTTACCTGTCCCCTACGTAAAATTCATCCCCGTTGTCGACGTTCATGGCATTAGAAGCAAATTTTTATTTACTCCAGCGCTGAAATAGTCGGGCGATTAAAAAAAAAAAATTTACATACGAATGAATCTTCAGAAAAAGCTCGCAATCCGAGAAAATATAATTCCGGAAGGCATTGAAAAACCGCGTTTTAACCCACCCCCCCCTCAAAGGGGCGCACACGGCCAGTGACAGAACTGCAGCGCTGCTGAAGGTAAGTTTTGTAACATACCTACAGACAGTAAGTGACACAGCTGGCGGCCTGAAGCCTTTGTAACAACCTAGAGCTCAATGCTCTTAAGAAAATGAAATAGAATAGAATAGTTTCTTTATTGTCATTGTAACATGAACCATGTACAACGAAATTTAAAAATGTCAACCAGTCAGTGCAACATTCAAACCATAAAAGCTAACGATACATACAAGGTAAAATATTAAAAAAGATAAACAACTAAAATAAATATGAAATATGAAAATAGCACGCATAAACACCCAACCCTACATCCTTCTGTCGATTTCACAGTGTACCAACCACAGTCCCTTAGTCCCCGCGTTCCTTGGCGGCTACATTTAGTGCCTTTATAGCAGTGGGGTAAAAACTGTTTTTAAGTCTGTTTGTCCTTGTCCTTGTAGACCTGTACCGTCTGCCTGAAGGCAACAGTTCAAACAGGGAGTGTCCGGGGTGGGAAATGTCCTTTATAATATTCTGGGATTTTTTGATGCAGCGGGAACTGTGTAAGTCTTCCAAGGTAAGGAGAGGGCAGCCGACAATCCTCTGGGCATTGTCAATGGCCCTCTGGAGCGCTTTCCTCTGAGCCGCTGTGCAGCTGGTGTACCACACACATACACAGTATGTTGATTGATAGTAGACTTCAGGAGAGCTCCCCATCCTCTCCCCCCACTCACCATCAACAACACCAAAGTCACATCTGTGGAGTCTTTTAAGTTCCTTGGAACCATCGTCTCCAAAGACTTGAAATGGGGGCCACCATCGACACCACAGTCAAAAAGGCCCAACAAAGGATGTACATCCTGCAGCAGTTGATTAAACACAATCTGCCACAGGCAAGGATGGTCCAATTCTATACTGCCACCGTAGAGTCTGTCCTCACCTTCTCCATCATGGCCTGGATTGGCTCAGCCACCAAGCATGACATCCAGAGGCTGTAACAAATCGTCCGATCATCTGAGAAGGTTGTTGGCTGCAACCTTCTCTCCATTGATGAACTGTATACTGCAAGGGCCAGGAAATGAGCGGGTAAGATCATCTCTGACCCCTCTCACCCTGGCCACAAACTCTTTGAAGCACTTACCTTAGGAAGGCGACTCTGGACTGTCAAAGCCGCCACAGCCAGTCATAATAACAGCTTTTTTACACAAGTAGTAGTTCCACTCAATAACCAAAAGTGTGTAGCCTCATTTTGCTCTGGTTTTTTATTTCATTCACATATTTAAACCATAATGTTTTATTATTAATGTGTAATGTTTTATGTGTTATTCTTAATTGTTACTGTATGTCATGTTGTTATTTGCAAGTTGAGCACCAAGGCAAATTCCTTGTATGTGTACATACTTGGCTAATAAACGTATTCATTCATTCATTCATTCAAATCTTTGCTGACAAAATGACAAGATCCAGGTAAACAGCATCCTTCACAATGGATGTAATTAATACGTGCATGATTTGCCAAGAGTGCCTCTGGAAAGGGAGCAGTCTGTCGTGTTGTTATCTATGTTCTTGCCAAAGTCTATCGTCAGTAGCATGGAGGCAATGATCTCTGGGTATCAGACATCATGTGTCAAATTCCCCTGTTTTATCCCCACCTCTGTCAGTGTTAAATGTCTTGCAACAGTGAAAGGAAATACTTGTAAAAATATCTCAGTGGATATCATGAACTGGGGGGGGAATGGAAAAACAGGCCAGCAACAAATGTGTCAGAGGGAACTGCATGTGCTGATTTAAACCAAAGATGGACACATAAAGCTGGAGTAACTCGGCGGGTCAGGCTGCATCACTGGAGAGAATGAATGGGTGATGTTTCAGGTCGAGACCCTTCTTCAGACTCAAATCAATGATTCAATCAATCTAGCAACCAATCTTGGGATGGTCTTCCCCAGTGTAACATCAGTAATCTTTTGTGGTTCTTAAAGAAAAGTACTCAATCATCTTTGGATCTATTAACTCGTCCAATATAAAACAAACTCCCCGGATATTCATGCCCTTCAAATTGCAGCATCCCCAAAATTAACTGCTTCACCAATGGGAGCTATGCTTTCAGCTGCCAAGGCCCTTATTCAACTACAGCAGAATAAGGTGGAAATATTCAACAGGACTGGCGGCATTTATGAGGACAGGTGCGTTAGAAGTTATTCTCTCCTTAACTGTCTCCACGTAGTTTAAGTTTTAACAATACAATGCAGAAACAGGCCCTTCGGCCTACTACGTGCATGCCAGCGAGTGATACCCCTATTTATCTCTCTTCCCTTCCTAATTCTCATCTATGCAACCAGGCTTTTGGTCTTCTGTCCCAATATCTCCTCATGGGTCAGAATCTAATTGTATTTAAAGTTGGATCCGACAACTAAAAGGACGATTTTCTTCATTTGAAGCACCGACTAATTATGTTGCCACATTAAAGACAACATCCAATGAACGCTCTAATTAGCTATCAAAAGTATTTAATAAAGATTGCACTTTTTGTGTCAATTCAATTGTGGCACATATACTTGGTCACACAGGGTAAACCGAGTCTAATATAATTTTGCGGGACCTCTGCTGGATAGAAGACATTCTCCTATGTGAGAGTGATTGGTACTTAGTGATGGCAGGAAGGCAGTTTTAAACAATTGAGAACTCTATTAATCAGTGGTGTTTTGATAACATTTCGTAATTAGCATTGAAAACTATAAGACATAGAAGCAGGATTAGGCCATTTGGTCCCTCAAGTCTCTGCCATTTGAAAATGGTTGATTTATTTTTCCCCCTCAACCCCATTCTCCTGCCTTCTCTCTGTAACCTTTGATGCCATTGCTAATCAAGAATCTATCAATCTCCATTTTTTAAATGCTCAATGACTTGGCTTCTATCGCTGTCTGTGCCATTGAGTTCCACAAATTCATCACCCTCTGGCTAAAGAAATTCCTCCTCATCTCCATTCTCATGGTACACCATTTTATTCTGAGGCTGAGACCTTTAGTCCCAGACTTTCCCACTACTGGAAACTTCCTCTCCACATCCACTCTAACTAGGCCTTTCATTATTTGGTAGGTTTCAACAAGATCCTCCCTCATCCTTCTAAACTGCAGCGAGTGCAAGCCCAGAGCTCTCAAGGTCATGGCTAGCCTCATGTTCTTCACCATGATATCTGTCTCTAAAGTAACCAAGGTCACCACCTGAGGGATGCCTATGTTCATGTATTTTTGGATTGGCAAATTTGCACAATGCAAATTGGCTTTGTCAAATCTGAAGCCATGAATTGGCACATGCTAAGGAGCCCTTCTAACCTTCCAAAGGAGTGAACGGAAAAACCTCATTGTACAACCTTGCGATTTGCAAACTGTCATAGAAAGTGTGCCAGGTTTAATACAAGTTGAATAAGTTTATCGGCCAAGTATATTCACATACAAGGAATTTGCCTTGGTGCTCTGCCTGTAAGTGACAACATGACATAGTGACAGGAATGACACGCAAAACATTAATAATAAAACATTATCGATTTTATTCAATATCCACACTAGATACAAGGAACTGCATCCACTAGTTTACAAAAAAGAGACAGAGTGCTGGAGTAACGCAGCGGGTGAGGCAATATCTCCGGAGAACAAGGGTCGGGACCCATCAAGGGTATTTTAATATCACCTGTTACTACTGAAATCCCCCGAGCATTTTTAAATGACCTAACCACATACAGTATTAGCCATCGAGAGCTCAGTGGATACTTTCAGCGATAAGTAGATCAATGACCAGCGCTTATACATTCACAATTGGCACAACAAAGAACTCCTCATTAAGCTTTGGATAAGTATTTATATTACTAAAACTCTTTGTTTGTGCCGGTAATGTGTCACTTTTTCCCACCTTCTTCCAAACGCTACGTCTCAGCCTTCCCATTTTCACATATTCTACTCACATTTTTCCCACCAGTGATAAACATCTTCCCGTCGCATTCCGACCTATATTTCCGGTTATTAAAAAAAGCCAAATCCGCATTCTCAGAGAGTGTCTAGTGATGATGTCACAATGCCTCTCACAGTGCACCAATCACAATGGGCTCCCAAGCTGCCTGCCGACTGCCACAATGACATCACAATGGGACGTTGCCAACGGTAACAATGGCATCTCAAGCTGGCTGCCTCTCACAGTGCACCAATCACAATGGGCTCTCAAGCTGTCCTGGCCCTGGTGCTGCTCGATGACCTGGGAAGGTCCTGAGGAAGGGAGCGGGAATGAGGGGAGGAGGATGAGGGAAATGAGGAGGAGATGGAGGAGGTAGAGAGTCTCTACCCCCCTCCCTTTCTGACCCTCTCCCTCTCTACCCCCTCCACCTCCCTGCACCTCCCCCTCCCTCTCTACCCCCACCCTCTCTCTAGGGAGTGGTGAGGATTGGGACCTATGGGCGAGTGGAGGAATATTGCGTTCCGGGACCATCCCTCCACTGTGATGCTGTATCCCCTCTCCCCCCCCCCCCCCATGAGGTTTTAGGAATGGGACCCAACGGGTCCCACTTGGTCTAGTTTCTAATAAAATCTCTCTGATAATGAGGGTGAGGAGTTAATACAATGAGGAAAATATTCTCCATTCCACATCTACTTGCGTTGCTCATTTCTGAGCGGCAAGGATAATCCACGTATGATCCCAAGGACATCTCAATATGGGAGAACTTTTATTAACGTTTCTCTACCTGCATCGGTGGTCAGAAGCAAGACAGAGGACATCAGTAAATTATTTTGGATTTCCAGTCATCTCTCCTAAAACATCCTTTGTAATTTTTAAAGATAATTCCATCACATTGGTAAGTAGTCTTGTTATTATCCAACACCATCTTGATCCACTAAATAGCAACAATCATAAGGATGAACATTTTGGGTTTTTTTCTGTTAAACTTATCCCTAAGGTCTCTTCAGACCAAATTTATTATCTCACCACCATCCTGCCTAAGATCAGGCAACACACAAATCAGAAAATCAGCCTTGCTTTTCTTGGCCTGCATGGTTCACTACCATTAACAGTAGGTGGGCGGCAACATTACTAACCATACCATGAGAGTGCTAAACTTAATTGAATTCATAAAAATTAGCTGAATGATGAGCCATTTAGAATTTTAAAAACCCACATCCAAAGTCACTCTGTTCAAGATCTGGTGCTGGACAGTATCATACACAGATGCTGCAATTGCTTTGTTCGTCTTTTCAATATCATTCAGTGGACCCATTCCAAAAAAGCAGGAACAGCAGCCATATGGGATCCCCATCTATGTAATTTTTATCATAATAAGGAGTGAAGCCATTCAAATTAAAATTAATTGCATTTGACCCATTATACTTTATTACTTACCGGGTAACAGGTCAATTATATGAATTTGGTAAAACCTAGCAAGCAGTTTCAAGATATCATTTTGCTTCAATGCACTTGGTCATATGCACCTCGTACAGTGAAAATTATTTTTTGCACATTCTTTCTTTCTCCCTCCTCCTTCAGTAAAATCTTATTATACAGGCATACAATCATATCCAAGTAGAAGATTGTAAGAACATTAGATTACAATGAGGCTATGCACAAGAGTTGCTGGTACCATCTTGTATCCTTCAAGTTCTTAAAAATGTAGAGTATTATCATGGCCCTAAAGGACCATTGTCCTGGCAACGGCACTCGGTTGGAGTTGGCGGGGGTCATCCTGGCCTGCTGATGAGGTTAGTGTCATAAGGTTATAAGGGATAGAAGTAGAATTAGGCCATTTAGCCCATCAAGTTTACTCCACCATTCAATCATGGCTGATCTATCTCTCCCTCCTAACCGGGACTGGAGCGGCGTTTCCTGCCGGGACTGGCCAGAACTTCGGCTTCGGTGGCAGCGCAGCACTGGGGCGCCATCGCGAAGAGGGCGATGCCTCGCCTGGGCCATCATGCGGTGGGCTCCGGGGTGCTGAGCCCACCGACTCCCAACATCGCGGAGCTGTCATTGCGGAGCTTCCAGCCACGGCAGCACTGACTTGAAACACCGCGGAGCCTGGGATCTCTCGCCGAGATCGCCAGTGTTGGATCTCCGACCAGCGCGGCCTGTGGACTTCGGGAGCTGCGGTCTCTGACAGCAAGTGGCCGTTCCAGACACTCCAAACCGCTGAAGAGTGTGCTCCCCAGACGCCAAAGCCTCATCAACCGGCGAGAGTGCCTGTAACATCGGGGTTTGTTGCGGCGACTGCGGAGGCCTCAATAGGCCCGACCATGAGTGAACAATGGGAAGAGGATTGGACTTTGTGCCTTCCCTCACAGTGGGAACCATTGTGGGTCGATGTTTTTATGTTTTATGTTCAATTCTTTTTTTAATGTGGTGTCTTACTTTTATTGGTGTGCTGCAAATGGCAACTCAAATTTCACCAGAAATGGTGTATGTGACAATAAATGTAATTTGTCTGGTCTTGTAATTAACCCCATTCTCCTGCCTTCTTCCCATATCCTCCGACACCTGTACTAATCAAGAATCTATCTTTCTCTGCCTTAATATCATCCACTGACGGCCTCCACAGCCTTCTGTGGCAACGAATTCTACACATTCACCACTCTTTGCCTAAATAAATTTCTCCTCATCTCCTTCCTAAAAGAATGTTCTTTAATTCAGAGGCTATGACCTCTAGTCCTAGACTCTCTCACTAGTGGAAACATCCTCTCCACATCCATTCTATCCAAGGCTTTCACTATTCTGTATGCTTCAATGAGATTCCCCCTCATCCTTTTAAACTCCAGCAAGTACAGGCCCAGTACTGACAAACGCTCATCATAAGTTAACCTACTCATTCCTGGGATAATTCTTGTCAAATATCAAATGCCAACCCGTGACCACATCGTCACTTGCCCAAACAGCTCAGCCTCTGTGCTCCTGGGCACCTCCTGTAGCTCACCGCGCAATCCCCAGAATGCCTCGGAGGGTGCACTCCAAATGGTGCCTCCAGCCCGCTCACCAACACTGATCCTCTCCTCTGTCTGCCCACTGTCGCCAACTTGTATCGTCAACATTGTTCGATAACCGACTGACATTCGTAGGGACAAAGTGGACAATGAGAATATACATGCAATGAAACGGCACAAAGTGCTGTAGTAAACTCAGCACATCAGACAGCATCCTTGGAGAACGTGGAGAGGTGACCTTTCAGGTACAGACACTTCTTCAGACCAAAAAAATCACCTATTTCTTTTCCCCCATAGATGCTGCCTGACCTGCTGAGTTACTCCACCACTTTGTGTACTTTTGTGAGTTAACCTTAATACAAAAGGAGAACTTGGTTCTGGAACCAAGCTGAACACAAAAGGACACAAAGTGTTGGAGTAATCCAGCATCTGTAGTTCCTTGTTTCCACATGCAACAAAGTCACTCACATTTCTTCAAGTACAGAAAAAAGTAATTGAACTTGTATGAATCAACAGATACTTGATAAAGAAGAAAGACAAAATGCCGGAATAACTCAGCAGGTCAGGCAGCATCACTGGGGAAAAGAAATACAGTAGGTGACGTTTCCGGTTGAGACCCTTTTTCAGACCAAGAGTTCAAGGAAAGGGAAACTAAAGGTAAGGGGAAAGATACCTCTAGTTTATCTTGCCCCTTTATTCCCAGTCTGAAGAAGGGTCTTGACCCAAAACATCACCTATTCCTTTTCTCCAGAGATGGGATGCTGCCTGACCCCACTGAGTTACTCCAGCATCTGCGGTTCCTTCCTACACAGATATTCAATAAAGGTATGTTCAGCCTGGCCTGAATGGCTGGATCGAACCTTCAATAAGAAAACACGTGGGCTGGGATGCCCTCATGAACAGTGCACCTAGGGTTAATGCTGTGATTATCCGTTTGGAGTTGAATGAGATTTACCTGCAGGTTAAATCCAAGATTGATCATCGCACAGATCAAGGAAAGATCCACAAAAATGTCCAGCGTCTGAAGCAAGAATATACCCTTTCTTTAATGATGTGAGGAGCATATTTGACAGTTTTAAATGGCAGTCTTATAAAGTTTTAGGAATTAAATATTCATAGACAAATTAATAATTGATTGTCTTGCCAGCTGATATGTCAGTTTTACTAGTTCACTGCTTTTTACAGTTTTAGAACAAACCTACACTGCAGATTGGATAAGGCAAATAGAAATATAAGACTGTAGCAGAGGAGAAGGGTATTTAGCCCCTTAAGTCTGCTTTCCCTTTTAAAGACTATAACTGGTCTGTAGCTCAACCTCATTTATCCAGTTTTACTTAATGTCCTTCGAGCCCACCACCCAAAGGAATATACAAATCACAGACTCAAAAGATCAAATTGGCCTGGCAGTCATCGCTTACTTGAAGGTGTAGGTTCCAGAGACCCAATACATTCTGTGTACAATGAAAGGTATTCCTGACTTTGCACTCAATCAATGGGACACACTGCATTTAATTTTTGCATTGTGTCCCATTGCTCCCAAATCCTCCAACACAGAACAATTGTGTTCAGTATCTACCATATTACATCCTTATTATATTTTAAATCTTCATTCAGACCAAACGTCAGTCCTTTATATTCAAGGGTATACAAATCACATTTTTGCAATCTGTAGTAAGGAACTGCAGAAGCTTCAGAATTTTGTAAGCTGTCCTCACGATTTAACCGTTTGTGCTTCAAGAACAAAAAATGGGTGAAATGCCAAAATATATCAAATGCAGGTTAATGCAGAGTTACTAAAGAGAGCAGTTAAAGAATGGTGACAAACTGAGATATATATGATATTAAACTACCTGTGAAGCACTATGTACTATATATCAATATTTGATTACATGCATATATTGGAAAACAATCATGTTAAGAGAATATCACTAGTTAAGAACTAATAATGTGTTTAGTCACATTATCAAGTGGTCTGCAATAAGAGGGCAATATTTAGCAGATTAAGAATTGTCATTAACCATTGTTAGTGGTAGCCCAGATATGAACAATTCCTATTATTTTATGGCCTGAATAAAGCAGTGGTCATGAGTAATGAAGATAAATCAGGGCACTTAGTAGTGACGGGCCTAGCTAATCCTAGGTGGATGTCTGAGATTTTCCCAACCTCCCGTGAGGTTTCAGAGCATATGCAGCAGCTAGAGCCTCGCTCACTCTAATATACCAGCTTTCCAAACATGGATGATGTAACACCTGGAATGCGCTGAACAAATGCTTTCATCTCATTGGTTTCTGAGCGTAGATTGAAACCAACATTGCAATGCAAACTTTAGTCACAAAAAGCATTGACACAATTAAAGCGTGGTCAAATATTTGCATTGGTGCTTTAAATTGCAAAATCTAAACAAAATAGTTAAAGACAGATTTGAATTACTTAAGAGTAACCTTAGGTGACTGTAAAACAAGTCTTTTATCCTCTGTTATATGGTTTGGTGTCGCAAAACTATGTCTTCAAATGGTTGATCATATAGAAAGGTAGAGCAGCAGTGACACTGCATTGCTGATAGATGAAGCTGCAACGTTTTGAACGCCTAGGACTTTGCTACAATAATTATATTATTTTGTAGGCAAAATCAAAAATAACTAATTATGTCTGCATTTCTGTTAATCTAAGACCGGACTCAAATATCAGGCAACATCTAAACAACAGTGTTCTGAACTTAAGATATAGAACATAGAATAGTGTAACACAGGAACACAAAAAGCAGGAGTAAATAAGCAGGACAGGCAGCATCTCTAGAGAGAAGGAATGGGTGACATTTCAGGTCGAGACCCTTGAGCCACTTGGGTCTCGACCTGAAACGTCACCCATTCCTTCTCTCCAGAGATGCTGCATATCCCGCTGAGTTACTCCAGGTTTTTGTTATCTATCTTCGGTTTAAACAAGCATCTGTGGTTCTTTCCTGCAGAGCACAGGAACAGGCAGTTACCTCAAAAAACTAAATCAAGTTCAATCTTGTAATAACTAGATATTTTAGGTACAGTTCCATCAGCAATTTTCCAGCACCCTTTGCTCCAAAGACTTGCCAGACTAACGGAGGTCACGGCCTCCAAGAGGAGTCAGACGGTACAGTTTTGTCCAGATTAAATAGAGTGCCAGATCATCAGTTGCTGGAAAATTGGTGGGAGACTAGTACTATGTTGCAAATATTTTTATAAGATCACATTTGTGTAATTGAATGAATATAGCAATTTCTTGTAGAATAACTGCAGATACTGGTTTATACCAATGACCACACAAAATGTTGGAGCAACTCAACGGGTCAGACAGCATCTCTGCAGAATGTTCCAGAGGTGTTGCCTGACCCATTGAGTACCTCAGAACTTTGTGTCCATCTTAGCTATTTTTTTGTGATTGAAATCAGTAAGAAAGGATGTTGCATCTGAAGTATATGTTATTTCGAAATAGTCTCATCGCTGTCTTACTAATAGAGCTAATCTGACAGGGATGGTGATGTAAAGTTTGATGATTTTACTCAGACAAATGGAATTGACACGCTTGCCGATACAGTGGCGGGTCAAGTCTTATTAAGATTTCTTGATGACTCATTTTTTTAGACTTCTGACATTCCCAGTAAATCAATGAAATTGGACAGGCTCTGGTTTATTGAACATCCAAGTGGCAAGTTATGTATTGCTATTTGTTGAAGAGACTGCCACATTCGTAAAAATCAAATAAGGCTATCAATGTATGTTTTCCCCATGCTACCCACTAAGCTGCGTATATTTCAAATACTTTCTCTTTCGGTGTTCTTTCACCATTAAATCAATGGGCCAGGTAATGCTAAACCTAGACTACTGCCCAGAGTCCCTACTAGTGGAGCCAGCTTGCCCAGACTATTTGCAAAGGTCTGGCCTCTTGCACCATCATCATCCAGGCACCAGGTGAGGTGGTGAAGCTTGGAGCCACTGAGCTTAGGGCCGAGTTCCGATTGCCAGAACACACTGAGAGGTCGTGACAGGGGGCAGAGCTTCACAGTGATACAGTTTAGCTTATTGTATTGTCAAAAGGTACTATCCAGTCAGCAGAAAGACAATACATGATTACAATCGATCCATTTACAGATATATAAGGGTATAACATTTTGTGCAAGGTAAAGCAGGCAAAGTCCAATCAAGGATAGTCCAAGGGTCACCAGAGAGGTAGATAGTAGTTCAGCACTGCTCTCTGGTTGTGGTCAGATGATTCAGTTGCCTGATAACTTTACCCCAATGCTGGCAGACCTGTTTAAACATCTTCCAACAATTTTGATATTTAGAGGCATGGAAAAGGTACAAAAAAGTAAACAACTTAAATTTAACAGATTATTAAAAGCAAGTATAGTTAATTAAAAATGTTAAAGCATTAAAGCATGATCATTTGTTAAAAATATGTTTAACACCTTTCCACAAGGCAAGGATCTCCAATGAAATAGAGGGGATCACTGATCCTATCCCAGGTGTGAGTGGTTCAGAATCGGAGAGGTGACATCCCCAGCCTAATGCAGGGTAATCTGAGCAAGACTCTGCTGCCTGTCAGACTCTAGTTTAGTTTAATTTAGCTTCGGGATACAGCGCGGAAACAGGTCCTTTGGCCCACCGAGACCACGCCGACTAGCGATCCCCGCACGTTAACACTATCCGGCACACATTACGGACGATTTATATTTATAGAGAGCCAATTAACCCACAAACCTGTATGTCTTTGGAGTTTGGGAGGATACCGAAGATCTCGGAGAAAACTCACACGATCACGGGGAGAACGTACAAACTCTGTACACGAACCATGATCTTTGGTGCTGAAAACACTCTAAGGCAACAACTCTACCACTGCGCCACTGTGCCTCTACGTGGAGAACAGTGACACAACAGCATCTGTCTCTCAGATTTACAGCAGGTCTGTTCAAATGTGGGTCCCACTGCTCTTGGACACTGTCAGCCATGGTCACAACACTGTTTCCATATTTTCATTTGGTGGAGTTGGATCCAACAGGAAATTTTATTTCCAACTTTTTAAGGAGCATATTACTCACACCTTTTCTCTCCAAGTGGATGACAGATTTCTTAGAAAAAGTAGCCAAGCATGAATCACCAATCATCCCTTTGGTGATTAATTATAGGCAGATGTCCTCACAAAGTAGCAGTCTCTGAACGCTAACAATTAGCATTTACTTTCAATTTATTCAAATTGTGCCAAATGTAGTCAGAGCTAATGCTCCATCTTTTTTCCTTGCTGATGAAAATGTCAAGATTTGCTATTAATAATAAAGGAAAGCATTTATTCTGATCAAGTGTGCAAATTTGATGGCCAGATACCGTATTTGCTGACAAGGCTGAAAAGGCTATGTCACCAAACGCAAGCCAGATTTTAACGTGAACTGAACTAAGTATAAGTTACTGATTGAATGCTGAAAGCTAGATTAAGAAATCATCATCTGACCAGTTGCTTCTGCAAATAACATCGCTGATTTACTTTGAATCAAAGTCCCCCTCAAAAACCTGGACCTTGCTATATTATTCAGAAACTTGAAGGGCCATCTCCAAACCTACTTTAAAATACATTACTATTTATCATTTATCTTATTACAAACTTTCTTTGGGGGAATAAATATTCAGATGCTTTTAAATATACCAATGGTCATTCTTTTAAAAAAAATGGGTTGCATGAATGAATCATTTACAATATATTGGAGTTCTAGTCACTATTTCTGCCTACCATGGTACGTCATGCAGCAAAGTATGTCAGACCAAAGTTATCTGGCATTTTCCAAATTCAGCAGCCAAAATGATTTTTGTTTATACTCTCCAAAAGATCAACTGGAATTATTTAAGCTTCAGAGTTAGCTCAGTTTTTGATTCAAGCCCTACTAAAGGATATGAGACTATAACTATGGAAAATGTTCATTGTTGTTTAACCCTGAAGAGGTTTGTATTATTATAAAATGACCATCCTTTCCATATTAAATAAAAAAAGTAGCTGCCTAATTCAATTCAGCTAGATATCACAAGTGTAAGTGCCGTATTTGAAATTGGCCATTTAAATTCATCTTGAGGCCATAATTTTTACAAACTAGTTACACATATACCAATGGAATCTATTTTCTTAATTTATCTTAAATATGAAGCCCTTTCAAATTTCTCAGAGATGTGTTAATGCTAAATAAAATCTAAAGTGCTAAAGATAAGCAAATAGAACACTAAAATTACAATGAATCCATAATGCATATAGCACCCATAATAGATGTATTCCTTATGTCCCCTCATCTCCAGTAAAATAAACCATGCTGAGTTTGCAGTTATGTGTGGGAAAACACGAGGAGCTCAAAGAAGCCTTCTTTATTCCAAGTTCTTAGAGTGAGCCTTGTTTATTCCAAGTTCTTCCCGGAATGTTCACAATGATGTACATACGGATGCACAATGTAAACAATGTACACAATGATGTACACACATGATCAAATAAGTCATGCAGTGAAGTCACACTTATTTATAATTTTTCTTCCACCTTGCAGAATTATATAGTGGCTACAACGTATGTTTTGATATTACTGCATGAGATTGTAAACTGTGCTGAAGTAGCTCAACGGGACAGGAAGAGAGAAGGAACGGGTGGCGTTCTCTCCAGATTTGTGCCTGTCCTGTTGAGTTACTCCAGCATTTTGTGTCTATCTTTGGTTTAAACCAGCATCTGTAGTTCCTTCCTACATGTGATAGGTACAGGGTTTGATTAACAGATGGGTGGAGTAAGCGATAAAGGCTTGAGATGAAATAGAGTCAAAAGAGTGTCAGAGGAGAGAATTGGAGTAAAATGCAGAGACCCTTAAAGTATCCTATCTGCAGTCTCTTGTTTTTTTCTTTAATTTCCATTCCTCTTTTAAAGATTTTTAACTACTTTATATACTAACACATTCATGATAAATATGGATATTGGTGAGTTTGCACTGGGTTTTTGACAAATTAGATATTTTCTGTGGATTTAGGTCTGATGTCAGTTACAAATTGTACCCATTTACTCGGTTTATAATTGTCCCATGTTTAACTTGGTCGATGTACCCATTCCTGGGAGAAAAAGCGTAGGATTTTCACGAGAAAAGCAAAAGGAAAGCTCTGACAGTTATTTTCTTTGTTTCCCCCAACAACACCCCCACACCCACCCACCCACGGATGAATATTAAAATATAATTTTATCAAAAGAAAATAAATGTAAAGCCACGTGAAGCAAAGTCTGAAATTAAAATAGATGGTCATAGTTAAACAGCCAAGACCAATGTGGATAGCTGAATATTTTCTTACAGTGAGAGGCAGGCAATATAGGGTCGGTGGTTGAACCTTTTTACCCCTTACACAACCTAAATGTTGAAACTGACTGCACAATTGTCAAATTTGCAGATGCATCTAAGGCTTTGCTGAAGGATTTGAATCAATTATGCAAATAGACAGATGGCAGATGAAAATTATTACATAGAAATGCAAAGTATTGAATATTGAACATAACAATATGCAACACAAATTGACTAAGTTTGCTATAATAGATTCATTGCTACCAATGTCTAGACAGTGGTGAGGCAACCATACAAAGTAATAAGATGCCGGGAGATAGAAGAAGAATACAAGTCTATTGCAGCAATGTTGGGACTGTTTTCAGTGGTTGTAATGTGTATAGCTCCAAGTGCTATTTCAGATGCCAAGATTTAAGAAGGGTCCAAGGAAGAACAATGGATAAAGCCTACAAGGATATGTTTCAAAAGGTTTTTTTGTAAGTTTGGGATGGTTGGGGAAGATTTCCTTTGCGAGTTTAGGAATGAAAGAATGTTTTTGTTCTGTTTTGTCCCATGAAAAGGCTTTTTTTTTAAATGAACAAAGAAACATACATTTCACAACAAGATCACTGAGCATTGCAGATATCAGTAATTAAATATACATAGTTCTTCAATTGACTTTAAGATCGTAATATGCATGCTCAAGGCACCTAGCTCCTATTTTAAGCGAATAAAAAGGCCTCTAATGGATCAGTGGTTGTAATGTGACCAGATGATCCACAGGATATCCTAACATTCAACTGCATTACTTGATTTCTTCATCTCAATAACTCTGCAAGCAGAGTACTCCAAATAAGGTGCAAATAACAAACCACTCATGACCTCCTTAGTAATTCCTATCTGATAAACAATAAGGTAACACAGAATTTAGACCTACTCTTTTAAAGTAAAGTTTTCAGAATTCTAGATTAAATATTGCTCAAGAGTTAGATTTTGACCCCATCTCCAACTTCATCTACCGCAAATGGTGTTCCCAGTATGGTCTCCTGTTCATTGAAAAGACCTAGCATAAAGTCGGCAAAAGGTGCGCTGAACACTGCGCACGGTGCACCAAAGCCTACCGGTTCTCCTGGTTGCTAACCATTTTAATTCCCTTCCCATTTGCAGACTGACCTCTCTGTCCTGAGCCTTCTGTAGCCAGAGTGAGGCCACACACAAGCTGGAGAAACAGCACCTCCTATTCTGCTTGGGCAGCTTAAAACCCAATGGTATGAACATTAAATTCTTCAATTTTAGATAACCTCTAACAATCTCAATCTCCATTCTTCCCCACACCCCCTCCCCTTTCGCTACACACACCATCCCCTCACACCGATTTCTCCCCTCCACCTGCATTCCTTCCTCTGGCTTCAACTCTTCATTCCTTTTGTCTCACATGTTTTTTTTTAAACCGCTGGCCTCCGGCCAAACCTACGTGCTTATCACCCCACCCCCCTCGCTTGTGTTCACCCATTACCTGCCGCACTTTGTCCTGCCTCCTTACAATCAGTCTGAAGATGGATCCCAAACTGGAATGTCACTTATCCATGTTTTCCAGGGGTGCCGTCTGACCTGCCGTGTTACTCCAGCACTTTTTGTCGTGTTTTTGACAATGTGACTCAGAAGCTCTTGAGATGAAGTTCAGAAGTCCTCCTGCAATGTCCATTACTAAGAGAACAATGAAGTTGACATACGCAAAAATCTTCTTAATAACATCTTTACTCCCGATCAGCATTTTGTCCTCAAGAGAGACCACAATCCATGCTACTTCAATGAGGATTCTAACAGGCATTTTAATGAAGGGTTAGACCAGTACCAATCTTCTAGACAGCTGCTGCTAGCACAAGCTTTAATTCCTTTATCAAGATGGTTCTTGCAAACTAAACTAACAGTTTAGACAAGACCATTTTTTGCTCACCTGCCAGGTTCTTTAACAACCACAATATTGACTGTAGGTAGACAAAAATGCTGGAGAAACTCAGCTGGTGAGGCAGCATCTATGGAGTGAAGGAATAGGAAACGTCACCTGTTCCTTCACTCCATAGATGCTGCCTCACCCGCTGAGTTTTTCCAGCATTTTTGTCTACCTTCAATTTTTCCAGCATCTGCAGTTCTTTCTTAAGCAATATTGATTGTAATCATGTATAGTCTTTCTGCAGACTGGATAACACGCAACAAAAGATTCTCACTGCACCTCAGTACACGTGACAATAAATTAAACTATTCAAGGCAAATTGCACCAATCCGATCCTTTCATTTGTCACTGAATACCAAGGGAAACATTTGAAATTTGCAGGTTTAAGGTACAACTGCATGTGCAAAATAATTCACCCTTTCCATCCAAAACCTGGTACTTTGTGCTCTGCTGAGGATGAAATGCCAAAGCGTAAAGTAAAATGCAGGTCACATCAAACATCAAGGAGATTTGAAGAAATTATATTTGTACACTTGTTTATCCTTCCCATCTGGCTAAAATTGATCAATATGGCTCCAATTAATGTGGTAGCGCATTTAATAAAAATAAATTACTGACGCTATGTCGAGATGCTTTCCATTTAATGTGAAATACTTCTTTCCAGATCAGATGATTGGCAGCTCGCATTAGCTGTCAACAATTCGCGTTGACTTCAATCACATTTCCACCAGGGGTGTAAGCTATTTTGAAATATGGAAGTGAAAAACAGAGAATCAAGTCTTCACACAGACCATGCTAAAGATACCAGTCACAGCGCTGTGAAACTCATCGTTTAATGGGAAAGACTAATAATAGATTCAGCAACTCGAATTAATTAATCATATGAATGCACTGCAATTCTGCCACAACAAATCGTGTAATTAAATATCCATGGAGGAGAAAGCTCCATAGCCATCCTTACTAATGGTGAAACACTGTTCACGAGTTAAACAAGGTTGAAGACTACCCAGCCATATTTAGCCAGGTGCAAAATGTGCACTTCTGCTTAGCTACTACCTGAGATCCATCATCACTGATGTTAGCATTCAAAAAGATTAAATTCATATTACACACGAACAAGAAAGGGAGTTGGATGCAAAGCAAAATGTTGGAAATGTCAGGTACAAGGAACGAGCTGTCAGAACAGGAAGTTGAGGCAGGTACTATAACAACATTCAAAAGACTTTTGGACCGGTGCATAGATAGGAAATGTTTATAAGGATAAGGGCTAAAGCAGGCAGGTGAGACTAGCTTAGATGGGGCATATTGATCGACAGGCAAGTTGGGCTTAATGGCCCGTTTCCATGCTGTATGGCTCTGTGAACATGACTTTACTAAATATTGTACCTGGGCAAATTTCGAGCATCAACGGGAAGGGGCAAAAAAAATTCTGTTTCCAGAAGACTGGACAGAGTTAATTCAGCTAATTGCCAGCTCAACATCCCACTTTAAATCAACACAACAAACAATATATTTGTTAACAATCCTGATATTCAGCACATTACCAGTAATTTGCTCAGCAATGATCAGTTAGGGTCACACCAGAAGCATACAGCTCTGAGGCTTTTTTGCAGTATTTGTCCAAACATGGGAGGAGAACATAAGAAATGGAACCAGCACCATGCTATTTGGCCTCTCATGCCGGCTCAACCATTCGATTAGACCACGACAGAGGGGAGGGTTACTGCTCTGAACAACCTAGTCACAGTTGATCAAGAGTGGCAAAGAGCTGAAAGAGGTCTATGAGAAGACCACCACAATATCAGAGCCCTGAAAATGGGCAGTAGAGTGGTGGAGCTGGTGACTCTTCTGTCTCACTGCACCAGAGGCCCGTGTTTGATCCCAACCTCTGGTGTTGCCTGTGTGGGGTTTGAACATTCTCCCTGTGACTGCATGGGTTTCCTCGGGTTTCCTTCCACAACCTAAAGACATTGGGTTTATAGGTTAACTGGCATTTGTAAATTGCTCCAATTGTGTAGGGAGTGGATGTGAAAGTGGGGCCATTTCACTGAACACTTGCTCTCGGTCTGCCAATGGTTGTAAACCATTTTAATTCCCCTTCCCATTCTGACCTTTCTGTCCTGAGCCACCTTTATTGCCAGTGAGACCATGTGCAAACTGGAGGAACAACACCTCATATTCTGTTGTGTAATTACAACCCTATGGCATGAACATTGAATTCTTCAATTGTAGGTAATCTCTAACATCCCCCCTTTTCCTCCTCCCCTAGCCCCCTTTATTTCCCACCTGGACTCACACCTTCTCCTTCACCTACATTACTTCCTCTGGCTTCAGAATCCACAACTCTTCAATCCTTTTGCCTCACATCTTTTTTTTCCATTGGCCTTTGTCCAAGCATCTGCCTATCAAAACCCCACCTTGTCTGTGTTCACCTTTTACCTGCCACGTTTTGTCCTACCCATCCTCTCTTCCAGTCTTCTTCCACCCCCCACCAGTCTGAAGAAGGGTCCCTATATAAAACGTCACTTTATACTTCTCCAGGATTGCTGCCTGACTCACTGAGGACATGCACAGTGTGCCTTTTTTTTGTAAATCAGCAACAACCCTTGTTCCTTGTTTCCACATTAATATTGATGCCATATTTTCCCCACCAATTCTTCTTGGCTATACTTTTAGTCGAGTTTATAAACGCTTGGTTCCTTTACATTTGTAATCATTCAGCTTCTGAACTGTCTTTTAGAGAAGTTAGAGTGCCAGCAGGTGGGGGTTGTCTTCTCTGATTAACGTGCAGGCGTTACCTTGCTCCTTGCATACTTGGTGGTGGGATAAATTATGAGTAACTAATTTATTTTCAGGATTTTGCATTTATCCTATACAAGTAGTTTAGGCAATAACACAGATGCCTGTAAAGGGACGATAAAGATAAGAACATGGGCAAATTTGCGTATATTTTTAGAATGTCGTTTGGGGAGGGTGTGGAGTCTGTAATATCTGTTCTAGTTTACCCCTTTTTAAATCGAGATGCAATGTTAATGCAGGAGGCAGCGGCTGCGACGAGACAAACAGCGCCGCGACCTGGCTGCTCCCACTGCCGAGTACCGCGCTGGATCAGCGCCTGCTGAACTGAACGGGTGCATTGGACGACGAGAAGCACTTCAGGTCGGAGAGCTGGAAAGCGTCGGGCGTGTATTAGCTTCGTCAACCTGCAGATTTTAGTTCTTGCTGCAAAAAAAAAAATCTCAAAGGCATTCGGTCAAAAACTGCTTGCAAATTTCCCTCCGAAAGAGAGAGAAACATACATGCAACACTCAAGCAGGCCGTTCGGGCCAGTATTCCATACTTTGTCACGCTAGGATTCTTCACTTACGAATAACCACTGGTGGTGCGATCAATTTGACTATCTATTTGTGGCTTTCCTCTGCATTGGCCATTTTCATAATGATGTCAACAAGATTGTAAAGGTTACAGCCGGGTTGAAACGGCGCAGCTGAAATAACTCGAACACGGTTTAACCACGCGAATTGAAATAGTTCTGGAGTTGTAATATACATTTTTTTTTAATGTCTTGTTTCAACCTATGACAAATGTAAGTGTTCGACCCCATTTTGAAAGCCCCATGACATTTCAAGGGAAGCATCGCTTGGACAACAATCAGTTCAGATTCTGTGAAAAAGAGCAACAGGTTTGGGGGCAACTGGATTAGTTGTGCCTCGTCAGACCTCGCCCGCTCAGATCAAATTTTACTGTCTGCCTCTTGTCACGTTGTCAACTGGTATTATTCGGTTGGAGGGTAGATCAATCACCTTTTTTTTATGACCTGGTTAAATCCACCCTTCTTTATTCTCACAACAGAACAGTGTGAGACGATGTTTTAAAAAAGCACACAAATTTCTGGAGTAACTCAGTGGGTCATGCAGCACCTCTGGAGGACATTGATAGGTGACGTTTCAGGTCATTGTTAAGGGCCTGTCCCACAGGCAACATTTTAGGCGATTGCAGGAGACTCTGCACTCGCCACACCATCGCCAAATGGTTGCCACATGTTCGCTGGTGGTCTCAGGCGAGTCTCCTTCATGGTCGCGAGGGGAGTTCCCACATTCTGAGAACTAGTCATGGCCTCAGTATGGTCACTGCAAATTTTTCAACATCATTTTCTGCAACCAAAAATTGGTCGCCATGGAGAAAATCGATAATCCTGGAGTCGTAGATGCAGTTGTTGTGGGGTCGTAATGTAGTTATGGGTAGTCGAGGTAATTTTAGTTCATTGCCTTTGCTGATTGGACATTTTCATTGGCTCATTGGGGGAAAAAAAACATAAACACGAGTTTTCAGAACAAAGGATAACCCACCGGTAATGTTAAATGCCTACCAAACTTCACACTGTGTATCTCTGGCTTATTAACAAGTTGTCTAGCTTCTTAAAAGTGTCTCCACTTATTCTCCCCCCTTCTTACCCCCCCCCCCCCCTCTTTTAAAGGACTTACCGTACACTGTGCTAGCCGTCTTAACCTTCCTGTGCATCGTGGTGTGTGTCTGTATCACGTTGGCTTTGCGCCGTGTGAATTTCAGACAGCGCTCCCCTCGTTTTACCTGCCCCCCCGCACGCGTGTGTGAGTTTCACCCTGACAGTCGGCGTTCCAGTTCCCTGTTTTTCAGGCGAGTGCCGTGAACTTGACAATCGCCGGCAGTCTGCTGAAAAATTGCCTATGTGGGACAGGCCCTTTAGGTGATTTTTCAGCGGACTGTCAAGTTGCTGGCAGTCGCCTGAAAAAACGGGAACTGGAACGGCGACTGTCAGAGTGCAACACACACAAACACATCGCAAAGGCGGGGGCCAGGGCAAGCGCTGTCTAAAATTCCCACAGTACAGAGCCAAGGTGATACAGCCACACACCGCGATGAACAGGAAGGTTGGCGCAGTAGTTAAGACGGCTAGCACAGTGTACGGTAAATTCATTAAAAGAGGGGAGAAGGGAGGGGTAGAGGGAGTGGAGACAACTTAAGAAGCCAGACAACTTTTAATAAGCCAGAGATACACAGCTGTGAAGTTCGGCGGACATTTAGCATTACTGGTCGGTTATCCTTGGTTCTGAAAACTGCTGCTTACGTTTTTTTTTCCCCCATGAGCCAATGAAAATGACCGGTCAGCAAAGGTGATTAACTAAAACTACCTATGACTACCTCAACTACCCATAACTATCCGGCGACCCCACTACAAATGCACCTACGACTACAGGATTATCGATTTTCTCCATGGCGACCAATTTTTGTACGCAGAAAAATTTTCAACATGTTAAAACATTTGCGGCAACCATACTGAAGCCGCGACTAGTTCCCAGAATGCGAGAACTCCTCGCAACCATGAAGGAGACTCACCAGAGATCATCAGCGAACAGGTGGTGACCTTGTGGCAAGCGCAGAGTCTCCTGCACTCACCTAATAAGTCGCCCAAGTGGGACAGGCCCATTACCCAGCCATCGATGCTACTCGACCTCTTAACGTCTTAGTCAACCAAACCATTGTGTTGAAAGATCATTTATGTGAACAGATCTCATCATCTTGAACTTACAGGACCATGAAACTTTGTAGAAACAAAAAGCTGGAATAAATCAGCAGGTCAGGGAGCATCTCTGGAGAAAAGGAATAGGTGACGTTTCAGGTAGAAACTCTTCTTCAGACAGAGTCATAGAAAAGAGAAATGAGAGGCAATTATAGGAGTTGAATCCATACGTTGGTGCATAAGAGTATCACATGAAATGCTTGGAGGTATGATCTGACTCACTGAGGAATCAGTAATTCCAATTTCTAGGCATGCTCACTGTACATTCTCCGATCTTCACATTTTTCCAGCTAATCATGTAAAGACTGAATTCCTCACTCTCAGCACCTGCAGCCATGTTCACATACTGACCACTAAATTCACCACTCCCATCCAGCAAGTTGAATGAAAATGTTCACAGCACCAAAATTCTATTCAACCCTGACCTATACCTCAAGCTGGAATAATTCAGCAAGTCAGGGAGCTGATATAATCTCCACCACCAAGGCTCCTTTACCCTGCACACTTCCAAAAGCACATTATCCACTCAAACTCTCTGCCATCTCCCATTTTTAAACCCCATACAAATACTCGAAATTCTGCTGTTCACAACCTATCCTGAACAATAACTATCCATGATTTGTTACAAATCATGTTACCCAAATGTCTCACCTTTAATGTTTTTAATCCTGCAGTTTGAAATCAATGCTGTTGCCACTTCATATCTTTGCAATCTTTGCTAATGTCTAAATTCCCTCTGAATTTTCCAGTTTTACTCTGCCCCCTTGTACATCTACCCTTCTCCTCACCTCAAACTGGAGGCTGCCCATTTCACTGCAACTGTTCTGGATTGGTGACCAGAAGACCCAGGTTGGTTAGAATTGGTCATAACCTTTCCTCCACCCTGACCCTCAACAATGTTGCTTTGAAGAGTTGTGTGCTCAGGCCCTTGTTTTATGCCCTATATACCCATGATTATGCTGGAGTTTTGAAGAATGAGTGGGGGACCTCATTGAAACATACACTTTATCCAAGCCTTTCATTATTCTGTATGTGGAGAGGATGTTTCCACTAGTGGGAGAGGCTAGGACTAGAGGTTACAGCCTTTAGTTTAAGAGACGTTCTTTTAGGAATGAGATGAGGAAAAAATTATTTAGTCAGAGGGTGGTGAATCTGTGGATTTCTTTACCACAAAAGGCTGTAGAGGCCAAGTCAGTGGATATTTTTAAGGCAGAGATAGATAGATTTTTGAGTAGTACAGGTGTCAGAGGTTGTGGGGAGAAGGCAGGAAAATCATATTAGGAGAGTCATAGCTCAGCCATTATTGAATGGCAGAGTAAACTTGATGGGCTGAATAGCCTCATTCTACTATCACTTATGAACCTATGCAGCCACCTTGATCGTTAGGTTTGTGGATGACATCACTGTTGCCAGCTGGATCTACAATATCATCTATAAGATGATGTACAGGAGATCAAATGAGAACCTAGTGTCATGGTGTCAGGATAACAACCTAGCCCCTAATGTCAGCGAGTTGTCAAGGAATTGAGGGGGTGAACACAATAACTCAACAACAGAGCTGCTGTAGAGACGGTCGACAGCTTCAATTCGTAGACATCCATTTCACCAGCAACCTAAACTGGTCCCTTCAAAATGGAGCAGTGATCCAGAAAGTATATGCTCATAATCACCAAGGCATCGGAGAAGATTCAGCACATCCATGAGGATTTTATTGAACTTCTGCAGATACATACATACAGACATAATGATCTCAGCCTGATGTGGCAGATGCCGTCTTAACCACCTGAACCTGCAGACAGTGGTGAACACAGCCCACTCCTTCAGAAGTTCCTCACATCCAAGCCATCTTCATTGTGCGTTGCATCAGGAAGACAGGGTGTATTGTCAAGGATGCTTGCCATCTTGGCCTTTCCTTTTATTCTCTTCTGTCTTCCGAGAGAAGATACAGGAGCTTGAAAGTCTAAGCAAGAACAGCTTCTTCTTCATACACCCCCCCCCCCCCACCCCCAACCGACCCATTCACCTCTTTCACCCAGTTCCCCAGAGTTGTTATCACATACACTTAACTCTGCCTCATTCAGTTATTCCATTATTATAATTTTTGCACTACTTATATTTTACATACAACGGTTCAGCGCAGGCACCAGCCCTTCGGCCCACAATGTCTGTACCAAAATGATGCCAAGTTGAGACAAAACTCCTTTACCTGCATGAGATCCATGTTCCTCCATTCCCTGCGTATCCATGTCTATCTGCAAGCCTCCTCCACCATCCCCCTGGCAGCATGTTCCAGGCACCCACCACTCTATGGAAAAATGATTGTCCTGCACATCTTCTCTAAACTTATCACCTCTGACCTTAAAACTATGCCCTCTTGTGGTTGATACTCGCACCCTGGAAAAAAAGCTCTGTCTGCAAGTCCTAACACTATATTGTGCACTCCGGTCTTGTACCATTCTGCTGTTTTGCACTCATCATTGTTTGCATTGTTACTGTTTACTTTGAGTCATACAGCATGGTTGCAGGCCCTACTGCCCAACTTATTGATGCCAACCAAAAAGTCCCATCTAAGATAGTCCCATTTGCCTGCATTTGGTCCATATCCCTCCAAATCTTTCCTATCTCTGTACCTGTCCAAGTGTCTTTTACATTTTGTTATTGTACCTGCCTCAATTACCTCTTCTAGCAGCTCATTTCATATACCAACACCCCCTCAGAGTGAAAAGATTTCCCCTTGGGTTCCTATTAAGTATTCCCTCTCTCACCTTAAGCCTATGTCCTATGGTTCTTGATTCCCCTATTCTGGGTAAAATATTCTGTACATTCACCCTTTGATTCTCCTTCATGATTTTATACACCTCTATAAGATCACTCCTGCACTCTTAGGAATAAAGCTCAATTTCTTCCAATAGCTCAGACCCTTAAGATCTGGCCACATCCTTATAAAACTTCTCTGCACTCACTCCAACTTAATGTGAGCTTCATGTGAACAAGGAACTTACCTAAGCATCACTTGTGCATGTTCTCAGGAGATGCTTGTTGACCTGCTCATTTACTCCAGTACTTTATGGGTTTTTTTGTAAACCAGCATTGCAGTTTCTTGGCTCTACCTTCTGCTGAACTTATGTACTTTGTGAGCTTCGTGTGAACAAGGAACTTAATTGCACCCTGATCCACATGACAGTAAGCCAATTTAATTTAAGAATCCTTTTAATACCTACCTCTTCACTTTAGCTTCTGAGAAATGTTCCGAAACTTTTACCTGATGTGATATAATTACAATTGTTATTTTTTTCATATTAAATAAACATAACTGGTGGATTAGTAAACTAAATCTGGTTAGCTGACAATATTAGATTAATGGATTACTCATTAAATGTTGCATTTAAAATACCAACAAACTTTGAAGTTGTCTTATTTTTCTCAGAAATTCTCAAAGATATTTGACTAGAAAGTGGGTTTGTTTGGCTGTAAACTGACAATAATAAACTGGCTTCCCTGCAGGTGTGCTAGCAGCTCCTGTAATCTTTCCATTGAGGCTGAGATTGTGCAGGTCGTTAACATCATAACGACTCCTGGACCAACTGGCACTGACATGGAACATTGAACTTCTGATGGGAGAGATTATTTCAAACCTTTAACGGGTTGAGAAGGGAAAAAGTACCCCAGGGAATAAAGGAAGGAATCCTTTATTTCTTAAAAAGGCAGCACGTATCAGTATAGCGGTTTACACGATTTAAAAAATAATATTCCTCTCTTGAAATAAGGCTTTTCTTATTATTAATAAAGAATGATTCTATTTCAATTCAACAATTGTTGCAAAAATCTTACTTTGCCAGAGATTAAAATTATATTATCCATGTTGACGTGACAAAATCAAAGGGAAGTCATCTTAATGTAGCCTAACATTAGTGTTTGTGAGTAAATCAATCATCTATTTATTTAGCACATTGGCAATTTAATCCAATGAAAACAGCAGGCAGCAGGAACTCTGAATTGGTTACCAGATCAGCCAGGTTTTTCCTCTTCAGGACAGAATTTTGATGTGTTCTGGATCCGGAAATTCTAATCCAGCCCAATTTATTTACTGATTCAGGATAATTTAGGAACACTAGACAGGATTCCTGCCATCAAGCGTATTAGCACAGAACTCCTACAATGGTATTCAAAGATGCTGGGGCTGAGAACTAAATTACCAACAGTAAATTGTCTGTTGCTGCCTGCAATAAAGGAATGCTCTGATAAGGTTGACTCCCTCCATTGCGCATTTAATTTTGTTTAGTTTAGTTTAGAGATACAGCGCGGAACCAGGGCCTTCAGCCCACCGAATCCGCGCCGACCAGCGATCCCCGCACACTAGCACTATCCTAGACACTAGGAACAATTTCCAATTTTACCGAAGCCAATTAACCGACAAACCCGCAAATCTTTGGAATATGAGCGGGAAACCAGAGCACCCAAGAAAAACACACACTGTTACAAGAAGAATGTGCAAACTGCATACAGATAGCACCCATAGTCAGGATTGAACCCGGGTCTCTGGCGCAACTCTACCGCTACACCATCGTGCTGCCCTCAGCACCATGCCACCCTAAATTTATTGCTGGACACTTCTACATCTTAGTTTCATAGTGTCATACAGTATGGAAACAGGCCCTTCAGCCCAACTTGTCCATGCTGTCTAACCTGCAGCCTATTTTCCATATCCCTCTAAACCTTTCCTATCCATATACATGTCCAAATATCTTCAAAATATTGTTATATTTTTGTTTTTTTTATATCGTCTTCTACATGTTTACAGGGTGCAATAAGTACACAATCTATGGTTTTGGCCTGTCGCTATTGTTACATATGTCTGGCATGAGGAAATGAACTATGGGGACAAGGTGAGGGAAATCAGATGGGCCTGGTGGACAAATACTCATATCAACGTCAATTTAAATTGTTCTGTTTTTCCATTCATTTTGGATATGCTTTTGATTGTGATTAGTCATCAGCGAAGGACCAACAATTAAAAATGACCAGGATATTTATGTTTGAAGGTGTAGAGCACATCAGAAACTATCGTCTATTAGCACATTTATCATGATTGTTATAAAGTATGTTGAATCGTCTTGTTGGACCTGACAGTGCCATGGGAGGACTGTCTGGAGAAGGCTCACAAGAGGAAGAAGACAAAGTACGAAGAGCTGGTCATAGATTCCCATAAGCAGGGCTGGAAGGCACTCACTGACCAGTCTATGTATGCCCATCAAGGTTGGCTGCAGAGGTTTTGCAAGACAATCGCTCTACAAAGCCTTGAGTGCACTGGGCATCAATGGAATGGAGATGAGAAAGCCTCGAGATGGTTCTGGATCAGGAGAGAAGGTCCATGGGGAGGAACGAATGCCACCTGAGCACAAGTCGTGGTCTGATCAACCACGGCTGGGTCGCCTGGGCGAGGTTGCCTGATGTTGAAAGACCCGAAACACCCAATGACCCCAGGTTACATCACTGATGAATGTGTTCAGGAGCATCAATAGATGTATTTTTAGCAATGTTGAATGATTCTGAAATTGGACAAATGGTACGGAGATAAATTTCAAATAATTTTTTGCAGATCCTCCAGATCTGACATCTTCCAAAAGACACAAATGCACTCCTCTGATATTTTTTAAAACTTCCTGCAGAAAGCAGTTGGAACATTATTGCCATGTTATAATAGGAAGTAGATAGAGAATGAAATTTCCCTCAAACCCTGGTTTCTTGTACTCACAGAAGTCTATCTATGGACCAAGGCTTCAGAAATGCATTTGTGACTGAGAGATTATTGATGGCTTTGGATGATCATTAAACGTGCATCTGAAAAAGCAAATCACCATACACATTTGATTTTGAATAGCATTTGACTAAATCACACCTGTATTTCCTCAGCAGTAGTATAATCACACTGGTGTTTACACGATAAATATGAATCAGGAACATAAGGCAAATAATGCTGCTGAACAATTGCTTTTCAGATGGAAAGCAGAGTGAGGTGGCCAGTGGGGATGTTACGGGCGGTATTGAATACTTAGCTTCAGAATCAGGATCACTGCATTTTTCTCAATATTAATGATTCAGACAAATATTTGCATTTTTAACACTTTATAAATGATTAGTTTATTTTACTTTATTTTAGAGATACAGCGTGGAAACAGGCCCTTTGGCCTACCGAGTCCGCTACGACCAGCCCGTATAATAGCACTATGTTATACACTAAGAACAATTTAGAATTTTACTGAAGCCAATTAACCTACAAATCTGCATTCTTTGGAGTGTGGGAGGAAACTAGAGCACCTGGAGAAAACCCACACTGTCGCAGGGAGAATGTACAAACTCCATACAGACAGCACCCGTAGTTAGGATCGAATCCGGGTCTCTGGCGCCAAGCTGCACTACTGTGGCACGGTAGAGGCAATATAAAACATTGTAGCCGATTCAATTAGGGCTGCTGAAATGGCAAGACAAAATTTAAGGCAGAGAGAGAGAAGTAATGTACTTTGTTGAGAAAATAATAAACTATAAAGTGAATGGTATAATTAAAAAGAAGTGGAAAAACGAAGAATCTTCTGGGGTTTCTATCAAAGATCTTTGAGTGTGCAATAAAGAGCAAAAGCGGTTTAAACATTCAGGACTCCTGCTCTTGCAAAGAGCGACAATATAGTGCTCAAATCTGGCAACCGTACCTTTGTGGAATGATATCCACATGGAGAAAGGAACAAATATCTCTTGCATTAGATGCATTTCATGACCTCAGAGGCCCCAAATAGTACAATGGCTAATAAACCTCTTTGAAAGTGTAGCTCCTGATGTAACCTAGGAAGTCTTGAAACTAAAATTCCTTATAACAACCTCCAAGGAACAACAAAATGAGAATGATTGATTTCAATTGCTATTTGTTAAAGGAAATCATTTGGCCATTACACCGAGGATGTCTCTCATGTCCCCCCAAGTATTGTGGAATCTAATGTATTTAATGAAGAGACCAGATAGGGCTTCAGATTAATGGCTCTTCTAAGCGAGGACAAACATTTCAAACATTCTCTGGAACATTGGAATTTGAGGGGAGACTTGATAGAAGTTTATATAATTACTGCCTAAGAGGCATAGATTGGGTAGACAGTCCAAATCTTTTTCCCTGGGTGAAAATGTTCAACACTAGAGGACACAGCCATCAGGTGAGAGGAGGAACGTTTAATGGAGATGTGCTGGACAAGTTTTATATGCAGAGAGTAATGGGGCTGAGAATGCATTGCCAGAGGTGGTCGTGGAGGCTGATACGATAGTGGCATTTAAGAGGCTTTTAGATAGGTACATGTAAGTGCAGGGAATAGATGGCTGTGGATCATATAGAGGCAGATGAGAACAGTTTAATTGGGCATCATGTCCAGCACAAACATCGTGGACCAAAAGGTCTGTTCCTGTGCTGTACTGTTCTATGTTCTATTTCTGTTGCATGGAGAGATCAGTGTTGACTGGGATGTTCCTCATTAGAGCAGAGAAGGTTAAGACGAGACTGAAAAGAAGGATTCAAAATTCTGAAGGTTTCTAATTAAATAAACGAGGGGAAATTATTCCCATTGATAGCCAGGTCAGTATCCAAAATAATTAAGGCAACTGGAAAGAGAAATAAGGATAGGATTAATAGGAGCCTGGGAGGGCAGAGAGAAAAGTTCAATCAACATTGGTGAATAGTCATTGGGATGGTACAGATTTATTCTCACATTTTATACCTTTGCGTAAAGGCAGGATATACACAATGATCTGAGTCTTTACTGAAGAATAAAGTATCACACAGTATTTGAGAGCAGTTATGAGGCTGGACACGTGTGGGTATATAGCACCAACATGTATACGTGTCTTGACACAGGTTGCATGTAAAATGATGGTGAATGTGGCTGATCATAATAGTTTATAGATTTCTGCAGCTGTGATGTGTAATGATGTTGTCATGAACCTCTCAAGCCAGTGTTGACATATCGCCTCTGTGCAGACTGTTGTGATTTCTCATAAACCACAGGTAGGGCACAGCGTATTTTTCACTTATAACAATGTGAATACCCTGAAGATTTGTAAGATTAGTAATCATGGTACATATGACAGAGAATTTTCAAACTTTAAATGGCTGCTACTTTAAGGCACCCTTGAGCAATGAGCACACTTCAACTGCGTTTTTAAGCTAACCAAATTGTTGCATTATCACCGAGCCTATTACTTTCCGTGCTTCAGTGTTTATATCATCTTCTGGACTTTTATGGGAATTTAAGTTATTGTCATAGTCCCCAGAAGCCAATTGTATGTTTAAACTAGGCACACAAAATTGGTCAGGGGTGAAGGACTAATTCCCTGACCCAAAGAATTTGATTTGCATTCAGAACTTGATCATTTTGGGTTATCACAGACCTGCTTTCAACTAACGGGTATGAATTTGACGCACTGATTTACAATGGAGTGACTGATGGTACTTGCATGACCACACAAAAAAAACATTAATATTCTAACAAAGGTCATGAGACCCAGCCAGCCCATGTCAGCATTTTCCTTCCATGAAAGTAAATAGTTCTAATTACATTACATGCCCCTGTAAGTCAACCCAAACTCAATAATAACATTGAAATGTTAGGTGAACATCTGTTGCTTTGCACTCATGGATAAGTAAATTAACTTGTCACTCCCCTGGAACAATACTTCACTCACCTTCCGACTGCAGACCCTTGTACCTTGACAGACCAGATAATTGCTCCTGCAGTTGGAACTACTTACTGAAGATGGCTCCAAAACATGTTTCACGTCTCAATAATTACATTCTCAGTGAAACTTAGAGCCACATTTTTCATGGTCTTACCAACAGAACCAATGAGAGTTTTGCTTATATTTAAAATATTATTGGGGGTGACTTTATGGTGTTAGTGTATTGCAGACATTAACCAAGGCTGGTTTTGGTACTATGCCTCCATCCAAGGATGTAGAAATGGAATATAGGCTAAACCGACTCCTCAGTTAATGGTGGCATAGTTGTTAAATTACAGGATTAATTGTCCATAAGATCATAAGACATCGGAGCAGAATTAGGCCAATCAGCCCATCAAGTCTGCTCTGCCAATTGATCATGGCTGATCCATATTTCTTCCTCTCAATCCCATTCTCCTGCCTTCACCCCATAACCTTTAATGTCCTTAATAACCAAGAACCTACCATTCTCCACTTTCAAAATATCCAATGGCCTCCACAGCCATATATGGCAATGCATTCCACAGATCCACCACCCTCTGAATAAAGAAATTCCTCCCTTTTTCCTTTCTAAAGGTATGTCCTTTTATTCTAAGACTGCATCATCTGGTTCTAGACTCTCCCACCAGGATGTCCTACAGCAATTGGGGAATTTAAATTCAGTTGATTAAGTAATTATTTAGTCTAAAATGGTCCAGGCCAATTCCAAAAGTGAATTCAACAGTGGATTCTGACAAAGCAATGTAATATGGATTGTCTTTTTCATGCCTGTCTGGACACTAGTATCTAAAATGAGTGAGCTGGCTAACTGACTGGTTTACCATCAGCCAAAACTAGTCATACTCACAGATTCATTGCAGCTAGCATCATAAAATCCTCTGTCCCTATCCTTAGACCTGAGGACATTCTGATGAATTAACATGCGAGCAAGTTAAGCAACACTTGAAGGAAGCACCGAGAGGAGCAAGAATCGACATAATATACTCTGGATGGGGTATTTCAACATCCACTACCAAGAGTGGGTTAATAGCATAACCAGTGACCAAACTGGTCCATGTGGATTTCAGCAAGCCCTTTGATAAGATTTTGATGGTAGGCTGCTCTGGAAGGTTTAATCGCATGGGATCTAGGGAGAGCTAGCAAAGTGGATGCAGAATTGGCTTCATGGTAAAAGCAGAGGGCGGTGGTAGAAGGTAGGTTTGTCGGACTGGAGTTGTGTGCCTCAGGGTTCGGTGCTGGCACCGTTGGAATTTGTCATCTCTATCACACTTTGGATGAGAACATACAAGGCATGATCAGCAAGTTTACAGATGACAGTAAAATACGTGGTATCATAGATAGTGAAAATCATTATCAAGAATTACAGTGGAATCTTGATCAGCTGGGCAAGTGGGCTGAGGAATGGCAAATGGAGTTTAATTCAGATAAGTGTGAGGTGTTGCATTTTTGAGATGTCAAACAAGGGCAGGACCATCACTGTAAATGGTAGGGTTTTGGTGGTGTTGTGGAGCAGCTACAAGTATGTAGCTCCCTGAAAGTGGCATCATTGCTAGTTGGGATGGTGAAGGCCATTGGCATGTTGTCCGTCATCAATAAGGGAAGTGAGTATAGATGTTGGAGCACTATATTACAATTGTACAAGACATTAGTGAGGCTCACTTGGAATATTATCATTAGTTATGGTTACCTTGCTATAGGAAAGATGCCACTAAGCTGGATGTTGCTAGACTCGAGAGCCTGTGCTGCAGACAGAGGTTGGGCATTCTACCACTTTATTCATTGGAGCACAGGAGGCTGAGGGCAACCTTATGGAGTAGATAGATAGATAGATAGATAGATAGATAGATAGATAGATAGATAGATAGATAGATAGATAGATAGATAGATAGATAGATAGATAGATAGATAGATAGATAGATAGATAGATAGATAATCTTTATTGTCATTATAACATGTGAACATGGACAATGAAATTAAAATGCCAATCAGTCAGTGCACCATTCACACATTTCTAAAAGCTAACGATACGTATGCATACACACACCACCATAAAATAAGCATAAACACACAACCATATATTCTTCTGTCGATTTCACAATCTATTTGGTATGTAGTGCACCTGTGCTAATTTGGTGGCTACATGAAATGTAGTTATTGCTGTGGGATAAAAACTGTTTTTTAGTCTGTTTGTCCTTGTCCTCATTGATCTGTACCGTCTGCCTAACGGCAACAGTTCAAACAGGGAGTGGCCGGGGTGGGAAATGTCCTTTATAATGTTCTGGGATTTCTTGAGACAGTGGGAACTGTGTAGGTCCTCCAAAGTGAGCAGTGGGCAACCGACAATCTTCTGGGCATTGTCAATAGCCCTCTGGAGCATTTTCCTCTGGGCCGATGTGCAGCTGGTGTACCACACGCATACACAGTATGTTAGGATGCTCTCTATGGAGCACCAATAAAAGGACAGCAGGAGTCTCTTGGTGATGTTGTTCTTCCTGAGCACCCTCAGGAAGTGCAGTCTCTGCTGGGCCATTTTCAGCAGCGCAAAGGTGTTCATGCTCCATGTCGAGTTCTCCTCAATGTGGATTCCCAGGAAGCGGAAATCCGCCACCCTCTCCACATAGTCCCCTCTGATGATTAGTGGTGTAATGTCCATTTTCTTCTTCCTGTGGTCTATTATGAGCTCCTTTGTCTTTGAGATGTTGAGGAGCAGGTTATTCTCTCCACACCACACTGTCAGCTGCTCCACCTCATCCCTGTAAGCATACTCATCCCCCCCAGAGATGAGCCCCACCATTGTGGTGTCATCCGTAAATTTGACAATGGTGTTACTGTGGTGGGTGGGGGTGCAGTCATATGTGTAGATGGTGTAAAGCAGGGGGCTCAGCACGCAGCCCTGTGGAGAGCCGGTGCTGAGGCTGAGGGCCGTGGATGTGTGATGGCCCATTCTGACACTCTGGCTGCGACCCGACAGGAAGCTATTTATCCACATGCAGGTGGAGTGTGGAAGCCCCAGGTGCCCCAGGTTGTTCACCAGTTTGTGGGGAAGGATGGTGTTAAAAGCAGAGCTATAGTCCACAAAGAGCATTCGTACGTAGCTCCCCCGCTGCTCCAGGTGGGAGAGTGCAGCATGGAGGGCTGTGGCTACAGCGGCCTCTGTGGATCTGTTCGCTCTATATGCAAACTGATGGGGGTCAAAGCTTCGGGGCAGGAGTGATGTGATGTGACCCTGGACCAGTTTTTCAAAGCACTTCATCACCACTGGTGTGAGTGCGACTGGCTGGTAGTCGTTGAGGCTGGAAATGTGGGTTTTTTTGGCAAGGGGACTATGGTTGCGGACTTCAGACAGGGTGGGACAGTGGACTGGGCCAGAGACTGGTTGAAGATCCTCGTAAATAATTCAGCCAGCTGGTCTGCGCAGTCCTTCAGCACGCGCCCAGAGACGCCGTCGGATCCAGCAGCCTTCCTCGGATTGATGGCCCGCAGTGTGCGCCTCACCTCACGCTCTTCTATTTTGAGGGTTAGGCTTCTGTGGACCATGTGGTGTGATATGGCTGTCTCTGGTGGCTCCACTTCAAAGCGAGCAAAGAAGAGGTTCAGCTCCTCTGCCAGTGAGGCGTCACCTTCAGCAGCTCCAAGGTTGGTTTTGTAGTTGGTGAGATACTGGATCCCCTGCCACACCTGCCTGCTGTTGTTACTGTCCAGGTGGTCCTCTATCCTCCTCCTGTAATTTGATTTTGCCTCTCTGATGCCTCCCTTCAGGTTAGCTCGGGACGTGCTGTATAAAGCCCTATCGCCAGACCTAAACGCGGTATGCCTCTCTTTTAACAGCCGCTGGACCTCCCGGGTTATCCAGGACTTCTGGTTAGGGTAGACACGGATGTGTTTGTCCACTGTGACAGTGTCCATGCAGTTTTTAATGTAACATAGTACACTGTCCATGAACACCTCCAGGTCCTGGTGCTCAAACACATCCTAGTTGGGCCTGTCGAAACAGCCATGCAGCTGCTGACAGGCACCATCAGGCCAAGTTGTGATGGTCTTTGTGATGGTAGGAGCAGTTTTCCTGAGAGGGGCATATGCAGGAATTAAAAGCAAGGACATATGGTCAGACTGGCCCAGGTGTGGTAGTGGTCTAGCCCTGTAGCCCAGCTTGATGTTGGAGTAGACCTTGTCCAGTGTGTTAGCTCCTCTTGTAGCACATTTAAAATGCTGGTAGAATTTGGGGAGCATTGCCTTCAAGTCCGCGTGATTAAAGTCCCCTGCTATGATGTGAACAGCGTCAGGATGTGTGCTCTGCTGGCTGCTAGTGCTACCATACAAATGTCCGATAGCCGAGTTAGCATCCGGAGGTATGTATACAGCAGTTATCATGACGACAGTAAACTCTCTAGGGAGGTAAATGGGCCTGCATTTAACAGTCACATAGTCCAGGTTCGGGGAGCAGTGACTGTCTACAATCACTGTGTTTGTACACCAGTTGTTGTTCACGTACACACAGAGCCCTCCTCCTCTGCTCTTACCGGAGCCTCTTGTCCTGTCATGACGCTGTGCGGTGTAGCCTGCTAGCTTGATAGCAGAGTCCGGAATTAATGAATGAAGCCAGGTCTCCGTGGTCAACAGAATGCAGCTGTCCTTCACGGTGTTGTTAGCTGCAGCCTGTAGACTCAGTTCATCCATCTTGTTTGCGAGGGATCTGGCATTCTTAAGAAACAGGCTGGGAAGCGGTGGTTTGAGTAGCTGCGTCCGTAGCCTGGCTAGCGCGCCGGCCCTGCAGCCTCGCTTTTGTCTTCTCTCTCTGCGCCACCTTTGCTTCCCCCCCTGCGGGGATGGTAATCCATGGAGAGCCGGGGCTCCACGCTATGTCCACCGAGATCTTGTGTGAACGGACAAACTCGGCTGTAACACTCCGCTCGTGACCAAGTCCAATCCTAAGGAGATCATGCCGGCCGTAGATGTTGTTCGTCCGACAGAAAGAATGCGGGACAAAAAACAACATGTACACAAAAAACACAAAGCACCGACCGAAAGAACATTGAGCTGCTGCAACTGTGTGCGTCACCTTCTCATATATAGTCATGATGAGAGTAGATAGGCTGAATACACATTCTTTTCCCCAACAGTAGTGGAATCAAGAACTTGAATGTATTGTGTAGAAATAAGTAACTGCAGATGCTGATTTACACAAAAGGACACAAACCGCTGGAGTAACTCAACAGGTCAGGCAATATCTCTGGAGAGATCAGTCTGAAGAAGGGTTCTGACCTGAAACGTCCCCAATCCATGTTCTCCATAGATTCCGCCTGACCCCCTGAGTTAATCCAGCATTTTGTATCCACTTGAGTGAGAAGGGAAAGATTTAATGGGAATATGATGGGCAACTATTTCTCACAGAGGTTGGAGGGTATGTAGAACCAGCTGCAAAAGCAAGTAGTTGAGGCAGGTATAATAACAACATTTAACATTTGGACAGGTACATGAATAGAAAAGGTGTAGAGGGATATGGGGCAAAAATGGGCAAGGTTAGATGGAACAACTTGATTGGCATAGATGGGTTGGGCCAAGGGGCCTGTTTCCGTACAGTATACTTCTAAGATTCTATGGTCAGGTCCTAAGTATACAACTGGGAGATTGGATTTGCATCATATCATGAGTGACAGAAAGATGCTTGATTTTACCCAGACAGCATCTGTGGCAAGAGAAACAGAGTGAATGTCTCAAGTTAGAACTTTTTTTGACCTGAGACATTAACTCTGTTTCTCTTTACACAGATGCTGTCTGGCCTGCTGACCTGCTGACTGTATCCATTATTTTTCCAGTTTTTATTTTAGATTTCCAGCATCGGCAATTTTTTAATTCCGTAAACTTCATCCTCTTCATCTGCCTGTTATCGATACTGCTGAACATGACACAATGGTAGGAGTAACCACTGCAGGGTCCTTGAGGAGACAATGCTCCCTCATTATACTGAAGGGATTCTTTCCATTGTGTCGTATGGCACCCTTCATTATCAAGCTAAACGGAACAGATTCACAGAGACCAGGCAGACCAAAGGTGGGCATCCACAACACACTCTCTGTGGTGTTAAAGAAGGAACTGCAGATGCTGGAGAATCGAGGGTTACACAAAAATCTGGAGAAACTCAGCGGGTGCAGCAGCATCTAAGTAGCGAAGGAGATAGGCGACGTTTCGGGTCGAGACCCTTCTTCAGACTGGTGAAGAAATCTGAAGAAGGGTCTCAAGAAGGGTCTCGACCCGAAACGTCGCCTATCTCCTTCGCTACTTAGATGCTGCTGCACCCGCTGAGTTTCTCCAGCAATCTGTGGTAGCAGGTTGTGTTGTATCACAATCTGTAACAACATAGCAGTTGAATACCAGACTGATGAGCTTGATATCAAGGCAACGTTGGATCAACTCTGATGTCAGAAAGAATTATAAAACTGAGTCGATAACTCCCTAAAAATGGCAACCTAATGCCCCTGTCCCACTTAGGCGATTTTTTTAGGCGACTACAGGTGACGACTCTGTTGCCACATGGTCGCCGGGTTGTCGCATGTATGGTCTCCTCAGTCGCCCAAAGAGTCGTACCTTTTTTCTGGTCGCCGCTGGATTTTGAAATGTTCAAAACCTTTCGGTGCCAGTCGGTGCCCGTGGGCTTGACGCCAATGAGCGTAGTCTGATGTAGGTGCTGTCGCCGGAATTACGTAGGTTATCGCCAGGATGACGTAGGTTGTCGCCCGTGCTGACTTTGGTGAATTCCAATGGCGACTACCTATGTTAACCTACGTCAACCCGCAACAGGTACCGGCGACTGAATTGGCTTACCTTGTCATAGCTTATCGCAGGTGGACGTAGGTTGTCGTAGGTGTGGTCGCAGGTGGACGTCCTAATGCGTCGCCGGTTGTCGGTAGTTTGCCGTAGTTTGACATCGACTAGGAGGTAGGTTGCTGTAGACATTGTTGTAGACATTGTCGTAGGTGGGTGTAGTCGCCGGTTTTTCGGTGACCTGCTACGACTATGACAGTCGCCGGCGGTCGCCAAAAAATATCGCCTAAGTGGGATACGCCCATAAGGAGGTAGGCTGGTAAAGAAGGCGTATGGCATGCTTGGATGCCATACACCTGGATGATCAGCCATGATCATATTGAATGGTGGTGCAGGCTCGAAGGGCCAAATGGCCTACTCCTGCGCCTATTTTCTATGATTCTATGATTGCCTTCATTGGTCTTGGCACAGAGTATAAAAGTTGGCAATTCACGTAGCAGCTATACAAAACATAGCTCAGGCCACATTTAGAGTAATTTGTGGAATTCTGGTAGCGGCTTTGCGGGAAGGATGTGAAGACCTTGGAGAGGGTTCAGAATAGGTTCACCAGGATGTTGCCTTGATTCGATAATATAAGCAATAAGGAAAGTTTGGGTAAAATTTGATTATTTTCTCTGTAGTGTTAGAGACTCAAGGTGAATTGGTAGCAGTATGTAAAATTATGAGAGGCGTAGATAGGTTAGTTGATTAGAGTCTTTCCCCCCAGGGTAGAAATGTCAATTCCTAAAGGACGTAGATTTGAGTTGAGTGGGAGAAGGTTCAACAAAGATTTATGAGGCATTTTTATTTACACAGGAAGCCTTAAATGGTCTCAGGGGAGGTGGTGGAAATTGGTATGGCAGCAACGTTTAAGAGGTATTTAAGAGGCACATCATGAGTCAAGAGGCACCTCCGAAGACTGGAGAACTGGAGAGGATCATGGAGGGAGCCACCAATTACGAGGCAAGCGTAAGGGCCGGTAGGACAGAGAACTGAGGTTACATTCTGCGCCCTCAAAGTCGGATGTGGGAGGTGCCCCTGGAACACGAATGTGAAGGTGGCCGGGCGAGGAGAGGGATGATGGTTTGATGGATGATTCAGATTACGGCCATTGCTGGAGGCCCTGCAGCAGCTTGGGGCTCACCTGGATCGAGCGCTGCCCCAGAAGACCGAGAGCGCGGACCGGACTGGACTTTGAAAATGGTGACAAACTCTGGCGACTCTTGCATGCAGTCCTAGTGGACTATTTCAAAACACTTTGTACTAATCAGGGTTGTGCTTATTAGGTATGGCTATACTTTACTGAACTGTATGCAAAAAAATGTCTCTGTGACTATAACGAACCATTGATGATTGAAATAAATTGCCATGTTTCCTCATCTCTGAATTATGGTTCTCCCAGTGTGCAGCATGTGCTGACAGCATAGCAGAGTTCAAAATGCAAGTGGTTCCGAAGTTCTTAAATGTCTGATAGTTGCCATTAAAGTGGTTATATAACAAATAAGAAATTATTTAACCAAAGACCAACATTACAAACATAAGATTCACTGCTGGAGCATCAAAGTTATTCTGCATTCAATGCAGAGGTTGCCCTCTTGTGAAGGCCAAGTCTAGATTAGCCTACTTGCAGTCCATCAAAGGCAACCTTTAGCAAACCAATGTGCTGAACAAGGAATAAATGCAGATGCATTTTTCAAAGCACAAAAAGATGTGAGTATGCAGATTTCTCACATTTGTTTAATTTTACAGTATTTGCACCGCTTGACTACACTTCATAGTAGGCACCTTGTAGCATCACAGATGCTATACATTTCTATAAAAGTGTATACGGTAACTTTTTATACACTTTCCAAATGCACGGACATGCCCCTGAATTACTAATTTGATGTCCAGAGATCATAATGCAGATATACTGTAGGTATTTTCACCCAACAAGTCAACATTCGTATTTATCCTTCATGTGAGTAATCAGTTCTAATGTTATTTATCCAGCCAGCTCCTGTGTCCATTTATTTATTTCGCTTTCACTGACCCCTTCAATCTGTTCCTGATAGATGACATAATTTCTACTCAGCTCCAACCCTGAAGTGAATACCATACGATTTAAACTTTTCCTTGAAAGATCAGATGGAATTAAGAACATTGACACAAGAACAGAAGGAATATAAGAAATGAAAACAGTTGTGGGCCATTTGGCTTTCCAAGGCTACCTGTCTTCTATTACGTCTTGGATGATCTGACCATTGGCTTGCACTCCACAGCCGGAAATCCATATTTAAAGGTTCCCTGGTAGTCTAATAATCTAGCTTTCTGATATCAAGAGGTTCACAATTGTTTGAAAGAAGACATTTTTCCTCAGCAAAAAAAAAGGACACTGCATTTGCTGGAAATATTTGTTTAAAAAAAACAAAAAAACTCATAAACTACAGTGGAGGAAATTGAAGAAGGGTCCCAACCTGATACGTCACCTATTAATGTTCTCCAGAGATGCTGCCAAACTACTGAGTTACTCCTACTCTTTGCGCTCACTACAAATCACAGACTACATCAGGCAGAATATGTGGAGGAAGAAACAGTTGACCTTTTAGCAGAATTGAAAAAAAAGAAATCAAACATAGTTTCTGTTGCAGAGAACAGGGAGATGGAGAGAACAGAGTGTATGTGAAAGGATGGAGACTGAGTGTCAGAATTGATGCAAGCGTTAGTTAAGAGAGAGAGATTGATGATAGTGATGGTCTATTTAGAGAGAAGATGCTCCAAATACAAGAGGAATCTAAAACACATAATTCAAAAATAATGCTATAACTATAAAATACTGCTAGTGCTAGAAATCTAAAATATAATAAAATGGCTGGAAATACAGTACGTAGCAGGTAAGTTGGGAAGTCATGTTACAATTGTACAAGACATTGGTGGCAAGGACTACAAATGCCTAGGAGCACCAGCATCTACAACTCTCTCTCCAAGTCACTTACTATCTTCATTTGGATGTACACCATCATTTTTGTGTTGACATAAATTCAATTTAGCAACATTCTAGTGGTTCCCGTGGTTCTTTTTCAAGGAAACAGTGTCTGGACATTACTGATGCTGCACCCATTCTAAACATCAATATTATAAGGTATACTTTTTGTGAATTTACTGAACTTTATGTACAATATGTACACACATTAGCAATTTCATAACACTGCCATATTGCTTCTGTAAAATGGGATATAAAATGAATGCAGAACAGGCAAAATATTTGATAGTACATGACACAGCAATCCCACAGTACAAGGATGGCAAAAGTAACTTAACATGTCCTTTGTTCTCTCCCTTCTTCCTTCACCTCCCAATTATAATGATTCAGTCTAGGTTACAGTTCAAAATGAGCAGCTCCATTAAGACCACCCATCAATTGGTCATTTTTATGTTAGTACTTCATTTGTAAATGACTTCTTCTTGTATTTTTTTATCGTAGCTATGCCATGTTCCTTTATTTGCTCATGTTATTTTTATGTACAGAGGGATATGTTTCTGAAACAGGTGGCTGCTGTGGGACTAATCCATGTACATGAATTGGGTGTGTGCCATTTTGCAATCTTCAATTCTGCACTGTAACACGAAAAAAAAGCTACAGAAATGTTTTCTCCTCTTTTAATGCCATTTTTGTATTTCTTCCAATTTCTACATTTCTACAAACCAGAGGCTAGGAAAATACTCTCGAAAAAGCCTTGGTGAATTGCTGGAGTGCAATTTATACATGCAATGCCCTGCAGCCATGATGAGGCATGTTTGTGGTGCACTGAATATTTAACTTGGTCTATGAGTTTCCAATCAAGTGTTTGCTTTCTTCTGGTGTTGTGCTGTTAAAGCTGCAGTCCTTCAAGCAAGAGGCGAGCATTGCATTGTGGTCCTGACTTTGTCCTATGCGTGGTAGAATGGCTCCAGGGAATTAGGAATTGAGCCAATTGCCACATAATAGTAGTGTCAATCCTGTTTGCTTTCTCAGTATTTGTAAGGCTGGTCGAGAAAATGTTTTATTTGGTGGAAAATTGGATATCACAATGATGCTGAACTTAATTTTGATGTCAAGTGGAGATAGTTAGAGTCTGCCTTTTTCAAGGTGGCCCTTGCCTGATACTCGTGTGGCATGAATAATATTCACCACATATCAACCTTTGCCTGAATGTTGTCTAGGTCTTGCTGCAGGCAGCCATGTGCTGTTATTTGTAACATTTTCTGAGAAGATGTGAATGAAAGAGTGATGCCTGCGTCATTGGACTCTCATCAATTTGCATACAGGGCAAATAGATCCACAGAGGATGCCATCTCTGTGGCTCTTCACACTGTCCTGGCCCACCTGGAAAGACAGGGCACCTACGTGAGGATGCTCTTCATTGACTATAGCTCTGCCTTCAATTCGGTCATCCCCACCAAGCTCACCACCAAACTCCACCAGCTAGGCCTCAGCTCACTGATATGCGATTGGATCCTGAATTTTCTGACGGAGCGACCGCAGGCAGTGAGACTGGGGCCGCACCTGTCCTCCACTGTCACCCTGAGCACCGGCACACCACAGGGCTGTGTACTGAGCCCCATGCTCTACTCCCTCTTCACCCACGACTGTGTCCCTGCATTTGACAACAACACCATTGTCAAAGTTGCAGACGACACAATGGTGATCGGGCTGATCACCAACAGTGATGAAACAAACTATAGAGCGGAGGTGCAGAACCTGGCGGACTGGTGCTCACGGAACAACTTGTCGCTAAACACCTCCAAGACCAAGGAGCTGATTATCGACTTCAGGAGGTCACAGAATGGGGAATACGCCCCAATCTCCATCTACGGAGACAGTGTGGAGAGAGTGTCCAGCTTCAAGTTTCTGGGCACTCACATCTCAGAGGACCTCACATGGTCCACCAACACTGCTGCGCTGGTCAAAAAGGCACAGCAATGATTGTTCTTCCTGAGAACATTGAAACGGACTGGTCTGCCCCAACAGCTGCTGACGACCTTCTACCGCTGCACCACAGAGAGCATACTAACGTATGGCATCTCTGTGTGGTATCTTAGCTGCACGGAGGTGGAGAGGAGAGCTCTTCAGCGTGTTGTCCACAGAGCGCAACAGATTAATGGGACACAGCTACCAGCCTTGGAGGGCATCTACCACACACGGTGCCTCAGGAAGGCCGTCAGCATACATAAGGACTCCTCTCACCCTTGTAATGGGTAATGGACTGTTCGAACTATTCCCTTCCGGCAGACGTTACAAGGCCTTCTACGCCCGCACTACCAGACTCAGGACAGCTTAATTCCCAGAGCTATAGCGGCTCTGAACCGGCCCTGCTGAGTACCCCCCCCCCCCCCACCCCCATGGACTGTCTCCCCCAGCCTCGCACTTTAGTCTGTGTTGATGTTACTGGTCAAATGTTCGTTTTTACAAACCTTGTTCTCGAGGGTTGCCAACCGAAATCTCAAAGTTGCAAACCAAATCTCGTTGTACTTATGTGTAATGACAATAAAAGATATTATTATTATGATTATTATTATTATGCAGTGGCTAAGCGGTAGGGTTGCTGCCTTATAGTGCCATGGATGTATGGATGGCAAGGTAAGGGAACCTTGGCTGACCAAAAAGATTGGAAAAAAGAAAAAGGAAGCCTTAAGGTAAGGTTTAGAAAGTTGAAATCAGTCTGGAACTTTGAGGATTATGAAGCAAGCAGGACAATGGCCAATTGTGAGAGGCATGGATAGAGTGGACAATCAGAGCCTTTTCCTCAGGGAAGAAATCCAAAGACTAGAGGGCACGTGTTTAAGGTGAAAAGGTCAACATTTAAAGGAGGTGTGTGGTGCAAGATTTTTTGGTGGGTGCCTGGAACGCACTGCTAGAAGTGGTAGGGGAGGCAGATACTACAGTGGGATTTAAGAGGGTTTTAGATACACATGGATACACAGGGAATGCAAAAAGCTTTAGAGGTTATGTCGCTTTTGAAGTATTGTGAGCAGTTCTGATTGAATGGTGCCATGATTGAATGGAGGAGTAGACGTGGTGGGCCTAATGACCTAATTCTGCTCCTATAACTTATGACCTTTTGAATGGAGGGATATGAACCACATGCGGACAGAGGAGATTAGTTTAACCTTGCATCATGTTCAGAATGAACATTGTAGGCTGAAGGGTCTGTTCCTTTGCTGTGTTGTTCTATATTCTTAGATTCTAAAATACTAAGGACAATGCATTCTTCATAGGACAAATGTTTTCAACCTGTGGCTGTGGGAGACGTGAGCTTTGCTCTGCTCCAGTGGTGGTATGATCTCTCAGCATCTTGCACAGGATGGTTAAGCTTCCATGTTCCCACGAGGATCAAAAATGAAAGGAGGAAGAGGTATGGACTGAAAAAAACTCCCTGTATAAAATATTCAAAGGTGTCCTCTTCCATTATCTGTTCCATTATCAAAATATCTGTTATATATCTTTTTACTAATTGGATAACAGAAGTATTATTTATTTATTATTACCAAATAGCAGGTAAAAGAATGACTTCATGAGTCAAACTTTCACTGGTAGTTAATCTCTGGTGTTTGGAAATGCTGATATGAGCTTGGTTAAGCCTCATTTTTCCGTTCAGGTAATGGTCTTCTCAAGTCACCTGTGTAAATCTCCAGAGAACAACCAGCAGCAGCAGCAGCGAATGTAATGTACAAATAGAGTGGAGGAATAACTTCAGGGGCTGGCTCAAACACCACATTAGTACTCCTGTGATACCTTTGTGAGTGTCTTTCTGCAGCACCAGCTGACCTTGGACACAAAGGTGCACATCTCTTTTCAGACTTGATTGAGGTGAGGTTTAAAGTGCAACACTTGTCACAGCTGAATAGAAGCTTTAAACAATAGATACAGCAGCTGAAAACTACATTTATTTCAACTCAATCCCATTCAGCGATCAATGTAAATACATGGCAAAATCAGTGAAATGTATATATACTTTTTCAATCACAGTCTGAATTTCTAAAAATAAGTACTTCTTTTGGACAAAATTATATTTGCATAATTTTAAATGCTAGAAAAATTATGTAGATTTTGTTTAAGGGTGCGTTCACATTCTCCATGCTTTTTGTGACAAAATCACTGTTGATTCAGTTAAAACAAATTAATCAGTTTAGTTTATTATCACGTGTACCGAGGTACAGTGATAAGCTTTTGGTGTGAGCTATCCAGATTGCTATGATTGAGTTAAAATAGTAAGATTAAATGAGAACTTACCAGTTTGAAGTTTGATCTTTATTTTATGAGGAGTTACGATGAGCAATTACGTGAAGATGTCCCGCCAGTCCGCATGCGCGTCAATCTTCAAAGCAGCGGTGTGAAATCACAGATAACGGTAATTGAAGTAACATAGTAAGATTAGAAAACCTAGAAACTACCAGATGACCTTTGTGATATGAGGGTTGGGAGCAGTGGGCACGTAATCGCTCATCGTAACTCCTCATAAAATAAAGATCAATCTTCAAACTGGTAATTTCTCGTTTAATCTTACTATTTTACTTCGGAGTCACGTGAGTGATTCCGTGAAGATTGAAGCTCTGTGATTTCATGCCGTGGATACGAGTCCATATGACACACTGCCTTGGTTGACATAGTATGAGTAATAACAAATAAATCATTCAAACATGATACAGAATTAAACATGTTACTGCTTTATTTAACAAAAGAAAAACCAATAGTGACCCCTCTCTCCCAGGGGGATGCTACAAAACAGAACTCAAATTAGAATGGCCATACACTCCTGGTGTAGCAAGAGGTTTGTGATAGAACCTTTCAAAAGTCATTTCTTTGGACCATCCTGCAGCCGCGAGGATTTGGTCTAGAGGGACGTCCAGTGCCCTCGCTGCTGACGTTGATGCCGCCCTGGTGGAGTGAGATTTAAAAATATCAGTGTCATCTCCGGCGGAAGCCAGAACCTGTTTCAGCCACCTTGAGATGGTCTGTACCGACATCTTTTTATGAGGCTTTTTGTGACTGATAAATAACGTCAATTCGGGGTCTCTGAGGCACTTGGTGACCTCAATATACCGCCGTAAGTGCATAACTACGCATAGGCGAAAATCTATGGGGTATACCATAAAATCAAGTTTGAGCCCTGATGGCCCTGGCCTGCTCTGTTTAAGTAAATCATAAAAATAAAAGGTTATGCTGTTGACAGATGAAACCATCTTGTCCAGTCGAAGCTTCTGCAATGTCTGGACACGTTGCGCTGAAACCAGCGCCACGAGCATAACCACTTCAAGAGTGAGTCTGGGCAATGACAGAGATGTTACTGGAGCCCATTGACGAAGCAACACGAGAACCACACTCACATCCCAGATTTCCGTGTACCTGGGCCTGGGGGGATTACAGTTAAAAATACCCTTCATAAACCGTGATATTAAAGGGTGAGACCCAACAGAGTGTTGTCCCCATCCTTGCCATAGGTAGGACGATAAGGCACTCCTGGCACTACTGATGGCACTTTAGCTAAGGCGCTCATCAAAATATAGCATGGAAAGAAATTCCAACACGTCAGGTACACTTGCCGTATGATATGAAATGTTCGACTGCATGCAGAACACCTCCCATTTCTTGACATAAGAAATATATTGTTTTTTAGTACTATCCCTCCAGGCCGCAGTTATCACATCCACCGTATGCCCTGATAGTCCGAGCCCCAGGAACGGTCTCCTCAGAATCTGCAAATCAATAGATTAATACGATCATGTAGTGGATGATTCTCCCCAGTTACAGGATGAACCAGCAGGTTACTGCTTTTGGGGATCGCCATAAAAGGCTGTGTTATTAGTCTCAGAACTAGTGGAAACCATGGCTGTGTAAGCCAGTCAGGAACTACCAAAATGCCTGAGGCCGAGTCCTGCTCGATCTTAGTCAAGCACCGGCTGATGAGGCAAAATGGGGGAAATGCATATAAAAACATTCCACCCCAGTGTAGCGACAATGCATCTACCGCCACTGCCCCATGGTCTGGTTCCCATGAAACATACTTTGGTAACTGGTGATTCAATCTGGATGCAAACAAGTCAATCTCTGGTATGCTATACCGAGCGACAATATCATTGAATATTTCGCGATTCAACATCCATTCTGTGTTGTCATTGAATTTTCGTGATCTGGTGTCTGCCACCATGTTAAATCTACCTGATAAATAGGTAGCTGAAATCCAGATGTTTCTTGTAAGACACCAATGCCCAATAAGGTTTTTATCAACTTATCACATGATACCGACTTGATTCCACCCATGTGATTAATGTATGCTACTGCTGTAGTGTCAATCTGAAGCTGCACATGCAAATCGTGCATACTAGTACAATACGCCTTTAAGCCATAGAGTGCTCCCAACAACTCTAAATAGTTAATATCGCTGGATTGAAGGGTTAGTGTCTCATGTATATTCCATCTTCCCCCACAGCTGGAGATGGTATCAGTAGCTCCGCATCCTAGAGCACTAACATCAGTTTGTAAAATTACTGAAGGTGTATCAATCCGAATTTTACTGGACCAGTGCCAAATATTCATTGTCCACCATTGTAACCCAGCAACAGCTTTGGCTGGTAATCGCGTAGGTCTATCAAAATGACTTGCATGCTTTGAGTGCCTGCTCCTTTGCACATTTCAAATTTTGATAATGTAAAGGTCCAAACTGTGCGGCTGGAAACGCAGCTACTAATTTGCCAATTATAGTAGCCACATGCCGAATAGAAGATTGTTGCTCATGAACGAGGTTGTTACAAGCTTCTATTAATTCTGACCTCTTGCCTGGAGGCAGTCACAGACATGTGAGTAGAATTAATGGTGAACCCCAAATAATCAATGACTCTGGATGGTATCAATTTGGATTGAGCTGGACGGATATGAAATCCCAATCTCTCAAACATGAGTTTGGTAGCTGAAACAGATAATTCAGCTGACTGCTGAGCCTTGCCTATGATTAGCATATCATCCAACTAGGCCATGACAATATGATCCTGAGCCCGGAATAGACCCAACACTGGTTTTAACAATTTTGTAAATAGCCTGGGAGCCGAAGTTAATCCATTAGGCAATGCCTTAAACTGCCATAATTGCTTCATCCAGCTACATTTCAAATATCTCTGGTGATTATGATGAATGGGTACTGAATAGTATGCATCTTTGAGATCTATGCATGCCATATAGCATCCTTTGGAAACCAGTTGTTTTGCAGTAAAAAAAGTTTCCATTTTGAAACGTTTATACTGCACATCGGAGTTAAGTCGAGTTAGATCGAGAATGATGTGACACCCACCATCTTTCTTTTGTCTAGGGAATATATTAGACACAATTGGTGAGATTGATGAAAAGATTTCTCAATTACCCCTTTTTTAGCTAGTGTTTGAATTTCAGCTTGTACATCTAAAGACTCTTGTTGTGAAAAACAGAATGTCTGTCTAGGTGTATGCTGTGTGGGTGGACATAATTTGAAATTGAATTCAAGTCGGAAACCTAGTATACTGTGCAGTATAAACAAGTCTGAGGTTATACAACTCCACTCATTAAAGAACAAATGTAACCTCCCACCAACTTGTGACTGGCCCATACATTTCTGAAAAGAACCAGATCCACTTGCCTCCATGGTTGGTGTAATATACTTCTGCCCCCGTGCCTTGGAGGGGAAGAATGTTGGTGTATGAAGACTGCAACAACCAGGTTCAGGAATATCTACTTCCCCACAGCCATCAGGCTATTAAACTTGGCTCGGACAAAACTCAGAACATTAATAGCCCATTATCTGTTATTTGCACTTCATCAGTTTATTTAATCATGTGTGTATTTACGTATATAATGGCATATGGACACTGATCTGTTTTGTAGTCAATGCCTACTATGTTCTGTTGTGCTGAAGCAAAGCAAGAATTTCATTGTCCTGTCAGGGACACATGACAATAAACTCTCTTGACTCTCTTGTCTCTTGAAGGTTAATTCCCGGGATGGCAGGACTGTCATATGATGAAAGAATGGAACGACTGGGCTTGTATTCACTGGAATTCAGAAGGATGAGAGGGAATCTTATAGAAACATATAAAATTATTAAGGGATTGGACACGCTAGATGCAGGAAACATGTTCCCGATGTTCGGGGGCTCCAGAACCAGGGGCCACAGTTTACGAATAAGGGATAGGCCATTTAGAACTGAGATGAGGAAAGGCAGTGGAGGACGATTCACTGGATGTATTCAAAAGAGAATTAGATAGAGCTCTGATGCTAGCGAAATCAAGGGACATGCGGGGAAGGCAGGTGCTGATTGTGAATGATCAGCCATGATCACGTTGAATGGCAGAGCTGGCTCAAAGGGCCGAATGGCCTACTCCTGCATCTATTTTCAATGTATCTATATATCTAGGATGATAGAAATTCATCACTCAGAAAAAAGCTATCCAGCCTGTCATGACCAGGATAGCCAGAAAGAAAATATCAAGAGCATTTTAATTCCGAGCTCTGGTTTTGGAGCATTGTAGGTTCTTTTTCAAATATGATACTTACATCATACTTTCAGTCAGTAGGTTTCAGATCCTCTAATATCTAAACCTTAAAATGCATACCACACTATTTCCAGACTGCACTTTGGTAAACCTGATCATTTGGCTGTGCACTCACTGTTTGCAAGCATAAGTTGAGGCGGGTGGATCCAGTACAGAAAGTCGTGCAGTACACGTTGATGAAACAGATGAGATCTTTCATGTCTGCTTTGAGTCACTGTACTGGTCCATATTCAAGCACTCTGCGGCTAACCTAGATGAATACACCACTGATGTCACAGACTTCCTCAGCAAGTGTGGAGAGGATTGAGTATCATAGAAGACAAGACGTATGTTCTCCAAGTGGAAACCACAGATGAACTATGTGGTCCACTCCCAGGCAAAGTCCAAGTCTGCAGCATTCAAGTCAAACGATCCCAAGAGGTACAAGAAATCTGTCTATGATAAAAAGATGTCAGGGAGGAATTCTGGAGCAAGCTGGAGAGTCTGAGGAAATCACACGGATACCCGTAGATTGTGGCAAGGCTTGCATGCTATAACGGTCTACAAAGCAAAGGTGGATAGTATCGTTGGCAACAATAAACTCAAGCAATAAATTATCCACAGCAATAAACTCAATGCATCCTGCGCCCACTTTGAACAGAAAGTTGATGGGGGAATGTCATCTGCCCCACCAGACTCGGGTGTGCCTCTACCAACAGTTACTGTGACAGATGTAAGATAGGTATTCCTGAAAGAGAATCTTTGCAAAACAACTGGTCCCGATGTAGTCCCTGGCCACAGCTTCTGGACCTGTGTGGGTCAGAAACCATCCTCCGGACGACAGGGACTCCTATATTAGAATCACATTTATCATAGTACTATCGTCAAGACCATAATCCCACCCAAACCTCATCTCCAAACTCCTGGACATAGGAATCATCACCCTCCACTGCCACTGGATCCTCAACTTTCTGACCCCCAGGCCACAAACAGTGAAGATAGGTGACAACACCTCCTCCACATTCTCAACAAAGATGGATTCTCAGTCCCCTACTATACTCCCTATGAACTCACAACTGTGTAGCCAATTTCTGCTCTAATTCCATCGATAAGTTTGGCAATGACTACCACTGTGGTGGGTTGAATCACGAATGATGATGAGACAGAGTACAAGAAGGAGATGGACAACCTAGTGATATAGTGTCAGGAGAATAACCTCTCCCTCAATTCAGGAAGCGAAGCACCTGGTTATCAACTTCTGGAAGTGTGGTGAGATATATCAGCATCACTGGTGCCAAAATAGAAATGATTGAGGACTTCAAGTTCCTTGGCTTTAATATTACCAATTACCTGTTGTGGATCAATCCTATTGATGTGACAACCAAGAAGGCACATCCAATGCCTCTACCTCCTTCGTAGACTGAGGAAATTAGGCATGTCTCCAATGACTTACATACTTGTAAAGATGCACCATAGAAAGCATAATGTTGAGTTACATCAGGACTTAGTTTGGGAACACCTCTGCCCAAGACCACTAGAAATTGCAGAGTAGTAAATGTAGCCCAATCCATCTCACAAACCAGGCTTCCCACTATTGATTCCATCTATACTTTATGCAGCCAACATAATCAAAGACTTGTCCTGGCCTGCGCATTCCTTTTTCTCCAGGATCCCATCTGGCAGAACATACAGAAACTTGAAAGTGCACAAACTCGACTCCGAAACAACTTCTTCCCTTTTGTTATCTAGCTTCTGAATGGGCCTTCCATAAGCGAGGGTACGGTCCAATTCACCTCTAGACTAATGTGTGCATTAACTTTGTCTATGGAACCATTGCGCTAAAGTGCTGAGAAATATATACTATACTCTGTCTGCCCCTTTGGATCTATTGGACGACCTTAACTTGATTTTATTTAAGTATAGTATTATCTGATTTATTTGAATAGCATCCTAAACAAAGCACTTCACAGTACTGCGGTACATGTGGCAAAAATAAACCTAAACCTTTTCATACATTTCTGTTTCTCCACCTCCCCTTTTGATTTGGAATATCGCAACATGGATTTCTGAAAGCTAAGCCATTTTTGACAAATCTACTGGAGTTTTTGAGGATTTAACTGGTAAAATACAGAAGGGAAAGCCAGTAGATGTGGTGAATTTGGATTTTCAGAAAGACTTTGATGAACGCCCACATAAAAGGATGTAAAATTACTGTTCATGGTTTTGAGGATAATGTATTAGCATTGACTGAAAATTGTTTAACAAACAGGTAATATTGACTAGGAATCTTCCCTTTTATCAGCCCACCATAATTTGCTGTCATTCCTCCAAAGAAAACAATGTAGTTTCAGCAACGTATCCTTATGAAGACAATTCTCCAGCCTTGAAGATACTTTTGAAAAACTCTGCACTCTTTCTAGTGCTAACACATTCTTCCTGCAGAGTGAAGATCAGAACTGTGCACAGTACTACAGCTGGAACGTAACTAGTGTTCTCTACACCTTTTGACACAATCTTCTATGCCTCAATCAATAAAATAACTTATCCACTTGTCCTGCTACCTCGGGGATATGTGGATATGCACTCCAAGATCTCTCTGTTCTACTGAAGTCTCCATTTATCGTGTATTTCTTCACCTTGTGTGCCTTCCCCAAAAGGATAACCTCACAATTTTCCAATTTGAATTCTATTTGCCATTCTTGTCACACAGCCAATTTCAACATAATTTCTAAACTTATTGATTAGGCTCCTAAATGTGCTCATATGATTGAAATGTACAGAAGAACAAGTTGAACTCCACAGAATCCACTGCAAGCAATCTTCCAATGATTAAAATGTTAGATGACCAGTACCCTGACCAAACTTTGGATTTATCCTTTTGAAATGCATGGGTATGCAATGGGGAACTCCCTCAAAAAACAATCAAATTAATTAGACATGGCCTTTTGTTAAAAACAAAACAACACTGCAAATTCTTGATCAATTGGTGATTAAATTTCTCAATTTGAGTTCCGACAATAATTTTATTCTATTTGCATTTTACATAATGATATCTCTTTGATTGGAACCACCCTCCTTAAACCCATCTCCAGCACCACAACCACTGCAGTAAACTCTGTTTGCCTGAATCCTCCCTTTCTGTCAGCCCACTACACTTCGCTGTCATTTCTCCAGCCAAATTGGTCACAATCAATTTCTCATGCACCTGCACACTTCGTCTTCTTTTGCTCCATTTTTATGTCCACTTTTTAATTACTCTCAAGCATATTTTATACTTACACTTGGTATATTCACCCATGGTGCTGATGTTGTTTAATAATTAAAGATCCAAAAGTAAAGCAATCTGAATTAGCAAAATACTCAAAATATTGTAGATGAAAAATTAAAACAACTGTGGTATCTGTGACATATTTGAATGCAACCTTGCTGATAAGGATACTGATAAGGAAACTGTGAACACTGCCCTAAATAAATAAATAAAAATAAAACACAAGGGAATGAAAAGGATTTTTTAAGTATACGATTCAGGACAGTTGAGTTTGTGTGCAAAGCCACAATGCATTCAAAATAAACTTGGAGTTTAACAGAAGGAAAGACATTGAAAAAGTAATTATTATGCAAAGGATTGTTTGAACATGAATTGCTTAATCACACGCCAGGTAAAGAACAATGAATAATTGAAAGGAAGAATAGATTCACGGTTAAATCAGAGAAAGTTGTAGAATGAAGAGAGAACAAAGCTGGAAGATTGAATAGTCTATTGATACTTTATGATTCTATGTCTATGTCTTTGAAAATGATATGGAAAACAACAGAGCATAAAACCATAAAACCAGCAGTTCAGTTCAATGAAATGTACATTAAAACTGGCTTGTAACAAAGGTAATGCCACAGTGGTGATGGGGGATTTCAATACGCAGGTAGACTGGGAAAATCAGGTAGGTTCAGGACCCCAAGTAAGAGAGTTTATAGAATGCCTCCGAGATGGATTCTTAGAGCAGCTTGTAATGGAGCCGACCAGAGAAAAGGCAATTCTGGATTTAGTGTTGTCCAATGAATAAGATATGATAAGAGAACTCGAGGTAAAGGAACCGCTTGGTGGTAGTGATCATAATATGATTAGTTTTAATCTGCAATTTGAGAAGGAGAACGGGTGAAATTATTATGGGCAACAAGGAAATGGCTGAAGAGTTCAATAGGTACTTTGGATCTGTCTTCACTAAGGAAGACACAAACAATCTCCCAGAAGTACTGCAGGACAGAGGATCTAAGGGGGTAGAGGAACTGAAATAAATTTTCATTAGGCGAGAAATAGTATTGGGTATGCTAATGGAACTGAAGGATGATAAATCCCCTGGGCCTGATGGTCTGCATCCCAGGGTCCTCAGGGAGGTAGCTCTAGAAATAATGGACGCATTGGTGATCATTTTCCAATGTTCAATAGATTCAGGATTAGATCCTGTGGATTAGAGGATAGCTCATGTTATCCCACTTTTCAAGAAAGGAGCGAGAGAGAAAACGGGGAATTACAGACCAGTTAGCCTGACTTCGGTGGTGGGAAAGATGCTGGAGTCAATTATTAAAGAGGTAATAATGGGGCATTTGGATAGCAGTAAAAGGATTAGTCCAAGTCAACATGGATTTATGAAAGGGAAATCATGCTTGACTAATCTTCTGGAATTTTTTGAGGATGTGACAAGTAAAATGGATGAAGGGGTGCCAGTGGATGTATTGTATCTAGACTTTCAGAAAGCCTTTGATAAGGTCCCGCATGGGAGACTGGTGACTAAAATTAGAGCACGTGGTATTGGGGGTAGGGTGTTGACATGGATAGAAAATTGGTTGGCAGACCAGAAGCAAAGAGTAGGAGTGAACGGGTCCTTTTCAGAATGACAGGCAGTGGTGAGTGGAGTGCCGCAAGGCTCGGTGTTGGGGCCGCAAATGTTTACCATATATATTAATGATTTGGAAGAGGGAATTAGGAGCAACACTAGCAGGTTTGCGGTTGACACAAAGCTGGGTGGCAGTGTGAACTGTGAAGAGGATGTTAGGAGGTTGCAGGGTGACCTGGACTGTTAGAGTGAGTGGGCAGACGCGTGGCAGATGCAGTATAATATAGATAAATGTGAGGTTATCCACTTTGGTGGCAAAAACAAGGGGACAGATCATTATCTCAATGGGGTTAGGTTAGGTAAGGGGGAGGTGCAGCAAGACCTGGGTGTTCTTGTACACCGGTCACTGAAAGTTGGTTTACAGGTACAGCAGGCAGTGAAGAAAGCTAATGGAATGTTGGCCTTCATAACAAGAGGATTTCAGTATAGGAGTAAAGAGGTTCTTCTGCAGTTGTATAGGGCTCTGGTGAGACCACATCTGGAGTATTGTGTACAGTTTTGGTCTCCTAATTTGAGGAAGGACATCCTTGTGATTAAGGCAGTGCAGAGTAGGTTCACGAGATTTATCCCTGGGATGGCGGGACTGTCATATGAGGAAAGATTGAAATGACTAGGCTTGTATTCACTGGAGTTTAGAAGGATGAGGGGGGATCTTATAGAAATATATAAAATTATAAAAGTACTGGACAAGCTAGATGCAGGAAAAATATTCCCAATGTTGGGCTAGTCCAGAACCAGGGGCCACAGTTTTAGAATAAAGGGGAGGTTATTTAAGACTGAGGTGAGAAAAAAACTTTTTCACCCAGAGAGTTGAGAATTTATGGAATTCCCTGCCACAGAGGGCAGTGGAGGCCAAATCACTGGATGGATTTAAGAGAGAGTTTGATAGAGCTCTAGGGGCTAGTGGAGTCAAGGGATATGGGGAGAAGGCAGGCACGGGTTATTGATAGGGAACTATCAGCCATGATCACAATGAATGGCGGTGCTGGTTCGAAGAGCCAAATGGCCTCCTCCTGCACCTATTTTCTACGTTTCTAGTTTCTAATGCACCAAAAATATTTTTTATATGATTGTATGACAGAGAAGGAGACCGCTCATCCCATCGGGTCTGTGCTGAGCCGTCCTATCATTCCTTCTACCCCACTTATTTCCACTGTAATTATTCCCTCTCACATACTGGTCCACTTCATGGCAATTTTCCCACTGCCCATGCACATCAAGGGTAATTTAAAACGGCAGTCACGGAGAGAATGTGCAAACTCCAGATGGACGGCAGTCGAGATCAACATCTGAGTCACTGGAGCTGTGCAGCAGAAGCACTATCTGCTGTGCCACTGTGCCACCCTTAGTTCAGAACCATTATTTAAATTGAACATGTATTTTTTAACCTGTGTGGTGCTCATTATCAGGTTTGGTCTATTGATGAAAGGAATATCAAAGCAACTATTACAAACTTACCCTAAAATGTTCTATTTCTTATATGGCTTTGCAGCTCTTCAAAGCTGCATGAATAAGTAAAACATTTATTGCATGGGGAACAGTGCTTGCAATTATGTCACCTGTTCTAAGTAAACAGCCAATACTTCATGCATTCTCAAATAGACTAAATTGATGGAATAGTTAGCAAACAGATGCTAGGTTTGTTACAAGCCTTGAATGCATCAGATGAGTTGTGGTAACATCACAAACTATTGAAACAAATATCAAATGGTTGGTTATATCTGAACAAAATGGCTCTTGTATCCTGATGTGATTTTATCTAGCTGTTAGTTATATATTTATCAGGTATGTGCAATGTATAAATTGGGAACTTCCCACACAGGGGTTAAGTCACTGGAAACTCACAAATTGTAATGGTGCCCACATATTAATGATACTATATGCAAAGCCATTTTATACAATATATTTTATTAACAATTAACAATTGCCCATGAACTTTTGAAACTCCTGCAACGAGCATCACCAAATTTGGAGTCTGGTGTTAAGCAAACCCTCAGATCAATTTATTGTTTTGTTGTTTGTTTTATTCATTTTTTTTTGTCAGGAGTTTTCTGTTGCTCATCAAAATGCCAGCATCACATGAGACGACAAAGTTTTCTAATGCCACTCTTGTGTTGGCCGTAGTGAACTGTGGGAAAGCAATCCAGATAACCAGCGTTAATTATCCCCACTTGTCTGTATCAACTCTTCAAGCTACTATTTTCTACACTGCTTTCTCTGAAATCTCATTTTATTTTCTCTCCAACTTTTTACTAAGGGTCTCCCCAGGCGATGTATCTTTCCTGGGTCAAACGAACAGGTCAGGAACCTGCTTTCAGAACTCTAAATGCCATTCTCAATCCAGCCAGGGGAAGGGTTTAAATGAATTGACGGGGGGATGGGCACCACAATGAAACATTAGTGTGGAGCTACAAGTCTGCAATGGACTGAGGAAAAACAAATAAAATCAGAATAACGATTGGTTCAGAAATAGAAGAATTCAGTCACGGAAGAAGCACCAGGGATTGAAGATGAGTTTGGAGTGCAAGTGGGTAAGTGGCCAAAACATGGTAAATAAAGTTGCCACATGGGATCATCATAAAATGCCATTAAATGGTTAAAGTACGATGTAAATATTTGTCCCTGAAGTATCAAAAACTGAATGCATCTGTTGCAATAAGGGCACCAGAGGAGCTACTTAAATACCGGATGAAGCATACGATGTCCGTACATAGTGGATAGAATAACCCATTTGCTGGAAGGTTTCAGGAAGAAAGAAAAAGCCAAATACTTTTAGATTACTTTTAGTTTAGAGATGTAGCATGGAAACAGGCCCTTCAGCCCACCGAATACACACCAAGCAACAATCACCCATACACCAGGTCGATGATATTCCACTTTCCAATCCTACACACTAGGGGCAATTTACAGAAGCTAATCAACCTGAAAAACCTGCATGTCTTTGGAATATGGAAGGAAACCAGAGCACCCAGAAAAAGCCCACATGGTCCAAGGGAGAACGCACAAACTCTGTTCAGACAGTGCCTGTGGTCACAATTGAACCCGGCTCACTGGTGCTGTAAGGCAGCAACTGTCTGCCACTGTGTAGTCACAATACAAGTTTCATTTATCCTAAAATAGAGAAAACAAAGATGTCGGGCTAAAGAATCAAAATAGCTGAAATGGGATGAGCAACACAGCACAGCTGGATGTAAATGTTGAGAAACGAGTATGGGAAGAAGAGAATCTTTCAGGGATACAATATTTAGGAAACACTGGGGAAAACGTATTACTAGTTGTGAGCTAGTCCAGCTTGGTGGATACCTTTGAAATTACGATATGCGATTCTCCCTTGGGCAGCTCATGAGGGAAACCCAACCTAAACTTTCATGGCAAACCAACAAGGCGCTCAATGCTTCAACAGCACCATGGGAGCTTCTAAAATAAGCCGATTCCCAACAAAAAAAGGGCAAAGTATTACAACTCGCAAAGCCAATTTTCAAAGATTAAATATATCTGTATGTGTAATTAATTCAAAAGAATTCCCAAACTATCAAAGTTATTAAATATCATTAAATTATATAAAACATTAAAAAACAAAAATTAAGAATCAAAAACCTTAAAATAATTATAATAACGCTACTATTTAAAGCTCTTGAACCTCTTGACTGTCCATAGGCTGGAGTGGTATAGTTAGCCATGCAGACGAAGGTTGGAAGAATAAAGCGTCTTAATTTAAAAATTGTGCTTAGTCTTACTAAGGAGACTGGACCAAAGTTCAGATGGGGGGCTGTTGGTTTCCTTCATTCAGAAAGGCTGAAATCAGTTCTTCTTCTTGCTCTTTGTATTTGTTTTTATATTTACCATGCTTGTCTCTTTGTACTATTATTCTCTATGCTAGCTTCTTAGTGGATGTCAGAGTGGCGCAGCGGTAGAGTTGCTGCCTTAGTTCCAGGGACTCAGGTTAGATCCTGACTATGGGTGCTGTCTATATGGAGTTTGAACATTTTCCCAGTGACCACATGGGTATTCTCCAGGTTCTCCAGTTTCATCCCATCTTCCAAAGATGTGTAGGTTTATAAGTTAATTGGCTTCTGTAAATTCCCCTTAGTGTGTAGAGTGTGCAACTGGGATAACATTGAACCTAGTATATGGGTGATTGTTGGTTAGTGTGAACTTGGTGGGAACTTGGTGGGCCTGTTTCTATTGCTGTATCTCTCTTTAAAACTAAAGCTTGTTAGACGTAGAATATTAGATCAAATTGTGAATAAATGATTATTCCAAACTGTTCCTTCTGAACGAGTTAGGCTCAATGTTGCCTTAAAAATGTCAAGAGAATGAAGTGCTTATAGCTCAGATTAGCTAATATTTTAACAAAAGTAAAGAAAACGGATGCAGATGTTTTCTACAGCGTCATTTCAAAAATTGGTAAGATAATTCACTTACAGCAACTGGTGTCATACAATGTGTGTAGGAAAGAACTGCAGATGCTGGTTTAAATCGAAGGTAGACACAAAATGCTGGAGTAACTCCGTGGGACAGGAAGCATCTCTGGAGAGAAGGAATGGATGACATTTTGGATCGAGACATTTCAGACTGAAGAAGGGGGTCGACCTGAAATGTCACCCTTTCATCTCTCCAGAGATGCTGCCTGTCCCACTGAGTTACTCCAGCATTTTGTGTCAACCTTTGCTGTAGTACAATGGCCTTGAACAATATGCAGGAAGGAACTACAGATGTTAGTTTAAACTGAAGATAGGCACAAAATGCCGGGGTAACTTAGCGGGACAGGCAGCATCTCTGGAGAGAACAAATGGGTGATGTTTCGGGTCGAGACCCCTATTAAATGGTCAGTTGTGGCAAGGCATCTATGCTATAACAAGCTAAAAGCAAAGTTGGGCAGTATCATTGGCAACAGCGCATTGCTTGCAGACAAGCACAATGCATTCTATACTTATTTTGATCAGAAGGTCCATGAAACGATCTCATCCACTCTGACAGGCTCGGGTGCTCATGCACCCACAATCACCATTGCAGACACCAGATCGTCCTTCCCGAAAATAAACCCATGGAAAATGGCTGGGCCAGATGGAGCCCCTAGCCATATTCTCAGAATCTGCGTGGACCAGTTGCTGGGAGTAGTTGCAGACATCTTTATTCTCTCCCCACTCCAATCTGAGTTTCCTGCTGGCTTTAACAAGATCACTATCATTCTGGTGCCAAAGAGAAACAAGGTAGTGTGCCTTAATTACTGCTGTCCAGTGATGCTGACATCCATCATCAGGAAGTGTTCTGAGACACTGGTCATGGTAGGCATCAACTCCAGCCTCCTAGACAGCCTTGATCCACTGCAATTCAATTACTGCCACAACAGTTCAACGACAATGTCATCTCCCTGGACCTACACTGATGGCTGGAACATCTGGATAACAAGGATGAGACTTGTACTTAGAAAGCTTAGGACTCAGCAATTTCCTCTGCAACTCCTTCCTTGAATTCCTTCCCCACAGATCCACATCAGTAGAGCTAGGCAACAACATCTTCTCCATAGAAAGACACAAAATATTGGAGTAATTCTGGAGGTCAGGCAACATCTTGGAAGAACATGGATAGTTAATGTTTCAGGTTGGGACCCTTCTTCAGACTAATTGAAGGGGGAACACGAAAGAAAGCTGGAAGAGAGGAAGGGCAGGGCAGAGCATGGCTGGTGTGGGCTCACACCTGTCTTTTTATCTTTGGCCTTTGTCCAACAATCTGCCTATCAACCGTGTGCGTTTTCATACTTTTGTACCTCTTGCCTTATGGGATAGGGAAGAAGAGGGAATGACCAGGGTGAGACTCTGATTATGCCGGTGGCCTTGCAACGTGAAGTGTAGATGAAGACAATGGAAGGGAAGTTGGTTTGTGTGATGGTCTAGGCTGCATCCACAATTCTCTGCAATTTCTTGTGGTCTTGGATGGAGCTGTTCCCAAAACATTCAGTGATGTATCCCGATCTAATGCTTTAATGAATGTGGATATATTTCAAATGGCATGAAATATACCTACATGTTGAATAGCATCTCAGCACTTCTAGTAACCCACAACATGCACGTGTAAGTTGCCCACATTTGCAGCCCTTGCTTTCATTCTTCTTCTTCTTCTTCTTCTTCTTCTACTTTATGCAATTGTTTATGCAGATCACATCTATATGGATATTTAGACTTAGGATATTTGGTCATGGAAAACTACTGTGTCAAGGTGTTAAAAGAAAAATCTTTTAAACTTCTGACTGATTTGAATAACGAGACTTTTCTACTAAATATTGAAAGAGACCACACCGTTTAACCATTTTAAACTTGCAGAGAGGACGATTTTTACTTTGAGATCAATTGTGCAATGACTTCACCATTGTACACTCTGTCTTGGGTCCTGACAGTTGTCTGCAAGTTATGGCTTTTAATCATTTGGTAACACTCTTCCACCAGTTCCCTGGCCATTGTGTCATGATGTTAACATGCAAATAAGTCAGTGCTAAAAAGTCTGTATTCATTTTACTTTCCCAATAAATAAATGACTGCCTCACAGAACAAGAGACCTGGGTTCAATCCTGACCCCGTGTGCTATCTGTGTGCAATTTGCAAATTCTCCCTGTGACTGCATAGGTTTCGGTTCGGTTTCCGCCCACATCCCAAAGACAAATACATGGATAGGACAGGTTTGGAGGGATATGGACCAAGCACAGGCAAGTAGGACTAGTGTAGCTGGAACATTGTTGGCTGGTGTGGGCAAGTTGGGCCAAAGGGCCTGTTTCCACACTGTATCACACTATTATTCTATGAGTCTATGACTTGCTGGTTTGTAGGTTAATTGGCCTCTGTAAATTGCCCCTAGTGAGTAGAGTTGTGGATTCAAAAGTGGGATAACATAGAAGTTGTGTGAATGAGTGATTGATGGTCATCATGGACTCAATGTTCAAAAGGACTCCGAGAATGCTGAATATTTGACTGAGATATGTGGTGAGTATGAGGTTAAAGCAAAAAAATAAAAAAAATCTCATGTTGCTGAATGTAATAAAAGGCTAGGTATAGAGGCAAAAAGACATCAGAAGCCTCATTATTCTACAAGAATGTTTGTAGCGGTGAGAGGCAATTTACATGCAAGGAATGGGGCTACATTTGAGATGAGCTTCCAGGACTTGAAGATATATCAGTGGCACCCATGTTGATCCATTCTTGACTGATGTCCTTGCCAGCCAAGTGTTTTTTTTCCCCCAAAGCCTGGGGTTCTAAAGAGAATTACGGGATTTGGCCCTTTCCTGAACACAAAATATCCTTGTATCTAGTGTGATGAAACCCCAAAATTCAGTGGAACAAGTGTGAAAAGGCGATCGATGGTCAGGTGATCATCACTATTGGCGCATTCTCTAACCCAAACCTTCCCATCAAAATAAACAAAATAAAGTACCGGGGCAGGTATTTATGTAACCAGTTTCTAGTTCAGATTACCAGCCCCTTGCCAAAGCCCTAGTAACTTCAGGGCCTAATTTTCCAGCCCTAAGGAGCAGCAGAACAAACATCGCTAATCAGACAGAAATCAATCAAAAAGATTCCACCGTTTATGCTCTGATTTAATTTTTGAAGCACTGATTGCAATTAAGTAACAGGATGCGTTTGTCTGTCTCTTTTCCTTTACATGTATAAATTTCAAACTGCGATGGAGGAAGGGACGATGTTTCCAAATAAATATTATTTCCCGACACACAAACTGTGAGAGATCAAAACTGACTGTATTTTCACTCATCCTCTTGCACATCTATGCATCATAAGATGCTCGTTCGGAAGAAGCCAGTATCACACACTTTGGTTTACTAAATGTTGCATATTGGGAATATTGAAAAGAAGAGCTATTTGAAAGAACTAATCTCGTTGCCATTGGTGCTCCAATTCAGTAAGGGGCCTGTCCCACGAGCATGCGACCTGCATGCGGCAAGCGCGACCAAACCGGAAGAGGGGGTCGCGCGGCGGTCGAGTGATCCCCGTACAGGGCCGGTCCCACCAACATGCGCCTGCATGCGGCGAGCGCGTGCAAACCGGAAGCGGGGGCCGCACGGAGGTCGAGTGAGTGACGTGAAGTTCGAGCGAAGTCCGCGGGAAGTTCGCACGTGACGTACGGCGTCGAGGCGGCTGCGGCCCGTTACCAGGCTCAAGCGACCACATTAGGTTGCGCTTGCCGCACGGAGTCGCGTGCTCGTGGGACAGGCCCTTAAGGCTTATTTGGTGAATTTGTGGTGTTAAACAAATAAATAAAATGTCAAAAATATTGGTTATGTAAAGAAGGCTGGTGATTTATACACTGTGAGCAACAACAGAACTGGCATTGATTCTTAGTATCATTTTCACCTGGAATTAGTACCTCTTTTACAGCAGCTTAGTGGAAGCACCATATCATTTTTTAAAATTGTGTTTATTTCCTCAGTCTCAGTCTTTATATGGCTAATAACATTGTGTTTGAGAGCACAGAGAAGATATTCCATTGCTTACAGTGTTACAATAGCAGGTATTGCAGGAGTGCTCATCTAAATTGAAAGCAGAAAGTACTGGATATACTCAGAGGCCGGGGTGGCAATTGTGGAGAGAAAGAAAAAGTTTTGCAGGCTGATAGAGACACAAGAGACTGCAGAATCTTGAGTAAAAAACAAACTGCTGGAGGAGCTCAGCAGGTCATGGAGCATCTGTGCAAGGGAATGGACAGACAACATCTCAGATCGGAACCCTTCATCAGTCTGACCTTGAAATGTTGTTTATCCATTGCCTTCCATAGATGCTGCCCGACTCGCTGAGTTCCTCCAGCTTTTTTTTTTCAGCCTTGGTTATTCATTATTTCCTAGTTTGTCCTGAATTTTCAATTTTCATCTCTTTGTTAAGACTGTCCTGAAAATGTCTATCACAATGGCCAGATGATGATGGTTTCTGCCACATTTTCACTAACGCTTTTATGGGTGGCGTTGAGTCTTGTTGACCATAGCAGCTGAGGGAGATAAGGGAATTTTGGTAATACCTCACAAAAGAGGTTTTAAAGTTTGCACCACTTAAGTTCCCATTTTCATCCAAAATTTAGTTACAATTTCTAACCTTCCTCCCCTTTCATTTGGTCCTTCTCCAACATGGCTTTGTCTTTCTTAACATTTCTAGGGATACATTATCGTCGCACTCGACATTATTTCCTACTTTGTCTATTTCACTCTTCCATCTTGAAACACTCTGATGACACAATGTTTCACGACCAGTCATAAAATATATTTTCCATTTGCTTTAACAAAATGTTTCTGGTCCATTTCCCACACTTCTGCTTGCACAACCTTTCCTTTCTCTCAGAATCATGTTAGGCTTCTCCTTATCCAAACCTCCCACAGCGTCAGTCATTCTTCACCAAAACCAATCCTGTGTGATGCCATCTTCATTCACAGCTTCCCATTCCCACACAGGATTCACAATACACTACTCCTCAAATACACAAATAAGCCCCCCACCACACCGCACCCAGCCAAGCAAGTTTAGAGATACAGCGCGGAAACAGGCCCTTCAGTCCACCAAGTCCGGACCAACCAGCAATTGGTTATTCATTATTTCCCTGAACATTAACATTATCCTACACACTAGGGACAATTTACGCTTATACCACACCATTAACCTATAAACCTGTACGTCTTTGGAGTGTGGGAGTAAACCGAAGATCTCAGAGAAAATCCACGTGGTCACGGGGAGAATGTGCAAACTCCATACAGACAGCACCCGTTGTTGGATTCGAACCCGGGTTTCTGGCACTGCAAATGCTGAAGGGCAGCAACTCTACTGCTGTGTACTGCGTTGCCCTAGATTCTGAGAAATGTTCTGAAACTTTTACATGATGCGATATAATTACGTTGGTATTTTTGTTCATATTAATTAAATATAACTGGTGGATTAGTAAACTAAATCTGGTTAGCTGGCAATATTAGATTAATTGATTACTCGTTAAATGTTGAATTGAAAATACCAATAAACTTTGAAGTGCAGAAGTTTTAACTTTAATTTCTTCTTTGATGCCTTGTTTTCAAATACCTTTTTAAAATTTAATACATTGTGTGTGTAACAATGAGACAAATTCTGCAAAGTGACTGAATCCAAATTGGGATGACTATTTGTTTGAACACCTCCATTTAGTCTGGAACCATGAACATGGAGCTTTTGTTCAGCTGTCAATGTAACTATCTGCCACATTGTGTATTTACCTCATCTCACTTGTTTCAGTGAACCTCAATGCAAGTTCAAGGAAGGATGCCTCGCATTTCTATTGTAGAATATGCAGCACTATGTTCAATAATTTCAGATATGAATACTGGTACTCCCATGTACATCTTCCGTGGACACAACTTGTTTCATTGTCTAATTTTCATCCTATTTTGCTTTGCACCCTGATCTTTCTTATCATTTAGCCTAAATTACCTTCCACCCAATACATTTTTCATCTCCTCACTCCCATTTGTCTGCAGATCAAAACTTAATTTTTCACAAATTCTCTCATTCTGATGAAAGACCAGGAACGTTAGTCACGATTCAGCTGGTGAGTGTTTGTAGGGTTTTCTGTTTTTATTTGAAAACACAACCGTAACATGTGGTGGTGATGTGCACGGTGTAATGGAAGCAAAGGTAGATTTTAAAATCTAGGATCTCAACGTCACTTGGCCACAAGGCATGGACTTGATCAACTAGAGGTCTATGTTTCTCATTACTGACATTGAAGTAACAGGAGCGTGGAATGGGATTGCTTTGTGGATTGACATGAGGTTCATGAGTGTGGAATGGGATTGCTTTGTGAGTTGGCATGAGGTTCATGAGTGTGGAATGGGATTGCTTTGTGAGTTGGCATGGACTTAATGAATCAATATGGCCTTGTATGATTTAAGGAAATATGGAAATATGAAATGAGACTTCAAAAATGGAACTGAAGTCTAAATTATCTCAATTTTGTCCCGATCTGCTCTACCAAAAAATACGCATTCTACAAACTCGAGCATGTAAAAGTGGAAGCGTGTTTAATATTGCTCTACCATCATCCTGAAGGCATAATTAGAGTACACATTGGAACTGATTAAAGTTACAGAATCATTGTCTCCTTTTGCATTAACAATATATACAATATAAAATAAATACATTTACACAAATGGACATTTGTCAGAGCACACAGTATGATACACGTCACAAAAATATACAGTTGATTGTTTACAGATGTGAAGCACAAAGCTTGTCTAGACCTACAGACATGGTTTTTCACTACAGATTAAACTTCAACTCCTGGTATTTGTAGCTTTTTTAAAACTTTTTTTTCTGCTTTTAAACTTTGCATGTAAGACTGCCGTAAATTGTTTGTAGGCAGGTAAACACAGATGCATAAATAATTTAAATACAACCACCAACACCCAACATTCTCTTCTATATAAGAAAAATAGCTGTTTATAATTTTTTCATATTATTTTGAAACTTGTCTTTTTTTTTAAATGCAAATAGTGGAATAAATATTTGTTCTGATTGAAATGCAAGTGCAACTGTAGGGAGTCACACAATCATATTGCCATAATTAAGCAGAAAAAAAGATAATTATAAAGAAAAGAAAGGAGAAAAAAATAGATACAGCTTAAAACGTAGAACCATTTTAAATATCTCAGTTTTCTGATCTGAGTACTGGTAAATGAGACTCTGCTGCTGGTTCTAACAACAAGCATGAACAAAATAAATCTTAAATTCTTCCCTTGCACTCCACAGAGCTAAGCTCCTATTACTCAAAATCAGCACCTTACTCCCAGGAGTTGGATTTTTTTTTAAGGGTCGTGCCAGCTTCTTAGTTCCCTATTACAGCTATAAACTTCAAGTTATTGACCACCTGAACGAGCTGCTAATGATGAATAAAGTCTAGAATCACAGTACAGTCAATTCTCTACTGAGAAACCACAATCTACTATATAGTCTCGTACAGCTAATGATACACAGTATTTATAGCACAAGGTTGATGCATACCGCCAACCTTTTTGTCTTTTTCTTTTTTTTTGTTCAAAGCACACAATGTAGCAGTAGTTTGTGGGAAACTTGTATGCACCAAAAACTTGTAACGACACAAAGCTGGTTTAACAACCATTTGAGATGTTTGCACATAGCTATATTTACAGCATTTAAAAATTAGACATTTACCTATTGATTGGAAATATTCAAATTCTTTTCTAAGATATACATTGTTATTCTACAATAAACTGTTACACAAAATATCCCTTTTTAAATTAATGATTTAAATGTGTATTGTCGGAAGAGATATTTGTTCTGATTCTTAAACTATTTGTTCTTATTATTAATAGGAGCAATCTTATCACCAGTAAGGAATAGAATACACTATCTCCTGAGGAATTTTACATCCATTACTGTCTCTAATTCTACCCTGTGTCTAATGCGTACAATCACAAGAATCTAACACCACAATAAGAACAAGACAACAGTCTTTGAATTCAACTAAAATTAGAAGAACACAGCAAACATGAAACATTGCAAGCTGAACTACAACATTTTTTTTGTTTCCAATACATGACCTCAGGTTGGGCTCACAATCTTTGATTACATATGTGTACACAGAAGAGGATGTCACATGGTACAACAGGGAGCAGCTACTAATACTGACATTTGAGTACTTGGTACAGGTTAGCGCCTTTGTTTGTTTTTTAAAATGTAGCAAATGTAGCCTTTAAAGGGGAGGATAACATCTGATTAGTTGCTAAATCAAATTTACACCTTAACAGTCATGTTTTGAACGGTTAATAAATATGCCTGTCAAGTACATTATTTTACATTAGTACCATATTTCCAAAGTATGCTGGGACAAGCGAGTGTATAATCTTGTTGCATTGGATTCAATTGTCAGATTGACTAATCTATCAATAAAGGTGTAATCTAATTTCAGTAGTGATCTTCAAGCTATGTATTACCTTGTGTTAAAGAAGTCGAGGATTTTGACTGAACTGGCACTCAACATAAATTGCATCCATAAAAAGTATGCACCTTCTCATTCACTATTGCTTAAGATAAATTCACAGATTAATAAAATGGCTGTAGTGGTAAAGCTGGTACAAAAAACCCATAAACAACATCAACAACAAAGGTTTTAAAAAAAGTTTTGTTTGTTCTTCATAACTGTCCATCGTTTTTTCCAGCCAGCAAAGAAATGCAGTATTTTCAGTATTGCGTGACTGAGTAAAGCTTACTATTCCCTGAAATAGACATAGTTCCTAACCTAAGAAATATCTGGAAGACTTGAAAACAATTAAGGAATTAAATGGCTGTAACTGATCTAAGGTGGAAAAAATGCAATGAGGAGAAGCAGCCAATGCAACACTGCTCCGAAGCCTAATCACAGACTGTTCATATGGAACCTAATACTGCATTCAGTCGATGCGCTGTACTGTTAGGTAAAACAGTTGTCAGTCTGAATCCTTTGTTGATGGGGATATTTTTCTTCTTATTAATTCAGTGGCATCCATAATATGGATTCCCATCCTTTGGCAGGGTCGGCTTCCTCCTCTCTCTTCATTTAGAGACCTCATTAAAAAGTTCAACAGCAAAATCTGCATGAAAAAATCTTAGAAGAATGAGAAGTTGAAAGCTGCTTCACAGTCATACTGCTAAATATCAGTGCAGTTTTTTTTTCAATTAAACACTACAGTTAACTTTTGTCTGTTTCAATTCCTACGTTTCTTCCCTTTGATATGGCCTAACCCCTTCTGTATGTTTTCATGGGAAGGCCTAGGTTCCTCTAGTCAGACCTTGGCCTCGAGCATTTCCAAGAATAGTTTGTGCATGGGAACTTTGCCTTCCAGTTTGATGTTGTAGAAATGCTGCACAGCTTTGGTGGAGGTCTGCCGGAGAAGAGGGAGAGTCATCAGTAGCTTACCAGCACGGCGTGGATCTTCCCCGTGCTGCCCGGCCTCGTAGTCCTGCAGGGCCTCATGCAAGACATCTTGCAGCTTCTGCACAGCTTCAACATCCTCTATGTGCATCGAATCTGCAAGACAATAAAAAAACCATCAGGAAAAGCTCTTCAACACCACTGTAATTAAAGGAAAAAAATGCATGTCTGCACAACGACATTTTATGGTTCAAGTGCACAATGTTTCACGTCTGCTTTAAACATCGATCACTGAACTGACACACACTCAACTGGAGTTTAAATAAAATATCCTCAGATTTCAAATAAAGGAACACCTCTTGGTTGCTTCACTTTAACAGCCTGTTAAATAGTTGGTGTAGGAAGGAACAGCAGATACTGATTTAAACTGAAGGTGGATCCAAAAAGCTGGAGTAACTCAGTCTGCAAAGCTGCCTGACCTGCTGAGTTACTCAAGCTTTGTGTGTTAAATAGCATGTTCTATACATTTTGACTACCTAACAACTGCATACTTTAAAAAAAAAAGCCAAGTACTGAGGAATATCTTTTTAACATTTAAATTCTATTAATAGATCTCTAAAAAAATCATGAATTAGAAATGGATAAAACTTGCAGGAGGACTCTGAATAGACAATTACAATGGTTAAAAGGGGCAACACTGTTATTTATATTCAATTAACATCTTGAAATAAAATATTAAAATAAATTTTATCCAACAATTTTAGAGTTCAAGTAAACATTTTAAAGGGAACAGCTTTTGGTACAATGGCAGACAGATAGATTTTATGTGAATATCAAGGGTTATTTGTTGGCATTATTCTTTGATTTCTTTTTGAAATGTTATTTTCTGACTTGATTTCTGAATTATTTATTGTTATTTTAATTTGGTGCAACTGTGTTGTACTGTTATTTATTTCAGTATTTCTGCTCAGTTTAAAGAACACATTCAACACCATGGTGAATCTCTGCGAAAAAAGGCCGGAAGCTAAAAGTTTCACTGTCTTTAAAAGAGATGCCATTTTTTGCAATCTGTTGTTTGCAAAAATATGAAGATTGTTACGATTAATCTCCTTGCCCTTGCAGTACTTTCTTTCAAATTGATGCTGCATGTCATGGCGCATTTGCAGTACCCTAGAACTTCAGCTTTACAGTCCTTGAAATGCTAAAAAACCAGATGAACAGAAGCCACATCCATTGTTGCACACCTACAGTATGATCTTGTTGTGAAGCAGCTTATGTCCTATTTGATGACACCTAAATGATATTTTAATCCGGTATGCGAGATGGACAATGTGCAAATATACATTGCCACCATACAAAATTAAATCAAAAGCAAGGAGAAAGTATAGTAACGTAAAAATAAAAGTGGGTCAGTTGTCTGAAAGTGCTGAGTTTGGAAATGTCATTTCGCTCATCAGAGCAGTGAAGTGCCAATGACAGTTACTGAGACAAATAGAAAAAGTGCAACTTTTTGTTGAAACAATTTCCCTCCCATCAGTCTGGGAATTTGTGCATCAATATATGAGATGAACTGTTAATTACAAAATCAATTAAAAAATAATTTTCAAAACAGTCACGCTTTGGTTCTCTGGGGTACAATTTGGCAGAAGGTTCATCTCGGACCCACCAAATCAAGAGCTGTCATCCGAAAATAAGCAAAAGCAATCTGGTTTTTCATTTTTCAGCGTGGCTGAGCCCAGCCTGAGATTGATCAGCACATATGGCCTCAGAAAACAAACTGTCAATACCATGAATGCTGTAGAATTTGAACAAATGGCTGTCCTCCCATTCAGCTACTCATTGCATTCCATTTAACAGATTTTATTGACAGTTTCCTTCTTGTAATTAAAGAGAAAACTACTGGCCGGCAACCAAGATAAAGTTCAAAGATTAGGTCAAAACAAAAGAAGGTAGGGGGAAACGGAGGGACATGGTGTGATTGTCAACAGTACACAACATCAGAGCTGTTATTGACACACAGGTAGCTAACGATCAGCATCTTATTAAAGAGTGATCTATCATGAACTTTATGCAAATGCTAAAGTGCCTAAAGACTGCAATAAAGCATTGGGGAGAAGGGAAAAAACAACAAAGCACAAACGATTTTATTCATGATTCATTCCCAGTTGCTCCTGAGCTTTAAATTCAAATGTGCATAATGGACGTGCTGAAATAGTTAACCTCTTCTGTGCCAGTGCAGACTATGCGCAATTCATTAGAGAGAGAGAAAAAAAAACAATACATTTCAGATCCAGTTGGCATTTCATTGAAAGCAAAACTTAAAGTCAACGAAAACAGGTTTTACTTCCAAAAGCATAGCCTTAAACCTGAGTGAAGTGGTATAGATAGTCTCACAGTATAACAGCAACATAATTTAAATTAACAACTTCAAATGATTCGTATTATACAAGATTGTCAATTTATCATGCACATTGTCAGTTGATTTTGTTCAAAACGAAATGCTTATTTTATGGCAGGAGTAAAAGTAAGTCATCACCGACAGATAAAATATTGGGATTTTCATTAGACAAAAATAATTTCATATTTAAACTAAAATAAAACATATTTGCTCATTCGTGGGGACTCATCAACATAGGAAGAGTTAAAAGAAAAGGAGCAGGGGACAGGGAAGATAATGACATTGAAACTGTGCCAAATCTGCCAACCTGAATTAGCAAGCGCTATAGCTTTGAGGGTGACAAATTCTTCCTTCTCCAGCTTCATGCTCTTGTATTTTTTTACCAGCTGCAGTATGGCATTATTCAGATCAAGAAGTCCAGCGAGCTTTGACTGGTCTTCATCCATGATGTAGTCTTCAGCATATACCAGCTCATCCTCAAAAGACAGTGACCTGTACACAATCCCCAAGATCAGAATCTCCATCCAAGCACTCTGGAGGAGGCTCATCTGATCAGCCAAAGATAATGTGGAGAAGCCTGGAAAGAAAAGAGGAACATAACAGTGTTATAGTGTCACAAAGCATGGATGAATGTATAGTTAGGACGGAATCAGATTACTCTCAATTCACTAATGGAACCACTTTCCCCGTCTGTTAAATTAAACCCTGAATCAAGTCAATAGTCACAGGATAACCACCAGAGAAATAACTTACTTACTCAGTTACATGAGAGTTTTTTTTGGTGGAAAGTGGTGAGGGATAAGAGACAGAGGTGATCACAGCAAAATAATGGGTCTGTATTTGGAGAGGGAATTTGAATGAACAGGGACTGCCATTTCTTATTTAAATGTTGTAAATCATTGTTTAGCTAGAAGAAGATTACAAGTCTCTCCACTGTCTTATTTGGCAGTATCTCAAATTTACTTTTATTACATTATAAAGTTATTGTATTTGCATGCTGCATTAATAGTATGAAATCTAATGTGCACGTATAATTACCCAATTGTATAGCTCTGATTAATTGTTATCTAGACAGCAGAGGTAAGGACAGATAAAAGGCCGAGGACAGCTCTCCGCTGGCCCCGCCTTCGATGATGAATTGAGGCATTTCTCTTGGCAGGAGCTCGTCCCATTTACCCGATCGTAGTTAGTACGATATGGTTCATGATCAGCTTTCAGAATATGTAAACAATATAAATGAATGAGGTAATAGCACAAATAATCAGACTAGTGCTATCTATTCAAACAAAACTTATCAAGATAAGGATTGGTTGCTTTGCATGATATCCATCCAATGCCCAATATTCAGTGGACACATGTAAATGAAATTGTAATTTACATTTATTCTTTCTCACAAATAGGTCTTCCACCAAAATTAGTTTCCATTTCACGGCACTAAAAATACAAGTGACACTGCTTTTACTATTGGTGAGGCAAAGGCATCCACAGCTGTGGCAAGAGGGAAGCAAATCCGTCACGAGTTTATCAGGAGAGGGCAAATTTTGAAAACATCTGTTCAGACAAGGCTGTCACAGTGCAGGCTTCGCTACATGAATCAGTTTGCTTCATTCCTGTCTAACTAGACCACTAATGGCAAACAGCTCATTATGTGTCTTTCAGGCTATTGTTTATACCAAGTACAGTACTCATTTATTATCCCCTCACTGTTAAGATCTACAATCTTGTTAACAGGACGAGAATGGTTCACAGCTTTTGAGGTGGTTTTTCTGGCCTGCCAGTGACATGCAATGGAATGCCAGTTGGCAGAGGCGACCAAAGGCACTTAATAAAATCATCAAAGAGGTTTAACCAAACAATTCTATGTGTGTGTGTATACATAAATATATGCACCCACACAGAGATATAAACATATGGCTATTATATATACACACACATATGTGTGTATATATTATATGTTTGTGTCTTATATTATATACATACACCCACATACAAACAACTATAAATATGTGTGTGTGTGTGTGTGTGTGTGTGCGCGCGCAAGTTTGTTTGTTTGTTTGTGGTCACCCACATTTAGAAACATGGAAACATAGAAATTAGGTGCAGGAATAGGCCATTCGACCCTTCACCGCCATTCAATATGATCATGGCTGATCATCCAACTCAGTATCCCGTACCTGCCTTCTCTCCATACCCTCTGATCCCCTTAGCCACAAGGGCCACATCTAACTCCCTCTTAAATATATCCAATGAACTGGCCTCAACTACCCTCTGTGGCAGAGAGTTCCAGAGACCCACCACTGTCTGTGTGAAAAAATTTCTTCTCATCTCGGTCCTAAAGGATTTCCCCCTTATCCTTAAGCTGTGACCCCTTGTCCTGGACGTCCCCAACATCGGGAACAATCTTCCTGCATCTAGCCTGTCCAACCCCTTAAGAATCCCTTTTGAAGGGAGCAGGTAAAGGAAGGACGTAAACAAATTATGCTTAGCAATACAGGCAGCCGATGTGAAGGCAGGGAGAGAAACAGTAATAGCATTTCAAGTCAATGGGCTTTCATCAGAACAGGGAATAATTACAGTCATCAGAGACTTAAGATGCAGGGAAAAGAAGAAGAGGAAGAACATACAAAAGCAAAGGATGGAAGGTGGGAAATATTAAAAAGGATGAAAGTGTAAAGTAACAATGGCATAGAGAATTAAAAAATGAATGAAATTACCCTAAGAAAGTATGAAGACATGCTAGAAATCTGAGACAAAATACTGGAAATTATCATTATCTGAAATTGTTGAATTGTGTCAGGAAGGTTGTAATGTGACTGGCTCAAAGACGAGATTCTGTTCCTTGATTATATATTGAGGTTGTTTGGAACTGTGTAGGGGAATGAGGGCAGAGAGGTCACAGTGGGAGCGGGACAGAAAAGTGGTGGGTGAATGGAAATTGAAGGTCATGTTTGGGGACTGATTAAAGATGTTCAGCAATGTTATTACCTAACGTGGTCACCCCAGTACAAGGTAGACTACATTCATCACCAACAGAGTACGTTAAACTGAAAAATATATAAGTATTTTGTTCCTACACATGTCTTTATCCAAACCTTTCCTTTTGTTCTCCTCTTACTCAGAATGTTTATTCCCAGTTGTGAAGAAATGCCATTGACCTGAAATATTAAATCTGTCTCCTCCACTAAGTTGTGATTTCACCTGCTGAATTTTTCCAAGTTTTTCTACTTTTCCTTCAGGTTTCTAGGGTCTGCAGTATTTTATTTTCACAACAAACAATGGCAATAGCAGGTAAATCATCCTCAATAGTAACAACATTGAATAGGTCTGTGCATCTTTTGTAAAACGTATTGTTATTTCTGAAAAGTAGAAAGTGCTTAGTTTTAATCCAAATATTACAAGCAGCATGAAGGTCACAGGTTTACCATTCCTTATTTCAGTATAAACAAGGTCTGAAGAAGGGTCTCGACCTGAAACGTCGCCTATCTCCTTCGCTCCTTAGATGCTGCTGCACCCGCTGAGTTTCTCCAGCTTTTTGTGTAACCCCATATTTTTATCAGAGGTGTGGACACGCATCTTTGGGGTGAATCACACATAGAGACCACCAGACACCTCCAGACTCAGGGACAGTTTCTTCACAGCAGTTATCAGGCAACTGAACCATCCTACCAACAACTAGAAAGCAGTCCTGAGCTGGGAATTGACTTTTTTGATTCAATTCATTCTTGGTTGTTAGCTGAAGGTATTTGCAACATCATATTGTGTGTCATCAACGCTAGTGTAGAGTGGTGAACTGCACATTTCATTCTCAGAAAGTATCAATCAGAGATTATTTTGCTTTGATTGTATGCATATCAATTAGCAAACTGTCAAATATTTGAGACATGAGGGACTCCTTGAATGTCCAGCTAGGATGTCCCCATATGGTCAACACTGCCATTCTTGCAGCAGTCTGTTATGCTAGATTTATTTAAGGCTTCAGAAAACGAAACCAAAAACTATCTCCAGATAACATGGCTGGTGATCCTCGTGTAAATTCCACATATTTATTCACATTTTAAAAAACTATGAGATAAATGTTGTTGCTCAAAATCTGGCAACTATTATGATGAAATGTTGCATTTGTTGCTTGTACCACTTCAGAAGTGCCCAGTAAAGGTGAGCAGTGTGGGATGCAGTCTCCCAGAGTCCTGCCGTCAGATTGGGACAGTACTTCCCACTAGTATACAGATGAGCTGAGGAAGTGATCCCTGAGTTGGAAGAGGAAGATAGGAAGAGAGGAAGATGATGGAAGGAGGAAATCCAGATGGGCACTTTCTGCTTGCACTATCCATGAACAAATCTTACAAGTAAAGTGCCAGTATTCTCAACCCAATGCCCACTCAACATTAAAAATTCAATTACTTCTGCACTGACTGTTTCATTCTCAGAAAGTACCATATTAGCATGAAATATGACATATTCCATGCAAAATATAATACACCACCAAGGTAAGCGAGTAATGGTAATGTGGCAAATTGAGCAATATCTGAGATTACTTGCACAGTTAGTAAATTACGGCACCCAAAAATACCCTGGCTGACCTTGACTGTATGTATGGGGGACACTGAACTTCTTGAGGCACAGCAACTGATTGTGTAGATGGGGCCTCCTAGCATTGGTCTCCATGCCTACCTGTGTTCACCATTCAAGAGTGTGTCTGGAGGGTCCCTTGGAGGCCTTTCTATCTCCCCCTCTACGAACCCATACCCACCAACCTCTGGTATGTGAAAACAAAGGAGCCGATACTCTCTATGGCATTCTTCAATGGTATTCCGGTCCAGCACACACGCAGAGCAGCTGTCTCCTCCTTCAGAAGCTACGTGCATCCCTCAAAGAGCTGATAGCTAGCTTTAAGCCCTGCAAAGCTGACCTTAACTGGTACTAACAGCACAGAGGATTGAATGTGTTGAAGAAGGAACTGCAGATGCTGGAGAATCAAGGGTACACAAAAGGCTGGAGAAACTCAGCGGGAGCAGCAGCATCTACGGAGTGAAGGAGAAAGGCGACGTTTCGGGTCGAGACCCTTCCGAAACGTCACCTATCTCCTTCGCTCCTTAGATGCTGCTGCACCCGCTGAGTTTCTCCAGCCTTTTGTGTACCTACAGAGGATTAAATCTCAGCTGAAGCACCCAGCTCATGAATGGAGTATTTAATATAGATTGGATGCTACATTCATGGAAATGGCCTAACTACATGAAGTAGCTGCACTATGAGCATTTAGAAAGTCATAGTGATACAGTGTGGAAACAGGCCCTTCAGCCCAATTGCCCACTCCAACCAACATGCCCTATCTACACAAGTCCCACCTGCCTATGTTTGGCCCACATTCCTCTAAACCTGTCCTATCCAAGTACCTGCCAAATCTCTCTAACCATTGCAATACTACCTGCATCAACTACCTCCTCTGGCAGCTCATTCCATACACCCACTACCCTCTGTGTGAGTTATTCAATGCTTAATTATGCCCTGTAATCTCCACACCCATTTACAGTTTATCATCAATTGGACACTACCAAAAGAGAAGTGTCACAACCCGAAACATCACCCATTCCTTCTCTCCAGGGAAGTTGCCTGTCCCGCTGAGTTACTCCAGCATTTTGTCTGTCTTCAGATTAAACCAGCATCTTCTGTTCCTTCCTACACTACCAAAAGGAGTGTTTGTTAAATTAAATCAGGTGATACCTTAATGCCCCAATCTTTTTTTTTGACAAATTTGCAGAAATGCACCTCAAATATGTTTTTTTTCAACAATATAATAGTGCACGAATAAGAATGTTAGTTTGCATCTGAGTTGCTGGGAAATGGAGAAGGAGCTTGTCTTTTGTTAGACTCCCACAGTAGCCATCCCCATAGAATAACCAGACTGTCAGTCTGTGTGGCCCGCAGCACCTTCCCGTCATGAGGCTGTGTTGTCCCCCCCCACCCCCCCCCCAACCCCTGCCACTGCTGTTGGTAAATAATTAGATTTACACATTCCCAATCTGCACACATCTTCTGTCTAATAATTAAAAGCAGGATGATTAGTTTATTGAGTGGAGGGAGGAACTTTTTTTTATTGAGGCCTATCAATGATTTTATCAGGACAGCACTTTTACGGTTGTCATGTGGGCACAGGCATCCAATTTTTCTTATCTGACTGATTAATACAAACGCTGTTTCAGGATGCATTAATTAACAGATACAAATCTACGTTCTCATGAAGGGATCAATAAAGAGAAGAAAAGAGGCATCAAAGTGAATTTAGTGCTGATGATGGAGAAGGCACTGTATTGACATTTACGTGTGTGGAAACTCCAAAGTCTCTCCACTTGTGCTGCAGGCCTCTGCAGCGATGCTAATGTCAGCAGCGCTTGTCCAGCACTTTTGGAGAGGTGAAACGATGCACTTCAGTCAGCTGAATGAGTCCAACCATCTCGTGAGTGAGTGAAGGGCAAATAAATATCATCTGCTGATTCTGAAAAGGACATTTACACGTCGGAAGTGAAAATAACTATTTTACCCCCCCCCCCACCAAATTAAACCATTGCCATAATTTAGCTTTGAGGATGAATTGATGCAATTTATCTTCATATGTGGAACATTCATTGTTTTTGTCTGTTTTTGAGCAGGACACATTACATGTTTGCAATACATATTCTTTTGTTACATATATGAAATTTAGACTGGAGATGAGGAGGAATTTCTTTGGCCAGAGAGTGGTGAATCCGTGGAATTCATTGCCACAGGCAGCTGTGGAGGTCAAGTCATTGGGTATTTTTAATCCGGAGATTGACTGGTTCATGTTGTAGGAAGGAACTGCAGATGCTGGTTTACACTGAAGATGGACACAAAATGCTGGAGTAACTCAACGGGATAGGTAGCATCTCTGGATGGAAGTAATGGGTGATATTTTGGGTCGAGTCCCTTCTTCAGACTGACTGGTTCTTGGTCAGGAATGGCATCAAAGGATACGGGGAGAAGGCAGGAGAATGGGTTTGAGAGGGAAAATAGATCCACCAAGATTGAATGGTATAGGCTCAATAGGCTGAATTGTCTCATTCTATTCCTATGCCTTATGGTCTGATGTAATACATTTGTGTTATTGACTGTTGGTGGTTAAAGTGTTTTGATGAGTTATTTACAGGAGGTCTGTAAAAAATCTGATCTATGGATAGCCAAGAGTCTGTAAATGCTGGAATCTGGAGCAATGGACAAATACTTGACCCATGTTCTTTCTATAAAGGGTGCACACTTAATTTTTATTTTCCTGTGATCAGTCCGAAGAGCTGAATTTTGACTGTGATTATGCTGACATTGGTGCCTTATTCTGAATCCCCAGTTCTATGCCCCGCTAAAGCATGTCCATTCTCGAGCAGTCTTGCATTTTTGTTTTGACCTTCACTAACATCTTTAGCCCAATTATATATATTTTTCCCAAAGGCTAATCCAGATGGGGCTTATTTCCAATGTAAAGCAGCACTCTAATGTCCTCGTTCTTCAGAGAACGGGGATTCCCCTCCCCCACTATAGATGAGGCTCGCACCAGGGTCTCCTCCATACCCCGCAACACTGCCCTCTCTCCCCATTCCCCCACTCACAACAAGGGCTGAGTCCCCCTGGTCCTCACCTTTCACCCCACCAGCCAGCGCATACAACAGATAGTCCTCCGCCAGTTTCGCCACCTCCAGCGTGACCCCTCCACTCGCCACATCTTCCCATCTCCCCCCCGTCTGCTTTCCACAAAGACCGCTCCCTCCGCAACTCCCTTGTCAATTCTTCCCTTCCCTCCCGCTCCACTCCTTCCCCGGGCACTTTCCCTTGCAACCGCAAGAGATGCTACACTTGTCCCTTCACCTCCCCCATCCACTCCTTTCAGGGACCCAAGCAGTCATTCCAAGTCCGACAGAGGTTCACCTGCACCTCCTCCAACCTCATCTACTGCATCCGTTGCTCCAGATGCCAGCTGATCTACATCGGTGAGACCAAGCGGAGGCTGAAGAAGGGTCTCGACCCAAAACGTCGCCTATCTCCTTCGCTCCTTAGATGCTGCTGCACCCGCTGAGTTTCTCCAGCTTTTTGTGTAACCCTCTAATGTACAAAGTGAACACAGTATGGGGACTGAGTGTTCACTGGATCCAATGCATGACATCAATCCAATATCACCTGAGCCATCTGAAAGGCACCAAATGAAGCAATGGACTAATGTTGCTCTTGCACACCTTTTAGTGGCCAATTATGCAACTGTAGAAGAAACCCAAGTGGAGACGGCATGCCGTTTCCATCAAAATTAGTAAGTGATTGATTCGAAGAATGTGAAGCTAATAAAAAAATGCCGTGAAATGCCATTTCAAACAAGCACCATCTTTTGGAAAAAATAATTTGCAAACTGGTTTTATGATGAAAATAAGCTTAAACAGAACGATGTACTTTTTGCATATGACATGCTCGCTATAAAAATGAGACACAGCACCTCCTCTTTCCCAGTACATATTTTCATGCAGCTTGTATCAGTCTCAAATTCATTAGTGCAGCAGCTAATGTTTTGAAAGTTGCCTTTGCAATATCTTTGTCTCAAAAGAGATCTAATCCTTTCCCCATAGGAGAGGTGACATTTCTATTGTGAATCTCAGTTCATCAATTTTGATGGACTTCAATGTAGCAATGTTGGTTGGTGGTTTTCAAATCCCACCGAAATACAAAAATATCTTCAACTATTATCATGATGGTGGGACCTAGTGACAGTGCTTTTTTTTCACAATTTTAGAATGAGAGAGGTCTTTGAGACAAAGTGCCTTTGAGCTTAATGCAATTCTATATTCAAACAAGGTACGGGGGTCAAATATGTTGGGAATGGAATATCAGGTGATTTGTGTATTATATATGTATATATATTCAAAAATCTCCCATAAACCAGCTTTCTCCTCAACCCTTTCTCCAAATGTGGAACTGGAAATGTACTGGCAACTAACTGGCAACATTACAAAAATATACCACTCTATCAGGTGATTTTACACCAATCTTTCATAAAATGAGAATAAAAATTATTTGTTTTATGATTACTAGCTCAGAAAGGCAGCTCTAGTTAAACTAAATGGAATAATATTGCTTCAGTAATATTGTTAAATTATTTGATCATGTGCAACCAAAATACATATAAAAATCAACCTTGTTGTCTAAAATATTCTCATATACTATAGATGAGGGCAGGTAATAGAAACAGAAAATAAGTTTTCCAGTCTGTATTAAAAAGGACGACCACAGTCACATAAAATGCTATACTACATAGGGCCATATGCAGGCATTTGGCTGCATTAAAATACAAACTGATTTGAAAACATCTGCTTGAACCCTAATCCAAAGAATTTTTGAGCACTTTACAAAAATGTGCATCATGGACATTTGATGAACCAGACATTTTTTCTGCCTATATTCAAACAGTTTCAATACTCGATAAATATTGAATAATTCTGTTTGCTAAAAGACGCTAAAAATTGTAAAAATTAGAGAATTTTAACACCTGATTCCCTGGAGTATGAGTTACGGAGACATACTGAAATGTAGACTGGTGCCATTGAGCAGACTGAAGTGGTTTCAGCTTTTATCAGGGGTTGCTTTCATCTCACTGAAACAAGGGATGAAATTCTATGCAGCAGCAATGCAGGATGAAAAAATACATTAACACTGCCATGTTTATCACAATCCATTTAGTAGCATTATCATTTACTCTTGAGGCAGACATCCCAAAGTCTATACCAGGATGGTAAGCTGCATGATTCTAATACACCTAATTAGGAATGCGCAGACTCTTAATTGCATACATTAAGACAATTCATAGCCAAGATTAATTCTAAATATACCCAAGCAGCTGTTTAAGATGCCTGGATTACAGTATGGACTGTACTTTTCCACTTAATTAGATATCAAAATTAAGCAGGAACAAGCATTTTGACATGACAGGATTGAACTGCTGCTTCATGTCCCAGAGCTGTACTTAAGTGACCACTAAACAGAGCTGCACAGATGGAGCAACATTAAATGCTGTACTGGAAAGTAATTTCAAATAATAAAATATCAATATTTACATTTTAATTACTCCTACTGAGAATCACTCTGTCATTTGACTATTGCTAGGACAGCATGGGGTAGTGAAATGACATTGGGCTTCTTACTGGGAGGACTATTTTGTTTCCATTAAGGAATGACAAGTGATCAGAGGCAACGACACTTGGATTTTTGTAAGAACGACACCATTATCCACACAGCATCCACACAGCAATATGTAAGCAAAGCTAGGGGAAGGGGCGGGAGGAGGCACCTGTGCACTCTGCCAGTAATGACTTTAATGGAATCCGATAACTCTGCACTAGTGAAATGTTCTAGCTCGTTACCTCAAAACGGTGTGATTTTTCCTTCTGCCCCTGGTGCAAGCTATTTAGGAGATGGTGAATCCTTCCTCGTCATTTCCATGAGCTTACAATGTACAATGCTTTTATAGTAATACACTGCTGAGCATTCACTTAAAATAAGTATTAGTTAAAACCACCTGATCATGAAGAGGATCATGCCTCATCCATTCTGATGGTGTAACTTCATAATTGTAGGATTTATTACTTGAAACTGGGAAAAATATATTCTTTCCCATTTGCTGCTGTTTCTTTCACAAGTGTATTTTAAAAGCAGATGCAAATGTTAAATATAATAAAAAATAATTACTGGTGTGAAGTGCAGTTTCTGTATTACAACACTATTGCATGGAAATATTATATTCTCATTTTATTAACTTTTGCAAACTATAATAGGTGCCTCTGCTTTACCTAAGAGTGATTCTTTATTAAAATCTAATGCTTAGATACTGTCAGTTAAATTCCTGGAATAACAAAAAGGCATTTAACTATAATTTCAATCTATATTACGTTTTGAATATAAAATGGGGAAAGAGTAGAGGCATGGAACAACATAGCTCTTTGAAAAGAGACCGCTGATGGGCTGAATGGCCTCTCTGTCTATGGTGTTTGGTTCTGTGAAATACTAGTGTCAGCTGCATGACTGTGCTACAATCCCTGCAATTGGACAAACATTTGACCTTCACTGCATGAGGCATACGCTAAACTCATTCCAGAAATTTGATTCCACTGTAGTTAATGGAACTAAATTTTGGAAGTAGAGACGACACATAAAGTACTACAACATGTGTTTACTGTGCAGAGCAATTTTGCTCCCTAATTTTGTAATCCCCTGGTAGTTATTTTGATCAAATTGATATCCACATCAAATTTTGTCCAGTTACACAGTGATTGATATCATGTTGATTATTTATTCAAGGTCCTAATCTAACCTGATCATCTGTTTTCCAATGTGGAGTGCCAGTTTGGGGATTTATTGGACTACTTTCGTAAAAAGACAATGAACAAAAACATATAAAGAAAATTCAATCCTCTACCCTAGTAAATCCAGTCTACATGCCAACCAATTGAGTTACAATCTTTATTTGTTCACATTAAATTGCCTCTTATCTTGACAATTATTACTTTAAATACTGTTCTTCAAATACTACTCTTTACAACATGACGATGTTTTATTCATGAAGCCCTTAAACACATGAATGTTTTGCACTGTGGTATAAAATGTCTGCCGACAAGAATGCTGTAGAATATTAAATAAAACAAAATTAACTTTTTTTCCCCCACCAAAGTTCTTTATTGTGAATCGGTGGGTTCCTATAGTATGCAATTTATTCAGTGTGGAGGCAAGGAAAATCAAATATTTTGATGGATTTTTTCACCATTATGTTTTTGAAACTGATAAAGGCTTTGGAGAGGAATGCTAAACCAGAGGTAGTTTCTTTTTTTTTTTTTTAAATGCCTGCACTTTACAAGTCACTCAGTTTCTTATCAGCTGCACCAAAAACACTGAATGAGGCAAATAGCTATGGAAAATGGCAGTTGTGACAAGTCTAATCTAGGATGCTATGACACTACATTTTGTACAAAATACTTCATTTATGATTGCTTGAGAGGAATTTTCCCCAGTTCAGTGCATCTTACAAATCTAGGCTCAATACATCACATTCCCTGAACACTCGTCTCCTTCATGCTTTAAAGGAAAGCCACTTCCCCATTTCACAGACTGAGTACCTTTTAATTTCAAAAAAGCCATGGTTCAAAATCTTAATTAATTGTTTCATACTGCTTCAGGATCATTATGCAATGTAATAAAGGACATGTAATTATGAAATTTTACAGCCATTACTGAGGCTGATGGCTCGTATTTCATCATAAGCTTCACCCAATGGCTTTTAGCTACTCCAGTTTCTTTGATGAAGTACAGACAGATCTATCACCCCCAAACAATAACCAGTCCAGGCATCTATAATAGCTACCTACAGATGAAGCAATAGATAAAGATAAACTATAAATCCCTGCACAAATGCAACCACAATACCTTAGATTGACAAAAGAAGAGGATGAGCTAAGGGAGGCAGCAGCTGTGCACCAGGGGCATCCTTCTCCAGATATCTGTTAGCTCTTCAGTCTTGTGTCGTGTTTTACTCTTTCTTCTTCCCTCGGCAGTCCCCAGTAGATTTGTTCTTGAAGTCTACAGCTCCTTTCAGCTAATTCAGCGATTTTTAAAAGGACATTACAGACCCCGTGTGTCTGACAGCGACAAAAGTATTGAGAAATGGTGATCCCTTTTACAAAAGCTAACATTGTTACAAGTGAATGGGACAACTGAATATATATTTTTTCCACTTGTTTTTTATTCTCCCTGCCTCTATTAGAAAATGCACCAAATATTTATCGGTGAGCCATTTCTGTGTATTAGCGCAGTAAAATATGTAGACTCTGAAACCCGACATGAACATCACCAATGATGTGCAGATTAAAGGTGCTTCACTGTCTATTTGGGGATATCATGACTAACAGAGAAAAAAGATGTATGAAAATACGTTTCTATAAAAGTACTATAAAACTGTGGGACAAATAATAAGATATGGTTCCATTTGCAGTTATATTTTCTGACACTTCCGATATAAATAATTTTGAAATTATGCTGGCAGGGGTGGTGGTGGATGGCATGGGTGGTGGCAGATACGATAGTGTTGAGTTTAAGAGGCTTTTCGAGGGGTGCATAGATATGTTAGGGAAGGAGGGATATGGCTCATGTGCAGACAGAGGACTTTAGTTGAACCTGGCATCATATTCAGCACGGACATTGTGGACCGAATGGCCTGTTCGTGTGCTACACAATTTTATGGTACTTTACAGAAGCTAGCAACCATTATAGTAATAAAAGACCATCCCTTCATCCCATAGGAAAAAAAATCAACGATAAGCTTGGAAATAGGCAAAGCAATTAAATACCTAATATTTACACAATACGCATAGTCTAAACAATGGAAACGTTGGGCGTAGTGGAATAGACAGCTTAATTATAGTCCTTTCCAAAAGGCCATTCATTCCTCTCTCTATGTCCGATTTATGAACATCCGGTACCTGTCTTCAGCTGAAAAATCTTAAAGGAAATTGCTCTATGGCATTTTTTAAGCATCGAAACAGAATTTTGGGTCACCATAACATTGTTTTGAAAATTGCGCAAAAGGAAATTTAAGAGAACAGCTATTCTTGTGCACCCAGTGAGCTGTAACCTGGTTTGCTGGTTTCCGAATGGCCTTACTTATTGATGCATAATAAGTTTTGCAACTGTTACAGTGTAACATGACAGGCACGATGTTTGCAACAATGCCTACAGGAACATTCTGCCATGTACATGTAACACTTTTTCAGCTACGAGGAAGTGATCACAAGATCATAAGACATAGGAGAAGAATTAGGCCATTCGGCCCATTGTGTCTGCTCTCCCATTTGATCATGGCTGATCTATTTTTCCCACTCAACCCCATTCTCCAGTCTTTTCCCCATAACTTTACTCATCAAGAACCTACAATTTCTGTTTTAAAAATCCCAATAGTTTGGCCTACACAGCCGCAAGGCGGCACAGTGGCACTGCGGTAAAGATGCTGCCTTACAGCGCCAGAGACCCGGGGTCCTGACTACGGGTGCTTGTCTATACAGAGTGTGTACATTCTCCCTGTGACCGCGTGGGTTTTCTCCGGATGCTCTGGTTTCGTCCCACACTCAAAAGGCATGCAGATTTGTGGGTTAACTGGCTTCTGCAAATTGTCCTTAAGCTGTAGGATAGAACTTGTTGGTCAGTGCGTACGCAGTGGGCTGAAGGACCTATTCAGCCTATCACACTCTGGCTACAGAAATTCATCCTCATCTCCATTCCAAAGGTGCATTCTTTTTTTCTGAGGCTGTGCCCTCTGGTCATAGACTCCCCAACTACTGGAAACATCCTCTCCACACCCACTCTACCCAGGCCAGTGAATGTTTGTTGCCAGTGAATGTAGGGATGCTGCATTGATGGGGAGGGGATTAGGAGTTTCTCTCAAAAGGTCAAAGGGATATGAACAAATTGCTTAAGTACAGCACTGAGCAGGAGGCATGATCTTTGAGCAAGATAACATTACTGATGAAAGCACTTTTACACTTTTTTTCAGGATAATAGTCAATCAAATAGAGTCAGTTGTTCTATGAGTAATTAAAAATGATGATTTCTTAAATGAATTGAATTTTCACTGCAAATGAATTCTGAATGTGGCGCCACAGTGGGTGCCATTTCTTGGAGATTTATGTTGGAATAAAAGTACTGGGAAGAATGAAAATCGCTTCGAAACAAATGAGACGAATTTCCATGAGGTTCTATGGCTCCCAGAAATAAGCATAAAATATCTCAATTTCGTGTTAAACTGGTTTTCAACAGCAAAACAATTTTGCAGCTGTACGACCAAAGTTTCAGCTGTGTGTGTGTGTTGCTCTGATCTAGGCAATATGCTGCCGTGGAAGATTAGGGTTTATCAGCAACGTTCAATTATAATGAGATTTTGGTTTAAAACAATATATATTTTGTAAAAGTACAATAGTAATAGAATGTGGTCTATTCTGGAAATTAAGCTATATTAAATGCTGATAATTAATTATTCACCCATAGGGTAATGCAGAATGGCATCGCTAAGCAAGCCTTAATTTTACAAAGTCAACGGGCTTTTGACAGAAATGCCAGCTCCTTGTCCCTATCCTGGATTCCCTGCTTAGCCTGATGCATTGCTCCCATCTGCTGATGTGCAGAGGTTACAATCCTTTAGTGGACTCAGACAGCTCGTATCCAATTCCATTTCCAAGGCCTGCCAGCCCTGCCTGCTTGCTTTCTGATGGAAAGGATGGCCCATTTGAACAGTTATTGGGGAAAGAAATGGCCATTTCATGCTTGTCTGTGAACTTTGCATGAACTGTGAGAAATAATGTACTGTGATGACAGCCAAGTTATTCCTTACAGTAAATTTGCTGTCTGGAATGAACTGAAATAGTGTTTGGTTTGTGTAATTACGTCCATCTATCTTTATATTCCAGAGGCATATCGCAAATTGAAAATACTAAAAATTGACTGTTCATTCTGATATTTAATGATTGCCAATGACACACCAATGATTTATTGGTTACTTACCGATGTGACACATTTGCATCTTATTAGAAGAAGATTACCATTCCTTGAATTCTGAACACAGCTGATCACGACTGATGGATTGATTTGATTTGCAAATGTAATCAAACTAATAAGAGGGAAAAATGTGCAATAATACCTTGTTTTTCGTCTGGCAATCACTCCCTGCCAACAGGCTGATATCCCTGACTAAGCAGCCACAGGAAAGCATTTCTTGCCGCTCGGCAGACAAAATGCTCCTCTAATGAAAATTATTTTTTTCACCCGCCAGATTCTAACTAACTTGGCAATATACTGTAAACCCAGCTGTGTTTGTTACCGTTTATAAAGGCCATCATCAGTAGCTAGGCTGCTCTAATTTCAGAGCTGCTTTTTATAAATAAGCGACTCTTGGCTGAAAGCAATATTGAACGTGTGAAAAAGGCAGTGTGTCATTAGTTGCATCTGCTAAAGTCCATATTGTTATTTTCTATTGAAAAAATCATAATTTAATGTCTTCATGTAACTTTTTTTTTAAAGTACCGTCTAAATATAAAATAATTCCTTTTGCATTACTCAAGACAGTTCAATTAAAATAAACTGTTAGGTTATGCAGTACAGATTTTAAGGCTGTAATGTTAGCTTTTTTTTGTAGGGAGTTACTAACTATGTTGCCTTTCCATTTATCAACACGGACTAAATCTTTGTGCACTCTAGTGTATCCTGAGACTCTTATGTTATTTAGATGTGGCATGTCTATTAGATAGCTATAAAAATAATGTGCTTTTTGGGGGAGGGCAAGAAAACAGTATTCTTTAAGTTTATTCTATTGAAACTACTAAACTTTTCAAGGTTCCACTTTATTATATTAGCCATACATCTTGGGGGAAGAACTTTCTGAGCATAAAATCTTGACTGTAGTTTTCAAAGTACCGGCAGTGCAATATGTACACTGTCAGAGGCAGGGTCTAGTGGACAATACATTAAAAGGAGCTGCCCCCCTTTCATTACTTTAGCTGTGTATGTGACCCCCCCCCCCCCCCCCACAAGGCACTGCATCCAAAAACATGCGGGTAATTTCTTCCTACTATCCTGGCCACTATTTATCACATCTCCAACTTCATTATAACAGACTTGTTATCCCATATGGTTGTTATCCATAGCTGCTAGAGAGAACCTAGGTGAATTTAGGAGTCATGTTTCCTGCATGATAGCAGTACAAAGAGCAGATACAAAAGACAAAAGTATTTCATTTGTTGCAAAACACTAGTAAACCCAAATTTGTGTAAGCAATCAAACAGAAGTATTTGGCATTTTGTTTTCATCTGTATTTGAACCATTAATTTCTATTAATTTATGAAGTAATCCTATATGAGGATATGCTTTCCTTAGTCTATCTCTGACATCAGGTTAGATACATGCTATTGTAGAGATTAGTATTGTGGAGTAACCAGCAGTATGCACCTGGTACCTTGGGACACCCTTGTTGTGGAAAGACCACTAGAGTTGAAAGGAAATTGAAAATAAAAGGACTCTTCAACAAATGGAGGACGCATTGCCAGGGATGGTGGTGGAGGCATAATATGAGTGGTGTCTATGAGGCTTTTAGATAGGTACATGGAAGTGCAGGGATTATAGAGGAATATGGATCATGTACAGGCAGATTAGATCAGTTTAACTAGGCATCATGTTCAGCACAAACATTGTGGGCCTATGCTATACCGTGCTGTGCTGCTCCTGGTCTTTTCTCGTCTCCTGCTCTTCACCTTCAACCCATTCTCCCTGACTCAGGTCCTGACTCAAAAATCACCCATCATTACTCCAGCACTTTGTGTCTATCTTTGGTATAAACCAGCATCTGCAGTTCTTTGTCTCTACATACTGCACTTTCTGAGGATATCAGTAAATTATTGCCAAGAGGGCAGGAATACCACATATCACCATCTGTTTTGGAGGTGATGGGAGAGAATTATTGTCTTGTCTTCAGTGAAAAAACTCATGCTCTTTGGTGAAAAATACCACAGGCTTATTTGCTCTCCGCTAAGTAGGTATTGTGTGTTTTGTTTTTAAAGCTGCCACTTCCAACAGTGTGGCTCTCAGCACTGGACTGAAATGACAGCAGAGACCTTGTGCACAAGTCATGCTAACAAACTTTTTCTCACACATTTCTTACCACAAGCTGGAAACACTGAACATCAAGTAACATTACAGAACCATCAGCAGTAACTACTATGAACATCATGTTCTGGATACATATCTCCATGCAGCGGGGTATTTACTGAGAATAAAGTTTTACCATAATGAATATAATGATAACAGCCCTACATTCCAATAATTAACCTGATAAATTATTAAACATAAACAAGATACTTCCAATCACAATATTTTTTTATTTTAAAGGTATTCTAACCTCCCTTTCACTATTAAATTCACAATGCCAAAAGTAAATCGCTATATTTGTGTCACTAAAAAATATCCATGTAAAACAACAAAGATCTGCTCGCTAGAAATGGCAGACTATCTGATAAGTTCAGGTTTAATTAACTTTTGTCGTCATTACAGGAGCAGCAAGAAAATGGCCTGCAACTTTGCAAATGATCAAGTTCTTCCGGGGGAATTACAGCAGCCAGGTTTAAAACTGCTGACTCTCACTATTAGTAAAGCCAAGGCTGCTATTAACACCCAGCTATCCTCATTTACCAGGCTTTCGCTAGCCAGGTCAACCTGAGCCTTGCCAGAAATGTGCTGACTCATTTCAGCATTGTTCCGTGCTGGTAATTAATCCTTTTTCATGAAGGTTAAGCAGGTGCAGATCCACCTTAGCTATGAAAAGCAGTGATTTAAAGATACATGGGTATTAACACTTATGCTGTTTAGATAACCAGGTCATGCACTCGAACACACAAGGTATGAATTGACTCCCTAGCTCCTCTGCCCTACTGAAACGGACTGGATCATAACATGAGCTGCGGTTTTTCCTCATTCTCGATGAAAATCTGCTTGGTAGTTGACCAGCAACCTTCCCAATTGTACCTCTGAGATGGGAAATTCCCTGCTTGGGAATATGAACAAATCCACTTGCTACCACACTATGACACAGCATACTGGTACCCTATTACATTGTGGCAACGTGTTATCTCATCATTTTAATTACCTACTTTTCCTATTCAAAAACGCTGAGATCTAAGAGTCTCCGAGGAGTGGATCTGACTTGATTATTAGCGTTATAATAGTAAACACCAGGCTGCTACCAGTTTAGTGAGCGTTATTTTTAAACAAGTGTTTATTTGCTTCCTCGTTACACAGTTATTGGTGGCACTATTTGCATGGTTGATTTCACAGCCTCCTGCACAGATTTTGCAGATTTAAAGAACAAAGAAGCTGCTGGGAAAATAATTGTGACTGCAGCTGTTGTGAATGCAACAATTTAAAGTTTTATTTTCAACTGTAAAACCAGATCAATTTGCAGGGAAGAATTTTTTTTAGGAGTCGGTGGAATAGTGAGGAGGGGGAGGGGAATTAAAATAAATAAATCAATGAACAATTCTACAGGCAAAAAGCAGCTGTGGAACATGGAATAACAATGGACTATTTGGGGAGTGAATGGACACAATAAATTGTTATCATGCACATAGAGATACTGCTCTCTTTCTGTGCCAACGAAAAACAAGTAGACTTTTTCCTTCACGTCTCAGTGTGGTGACAATACCACTCTATTACATTTGTTTTTGTGGGAATAGCAACTCCTCCGTCATTGAAAGGTTCTCGTTAGTCATGTTACTTCTGCATTATATCTATTTTTTAATCAACAATGACAATGGTTTTTTGCAAAATCAGATAATCCGGAATCAAATTGTATTATTCCCTTCTGCCATTCAAAAGGACAAAATGTTTTGGTCGGGAGAAAGCGGGTGGTGAGGAAAAGTGCACTTTGCGTGAATGGAAGAAGTGAGAGGGCGATATAATAAACATGGGAACCATATTTAGAACACTTGCTAAAGAGATTGGGCTGCTTAAATTGATGAGCAGCTGATTTAGAAAGGTTTGCTTCAGCTCAGGTGATGACAAGCTCTCTGTGGAATTGAATGTGACTTTACCAGGAACATCCCAGCAGCCACAAGCCTCGCTAGCAGGGCCTCCATCTGCTTCAACCAATATCCAAATGCATCACTGTCTATCAGGGCTTCAGCACTGACACTCTGGATGTATTGATTAATAGTTGCCCTAAGCTCCTTTTAACAAATCAAGTTTTCACTTTTAGCAAGGATTTCGGTTCTGATTTATTCAGCGTAGTGAAATGCATACAATTGGCTTTGACATTCTGGAAAAATGTCTGGAAAACAATACTTTCAAGTGAAGAGGAAAAATGGCAGCTTGTTTGTTTAGGAGACAATATTACATTTTTATTCAGTGGAATTTAGATCTGTCAAAATTCCAAGCTGTTTTATCTTCCTTTCTAACTCAGGATTCCTAAAATAAAATCATGAGCCAAAGCCTACAAATAATCTATAGAACAACTTATGTTGCAACAGAGTTCTGCAGAACAGCTGTTTCTGTGATTAAGTAAACTTAATTAAGTAAACTTTAACAAGAAATTGCATACTCGTGCTAACAGACTTTACGTAACAAACTTTATGCATAAATATTTCTGAAATATCTCAGAGAGATAAAGAGTATACACAAAATTTATTACATTTAGTACTTAATGTACCAATATTATTGGTTTGATTCTACTGAACATTGTTTACTGTTTACTGTAGGAATGCAATTAATATCAGAAAGAAATGAATAGCACATTCCTCTTCCTGGGGGAAAAAGGTGAAAACAGGTTTTCAGGGGGAAAAAGGTGAAAACAGAGATGAAAACAGGTTTTCAGGAACTGATATCCTTAGAACTGATCACTGTGATTTAGGAACTGCTTCTGGAGTTATCACACTTTAACACTGCTTCAGAAAATTCAGCATTCGATCAATTCTGCAATGGCTGCATCACTATGTGAAAGAGTAATATAACTAATATATAAGTAATATAATATAACTTTTATGCCCCAGCTGTACTGTAAATCTGATGCTCTGTGGCTCCGATTCCCTCAATGTACTAATGTTTAATACGGCTTTGTTTTTTTACTGCTGGCACCAACATCTAATAACATCAACTATATTAATAACTGTGGTTAGTGCATGGACACATTTCCATCGACAGTGTCCACTGACAAATGTGCTTAAAGTTTCACTGTTTAATGGGGGTAATGAGCAACACCACGCAAGAATATGACCAAACATCTACATGAATCTTCCAGAATGCATTATTCCATAAGTCGCTATTTCTTTTCAGCATCTTCACTAATTCCCTCACCCTTATTCCTAATTGAGAAAATACAATGAAATGCTCCATTGAAAAATACTTGCAGAAGAAAAAAACTTGGAGATGTGATTAATGGTGGAAGTGATAACAGAATGGAGCTCTGATTTGTGCCATCGTATCGTACCGTATCGTATTTGCACAATATGGAAAGGCTACAATGGTGGAATTATCTCCTCTAGAAGGCAATGAAGCCCAAGTCATTATGTAAATTCAGTGAAGGAGAGAGATGTAGTTCTTACTAGTAAAGGGTTGAAAGGATTTAGGGATAGAACTAGAACGGGGCACAAAAGCAAAAATTCATGGCCATACTGAATGATGGAGCAGGTTTCTCTTTTCTATATCGTTAACTATCTGAAGTTACAAATATCTTAAACGTTGACAACTCAGGTGGGCAGATGCTGTGTGCAGGGCATCACTCTCAGGTCTTGACATCTCATTGGTGATCTCACCATGATATATTCCTGAAGAAGGGTTTCGACCTGAAACGTCACCCATTCCTTCTCTCCAGAAATGCTGCCTGTTACTCCAGCTTTTTGTGTCTAACTTCATGATATAGTCCCAGTTGTGTGGCAGTGAATTGAAGACAGAATGGCCAATTTCTGGATGGATATGATTTCACTCATGAATGATTGTTGCCATGATTTTGAAAACCAGAGGACATAGGTTTAAGGTGAAGGGGGAAAGATTTAATAAGCATCTGAGGGATACCTTTTTCACACAAAGGGTGGTGGGTGTATGGAATGAACTGCCAGAGAAGGTAGTTGAGGCAGGGACTATTGCAACATTTTAGAAACAGTGAGACAGGTACATGAATAAGACAGGTTTAGAGGGATATGGGCCAAATGCAGGCAGGTAGGACATGTTGGTCGGTTTGGGCAAGTTGGGCCGAAGGGCCCGTTTTCACGTTATATCACTCTATGACTATGATTTAAGTTGAATCTAATCACTTCTACTCGTAATTTATACATGTAAATATGTAGTAATGGATCAAATTTCTTGTTTAGTATACCTTCTCACATTTGATTATTACAACTTTTCTTTGTGAGGAGGATATATTGCCTTTAGTCCGATTTTAAAAGAAACGTACAAATTAATTGTCTACTAACATCCTTTTGCAATTGGTAATGTTTCGAAAAGACCTACTCAAACGTTTTGTGCAGTTATCATTGGGGAAACTGCTAGGAAGAATAATTGTGTGTGGCAGTACAAATTAAACAAATTAAAACATACAATTAAAATTATATGATTACTGAAGCACCCCGGGTAAACTACTTTATGCAGTGGTGATAAATGAACTCCTTCATGTGGTTGAGCTCAACTATGTCTCAAAGCCAGCTCTTGTGATGATATCACATGTAATCACAATTTAAACAAAAAAATATTAAAAGGAGACAAAAGGCACACATAATAGAACGTCTAAGTTTATCATACTATTCAATTGCTTCCATTTTAAACATACTACTTATGGGAATACTTCATTTCCTAATCCCTAGCACTGCATTTTCTACAATTTAAAAAAAATGCTAGTCATTCATCATATGTGTTGGTTGTGGGTAATGTAACTTAATCCATTTACATACATAACAACAGTTATTCATTAGCTATGAAGCATTTGGGACTTTGTGAGGTAGTGATGCAGTACTCGGTACCCGCAAGGGGCAGGAATTCATCTCAGGCGGACATCTAGCATACTCTGAACACATGCCTGAAGATGCCATTAATGGAATTAGGCCTTGGATTCATTTGGATTAAATAGGAAATCTAGAGACATCAATCAAGCAAGCCAATGAAGCAATCTGGCAAGTGTCTGGCACTCTCTGAAAGAGGCATGGCTTGCAGTAATTTCCAAAACCATGGATGATCCTTTAGACACCACAGAAATTATTGTGTCACAGAGGCAGAGCTGTACAGCACAGGACCAGGACATTTGGCCCACCACGTCCGTGCTGAGCTTTTTTGTCCATCTATCCTAATCTCATCAACTGTGCCAATCACACTATTTTGAGCAGTTTCCAGTAGCCCATTTGAATACATGAGACTTGATCCAACAGATCATCATGGATATGTGTGAAACAAGCTCAATGCAAGTTCACTTATTTCCCATCTGACTAGGCCTGTGAGCCAAAATGGATTGGGCATGTAAATATTAGTTAATTAATGCCTGTTATAGAGAAGGACCTGCACACCAGGACACAAGGAATACATTGGCTTTTAATTTGAAATTCAGCTCACTGCCTTTGGAGGGGGCAGAATTTAATGCAGGGGATCATAACTTGAAATCCAGGATCTAACTCTCGAATATCGGGTACAAGACAGTGTTCCTTTCCCTGCGGTTACATTTTATATTGTTTTTTAGCAAATGTAATGATCTGGGTGAAAAGTGTATAGAAATGGTAAAGATATTCTACTGAAGAACATTGAGAACATGTAAGTTCCGCATACTAAAGATGTAGAGAGTACTTGTAGGCGGATGTCAAACAAGCATTGTGTTGAATGTAGCTAATACACAGAGAAAGATATATTAAATCTTATAATATTGGGATGAAGTGCAGTGTGTCTTCCTAGCAATGCCTGAATATGCACCTCCAGTATTTTACTAATGTGGTAACACAGGAATATTCTAATCCAACACAAAGCCTAACAATACGTCTGACTGCTGTATTGATAATCTTTTTTATCGTATGTGTGAAACCTAGCTGCAATATTTGATTCAGCCTGCATTACTCCCCAGTCCATTCTGACTCACAATAGACTGGATGAAGCAGAGTGTGGAAGTACCACAGTATCTACATAAAAGAGATTAAAGCCGACAGGATTCCATTTTACAGCTCAATCATATTGTGTTAGCACGCGCTTATCCAAGCACATACAAAATTGAAAGAGAGAGAAAAAAAGACAGACAGATATGAGCCAGAATAGAGAGCAGTGGCAATTTCTGAGAGCATAAAAGGATGGTAATGGTGGGGGCCTTGTCAGAGTAAAGGACTATTAGGGCACAGCCTCTGTCTCTTGTACCCACTCATTCCACTTTAACTTAAAATAACCGAAGTCAAGTGCTGTCTAATTTCATTGTGCTCTTTGTCAGATAAGGACTGTTCAAATTTCATAACGCCCCGCTTTCTGTTCAGCTGCTTTATTAGCATGGGTAGACTAATTCTATTTGCTGATAAAGTCATTCTATATTTTCTTTAAATATTTGCCTCTGTTGTGGACACAGCTGAGTTAAATGCTTTGTGATACAGAATTAATGAAAGCAATGTCTTTGGTCTCTTTCTGCACATCAGAAAAGCTGATGTTATCAAGACCCTATTTCTTAATTCACTACCACCATTAAATAATGCTTCAGAGGCTATGTGGCACACAAATTCGTCTCTTCTGTGGAACAGATTACTAAATTAAACTGTATTTTACAGCTGAAAGTTCTAACTGAGCTCTTTGTTGTTATATGGACTTAGCCTAAGAAAAAACACAGCCATTGCCGAGAAAAAGTCTCAATCGTGCATTTAAATTTTACCCACTCCCCTTTGAGGAAGGATGTTAGAGGTTTGATCTTTGCAAGCCTCAGCCCAAATCAGTTTTAAAGTCAAGATTTGTTCACCATGGTCAAAGCTGACATTATTAGAAAGTGAACGAGCTTGCAGACAATCGTTCCTCAGGAAAGTTGTAATCAGAGTAAATTTAGGATCATATTGTTAAATTCACTTTAGGGCTGATGCAGGTTCTTGACCCAAAATATCAACCATTCCTACACCCCCACCCTCCAGATGCTGCTAAATTCCTTTGTTTACTCTTCCAGATTCCACCATCTGCATTTTCTCATGTTTCCGCGTCACATTGTCAGCTTGAGATGCGAAGAAATGCAAGGCAGAACTAATTATATTATATTTATGTAATGAATTAGCTTCTACAAACGTAAGTGCGCATTGGAAAAAGTTGATAAATAATAAAGAACTAATCAACAACCAAGATTAGATCAAATGCAATATAAATACACTCCCGGATCATCAGATTATTTCAATTAAGAACTTTGGGGTTTAAATTGGATTGCGGTAGAAAACTGACAGTGGGATCACAATATGAAATTAACCCTTGGCTTATTATCCAAGTACAGGCAGCACATGAAATGTATGCTGCCCACTTGTTTTCAATGTTTTCAGCACACAGCAAATGCTGTGGTTGGCTTTATTCATCTCCAATGGCCTTGGCTTTGTAAATGGTTCAAGCTATCCAGTGTTGATTAAACTCTGACTGCACCGTTTAAAGGGGACAGCGTTTGGTGGTTAAAGTTATTCTTAATGTTTTACACATTGCTACATGAAGTGATAACTTGTTGGAGCGCACATTCAAATATTCTGTGGTCCATTGGAGACTTTGGTGAGAGATGTCGAGGAAGAAGGGTTACCTCGATCTGCAGGCCATTGAGACGTGAAGAATGGCAGTGGGAGAAGATAGTTTTAGAGGTGTATTAGGAAGTGCAGTTCTAAGGATATTTTGCAGATGAGCAAAACATTCAATGACTTCACACAATGACATTGGTCACTGGTTTTCAATGTGACATTCCATGAAATGCACCCAAAATGGATTCCCAAAATCCATCATCTCCCTGAACTCACACATGCATTGACTTCACCCCCGGACTTTCATCTATCCACCTACTGTAATTTGTACTGTAACTGTAACCCATACTGGATATAGGAATCCTATTATCCATTCTATTATCCATTGTCTTTTTATAGATATGTATATAGCGCTGCAGAAACTGTGCACCTTATCCCCCCCCCCCTTTTTGTCTTGTTTTTGCACTGAGTAGGAGCAGTTTTTAATCTCACTGTACACGTGTATAGTGACAATAAAAGGCATTCTGATTCTGATTCTGCACCCCTATCCTTAGAACAACTGACTCCATAAAAGAAAATGGCATGTTTTCCTAATCCATCTTCTCAGATCTCACTTCCCCACAGCTCAATTCCTCAAGTTATATACAAATTGTAGATGGTGTAAGTATGCACTTATTGTTTCCCCCTCTACCCTGATGTATTTTATCTTTCAAACCTGACTGTGGGTGAAGTGTAAGACAAAGAAGATGAAAGCACACGGTCATTCAGTTTGATAGTCACAGCCATGAGTTCAGATACAGAGCTTGGTGTATGGTGCAGGTTATCTGAGAGCCCAGATTTATGGTTAGTCACCGGGCAAAAAGCAGCCTTCAGTCCAGGCAACAGGAAAGGGTAGTCTAGTGGATTACCCCTCAGAGAGCAGATAACATCTGAGTTCTGCAAGGACATGGCTGGAAATTTCATCAGAAGAGATCACAGTTTTTTTGGTGCAGAACTTTTGCTGTGATCCTAAAGTGTTAATCCATTTCTGATCTTGCTTCTTTACAAATGACCAAAATAAATATGAATAAAACCACATGTACATTAATCCATTATTTGAGTCATGTAATAGTGAAAGCTGATGGCTTTTCATTGGAGAAATCACCTCTTAATAAAGACATTTTTGGAGTTTCTTGCTGGTTGTATGGTCGGCATCAAGCACTTAAAGACACTTTTATTCATCTTCATGACTTGCTTAGCAATGTGTATGCTTGATTTTTTTTATTTTCTTTACCTGGAATATGCTTTGCCCATCCAATGATGACCACCAGTTCTCGATCAGCCAGATCACATAATGTAGTAAGGGCCTTGATGTCACTGTCAGGAACGGTGGGATCAGGCATGGCATAGATCTTCTCTGGCTCAGCCACAAGCAAGTGTGAGACAATCTTGTTGACTAGAATAGAAAGGCCAGGCAAGAGAAAGCATGAAACGTTTGCATCAGTTTAGACAGCCTCATCACTCAGGGAATTGAGTAGCTGCAAGCGGTATCTCATGGTAAATCTTATTTAATGTTGCCTTAATTAGAATCAATACAACCCAATTTTCATCAGAACGGCTTTGTAATGCACAAATAATCAATCAGGAGCTAGAAAATCTCTTAGACTCAAAGCACAACACATGCCCTACTTCCTGACACAAGTTAAAAACTGACCATGTATTTTATCAACACTTATTTATTAAATAAAAAGATTACTTCTTAAATGAACAACATGAAATTAACAGTTATTATTTAGCAAATAATGACTGACAAGTGGTAAGACTATCCAAAATCATCGACACAAACAACAATGGAATATTATTAAAATTCAAAGATGCTGTAGCTTGTGATAGATTCTAAATGAATTACGATAAATTAAAAACTTAGAGGAAACAAATGGGCATAGCAAAACAATTTTAAAACAGAGAAAGGACGGTGAGTCTCAAATATACAAAACACCCGTCAAGTTACATATGGATATAGACATTTCTGATCTGTAGGACCATGCACAATATAACCAGTTGAGTCATTCAGTCAAGTGATATAAAAGACAAATAGACATTACTCCTTACTACTGGTCTGGAGACACAAGTGATAGGGAAATGATCAGATTTTTAAGGTATCACGGTAGCACAGGAAATCATAATATGATGTGAATCAGTCCTTATCTGCAATAGTTATATTATCTGCAATAGTCAGGAAATATCATTATGGGAAGCATATGTTTAGGAAAAAAATTCACAGCTTGCTTCTAGTCCCTTTGAACTATTTCTATATAAAAAAAATGTAGAGTATTAAAATGGCATCACCTCTAGCAAAGTAAATGGCAAATCATTTATATGTTACTTTTATTAACTTAGTATTGTTTCCTCCAGGGTTCACAAAATTACCCTGCTGTATATTTCAGGCAGGAGTTGTAAAAGATGGAGTATGCATCTTTAACAAATTATATACATTTGCTTTTTGGATTTTTAAAAATTAATAATTTTATTTTAATTTTATGGTGAGATGCAAACCAAAGGCTTTGTAAATACTCATTTGAGGAAATCAAAAACTGAATAGATGTGATCTAGTTACATTGTGTTCTTTGGATATGTGTATTAAAGACTGAACTTTAATAGAATGAACTTCATTGCAAAATCCTAACATAATTTGACTTACAGAATTTTAAACGTGAATGCAATGTTTCATCAATATAGTATATTACACCCTCCCTTGTAAAAGCGTGAGGTCTAGTCTGATTAACGTCTGAAATTCCATGAATTGCTTTCAGCTATACTTAATTATTTATTATTTAATAGAAAGAATATGTTGGAAAATACAAACAGTTTCGGTCTTGAATAAGCCTGTGCATCGCTCTAAAAGGACACAGAGCCATGCACTAAAATTATGATATAATGTTAACGCCACAAAAAATGTATGTACCTATATTTGAGATGCAATGTTAAAGTATTTGCCAATATCAAATATCATCAGTTTGTATATATTTTCAATTAGAAAGCTATTGCAACCTTAGTAAGAAAAATAATTACTGGTATAAAATTACTGCGTTTGCTAAAACCCAAAAAGGGAAGGAAGGGAACAACACCTAAAATGTAACATTTACTCTCTTGATGGCAAAGTCTCCTGATAAAAGCTTAAAGATTTAAAAAAGGCAATATCCAGCTTATGCAGATCTGTAATCTTCATTCTAGTATTTTGAGTTTAACACAATAGTTAGCTTCGAGCTCAGAAAAATACGCACCGCAGATATGTTTAATAATGTCAATGTTCAACGTTGTTTAATAATCCTTATTTTAAATCAGTCAAGGGATACAAATAAAAGCAAAATTAAAATTTATACGGGATTTTTTCAAAACAACAAAATTAAACATTTTTAGTATTCAAATTGTATTTTAAGATAAAATGTTGTGGCAGTATTGCCACTGCGGACTTCACGTTTAATTGGACTGCCCAGAAAAAATATATGGGCATTTCAAAATATTTCCACATGACTGTACATCATTTTTCATAAAGTACATCATGCTATCCTTGATGAAAAACAAACTCTGGTGATTTATAAAATGGAGACTGGATTAGTTCTGCACTATCATTACTCCCATCTGTTTACAAACTCTTTAACTAGATGTGGGTGCAGGGTGAATACATTGAAATAGATATGACATGCTATTGTTTTACAGTGTTTAATTTGTAAATTAACATGCTGAAGTTTTATATGCTAATAGCTAATGCACGATATAATATTTAAAAAAATCTTTATCCTTACATGGCTTTTTGGCTGGTTGGACCAGCTGAGGGTTCAAGTATGGGCTGTTCTCTGCATCTATCCTGCGCTTGTACTTCTGCCGTCCCCCACGCACCCTGTCTAGGCGCACACCTGAAAAAGGAGGAAAACCGCATTTTAAAATGTAAGAATACAAATGGTCCTTGCCAAATCTTTGGTTCACCTTGATTGTCAGCTTGGATTAATACCGCATTTTTTTAGTCAGAGACGGCAGAATTGGCCTACAATTTATAAATGATTTAATAGCACTATTAACGTGACAATATTCAATAACTACTTGTGCATTTGTATCTCTGCAAAACAGATGAAAACATAGTTAAAATTGTGATAGTATGAAGCATCATGATCAATGAATTGTCAGCACATATGACACAAATTCAACAGAACATTTTAATGACAAAATATTACACATGTTAAATGTATTTTTATTTTCCTTGCCCAATCTACTGGAAATACATCAATTAAAAACCAAATTTCCAGGAATGTTTTCTATTTTATAAATGGATGTACATAACTACTGCTTAACATAACAATAAACTTTAGATGGATATTAATGATCAAACCATGAAAACATAAAAGCATATTGATGAGAAAGTTTAAATTGGTCATGCTTCAAACTGAATTATGATTTAATATTATAAAGTTGTGATTTTATAAAATAAATAGAAATGATTAAAGTATTTCTGCTGTTACCAGAAGGAAGTAACATTGTGTAGATAACTTTATCCATTTGAAATTAATTTCTAAACAGGATCAAAATATATTGCCATATCCTTGCCAATCTTCAATTACTTTCCATTGAAATACTAACTTCTATACCTATAGACAGGGCAATATAAATGTGAATTTATAGCAAAGTAATTTTAAGTCCATTTTATTTGGCGTACTGCTACGACTATTAAAAGAGAAACATGAACTAGTAGTTATAGTAAATACAAGAGGGATCACTGCCTTAAGGACAATCTATCCTTTTAATTTATTGACATCAAAAGAAGCCTAATTTAATTATATCAAATTTCTCCTGGGAATGTGCATCACTATGGAAACCAGCTAACAGGAAGTGTCAATGATTTTTTTTGTTGCTTTGAATATACCAGCAACGTTAAAAAAAATACTGCATGGTTCCAAACTGTCTAAATTTTGCCAATCACTCACATCACCAGCATGAAATGGGCTGTCTCCAAGAACCCACAACAGGTCAGAGGTTTTAATTGAACAACATCTCTTTCTGTCGTCCCGACAAAAGGCAAGCAGGAAAAATGACTCTGGCAAGATAGCTCAGAGTCTAGCAATGTCCGATTTCTCATTAGGTCTAAGCAGCTATCTAGCTGCTAATGCTGACAAGCCTTGAACCTTTTATTTTTGCTCAGAAATTACTTTGGCAGGAACAGCAATACAGCTTCATCACAGACGCCTGGCTGCTGTTGCATTAACCCGAATGAGACCTCATAGACTGGCGATTCGGTGTGGTGGAAATGTGCCCAAATGCAACACGTACAAATCTTTTGTTATCCTGGCAGATGCTCGGAGCAAAAGGAAGGCAACACAAAGGTGTGCACATTAATAACCTGATTATTTGTGTCTCTGCACACTTGCATCAATTGGGAAAAGCACAGGGGAAAGACAACCATTAACTAAGCTGAAAACAAAAGACAATTACCAAGCAAGTGGGTTAATACACAAGATAGTGCGTGTGCCAAGTTTACACACAAGCTTCAAGGAAAGTAAAGCACTGAAGTGAGAAAATACCAACATGTTCCACCCTGATCTGTTTAGATCTATTTTCTCTGTGCCCCATAACACTGGCCCCTGCGTCACATTTCTGATGTGCTGTGACTGTAAGGAAATACATCTCAAGACTCCACAGCAAAGTGGACATATGGTAAAATTAAACTCAGGAACCGTGCTGAGTGGGCTACCTACTTAGAGCTGACTGCATCAGGTGCCACATATAATCTTGCTTTGTACTCAGAGTCCCACTGATCTTTTTCCTTCATCTACTATGATCACAAGTTGGGTGACTTATGAAAACTTTCAATACCATTTTACAATTGAGAATATGCCAAAGCAGTTGAAAATGGCACTGTACGTCAGCCTGGCCCAATAATAGACAGAAGAATGGAATGAAGTCCACTTATCTAAATTCTGCATCTGCGCTGGAATCTAAAGTTCCATCCCAACCAGCTGAAAGCTGCACTGTTTATCATTGAGAGTTTATTCTGGGATTAATCGGCATTGGATATGTGGTCTCTCCAGTGTTTGCAGGTCTGGAAACCATCAAAAACCACCCCCAAAATGTCACTAGTGAGGACACCAACTCTGCCAGCACACTAAACTGACATCACTATACATTAGAACATAGAGCAGTAAAGCACAGGAACTGGCCCATCAGCCCACAAGGACCATGCCAAACATGATGCCAAGTTAAACCAATATCATCTGCCTGGGTGTGATTCATATCCTTCCACTCCCAACATGTCCATGTGCCTCTTAAATACCACTATCATATCTGTCTTCACCACAAACTCGGGCAGTACATTCCAGACACCCACCACTCTCTATGTAAAAATACTTGCTCTGCGCATCTCCTTTAAACTTTGCCCCTCTCACTTTAAAGCTATGCCCTCTAGTACTTGACATTTCACATGGGGAAAAATGTGCAGACTTTCTACCCTGTTCAAGTTTAAGAAATAAAAGTGGGATAGGGCATTTCGCTACTTATGCCTGCTCCAAAAGTATCATGGCTGACTCTTACCGCTTTTCCTGTTCTAACACGTATATTCTTTAAACACTTCAATAACCAATTATTGATCAAGCTATACATTGAACATATTCAGTGGTTGAACCTCCATAACCATCTTGTAGAGACGATTCCAAAAATTCATCATCTCTGGTTGTAGAAATGTCTTCTCATCCTTGTCCTGATTGTCACCTTGTCGTGGCGGAGCCGCTTGTGTGGACCTGAGAGCAATGCCAACTGGAGCTATGCTCCTGGTAGGGCCACCAATGGCGGTAAGGTCGAAGGGGAAGTGTCTGACAAAGAGCAATCCAACCAAGACCTCAATGGTGGAACAGGCGGAGGATGATGGCTGACCTTAGTGAAGTGTCACAACGACTGGGAAGGCGGATGAAGGCTGCAGCAGAAAAGGGTCTACGGTCGTCTTGGACTCCATGCCATTGGATCCTGACCCAGATCTGTCAATGACCGTGGGGTGGCTGCTGTGCACCAGTCTCCCCGCGTTAAATAATATCACGCACAGGGATCCTCCATATAGGGAATAGCACCCTGGAGACACCCATGGTCAGCCACGACCGAAACGGGCCTAAGAAATGTCCTGAGTGAATGACTCCTTACATTAAGATCATGGCCTTTTTAGTCTCTAAAGCCAAGCTAGGGGCAACATCACCACTGAGTCTACCTTATCTTCTGCCTTTCCTTATTGTAGAGATTGGAAGGGGTGATATCCTGGCCATGGCTACTGCAGAGGGATTTTTCTCTTCTTTTTCTTTTACTGGAGTAATGTTTCTCAGGGCTGTAGTGCAAGCTCATATGGGACCCATCTACTCACTAGCATCCAAATTCAGAACATTTGGTCCACCAACCAAACTAGGATCCTTTTTTTTTTAAAATATATCATTCGCTGCTTTAAAGAGGCAGAGATACTTAGAGAGAAAATGATCCAATAAGTGGGTGGTGACTTTCCATCATCCACCATTATGAAAGCCTGTGGCCTCTGTCATATTAATGGGGTGTGGGCATGGCAGGCAAAGCCAACATTTATTACCTAATGGTAACTTTATGGTGATTTTCTGCTTTTGGTAGAGAGCTCCAGCATTCAGACTCTGCAACAATGAAAGGTCAACAACAAACTCCAGAGTCAGGATAGTGTACGACTTTGAGGGAAATCAGCAGGTGTTCCCATGTGTTGCCTTTGTTATTCTTAGAGGGAAAGCCTACATGCTTATCAAGCTACTTAGAAATGTCCAAAGAGAGGTGTTCTTATAGGTAATTTTTTTAAACTGTTTGATGGAAGGAACATTGGCATTGAGGGTTACCAAGCTTTATCACTATTTTGTTCACTTACATCGGTGCTTAGCTTGTAAAAATCATCACACAACTTGATAAATATTGAGAAGTATCGAGAAACAATTTTCAAATCCAATTCTGAGGATTTCAAGACCATCACTTCAACGTTAAGTGATATCTGATCCTATACAATATATCCACATCAGTTTACAGTTGCAAATTTGAATGATTAATATATTTTTATGCATGATGAGATTACGTGACTAATCCTCTAGCTGCACGTAGACTACCCAGGGCCTGTCAACTCTTTCCCTACAGCATCAGCATTTTTGTAGATCTGTCAGTCCATGTAACATCATCAAACTAGAGAATTGGTCAGTCAATAACCCTCTGAGGCTTGTGATGGTTATTACTGGAGCTGCCGGGTAAATTGGCCCACGCACAACTTGAATAGACTGATGATCATTTGAATAAATCTGTGTTAAATCTACTAGACTAAAATAGGTGATTTAATGCTTTGAATGCACTGCCCTACTTTAACTACTAACACAGACTATATTGTTTTTAAAAGTAATGGTTAACCTTCTGCCCTCGGTGAAAGGGATACCTCTTTTTCTCATTCCTCTTCTAAAAAGTACATCTTCCACTTAATTGTGAGGTTTCTTTCTGATAAGGCCAAATGGTTAGTATTCATCAATGCAGTACAATACAATTCGCTTACAGAGGTCTTAACCATTATAGGTTAGAATATAGTGTTGGTTGTATTAGTGAACAATCATGTGCACTCATACGAGAGTCCTCTTTTGTTATTATGAGAGGTAATGCACTGTGCAACATTGTATGAAAGCTTTATACATTTGTCCATTAATAGTCCTTTTTTTTGGCTTGTGTTTCACTTACCCTGGTTTTTATTTGCATCACCACTGATTTACTATTTCACTGCAGATTAGGAACAAAGCAAATGATTATGAGCTGCTTTCAAATGGTTAAATATTTGTATGGCTGTTTGCATAACAGATCCTAATAATAAATCAGACACCAAAAAAAGCTGCAGAGCACAGATAATGGCATGTGCTGCAGGATGCCACTCACAAGGGTTAGCTCATTCCCAATTTCACTTAGTTGAAGGGCAAGACTTGCTGTTCACAATAGTATGTTTCCACCTCTGCTTTCAATCTTCATTTCTTTTTCTACACTCCCTCAACTTGTAATTTTATAGTTCTCCCTGACTAAATTTCAAGAAAACAAACTATCCAACATGTTTTTAACTTTTATTGTTCTGTCTAGCTGATTAAGTTCAAATCAATATGGGTTATCCTCACTACGGCTGTTGTCTGTATGGAGTTTGTATGTTCTCCCCGTGAACATGTGGGTTTTCCCTGGGTGCTCCGGTTTCCTCCCACACTCCAAAGATGTACAGGTTTGCAGGTTAATTTGGCTTCGGTAAAAATTGTAAATTTCCCTTAGTGTGCAGGATAATGTTAGTGTACGGGGATCGCTGGTTGGTGATGACTCGGTGGGCCAAAGGGCCTGTTTCTGTGTTATATCTTAAAACTAAACTAATTCCTTTCAATAGAAAAATACTTTTACCTTTAAAGATGAAAAAAAAAGTCCATTAGCATGAGGTTAAAATGGCAAATTATTAAAGTCATTAGAAGGGCTAAAACAACTCAGTGTATATTGCTATCAGTATGGCACTTCTTCTCTCCATCTTCATAAATTAAGATCTAAAAGGAGTCAGGAGCCAAGAATGTTTTATTCCTGTATGTTCCTGCACAGAACAATGTTCCACAAATTTTTCACTTAAAAAATAAAACAAATACTTCAGGTCAAGCTAAAATATTTTCAGTAGTTCAAAATCCTCTGCCTGAAAAGCTAACTGCAGTACAACAGTATTCAATTAGCATCATTACTGATCAGAGCATGTTATTAACATCCTGGTAAAAGCTACTTCCTATTGGGAAAGATTAACACATCTTTAATACTCTATTATGTGCACTGACTTTTATTGGAAAATCTTGTTGAAATGGAGCTGGATTCACAAAGCACCTGACATGTAGGAAGAAATGTGTATGATCATGTTGGGACTAGAACTATCCAGACATTTGACGAGTAAAACTTTCTATTGATCCTCAGTCAAAGAGGGTAAAACTGGATTAGGCAATACCCATAGACCCGTGACAGCCCAATTGACTGTTGCAACATGTGGGCACACATATAGCACAAACTGTGCTGAACGCCACAACATTGTTAAGAGCATTAATATGCACGTACTGTAAGTTCATTGAAAGCATGCTGTATAGGCTACTCGTAGCATCAATCAACATGCCACATAGATCTTTTGCCAGCACGCGTTTTAGAGGTCAATGCTCCAGCTTACAGCCTCTCTTAAACAGGTATCCTTGAACATGCAACAACATGACCCACCCATTCAGTCCTATATAAAACAAATTTGTGGCAGCCAACTCACTGGATGTATTTAAGAGAAAGTTAGATATTGCTCTTAGGGCTAATGGAATCAAGGGATATGGAGAGAAAGCAGGAACGGGGTACTGATTTAGGAACATCAGCCACGATCATATTGAATGGCTGTGCTGGCTCGAAGGGGCGAATGGCCTACTCCTGCACCTATTTTCCATGTTTCTATATTTCTAAAAGTGACCAACCATCAAAATGTTTTTGTCCTTCTTGCCATTACTGTAATCCTACAAGTGTTTGATGTTTTGGAGATGTGCTCTATCTGCTGTGAATATTGCTGAAATCTTAGTCCGCAGCCCTCAAGCTTTGCAATTACTCTGTGGGCATTAGCAATCTATGTGCAACAGGACTGGGAAAATTAGCAGAGGTCTGAAGAACTGGGCAAATGTCGATAACAAGAAGGAAGCTGATAGATTTTTTTTATATGTGAAGGAAATGTTTGACTGGCAAAACAGGCATGAGCAATTGCTTTTATTACCATTTCAATTTTGTTGGCAGCACAGTGACACAGAGGTAGAGTTGCTGCCTCAGAGCGCCAGAGACCCATGTTCGAATCTGACTATGGGTGTTATCTGCATAGAGTTTGTATGTTCTCCCTGTGACCGCGTTGGTTTTCCCTGGGTGGTGGCGTCCAGGAACTCACCACCTTCATCTTGACATAAGGAGATAGTACATAAGGAGGTACATAGAGGAGTGCCTGAAGCTAGTGTTGCAGTTTGTTGAATATGGCATTTGAAAATAGAACATAGAACAATACAATAGAACGGGCCCTTTGGCCCACAATGTTTGTGCCAGTTCAAACCGATCTCATTCATGACCCATATCCTTCTACCCCCTGCACTTCCATTTGTCTATCCAAAAGCTTCTTAAACGCCACTATTGTATATACATCTGCCACCACCCCGTCAATGCATTCCAGACCGTCACCATTCGCTCTGTGAAATACTTGCCCGCACTGCTCCATTAAAGATGCATTCACTGACCTTGACAACTACAATAAGGTCATGAAAATGTCAACATGCCACATTCAGGTCTTTGGGTTTGAATCTTGGGATTAACCTGCAGGACTATCTGTCCCCATTATATTTTCTTTTTGTATCTGATGCCCTCCTAACCCTCTGCCAAAACATAATTTCCAACTCCTCCGCCTATGCTACCTTTGAAAGACTGTTCGCAAACCTCAGAGACCCCGCCCTCTCCAAAGTGGCACTGGTCCTCACTGTTTCCCAGAAAGCAACCATTGTTGAAGACCTGCTCGCATTTAATTCAGAAAAAAAGCACCTTTTCTTTAGGAGGGTAGACGAACTTCAAGCAGTGCAAGCTCGTTTTAAATAGGGCTTTCCACCATAGGCTTTGACCCTTGTAGAAGCATCCTCCTAATGAATAGCTCAGTTACCAGACTATTTGACGCGAGCATACCACCTACAATATATTGAACAGGCTCTAAACAAGTACATTGTGATGCACCTTCCATCTTCATTCCCAAACTCCTAAACTCAACTTTTCTCATAGGCTTTCAAAATCAGTTTCCTAAATATTTATTAAGATATCATGACTTTAGGAATCATTCTTATTTTGTTATAAAATATACTATATATACTATATATTTTTAAATATATATTTATCATTTTTTCAGTGTATTGTAATTTGCCTTTATGAATATATATTTTTTCCATGCAAATGTTGTGACTTTCAAGTTTCAAATTTTGGCTTTTCATCAGTTTTTAGAATACGCTTTGTCTTTCTGCTGTCTGGATAGCATGCAACAAAAGTTTTTCACTACACCTCAGTATACGTGACAATAAACTAAACTGAAACTAGATCTAATATATTAAAACTTGACAGTCACAACAACATTTGCACGAAGAAAAATATATATATTTCATAAAAACTGCCTCCCTGTCAAACAGACAAAATGAACAGGAAGATTTGGCAGCAAATAGGTTTTAGCAGGCAGCTTTATTTTAACATATTTGATTAAATGGTTTCACATAGCTCCTTTGATCTGATACAGCAGAGTGAAAAATACACATCTGGTTTATTATTTTAAATTATCCATTTTACAAGCGGCACAGGGATGAAAAAAGTATTTTTTTAAATTTCATAGGTCACATGGAATCCAGCAAGGCATCTCGTACAATTTATAATCAACCAGCAGCGGCAGATACTGCTCCGTGCCCAACTAATATGTTACCTTGCATGTTGTTATTTTGTACATGGAATAATGCAACATTGCACATGTGTGTTATCATCTTTAACTAACTTATTTTTCAAATGGAACAATTTAGCAAATCCAGCATCTTCCATCTCTTTGTTAATTTTGGCCTCATTTCCCTTCCCCGGAGGGTGATCATCTCCCTTTGGGAGAAAATCTATGGATAGCAGAAACAGCTTGCCTCTGTGACCTGGGGCTTTACTGCAGTGGCTTTGGAACTACCAGATGTCAACTCTGTCCCACCTTCTAAAATGACTATTCCTTTTTTTTTTAAATCCTGTTCAATTTGTATTCAATATACCTCACATAAATTCTTTCGGGATTATGGTCAACTTGTGTCTGTCTACAAATATATCTTAATGAATAATATATACATTTCTTGCTTTTAAAAAAAAAATCTCCCGATTTGTTATTGTTTTCCATTTACATACAAAAGAATGAGTGACATTTTAAGAATATTGCAGCACAATTAATAATTAGAACATTTCAATGAATTATCCCTCACCAATAAAACAAAACACCACAACCTATGTTGCCTGTTCAAGCAGAGATGGCTAAACATTCCCCAGTGACAGTACAGACATGATGAAGTTTATGGTCATACATTTCAGGTTAAAATGTGCGCTATGTTGAACTAGAATACTCAACAATAAAACCTTCAATTTACTTTGGACGATAAAGCATCCAAGACTTATCACTCTCTCTCACATTGTTGGAGGCAAAGGCTATTAAAAATTGTATTATGTTCTATAGTTGATTCAAATTGTAGATTTTAAATATTGCATTTTAATTTTACAGAATACGAGTCTGATGGCACTGCAGACGTGCAGTCTGAAAAGAAAGTCAACTAAACAGTAAAATGTATATTACACAATATGTAATATGTTTTTTTCTCATGGGTAGACATACTGTAGGAAGCCTAAAACGTGTGGCCATCCTTGAGTAAAAATATAACATTGACCTAGAAGTTTACCTGCACTGTTTCTCCAACATTACAATGATGATCGCAGTCTCCTCGATACTATTTTAAATAGCTTAAAATCATGATGAACCATGTCAGTCCCAGTTCCAAAACGGCACGAGTGGATCCTGTCATGTCATGCTGCTCTACTCAATTGGTGTTAGTGGTCAAATTTCCGATGTTGGAAAAACCCTTCCTCATAGCTCTGACCACAATATAACCAACATACTTTCAGCTTCTGGAGAGAGTTGGCAAAGAATGAAAGTGGGTGTGGTGGCAGAGTCAACAAACAATAGACAATAGGTGCAGGAGTAGGCCATTTGGCCCTTCGGGCCAGCACTGTCATTCAATGTGATCATGGCTGATCATCCCCAATCAGTACCCCCTTTCCTGCCTTCTCCCCATATCCCCTGACTCCGTTATCTTTAAGAGTCCTATCTAGCTCTCTCTTGAAAGTAACCAGAGAACCAGCCTCCACCGCCCTCCAAGGCAGAGGATTCCACAGACTCACAACTCTCTGTGAGAAAAACTGTTTCCTCATCTCCGTTCTAAATGGCTTACCCCTTATTCTTAAACTGTGGCCTCTGGTTCTGGACTTCCCCAACATCGGGAACATGTTGCTTGCCTCTAGTGTGACCAAACCCTTAATAATCTTATATGTTTCAATAAGATGTTTCAATAAGTCAGAGACCAACTTTGGGAGCTTCAAGTCGCAGGAACTTCGACCGCCCCGACGCGGGAGCTTCGATCACCCCGACGGATGATTCAACTGCCCTGATAGCGGGAGAATAAAGAGGAAGGAGATTGGACTTTATTACCTTCCATCACAAAGAGGAATGTGGGGAATCCGCTGTGGTGGATGTTTATGTTAACTTTTATGTAGTTGTGTTGTTGCTTTTCTTTAGTATGGCTGTATGTTAATTTGCATATCACTGTACCATAATTGGTACACGTGACAATAAAATACCTTTGAAACCTTTAGAGCACAGTTGTGAATGAGATTCATAGTTATACAGTATGGTAAAAAAGTTCCTTCATCTCACCTCTTCCATGCCAACCAAGATGTCTATCTAAGTTAAACCCATTATGTCTCCAAAACTCTCCTTCTTATGTGCCTATCCAAATGTCTTTTAAACATTGTAATTGTACCTGACTCTACCACCTCCTCTGCACTTGTTCCATACACCCACCATCTTATGTGCGAAAAGATGACCCTCAGATTCACTCAAAATCTTTCCCTTCTCACCTTAAATCTATGCCCCCCAGGATGCATATCCTGCATTGACATTATTGTGGCAGTAATCATTAATTAGTGATTTGTCCCTATGAAGTCTGGGTGGGGATGGGTATTGGTGGCACCTCTTCTGTCATATGTCCTTTTCCTGTTTTTCCCCCCCACAGAGTACATCAGACTGACACACAGCTACATTCTTTTTGCAGGATTTCTTTGAGAATTTCTGGCCTCTTAATTCTAAGGGGAACCTACTAAAATCAACTTAAAAGACATTTGGGCAGGTACATGGATCGGAAAGGTTTAGAGGGATATGGGTCAAACGAACATGGGTGGGGCTAATGTAGTTGGGATATTTTGGTCATTATGGGCAAGTAGGCCTGAAGGGCCTTTTTCCATGTTGTATGCCTCTGACTCTTATAAGAGTCTGGGATTCCAGTTTGGGGAAGTAACTGTGATCCCAGTCATTGACTGTGATCTATTTTAGATTTGTTTTTGTAGTGAGATGAACTGTACACTACCTGTCTGTGGGACAAATATTTTTGACCATTTATTTAAATTATATTCATGTTCAGCCTTCAGCAGTATTAAAAGCTGCTAGTCCAAGGAATGAATAAAAGCAGTCACTATTAAATTCAATGTGATGCAATGTCTCATCAAGAACAAATTTTGGAGGTTACACCGTTATTGCCGTCACTTGAGTGATCTGGACAGTAGAAAACAAAAAGACGTCTGGGCTACATAAAATTCTCATAACGAAGTTTACACGCTTTTACAGATTGATGTTAAATCTCTGACAAATATATGCAAACTTGGTTAATATCACATCACGTTTTTTTTCTGCACATCAGTTATTCTGTTGCTGTGCATTCAAATTTCTGGGCCATTGTATTTATTTCAATCCAACTGTAGTCTCAAATTCAAATGTTTTCGAGCATGCATTTTACAAAGGTTGCAGTTCTGTTGCCTGAGACGACTTGTGCTTTGAACTTTCTGATGTACTATCATGGGGGTCCCAGCAGGGAGTGAGATTTACATTGCTCTCTTGAATTATACTGGGGCTTAGGGTGTCAGGGCAGTGTACTTGCAGCAAGGGTCACTTAGCATATATCATATTGCTGAGTCTTCCACTTAATGCAAACAGTTACCACCAGAGCTTCACTTTACAGTTTGTTGAAAATGGAAAGCTTGCCTCTTTAATTGTCGAGCTTTAAAAAAAACTGCATTAAGTTGGATGCCACACTGACAGTACTTATATTGCAAGTGGTGTGAAGCGCCAGCAATATACTGTAGTATAGTCACTTGGACTGCTGTAGTTTCAATACAGCACCAATAAAAAAAGTGGGGATATTACTTGTTTTAGCATTATAGGGGAATTATATTTTTATAGCAGGAAAATAAAAAGGCAATTTAAACAGCATTTCCTAATTCAAGAAGCAATTTTAGACAGAAAGCCGAGAGGAAAAGTTATGAACGTAAATACCACTGAATTCAAAACAGTTAGCTATATGAAATGGAAATAAAAACCATGGCAAAAATGTGTTAGGTGCAGTGCATGTTATAAGGTGGTCTTCCACCAGGAATACATTCTTGGAAATGGTTCTCTCTAGTTAAAGCTCCATCTCCTGATAGATTTGAAAGTGATTACGCATGTAGTTTGTCTTGAATCCATTGGGTACATATCACCTGTCTCTACTCTAACACTGTTTGCATGATACATTATTGCCCAGGGTAATAAAGACTTCTGCTAGAGTAAATTCCTTCATCTTACTGTCACATTCTGCTTTCCAGGTAATGCTGTCATTTTCACTAGCAGTAGATTATCTCAGTCTACCATTTGTGTATAAATAAAATTAAAGGATTCCCACACAGAGGGCAGAATCAGCCAGGATTAGATTTTAACTAGTCCGCTCCATGACGCAGTACTTGTTTCAAAGAAACTGTCTTTTGTGAAAAATAGATACTCGAAACCTTACCAAGTACACATCCAATATTTTTCAAAGACACAAAATGCTGGAGTAACTCAGCGGGTCTGGCAGTATCCCTGGAGAACATGGATAGTTGAAATTTTGACTTGGGGCCCTTCTACAGACACTTCAGACTCTTCATCAATATGTACCAGATATTGTACAAGGTGATACGTTAATGATAATTGGTTGCACAGATTGGGCATTTACTCTAACAAAATAATGTTGCAATTAGAATTTGTTTAGCAATGGCAGATAAAACAGAAAGTTATTGTAAAACAATCAAAGGACACTATTGTAGATGAGCAATTGTTTGACTGAAGGTCTTAAACATATCAAAGGGTTATATATTTTATGATGCTGATTAGATCAAGGAAAATCTGTTTATAAAAAAATCGTTTTTATTGACACCAGTGTATGTATCATCCCTTCGCGAGAAGGCACGAAACTGACAGTTAAAGCTTACCACAGGGACCTGATGATAAAACCGTTATCCAGAAGCACTGGCTCGGGCACTTACATATATACACATATAAGGAGGCTCAAATATCCCCTGTCCTTCATTGCAACAAGAGGTATTTGTAACTGCCACCCAGCTCTGTGGTAATGTTGCATTGGTGTTATTAGTCTAGGGTAGAGTGATAGAGTGCCATAGTCATATAGTGTGGAAACAGACCCTTCGGCCCATCTTGCCCAGAATGACCAAAAACATTAGTCCACCTGCCTGCGATACAGTCAGAGTTATTAAAAAATGAAAGCCGGTCAGGAAATCAGGAAAATATAAAATGTGGAATAAAACATGGTATTAAATATAACCATGGAAGCTTGAAATGTTTTTTTTATATCGAAGTATATAATGACCAAGGAGGTAAAAGAGTATATTTTAGAAATCCCAAGTGCTGAAGGAAATCAGTGGGTCAGGTCGCATCTGAGAAAGGGATGCTCAGAGCAATCTGAAGGTGGGTCCTGACATGAAATGTCACCTGTCCATTCTCTCCACAGATACTGCCTGACGTGCTGAGTTCAACCAGCATCTTGCGATTTAAACAAGATTCCAGCATTTGCCATTCTTTGTGTCTTCCTTTTAAAATATCCAACTGGCTCACTAGTATCCTCAACTGTCCTGTGCTATAAGTGACTCCAACCCCATACCATTGTTGCCGACTCTTAACTGACTTGTGAAGTGACGTTGAAGTCATTCAGCAGTTTAGCATTTTTTCAGGACAACTATTGATGAGTAATGCATGCTGATTCCACCAGTGATACACACTTCCTAAGAACAAATGGGAATAAAAAGAGAATCTGGCAGAATGTAGATGGGACTCTTTGCAAAAATTCCCTTGACAAGTCTTGGAGGAGCCTGTAAATGGATGCACATTCTGTCGGTACAAGGAAGCTGTGCACTGTTCAAAAGAAGCCTCTATAAATCCACGTGCCCCTGGCCGGGCTCGACCATCAAAGGATATTGAAGGGCTGGTAATATAAAGATTGCACAAACTCATTTCCAATTGTCAAATAAAATGAATGAACTAAGTAGTATATTTGTATGGTCCATATAATAGAACACTAAAATGAGAAATGTTGTTAAGTTAGAAAAGCAATCTGGTATTTCAGCTCATCATCAACTTCTGGATTGACACCATGATGAGTATCTTCACCATATCTTCACCAGACCTCTGGGTCAATCTGCTCATGCCAATAAATCCAGAATACTTGGGAGCCATCTCAAGCTATGCAGAAGAAGCCTACTTCTGAAAATGATTTAATCCTTGCAGCATTGGTTTCCTGAAGTCACTCACCAAATCTATTTTGAAAGCAAGTTCAACTCATCAATTCATCTGAAGATGATGAGGGGAAAGATTTAATAGGAATACGAGGGGCAACTTTCTCACACAGAGGGTGTTGGGTAGAAATTATAACAACATTTATAAGACATTTAGACTGGTACATGGGTAAGAAAGGTTTGGAGGGATATGAGCCAAATGCAGACAGGTGAAACTAGTACAGATAGGGCAAGCTGGGCCAAAGGGTCTGTTTCCATGCTATATGACTCTATGTCACTTAATGGCTCTGTCAACTAAATTGCTTTCTCTCTTCATCCGCAATATTAAATCAGCCGGTTTTGGGAGATAAACATCACTTATTTTAAGTTGTAATTATATTTGATGAATGGCTGCTCTTCTAGATGAAGACAGCTCTTACTGTGGCCATTACACAATACCCTTTGAGGAGGTGCCCCAAATTTGTTTGGGTTCAGCAGGGTAAGGGTAAATAGATTTCAACATACACACAAAGTGGTTCATTTAATACTTATGAAGAGTGCAATTATTTCAATTTACACCACTGGTTAATTGTGAAACACCGATGAATACCAATACAATAAACAAGCATGACATTCAAACCTTTAATCAAGTGGATGATCATTAGTCAATTAATGTTATCAATTAATAACTAGTTAATTGAGCACCTCTTCTCACACCAATAAACATCGTCTGTTTGAGAATTTGGCTGTAGGTTGGAGTTTCACTAATTACAGTTTTACCAGATAAAAGGCGGCAAAAATCTAATGCAAACTGCCTAGAAATTCATCCCTGGTTGGTAGTTTTGCCTACCATGTCAGCATATCATACTATGTAGAAACAAGGAACTGCAGGTGCTGGTTAATATACAAAAGGATACAAACTGTGAGAGTAACTCAGCAGGTCAGGCAGCATCTCTGGAGAACATGAATAGGTGATGTTTTGGGTAGAGACCCTTCTTCAGAATAATTGTATGGGGGGGGGGGGAGAGAAGAAAGCTAGAAGAAGAGAGAGGCAAGACAAACAAAGCAGTGGATACAGGTGAGGGGTTTTTGATAGGCACATGATTGGAACAAAGGTCAGTGATAAAAGCAGAAGGTGTGAATCAGGATTAAAGAGTAGTGAATTGTGAAGCCAGAAGAAAGTAGGATCTATTCTTTCCAGTGAGTCAATCAAATGGAGACTGAGTGGAGTGAAGTCCCAGTTAAGAACATTGTTTTTATCACTTTCCATGATCTTTATTTAAATTTAAATGTAGTTTTACAGAAAAAGATAATAATGTACAAACAAATGACCTGTGTGAATTGACAAGCAGATCTCCAGGACTATTGCTTTCACAGAAGCAGAAGTCGGCTGTTCTCATCTCACCATCCATTAGTTCAATGAGCCTCTGATGCATCAATAGGTGCAGGTGTAGGCCCTTCGGCCCTTCGAGCCAGCACCGCCATTCAATGTGATCATGGCTGATCATCCCCAATCAGTACCCCGCAGGCAGCATCTCTGGAGGACTCTGTGGATTCTATCCGCAGAGTCCTCTATTTTATGTTGTGCTGCAGAGATGAAACTTTAACATCTTGTGTGAGTTCTTGCTGACTACACATTCATGCTGACTCTCCTATATTGAGAGTGGAATCTACTCATGTGACCTGCCTCGCCTTGATTGTACCTTTTGCCTCGGCCTTCTTCATCCCTTAGTTTGTAAATCGGCAGGAAAAAAAAATGTTTACAAATGGGGGATTAGGGTAATGTGTTTATTGTCTCTCCTCAGACATTGAGAAGCTGTGTTTCACGCAGCCCTGACAGAAACTGACAAAATGCATCACACTTGAGGCTGAAGAAATTCAAGTGTCGGGTGGCCCTAGGGCTCTAACCTGCAACCTCTAAATTCTTATCACTCGACCACTGGATTGTTGTAGCCATTATTCTCAATATGTCTTCCCCAATCAATATTTACTAATTCTGTTACAGCAAGGCTGTCCCATTAATGTATGGGTGGGAAGCATTAAACAGAAATGCACTTGTGGACTATTTATCATCCTGTAAAGCTTGAACTTTAATGGTCCAAATGTAAAACATTTAATATTTCCAATAATTCTCGGCAAGGAACGGGCACATAAAAGTCACAATGCTTAATATGTGGCCATCAACCTAACTTCTGGTTAACTTTATATTTTGGGGAGGGGTTGTTGGGAACGAGGCGACTGTATAAATCCTAAGTGGCTGTGGACACAGACACCATTAAAGCTAAAGTGAATTGGATAAAGAGCTGTACAAAATGATTATCCCAAGCTTATTCTGCTGTCACTATTCTGTTTAAATAGCACTTTCAGAATTAACATAGAAATAGCCTTTGGAATGTTAATCTTCCAATATGATTCTTTATGAACTCAACATAGATTCAAAATGCTTCTTTTCATTACTTACACAGCATTTCAGAAAATAAAACAGTGGTCCATATTTTGTTGCATGTCTTTACTAGGTGTTGCCGCTATTATAAAATGGCAGTATGCGAACAATTATTTGTTAATGCTTCCCTGAACCAAATGGAACTACCACAGAGAAAAACTGTGCACAAGAGCAAAAAAAAAGGTTAGTGTGCAATGCCTCTACAACTTCAACTATGGTACGAAACATGTGCACAGACCTCTTCCCTGGGCAAAGGAACTAAGGTTGCAGTCAGACATATCACCAAACATGCCAACTAGCCAAAATGAAAACAGTTGCCACTGATCTGATACGAGTGGCAGCAGTCGGATTTCAGTATTAAGGAGGCATGACTGTTCTGCTCATGAGATGATCGGTTCAACTAACAGTCTGTGGAGATAGCAATGTTGACAGTATAAATCCAATACAGTGAGCTTGATGTAACCTTTGGCAGAATTTAGCCCAATCAAAATTTAACAAAAAATAAATACTTTTAAACTGACTACAGCAGCTATAATTGTGTAGGAAGCCTGAGTATCACAAATTGTTCTTGTTGTTCACATATTTTGGCTGTATTGTACACTGTACACCGTACACTGACAACAGGGTGATTTGACAAAATCACTCCTTGACACAAACCTGTAAACTAACCTACTCCTCTTGGGTTAAAGTATTGCTAGCAAATCCTGCACATCATAGTCCATTAGAGAGCCAACTTTTATTCATAATGAAACAATTGTATTGAAAGTGGAATCTATTGTTGTGATGTTACTCAATATAACCTTATCCAGTCTTATCCAGACTTATGTCTGAAGTAGGGCCTCGGCCTGAAATGTCACCCATTCCTTCTCTCCAGAGATGCTGCTGCCTGTCCCACTAAGTTACTCCAGCATTTTGTGTCTATAACCTTATCCAAAGTACACCACCACAATGACACCATCTGGCATCTTTCTAGGATGGGTGACTGCAGAGGCAATGACAGAAGATGCTATATTTAGTCATCACCAAGTTTAACAACATGTCTGCCCATGTTTGTGTCGGCTTATTTTCTGTCACTTACACCTCCGTCAAAGTAAACTTAATAAAGCTAACCCTTCCTGCTTAGTTTATTTTCCAGAAAATTAACACTAAGCTAATTAATGATTTAATCAAATTGAATCAAATTAAAAATTGTAAATTATATTTCAAAAGCCTGGAAAAATTGACCATTTACAAAGAACAAATATCCCTTTCAAATACTAGAGAATGACCATGAAGTGCTTCTGATGATAATGAAAGCTGTCTAGCCCTCCTGCTTATCAAGGATTCACCAAAGAAAAAGTACACATTGTTAACATTAAATCCCTATAGGGGACCTGAAATAGCTTTCACTTAGCATTCCATTTTAATTGCTAGGCTGAAATAATTCAAATCTGTTTTTTTGGCGTGCCACTAATTAAAACTGCAAGATTACACAGAGAAAAATAAATACATCATCTCCGCTTGAAAATGAAAGTTTTCTTGAATGACAAATATTTTTAATCAGAGCCATATGCACAGGAGCTTGGAGGGCGAGCTTAATCTCAAAACCACTCCAGCAGCATAAAACAATTCAGTGGGTTATAATTAATGTCACAGTCATAACAGCAAGCTCAAGCCACTGTTTTTCTTTCTACTTAAGGAGAAATAACTAGCTGTTATCTCTGTGCCTGCAGAGCCTCCCCATTGTAGATTCAATAATACAAGAGGTTTCTTATCACCATTCGAGGTGAATGATTGTAACTGTGATATGTTTAGACAATGTGTTGTATTTAACCCAATTTACAGGTGCCCCAGCTTGGCCACAGCAGTAAACACTGGGGACTAATAGGGAATTAAACATGTACAATAGACTAACTCCATTTACTCTCAAAACTGAAATGCATTTAGTAAACTCACTTAAAGAGACAGTAGCCTCCTTCAGGGCATGTGCTGTCATTTGTTATTTTCATCATGGGGGAGGGTTGAATTTATCTTATCTGTTACAGTGACCAAGTTTGCAAGTGCAGCACACCCCAAGTGCCGCAGTTTATTTCATTCTTCAAATTTGCCGATTCAAGCTGCTGTCTCTTTAATGCGCGTGGGCTGTTTATTCCACGAGTCCAGTAAAATAATCTGTATAATTCACTTACTTCTCACGGCTCAGGAGATTCCATGCAATTGCCACAACCTGAGCCAGGCATGATGTCCATCACTTTGTCAAGAAATAACAATATCACTAATATTCTGAGAATCCCAACGGTTTGGCCATCACATTTGGCTTCTTTGGGATTTAAATAAAGATTACAGAGGCCTTCAAAAATGCAGTTTCTAACACAGCAATATCACTGAGAGGAAAAAAAACTGTACTGCCAGAGGAATCAAAGGAGACGATTTATGATTTCATTCCGATTGACGGCCGATTAAATTAAAACAGATCAGTGTTGCAATTCTTGGGCAGGTGGCTCTAGCCTGGTGACAGCCTCAGAACTATTAAATTGGTGCTGAGATGGAAAGCCTTCCGCTTACATTCACGCACTTACTGATCAAACTGTGACAAATGAGATGTTACTGCTCTTGTAAAGCAAGGCTACAATCTGTCAAACCTGAACATAATTTGTGACCCTCAGTGACATCTTTTTTTTTCTCTTTCTTACTTTGAATGTGGGAACAGTTGCAGAATTCCCCAATACCACATGTTTTTGAATACAGAGAGCTAAACCAGTACAAAATGCTAATGGGAACTCAAAACCATATGTAACAATGTTGATTATTTGATCGTTCAGCGAAGTGGCATTCAATAAATTATTATTTATCAGTAATAGCAGTCATCTAGCTGAAATTTCTAATCGCCAGTAATTCTAGTGGGAGGGTCTCGATTTTCATTAACAGCTGTCACCTTGCTCCATTCTGAAATGGAATAGAGCACTTTAACACTTGAACCTGAAAGCAGTTCTTCCTTCCTTAACTTTTCCTTGCAAGATTTTAAGTTGGTAATTCTGACAATTTCTACCCGGGTAATACATGTGGAGGGCAGACACAAAATAAATAGAAGTGCTGGGATTTAAATTCTAATAGCTGGATTTATTGTGCCAGATAAAAACAAAATTGTACAGGACAAACTGTTGGTTCCAGGTGCAGCTCGCTTTTTATGTAAAATGGATAACGTAACATGCAGAGAAAAACTAGTAGGATACTAGTTTTGGCAAATGGTGCGGTAATGTGCACTAATCCAGTCTATCACGATGAACTTTTGAGGCAGCTTTTGAAATGCCCAGACATCAGGAGCTGTCATCGGTCTTTGTTCTTCTCTTAATGCAATAGAGGCCCTGGTCAATGCACTGAGAAAAGACCTGCACCCTGCTAACCTTGCCGATTAAAGGCAGGGTCTTAACAGCTGTCTAGAGTGCTGAGGTCACAAACACAGTTTGCTATGCCAACAACGACCACTCATCCCTGGTGAGTATGCCACAAGACTTGCGGTCAGGCTGATGTCAAGAGTGCATTGCAGGCATTTGCAGTTGTTAATACTTTAAGAGGAAAGGAAGACCTATTGTGCTAACAAGCTATTGTATTAAGAGATATAGCTTTTATTCTCGCAGCCTATCTAACTAAATGGCGGTCATCATTATCATATTAACTCGCGACCCATTTATCTGCTTTTCAGTTTCCTACTGTTACACTCAGTAAAACTACGTAAGGTTACTTAAGAAACTGGAAAATGTTACAGTTGATTTTGAATAAAACAGGCATGTAATAACAAGCAACAAAAGCAAAGTAAAGTCTCCATATAATTCTCAGTAAAAATGGAAGAATATTATGTTTTCTTTTGCAGTGGTAAGCCAAATAAGGAGTTGAAGAGGAATATTGTGCCATCTTTGAAGAAAAGGCTTTTTGCATTGAAATGTTGTAGTTAGTTCAATGCAAGTCAAGAGTTATTGCCTCCTCGCTATTTTCCCCAGAGGTAATTGGAGTATTGGTTTCAAACTATTCCTTGTTAAGACCACCATTCAGAGATCGCCACATTCCATTTGTGACTTGTGACAACATTTTGACACTGGGAATGCAGAACTGGAGGTCTTAGCCATAGCTGTCACTTGTCTGTGTATGATTAATCTTATCGCTACACTTTAGCAACTTCCAAATATAGCCCAAATTAGACATTTAAACGGCTTGTGGGCTTAGGTGAATATTTTTGGCACTGATATGGCTGCTTCACTTTCACAAACCAGTTAAGATTTTCTGAGTGCCTTTATAAGAGTGCAAGTATGTAACATGTATATCTGTGTACAAGTTGAAAGTTAAAGAATATAAGCATACACCTGATTTTGAAGTTATAAGATTTATGATATATTGGGATTCAGTTAAAGATGGAATACCGATGATACCATTTTAGCTTTTGAACATTACCTCAGTTATATTGTGGATTTAAGATCACCCTTCTTTATAAAACAATTGCCATACTTTACATAGTAAATTATCGATCATATAATAAAGACTAGTAATAGTTATTTGAGTCTTACTTTTGGATTTTGCTATTTTGTTAATTGATGCTCCAACTGAATCAGTAATTTAACATTTTCAGTTTCTTTAATAGAATTTGATACGAAAAACAAACCAAGTTTTGTTAAATTAAATAATATCTATATCTTGAAATTATTTGATGATTTGCTCAGAAGCTTTTTAATCTATTCTGACATTATTAGATTAAAAAGAACCATTAATAAAGAACAATACAATTTAATGCACTGCTTTTGCCTATTGAAAAATAAAAATAAATAATGTTTCTTAAAGTTTCAGTTTCACAAAATGTTTGTGCTTTGGCCCTTTGGAAATTATCAATATAAAAACAATAGATTGTGTATGAATAAAGTCTATGACATTTGAAGGATATAATAGCCACGTGCCTATAAATAAAAATATTGATATTAACAGGAGGGGAAATCTTGTAAGATTAACAGGGAATCAATAGAAATGCAATTCTAAGCTTTTATTTGCAATGCTATTCTGCTTATGTTTGTCGTGGGTTCATGAACCAGAAACGACAATCTACATAAATGTAAGTAAACAGGATGATGTGGGGAACCTCCTGTCCATTTGTCACCAAGATACATTCAGAATCTAATTGACTTTTATAATCTGGTAAATGGATAGTAACTACAAAAATGACAACATTTGGTTCAAAATCTGTTGGATGCAATACACTCTATTTCTCTCCCACCAATTCCTTTCAAACTCCAAATGAAACAATTAAAGTGGTTGATTTAAGAAAAAAAAATAATGCTTTTAGCCTTGGGTGAAAGCATTGATACCATGACAATCCAGATTTGAGCATTGGTCTACACTGATAATGATCAGGAACGAGAATTCCAAAAACTTGTTTTTAAATAGGTGGAAGTTTGGACTGAATAAATTGCTTATTCTGCAAAAGATTAGTTGAGGAAATTTAAGAACATTAAAGTAATGGATCTATTTCAATAAAAGGAGGCATTCAAAGAAATGAGGAAATGGATTTAAACCCTGCGCAAGTTCAAAAGATAAATGTTCTAAGGATATAATCAACTTACTTCACATTTGACATGAAATATAAAAATATCTTTAGGCAGGGAAATAGCATGAGCGGATTAATTCTCTATTTCTGCATTCAAATGAGGATCCTGTTTTGGAAGGCAGCCAGTCAGTAGCAGGTTTGCTTTTTATCTTTTGAAAAAAAAACTACTTGTGGAAAGCGTAGTACAGCTGGAAATGTCTTGTGTCCCTTGCTAGTTCCTCCCTCGAGACCCTCCAAAGGGTATGAAAATATTCACCAACACTTACCCCTTAATTGTATTCAAGCTCCCAGAAGGCAATACTTGACAAAAATCACCATTAGCTCCTGACAGTACAACATGTTCAGGAAATGCTTACCTGATCAATAGAAAGTCCACGGGGACTTACTTTACAACTTTGGAATGGTATAAAAAATTCTTCCTTTTGTCCGATATGATAAAGTACGTGGTAGCATTTGTTGTTTTATTCTCCCTTTGTTTTTTTTTGTCTGCCAGAAATGCTAAAGGCCAGGAGCATATTACAGAAAGCTTTTGACAAATTAATAAGTAAATGTCAGTGAAAGAGAAGTGAAAAATGCTCTTATTAAAAAACTTGTTTATATCTTGATTCCGGAGTTTTATTGAGTCAATCATCTTTCCAGCATCTTAATGAGGACAAAACAAATAGATTGACTTTAAATAGACAAAGTGAAGCATTAGATTGGATTTCAGTCTGGAGGGAAACAATCTGTATCGGGCTGGGCTGCTGTGAGATTATGATTTGCTCAACTAAGAATGGTTTTCTCAACTATTCCTGCAAAATTATACTAAAGAACTTCTTCAAGAGAAGTTCCCAGCCACAAACAGTATGAGTGATAGGGTGGAGGGCAATCGGCTGGAAGCCTGGTTCAGAAGGTCATAGGCTACGAGAGGAGGTTGGTACATTGGGGACCGAGAGACTCTGTGGCAGGGGAATTTATTCCAATCAATTGGAGAATCCAAGTCATGGGTAGAACCATATCTTGAGGAACAATGTGCTCGTCACAAGTAAGTGTGAATAATGGTTGGGGATTCTATTGTTTGCATTTGGGAGCTGGCCAGAGCTGAGGCTAAATGGCAGCTATGGGCTGAATGGTGCAGGCAGTTTGCTTAGTAGGAGATGTGGTGCACTCAATTATAACACAGCATGCAGGTGGAACTCAGCGGGTCAGGCAATGTCTGTGGATGGAATGGACAAGCAATGTTTTTGGTGAGAAACTTTCTTTAGACTGATTGTTGTAAGGGGGGGGGGGGGGGAGAGAAAGCTGGAACATAGAGGTGGAGGCGGGACAAAGCCTGGCAGGTGATAGAAGGATACAGGTGAGGGGGTTTTGCTTGGCACATGGTTGGGGTAAGTGATAAGAACTGGAGGTGAAAAGGAGTCAATGGGTTTCAGATAAGAAGAGTGAAATATATAGTCAAAGGAAGGAAAATGTAGAACCAAAGGGGTGGAAATGGACTGGGAGGGGAGGGAAGAGAGGGAGTAAAAAGGAAAATGAGGGACTTGGGGCTGGAAAACTAGGTAGGAAGGAGGGGAAAGGAGAAGGATGACTGGGAGGGTGGGAGATGGACACGTAATGCTGGAGTAACTCAGTGGGACAGGTAGCATCTCTGGAGAGAATGAATGGGTAACGTTTCGGGTCTGTGTGCGCACCGGGCAGAGTTTGGAGGAAGGATGCACATTAGAAACATTCCTGCTCCTTCCAGTCAACAAAGGGGGCTGTAAAATTACTTCCTTCACGATTAAGTGACCACCACCCATTTTCAACTAACAGATTTTCAGTGCTGATGAGTTACAGCTCAGCCATTTTGGGGAATTCAGCCGCATGATGTGTGAGTGAATGGCATCATAAAACTTTATGGGGAGGGGGGAAATAATTATAAACGATAAAGTAAAGTTGACTTAAAATATTGAACTGATACTTCTCACTCACGATACAATTCCCATACCATTTGCAAATCTGGCAGCAGATTGTTCCAAATAGAATCTATTCATGGCAGATGTTTTTATCAAATTGTAGTAAGATTTTGGAGGTTGTGATTCATAGGAATTACTAAAGTATCGATTGAAATGCCTTTTTAGTGAAATAGAGTTTGTGCATGTTTGGTAATACGGTCTAATTGAAAAATGTAATCAAATATAGAGGTTTAACTTACACTAAGTTGAATCAGAATTTGTATTCATTCTTTAAAGTATGCTATCTGAATGACACCAGCTGCATTTTCAAATAAAGCTCACCACTTGCAGCGATGCATGTGACAGGGCCATAAAAAAGATCCAGCACCCAAACTGGTCACAACAGTCTTGATTTTAACCAGGATGGATGGAATGTAAGGTGAGCACTACACTGTACTGATCTTAGCAGCTTATACTACGTGACTTTATTTCCAAAATACCATCTACATCTAAAAACAATGAAACGAAGGGTTTGCACAGGACCTGGCTGGGGAGAAGTCTTGATCAACAGAGAAAGTGTGAAGAAAATATACTTATTTGGACTATGGATCATCTCCCTGATTGTCTTGACAGCAAAAAGCACAGCAGTTCCCCTCAATCTGACCAGAGTTAACATTTTAGTCCAGGCTAACATAATCAAAGTTTAGTTTAGTTAGTTTAGTTTATTGTCAAGTGTACAGAGGTATGGGGAAAAGCTTTTGTTGCATACTGACCAGTCAGCAGAAAGACAAAACATTTACAGATTGATTTGATTTTTAATTGAAGGTCCCATCAGATGAACAGGCACCAGTCTTTGCTGTCGGATCAGCGGTGCAGGTTGAAAATGGTGAACAAGACTAAGGAAGAAACTAAATCACTAGGCCAATTTTAACTAGCCACTTCCTAGACGTCCATTGAATAAACCAAATTAAAATTACCACACAAATGTTTGAATTATCTTAAAATATAAGGTACCAAGTAACTATATGGGTAGATAGTAATATTAATGTCCACTGATTAACATGGACAGGAATTACAACAGTGCATTTAAAGGCAATTATTAGTTTGGATATTTACAGTATATATATTTATATATATATTGCCCCATTTAGTTTTGGTAATCATAATACTGTCCCTAACTGATGAAATGTTAAAATGATACTGTTAAAATGTGGAGAAAATAAACATTTTTATGTTGGTCATTATTATCTTCATGTTCTAGAGCTTTGCATGAATTTAGAAATTGCATAATACGAAAACCAAGAACTAGCGACAGGATGATGATTTATGTCTTGAGCCAGGAAGATTCAGAGGGTCCGCAGAGGGTAAAGTGCAATAGGGGGAGGCTAGACAGCTGCTCTCAGTAGGCTTGCTTTGGCAGCCAGGCTGTAGTTACCTCTTGTGAAACCTGTACCTGCGGACGAGCTGATCCACAACCACTCTCCACTAGCAGATTGGGCAAGGAAGAAGCAGAAGATGAATATTAAAGCAACACAACAGTTCTTCTATCAAGCAACAGATTTGAACACTAGCAAATGAACTAACAGCCACTGCAGAAACACATGCCAATGTAACGAGATATGGCAGATTTTCTTCCTTGTCACCGTGAAGCAAAACTGAGATCTGAGAGCAGTTCATAAAAATATATATATATATATATATATAAAGGAGGAGTATCCGTGCAGTATGATTGCTCCCAACGGCAATCTTCTTCCCAGAGGGCAATCCAAACTTCGAATACCTTCATGTTCTACATCCAAATTTGTGCTTCATTAGGCTACAGAGTGTTCAAGGTTTCCATTGTGGACACCCTAATTGCCTATTTGAAGCAGTAATTCCAGTGCGGGGAAGGACCCCAGTATCAAACTGAGCCACATCACAACAAATGGGAGTGCCATGTTGATATATGTGTATATGGGTGGCTGGGAGTAGAACAAAAGGCTGCTATTTGTCTGAAGGCTCCTGGGGAAAGATGCCATATCAAAACTAGCACAACATCCGTCAGACCTGTCTCCAACTTCCCTTATCAATTACTGAGCTGTCATCTAAACTCTTGCACATAAGCAAATGTTAAAACATTTAAAACAAGCCTGCATAATGTGCTTCTGCCGCGTAACACAGAGATCTATCTTGGCAGATGTGAAGAAACAGTAGCTACCAAAGGTGCTCAATCCGGCAACGCTGCAAGAATGAAGCAAACAATTCCATTACTGGGTTTTATTTTTGAAAAAAGGAAAGGGATATGAAACATTGTTTAATAAACACACCGCATCAGAAATTTTAGGTTTTCAGAAAAGAATACTCCCAAGGGTATTCTACACTTGCTGATGCAATGCTGGCAACATATGTGTTCGGTGCACATGTAAAAGCACTCAGTTATAAAGCTTGATTACCCTTTTTTGTAATTTGTGGATGGAAAAAGGGATGGAAAGGGTTAGGGCAGCATGGCAAACTTCTATGCACGCCAATGCAGCTTTTAACATCATTATTTTCTATTACTTAGAAATAAACCAATGTGACTCAAAAAATTGTTTTAAATTGTAATGTAAAATGGGCTCTTAATTTGCCATAAGCTGTGTTTGTTTGAAGGTAAAATTCTCAGAGCCTAGTTTTGGAGCAAGCTTCACGCACGGCAATAACTTTGAGATTGAAGTAACATCATCTGTATTTTAGGTAGCAACGCAGAGTGAGCCTTGATGCAGAGATCAGTGTAACAATGACATTACAATGACAGTGTCCTTTTAGCTGTGTCAGCATTTCACAACAATTTTGTTTTGCAAATTCCTGACATTAAACATTTCAAGATACATTAATAAATTGAATTATGTTGTAAAATGATCCATCTTCTCAGTCCAATGTGGTATCTGAAGTGGATTAGCTCAATTTCATATTTATTTATTCCGTGAAAGATGGCCACATTTGTAAAGGTAGGTCATGTGCATTTGATTTGTGGTGGTTTTAAAATGCAGTCTAGTAGAAGGTGATAAAGGGGATTCTCTCTCTTTCAAGAGCCATTACTATTAACATTTAATTACAAAGTACCATGAGTGCTCCTCTTGCAGAGGTCAGGCTTCCGACTCATGCAAAACGCGCAGAAATCCTTCCAACGTATTATTTCACTATTTCATTCGATGGTCTGTTTTTAAAATTGAAACTGTCTCCCTGTGTACTTTTGTCTATATCTTGCTTGCTTTTTGAAGATACAGGATCATGTGCTCTGAGATAGCTTGCAAGCTGGGCTAGTGAATGGTTGTGACAAACACCGTTTTAAGACCAGGTAAGGTAAAAGTGTGATTAAGTTAGGGGAATCCACACAGACTCAGTTCCCTTCCGAACCTCCACAACACCTTTGCACCCCCACGAGCTCAAGATTGAATCTCCAATTTCATGTAATCTTCTACTTGGTGACTGTGGTGAAATGAAATGCTTGTTGAAATAGAACTTTGGAATTGAACTCTTGTAATCAGAAGAAGAAATTATTTACATGAAGTTTCTTTATTGACGCAGTTTCAGTACTTGAATATACATGTGGGGGAAAACTCAAATAATTGGTTTTCATAAATCCTATTGTTGAGATAATTGCAAAAGTTTAGTGAAATTGCTGGCTACTGTGGACAACAATCATAATTATTTATACCTAAATTTTATGCACATCACATTATTAAGTCGGAAAACACCTCTCAAAAATAAATTGAAAGCAATGAAAGTCATGAAATGAGCTTGTTAAAACTTACAAAATTAGCTACCAAATGTAATAAATATAAAACAGATGTGTATTTATTTAACCCACCTCTGCAGATTTATCAATGAAACATATAATATTGGCATTAATATTATGTGTGCTTATGTTATTTCAGTCACATAAAAATGATTGCAGGGATCACAATGAAATGTGAGTGCATTCATTTACACCATATTTTGCAATGCATTTAAAAGGTAATTCTATTAAGGCTTTACCTTACCTTTATCCTGGTATAAAATGTGATGCCCGTAAGAAGAAAAACATTAAATGAAACAGCTGGAGATTTAAAGACACACGACGAAGCATCTTACCTTCTTTCAGCATGCCTACTTTTAGGCATTTCATGAAACGGCAAGCCTGGCAAGATTTGCGTCTACGCTTTGTGATTTCACATTCATTTGTTGCCGGGCAGCTGTACTCAATGTTACCTGCAGTAACATAAAGGCCAGAGGATAAGTCACGGAAAAATCCAGATGAAGCATTTCATTTAAAGGAAATATAGCTGGATATCTGATTTCTTAAATCAGTTCCACCTCTTTCTCCCTCTGTGCTGTCTTCCCTACCCTCCTCCCCAACCTTCCATGGTCCTCTGTGGTTAAATACATTAGTGTCTTAATGAAAATGCATTTTGTTTATTGTCCTCTGGAGAGGAGGGTCATCGCACAGAGTGCATAAATTGCCAGTGCAGACAAGGCAGGTTGGCAGTGAGTGTAATTGTAACCTTGATACTTCATGTTAGCAGCACTCAGGGTCCATCACATTCCCCTAGAAACATATGCAACTCCCTGTAATTAGCACCGCATCCACCTGGGACAGCAGCTCTGATGAAATATTTCAGAGTTAATCACACTTTGTAAACACTGATTTATATTGACTACCCTTCTCTGAGCCGACGCTTCCTCATTAAATAACAGATTAGTGGAACACTAAGAGACTAAATACTAAAAACTCCTCACTCAATGCAAAACCTTGTGCAAAACAACTGGTCTGGGAAAGATATCTATTCACACATATACATCCTTTCAGGCAATTGCTTAAAGGAGATTATAATTTACCTTGTATTCAGGACGGCATACATTATACAATCTCTGCTTTCGGAAAGAAAAAGTGATTGTTGAAATTCCTAATTCCGTTTACATATACCATAAAAAGCATACATTTCTAACCATGCATTTATATTTATTAGAACAGAGACTGGTAAATTTGGTAGCATATAACTTGAACATATGGACCTGAAGTTTTTTTTTAAAATGAAATTCTCTCTTGGTCTTGTCTATATTTGCTTAATAGAAGATATTCAAAATGAAAAAATAAAACCTGCTGGGGTCCATTTATGGAAACATTTATTGCTATGTGCAATCTGTAACTTGCTGTAAAGGTGTCTTCACAGCCACGTAAATGAAAACAGGGATTGATTGACATAACGTAGCATATGGGACGATGATGGTGCATGTATCAGGCCAGTACCATTCGGTACAGCAGCCTTTGATGCTGAATGTCACAAACTGCTGGGCAACAAACAGAGTCAGTGACCAAATACTGAATCCATTATAACCTAATTACCTATTGAAGCTCTTGGAAATTAAATGGTTGCAGTAATGTAATAAGTTCAGGTAGGACAGAGGAGAGGAGCTTTGATGCAATGACTATATTGTGTATTATATCACCACATAAACTCCAAGGTTTCAAAGTTGCGAAAGAATAACCACTCCCATTTTCTCAGATGTACCTCATATCAGATACAAAATCGTACCTTAATCTAAACAATAATTGTGATCTGATTCCGAATGAATTGACACTTTATAGACGATGCAAGCTGAACATAAGCCATTGAAAGCCAGCTCCCTGTTGGATCTAACATTTATCTTTCAATTTTCTCACTGTATCTTAATTTATTTCAATGCTTTGTACAGATGTTACACACACAGTTATAAATTAAACGGGTCATTGTGGTTAATAGAGACATTTACTTCTGGGAAAAATGCTTGAGAAAAATGTTGTCAAAAGTTATTTTCAAGTTTTTAATCTCCCTTCACATTAATTAATTATTATGCACCATTAACCAATCATCAATGTAATTCACATAACCTATTCATTTCATTTTAGATATTATGAAAATCTCTAAGTTCAATGACAAAATGAAGGTATTTAGTTTTAATTTAGAACATTATTCACTAATTTAAGGTGAACTATCTTCTAAATTGAAACTAAATACCTTCATAATATATTTGAATTAATGAAAACCTGAGCATTTAAGTTAAAAAAGAACAATGATTGTTTTTAGAGGAACATACACTTATTCAAAGCTTAATTATACCCAGTATTTTAAGAGCATAAAATAGTTAAGGAAAATTACAAATCAACATTTTACCTTTGAAATAGTCCATTTTTTTCAGAATTACACATTTTATTAATTTGTCATTCTAAATGAAAATAATTGTGAAAAATCAGACCATCCCTGTTAAGGACTGTGGAATAGACTAAAAGAGTTAACAGAACAGGAGGGCTACACAGTGTACAGTGGCTTGCACTGATGTGTTGTAGTTTCAGTGGCCTGGGATTGAACCTGACCTTGGGTGATGTGTGCATGGAGTTTGTATCTTCTTCCCCAGGCCTGTGTGGGTTTTCTCTCGTTGTTCAGGCTTCCTCCCACCTCCCGAAGATATGCAGGTTATTAGGTTGATTGTTATCTATAAATTTCCAAAAGTGTGGACAGAAGGTAGGTAAAACCAGGGCATTGTTATGGGTTGCTTGAACGAATAGGTAGAGGAGGTGGGGAAATGGGATCTGAGAGCTGGTACTGACTCAATGGGCCAGATCTCCCATGTTTGAAATTACCTGGGAAAGACAACTGCTGACCTCTCTGCCTCATCTGAGGAAAGTTTGTAAAGCCAAGTTTGATCTGTACAAAAGTGCTTTATCTTCAGATAACCTAGTAGCTATTTTTTTATTTTGTCAGCTGATAACCACAAATTTAGCTTGATCAATTAATAAAATTCAAGAGATAGCGGGAGGAGTGGCACGGCGGTAGAGCTGCAGCTTCAAGGCGACAGAGACATTCGGGTTGTACATTAATCGACCTTTGAAAAATTCCCCATGTGTGTAAGATGCAAAAGTGGGATAACATGAACTAGTGTGTGATGGTCGGCATGGACTTGGTGGGCCAAAGGGCCTGTTTCCACACTGTATCTCTAAACTAAACTAATAGAAGCTGACTGAAGCAAAGTTGTGCTAAAACTCTCTTGGTTTTATGTTTTACGTGGCTTTCTGTTTTGCCTTTAATACAAATATTGCAAGGATACGTGATAGAATATGAAGGGGGCATTACCTTGTATAGTGCGCTTGAAGAACGCTTTGCATGCCTCACATGAAGCCACACCATAGTGATATCCTGATGCTATGTCGCCACAGACCAAACATAATCTTTTAGGCATGGAGTTCAACATGTACTCGCACTTGGTCTGCGAGTCTTCGGCTATAGTGCTTGAACAGTCATCGTATCGTTTACGGGAGCTGCCGTTGGTACCCAGGGTGGTGGTGGTGTAGAGCGGCGGTGAGTCCAGGCCATTCTGGTGTCCATTCATAGTGGAGCTGTAGCTCCCACTGGCGTCCGACGAGCCACCTGGACTGTGGTGATTGATACTGTCTGTCAGTGAGGCAGGGCTGGACGGCTCTGTCTTAATGTATGATGAGCAGCTCGAATCAATGTGTCGATCCTTTGCTGACATTCTGCAGAGAAGCCTGTGGAAAGCATTGAATTAAAAACAACATTCTTTAGGGCCTTCCTGAGAGGCAAGGGACCAGGCATCATTCATTCGTTAGTCAATACAAGTTGTTCTACACGAACATAATCAGCATAAGGGCACGACAGAGGTTTATCAAAACTGGAGACAGGTGGTAAACAAAACATAAAGCAGGGGAGGGGGTTGCGTGGAGGAGGGGCAGAAAGAATAGAAACGATCCACACAAACTATTCCCTCCCAAGATCACTTCTTCCACTTAAATTCTACCCGAGCAATGACTTCTCACATTCGCTGCGAGAACAGATCTAAGAAAGATAGGCTATTTGCGTATAATTGTCCCTGGATTATGGCAGAAAGACTTACAAGATTCTTTAAATACTCATACGCTGGACAAAACCAGCACGGAAAGATTTAAAAGCAATGACTGCAGTTAACACGTTGAGATTTAAATGTGGGTTGTCTCAAAATGCTAATAGAAAAGTTGTAACAAAAAAAGTACAAAGACAAAATTCCCCAAAGATTGATTTAATAATTTTTCAATTGACACAAATTAACCCCCATTTGAAAAACACAACCGAATCTTTGGCTTCAGTGCAGAGTGATATCAAATTTTGCATTGACAGCACAAAATGGAAATAAGTCAATTCTTCACCCACAAAAGGATAAGATCATAACCTCCCAAATAGCTTTTTTTCTGACAGAAAAGGTTTTCTTTGTTAAATATAGTTTTTAGAATTCCATTGCTCGAGTGGCTAATGTGAATTTTAGTGCCTCTAATTTTAAATTCAACTGCAGATCAGAATAAAAACTAGCACCTGACAACTGAATTTATAGATAGTTGTGGATGTTCCAGTTCCACGTTAATAGTGCCATGGAATTTCAAGGGGAGAGAGGAAGAGTGCACTAATAATTTCCAACTGAAGCCTGTGAACATAATGTATTGGAGAGCAGTAATTACAATGTAATAAGTGGAAGAGTAAGTACTCTAAATTAGATGAATTCACAGAGCTGTTGTAAGTCAATGCACATTCTGCTCACTCTAATGTTGACTGGGGAAAAATTTAATCCCCACTCTTTGCCCCGAGTGGTAGTCAAGGGATGGGAGAGATATCAATTAATTACTGCTCTCATTAACAGCACTGGCTGCAAGGAAAATTTGTTGCAGGCAGGGTCCTTGACTCATACAGTCTGGTAAAAGAATGTCTCTCTGAAACCATACTGAGCTGGACAGAAAGAGCATTTACCTGCTCGACACTTTAACCCCATTCTATAATAACAAAGAGAAATGTGTAGTGCATTGCTAGATAGTAGAAGACAACCGATAAGCCGTTGAAAACATTTTTTTTTAAAGCTGCAGTTAAATGAATGACCAAATGTAATTAAGCAACTATAAAGTATAAAACGGGAACCTTAACAGTCAAAAAGGATTAGTTTGTTTCCTTATTTATACTAATTAGTTCACTGAATTCATTTAGCTAACAGTGAGGTACAAGTATTAATTTTACCACTTATTTCCTTCAATTGCTGGGAGTCTCCACTATGCTTATATACTTATGCTGCCAACAGAGTTAAATAAATATCCAGGTATTTGAAAACAATGTAGTGAAAGAAAGCAACAAGGATGGGGCAAAACAAAACTTAAAAATCCCTTGTTGCTTTTAGTCAATTGATGCATTGGCAAGACACGGCAATCTGTGCGTTACTTCCACTACCTCTAGAGAATATCTGGGTTTGTCAGTAAGATTTCTGTCCATTCAGAAAATTCTGTGAACATATTTACTGCAATGCAGGCTTGATAAGACATTTGGAATGGACCCTTCTATGGCCTCAGCGGCATTCTGTGATCCTTATCTATTCTGGAGTATTATGAACAGATATATAAGAGTATTACGGTCATATTTTTCAGAGGACACTGCAAGCTGAGGAATCACAGCATCTGGCCTTTGACCTGCAGATTGCCAAACGAAGAGATGGTCAGTAGTTGGACTTGAATTCTCCTGCCTCGGCTAAGTGAGTTTTGTCACTTCTTTGTTGGGCTTTGAAGAGGAGAAAATGACATCACTCAGCTCATTGCACTCCAGTGATTTCCAAAGCTAACACAGAACCCTACGTTGCCGGCTATGACACCTTGTAAGGCAGCAACCCATCCATTATAAGAAAAACATAAAAGTTCCCCCTTCCATCCTCATATCAAAGGAATATACAGGCACCAAAATATGGCACCATATTTGTTAGACCGGATGGACCATTAATTTCAACAACAATTCTATTGAATTGTGTTAAAATTATTTGAATATTGCCAACCTTACATATCAGTAATTCTTTGTCCAAAACAGTGCCTAGCTATTACTGCTGCAGTTATGTATTTAACTCTATTTACAAACCATTCAATGTAATTGCTATTGTGGAAATGATAATAGCTGCATCAATTTCCGATCCTTCCACATTCAGGCAAGATTCAGCATGCCTGTATTTCTTGCTTGTAAATCACAAGCTCAGGATAACATTGTGCCTTTTTTAAAGTGTCAAGTAATTTATTAACTGGTCTGTCCTGGATATAGGTTAGTAATTAAATTAAACAGAATATCAGCCATTAAAACAAAATCCTTAGCTACTCATTTTTGCAAATACTATATTCAACTTATTGATACATACATTAGGTTTTGAAAAGTATTGAATTTAATCTTGAACTTGTGGCAGCTGACAGTAAAGTTATTTTATCGGAACAGAATATTATTTTAAGCCATCCTTATGAATCAATTTTCTTTTCATTCTCATATTTCCCTCTTGCTTTGAATAAGTTGTCCAAACCAAAGAAGCAGGCGCCTCTGAATTTTAGATTAGCGGTTTAGAAAGTACCACTGTAATTATTTTGTGCTTCAGTGAATGAATCCAGTTATGTTGTTAACTCTTCTCCTTTGGAGAACACGCTGTAATTCACTTTCTGCCTGAACTAATTGTACTCACCACACAAGGTGCCAAAATAGGAAAAGTGGAAACAAAATGCATACATTGTGGAAAGGGGTAAAAAAAAAGCACATCGAGATTATTCAGTACGTTGGGAGTCAACACTGTAATGTATGATTTGGAAAACATGACTATTTCAGCGTGACAAGGTGTCATTATGGAATCTAAATGATACAATAGCTTGTCAGCTGCCGGAGCAAACATATCATCATTGCATTAAGGCATTGTAGTGAGGAGGGAATGCTTCTTTTCAGTCGGCAACAATAGCATTTCATAAGTAAACCAGAGATTTCCACTGGTACGGATTAAAATCCCAAATCCAGTCAAATGAAAGTCAGTCAGATTGGGGAACAATATGGAATGTGTGCTATTCTAGAGATTTTTTTTGTTCTCATTTTAATTAGTGTATGTAAGTTCTAAAATACCACCATAAAGGTTGTGAATTTTTACAGCTAAGGGCAGAAAGTTGAATATTCTGTAAATAGATGCGAAAGAAGGGATCTGCTGGAGGTTGTGTAGTTAAAAATGGCAGGCAGCAGATATTATAACAGGAAGAGGTATGGGCCTGTCCCACACAGGCGACTTTTTAGGCAACTGCAAGAAACTATACAGTCGTCACATGTTTGCGGGTGGTTGCCGGGGAGTCGCCTTCATGGTCATGAGGAGTTCCTGCATTCTGGGAAATAGTCACGGCCTCATTATGGTCGCTGTGAATTTTTCAACATGTTGAAAAATTATCGGCGACTAGAATTAAGCCACAATTTAAAGAAGCGAGAATTCTCGAGCCGTAGGTGGGTCGCCAGGAGCTCCTAATGGGTTGCCAGGAGATCAAAGGTTCTCGGAGATTGTAGCCGGTGCTGACCAGTGAATTTAATTGGGTCATTGGGTAAAAAAAGGTAAGCAGTAGTTTTCAGAACCAAGGATACGTTAAATGTCCGCCGAGCTTCACAGCTGTGTTTCTCTGGCTTCTTAAAAGTTGTCTCCACTCCTTCTTCCCCCCCCCCCCCCCCCTTTTAATTAAGTTGTCTAAATGACAGCGCCAACCTTCCTGTACATCCCGGTGTGTGCCTGTATCACCTTGGCTTTGCACCATGTGAATTTTTTAGACAGGGCAAGCAGGGGGAGCGCTGTCTAAAAAATTCACACGGGCTGTTGAAGGAAACGATGTGTTTGTGTGTGTGTTTCACTCTGACAGTCTCCGTTACAGTTGCCGGTTTTTCAGGCGACTGCCGGCAACTTGACAATCGCGACAGTCCACTGAAAAATCACTTAAGTGGGACAGGCCCATTAAGAGGAAAACGAGAAGCTTCACATTGAAACTACTCATCAGAGTTTGACATTACAGTGCCCTCCATAATGTTTGGGACAAAGACCCATCATTTACTTATTTGCCTCTGTACTCCACAATTTGAGATTTGTAATAGAAAAAATCACACGTGGTTAAAGTGCACATTGTCAAATTTTAATAAAGGCCATTTTTATATATTTTGGTTTCACCATGTAGAAATTACAGCTGTGTTTATGCACTCGCCCCATTTCAAGGCACCATAATGTTTGGGACACAGCAATGTCATGTTAATGAATGTAGTCTTGTTTAGTATTTTGTTGCATACCCTTTGCATGCAATGACTTCATGAAGTCTGTGATTCATGGACATCACTAGTTGCTGGGTGTCTTCTCTGATGATGCTCTGCCAAGCCTGTATTGCTGCCATCTTTAGCTTATGTTTTAAAGAAGGAACTGCAGATGCTGGAAAATTGAGGGTACACAAAAGGCTGGAGAAACTCAGCAGGTGCAGCAACATCTAAGAGCGAAGAATAGGCAACGTTTCGGGCCAAAGCCCTTCTTCAGACTGACGGGAGGTGGGGGGGGGGGGGGGGGGGGGGGTGGGGAGAAGTAAGGAAAAAGGAGGAGGAGCCCGAGGGCTGCGGGAGAGGAGGGAAGGGAGGTGTTCGGCGATCGAACACCTCCGCTAGGTCCGCAATAACCAACCCGACCTCCCGGCGGCTCAGCACTTCAACTGCCCCTCTCATTCCGTATCGGACCTCTCTGCCCTGGGCCTCCTCCATGGCCAGAGTGAGCAACACCGCAAATTGGAGGAACAGCACCTCATATTCCGCTTGGGGAGTCTGCATCCTCTGTGCTTGAACATTGAATTTTCTCAATTCTGTTAACCCATGCTGTCTCCTCCCCTTCCGACCTCTCCCGCAGCCCTCGGGCTTCTCCTCCTCCTTTTTCGTTTCTTCTCCCCGTGCCCCCCCCCCCCCCCCACCTCCCATCAGTCTGAAGAAGGGTTTTGGCCCGAAACGTTGCCTATCTCCTTCGCTCCTTAGATGCTGCTGCACCCACTGAGTTTCTCCAGCCTTTTGTGTACCCTTTAGCTTATGTTTGTTTTGGGGGCTAGTCCCCTTCAGTTTTCTCCTTAGCATATAAAAGGCATGCTCAATTGGGTTCAGATCGGGTGACTGACTTGGCCACTCAACAATTGACAATTTTTTACCTTTAAAAAACTCCTTTGTTGCTTTAGCAGTATGTTTGGGATCATTGTCTTGCTGTAGAATGAACTACCAGCCAATGTGTTTTGAGGCATTTATTTGAACTTGAGCAGATAGGATGTGTCAATACACTTCAGAATTCATTATGCTGCTACCATCAGCAGTTGTATCATCAATTAAGATAAGTGAGCCAGTTCCTTGAGCTGCCATACATGCCCAGGCCATAACATCCCCACCACCGCGTTTCACGATGAGGTGGTATGCTTTGGATCTTGGGCAGTTCTTTCTCTCCTGCATACTTTGCTCTTGCCATCACTCCGGTATAAATTAATCTTCATCTCATCTGTCCACAAGACCTTTTTCCAGAACTGTGGTTGCTCTTTTAAGTACTTAGCAAACTCTAACCTGGCCATCCCATGTTTGTGGCTAACCAGTGGTTTGTATCTTGCAGAGTAGCCTCTGTAATTCTGTTCATGAAGTCTTCTGTGGACAGTGGTCATTGACAAATCCGCACCTGAAGAGTGGTTTTGATCTGTCGGAGAGGCGTTTGGGGATTTTTCTTTATGCTAGAGTGAATTCTTCTGTCATCAGCTGTGGAGGTCTTCCTTGGCCTGCCAGTCCCTTTGCAATTAATAAGCTCACCAGTGCTCTCTTTTTTCTTAATGATGTTCCAAACAGTTGATTTTAGTAAGCCTAAGGTTTGGCTGATGTCTCTAGCAGTTTTATTCTTGTTTCTCAGTCTTAATGGCTTCTTTGACTTTCATTGGCACAACAGTGGTCCTCATGTTGATAAACAGCAATAAAAGTTTCCAAAGGTGATGGAAAGACTGGAGGAAAGATTAGGTGCTGAGAGCTCTCTTATACCTGCATTAAGGTGGTTTATTTTCTTTCCCTCTCTATTATTTTCTATCTATATAAAAATTTTAAAAATATATTGGAGGCAATTAAATGCACTTGAGCAATGACAAACGCCTGTGAAGCCATGTGTCTCACACATTATGGTACCCTGAAATGGGGGGACAATGTATAAACACGGCAGTAATTTCTACATGGTGAAACCAAAACATATATAAATGGCCTTCAGGGAAATCTGGCAATGTGCACTTTAACCACATGTGATTTTTTTTTCTATTACAGATCTCAAATTGTGGAGTACAGAGGCAAATAAATACATGATGGGTCTTTGTCCCAAACATTATGGAGGGCACTGTATCTCACACAATCCTCTCAATAGCAGTCTTTTACTCTCCTGGCAAGAAAGTGGGCATTGAAATACAACAATAAAGCAAACTACATTTGTTATAATGGAGCTAACACATTGTCTGAAAAGGATAAATTTAAAAAGGGTCAAATGCACACTGAAGGTACTTTGCATGAAAGACAAGGTCCCTTCAACCTTGGTGTTTGCCAAGATATGCATTCTACTTATTCGGAATGAGAGCAATTATTTGAGCAAAATTATCAACCTATTTCAATTTACATGCATTTTTATTTTAATTTAATTTTATTTCTGCTCATACGTTAATTAAAATATTGTAAATTCTTAATGATGCTTTATGCATAGGTTATTCTCAATACGCATAAAATGGCAACAATCTATATATTTGTATTAAATCATGCAGCACACCAGAGAAGATAAATAATTTAAACATTTTTTAATGCTGGGCTGGTATTGTGGCTGTGGTGTTATTTTCACTTTGATTACACACAGTCAAACAATGCAGTGATACAATTTCTTCAATATTAATGTTATTATATAAAAGGCTGGAAGAACTGCAGGAAAAACTTTAATTGAGCTGACTATAAAGAATAGCAAATTGAACATTGCTTAAAACACTCTTGTCAATATCCTCACTAAATCTAATATAAACCAAGGCGATTTGATTAAGTAACTGTTGTAAAATTCCATTGCTGCTTGAATTTTATGAATCCTGATATATTTACGGGTATCTCTTTTCCCTTTTCACTAAGTGTCCCTCCTCCTCCATTTTTGCTGTAACTCAATTATGCAACTTCTTTCAGTTGATCGAAAGATATCAAATGGTCAGCCTGTTACCCATCACTTACAATAAAGTTCACAAGTCTTTATCTATTACACCTGCCAGTTTGCAGAATGCAGCTATGTTCAATTATATAAATCAGTTGTGTTGTAACTTCTATAAATGCAACTGCATTTTTATATCGTTTTTTAAAAAACGTGGGAAAGGGTACACTGTGAAATTATTGCATGGGAAATAAAAAATCTAAGTTTCTAATCGAAAATATGTTTTTCACTTCCCCCATGCAATAGTTTATTGCCTTATTCATCTTTCATGCCACAGTTAATCTTGCCTTATTTTTCTTTTACGGAACTTGAAGAGTATGAAATCTAACCTTCTGATATTAAAACACATTGGTCACAGTTTGAAAATCTCAGCACTGACAAGAGTGGCACCCACATGAAATAAATCAAACCTCCTCCCAACCCGAGGTTTTCAAATTATTTAGAGCAAGGAACAATGTTCATGAAGTAACTATTCAAATATTCCCAGTACGGTTGGTCACTAATTAAGTTGCTCTATCTACCTACAGCCTCAAAGCTTCGCAATCTCCCCATAATTCCAAAACAGGCACCTATGATCCCAAATTTGTGACCTTCAGTTTTTACAAATGGGCTGGTGGCTCAGGTCCAGAATTTTTTCCAAATCTGAGGAAATTTGAAAGGAGAAGGTTGGTGGGAAAGATACAGCAAATAGCTGCCAACAATCTAGGCCGCTGATTTTACGATGACAAGGAAACTGAGGGAGATAAATAGTTAAATTCTGAGAACAGAGGACATAACGTTTACAGGAAGGCTAAATGTCAGAGCAATGTACAGCAGCGGTATGCCTAAAGAAAATCCTGTCATGGCAATTAGCTTACTTACAGCCATTAACATTCATATTTGTATCAGCAAAATAAGTCAGGAAAGTGCTCCTTTACATTGGTGCTGATATTTTAACGTTGCCTTCTCTGTCATTATGTTATTACGCAGATTACTTCCAAAGCATTGATGCTCATTACAGGACTAAATTTAATGCAAGGGATATATTCCAATAAAAATGAAATTATGCCCTATGTCCTATTATCCTCATTAAACAGATATTGTGCACTGATTAGGATACATAGAAATCAATTGTTATCTGGGAAAACAGACTTTGAAAAAAAAAACTCATAAGAAATACATTCCCATTCAATTCAAGTAAATCCTTATTCACAAATTTTGAGAAAAAAAAATTGGACCTAAAATATACTGCAATCATGCAGCAGATTTTAATAAATGTGCATACGATTTATTGCACAGCTTGGTGCAAACATTTATTTGCACTAGACTTGCACTTACCTTGAAAATAAAATGCACAGAATATGTTTTCACTGTGATGCTCCTGCAGTTTTCAACAAAAAAAAAGGCCCACACGCTACACCTGTTCGGTTCTTTTGCTAAGCGCAGAATGGCATTTCATCACAATCACTGTTTAACTGAATGTTTAGCCTTAACGTCTTGCACCATGCTGTCATCTCACAGCGGGGAGTCATGGAGTTGTTGGCACATTTGATTTTACTGCCATTAAGAAACTGACTTTACACACTGATTGTCCCAGCTTTCGTTTCAGATACTCCACAGTAACCACCTTTGCTTTTTTTTTTTATGATGACACTGTGACAAGGTGATTTTATACACTTGGATTTAGTAATAAAGATGTCAGTCAGTCTAAGAACCATCACAGCTGCTAATGAAGTTGTGTGGGTTGGTGGGGAGGGGGTGGGGGGGGGGGGGGGGGGGGGGAATGTAGTTGGGAGGGAACCTCGATCTGTAAAATATATATATACATTTACAAGGGGTCACAGTGAGCTGAAACAAAATTGTAATTAAAACCTATATCATTAAGAGGTAGATCTTGATTAAATATAACAAGACCATTAAAAAAAAAATAGAAGCCAGTTTCCTCTGGCTTCAGTATGAAAGTCATGTCTTTAACCAGATCAGATTCTATAAATTGGTTGTCAGGAAAGGATTGTTGAGATTTATACCCATCTATCAACCTACAGAGATAGTTGTGGCTGAGCAGGCTGCTGTGACTCCCATCTGTAAAGCATCTTAAATGTGAAGAAGGCCATTTGCTAAAGTCAGTGGCACAAGATCACATTTGAATGATTATATATTTACTTCAGAAGAAAAAATGCAAACCGTAGATTCTAAGTCGGTGAGTAGATTCTAGAGAAGATTCCAAATAGAAACTTTAAATTTGACCATAAAAGACTGATACGGTAATGTTACTGCATTACCTACAGCTGGATTTGTTCAGCTCGGAGTAACAACATACATTATATCTGTACTTCATTGTAACCCTGGATGAAACAGCTTAATGTGCATGTATAAGTCCTGTATACGGCATGCAGTCTTTACACCGAGTCCTGATGTTATACCATTTTGCACAAGATTCAGCCCACAGCTAATTCATCACATCCAGTTCTCTTAACTTCTAGCATGACCTATTGCATCCTCTGAGCTGCTGAAATGAAGTAACAGTGCATAAGGAGAAATGGCAGCATCTAGACCGTGTAGGCAAGGTAGGGTTTGATCAGCAAAGATCGTCACTGTTGATGAACATTAAACTACTAACAAGTGCTGAGATTACGGTACAGAAAAGTATCTTTTACCTAAGACATCATCTAAGGTAATTTTGTTTGATTGAAGATCCTGCATGGAAACAAGCTCTTTGGCCCACCGAGTCCACGATGCCCATTGAACACACTAGTTCTATGTTATCCCACTTTCTCATCCACTCCCTACCCATGAGGAGAAATTTACAACGACCAATTAACCTACAAACCCGCATGTCTTTGGGATGTGGGAGGAAACTGGAGCATTCGGAGGAAACCCACACGGCCACAGGGAAAACATGTAAACTCTACACAGACAGCATCAGAGGTCAGGAACAAACCTGGATTTCTGGCACTCTGAGGCAGCAGATCTACCGCTGCACAACTATAGATGGATATTATGGTGCCAGGAACAGCAACTTTAATGTTAATGGCACATAACATTTGTACTAAATGGCATAGTGCATGCACATCCTCACCCTTCACTAAAACGTATAAGGTGGAATTCATTGTTAATTCATGGCCAATATTTTGAAGGGAGAGTTCCTATTCCCGGACATGGGAATTGATCCAAACATCGGGAAAAGCTTTGTGCTGTTTGGTACTGGATTCCTACATGGTCATTGACATTAAATGCCACGTCTCAGGTCAGCCTCCCAAATGTCTACTGAGAGTTCTCTGTAGTCAAATAAATCAAAGGGGATGAACGCTGGGGAAGATCAGCCATAATCATATTGAATGGCAGGGCAGGCTTGAGGGTCCAAATGGCCTCTCCTGGTACTATCTTCCAATGCATTGTAGACTCAAACTGCTGGAGTAACGCAGCGGGTCAGGCAGCATCTCTGGAGGAAAAGGATAAGTGACGTTTCAGGTCGGAATACCACCGACCCTTTTCCTCCAGAAATGCTACGTTACTCCAGCAGTTGTGTCTATCTTTGGTATAAACCATCATCTGCAGGTCTTTGTTTCTACATTCCAATGCATTTTGATCCCCTGTGCTACCTACTCTCCTGGCCTGAGTTGAAGCCATGTGTGCGGAGTCCAATTCTAAACTACACGGTTTGAGAGCTGGAGGCTGTGAGTGTGAAATGTTGTGATAGTGTATCTCCAACAACACTGTACTTTTACGCTCGGCCTCACCTTGGGTATCTGAAATTTAAAAAAGCACAGGGATAAGGTAGTGGAGCGAGAAGCGAGAGAATGTAAGAGGTTCGGGCGTACACCATTTGCAGCTTATAAATCAGAAAGGAATGTTGAGGCAGGGGTTGGATGGTGAGAATGAGAACAGGTTTGAGAACATCAGCACCAATGATGGCTTCAGTCCTTCTGTGGTCACAGGTGTGAACATCTCATGATGATGATCACTATCTAATGCCTGGGGGAATTGGTAAATTCTGCTGTGTCTGGGTGTCCGCCATCTCTACCCGCAAGAAAAAGGGTTGTGTATCAGCACGAGTGGTGCAATATGTTTGAGTGCTGATTAAAATGCTGCCATTATGAATGACTTGTGCGTATAAGGCTTTCAGTTGCACTAAGTATTTTAGCCTATGTATGTTAGCTTTCAGTCCTGATTGTAGTGGTGTTACAGTAAATTGTTAGGTACCTGAACCTAAAATATATATATCACTAAAGATGTGCTTCCTTAACAATTAACATGTTCACTGAGCTTTTTAATCACACTTCTAGATTCCCCACAGGATTCTAGCATTGACCTCAGGGTTATTTGTTCCCTTACCTTCTGACATGGACCTGGTTGTTCCTGGCTCAACTATGAGTGCAAAACATTTCTCTTGCTTCCTATCTTCTCCATCAAAGCCTTTGGTTACTATATCTGAAAATTGGTCCGTTTTCTCCTCGGTGTTCTATGTTGGATTGATTGTGGAATGCCCACCCACACCTGTCCCATTTCTCTGCTGCTGCCTGTAAGCAGTGCAGGCCGGCTTTAATTGGTGTTAGCCACTCGCAGGTTTGGGCTCTGTTGAAGGAACAGCAAATGAACAGCACGACTGACACTAGCTGGAGGCAGAAATCACAGAAATGAACAAGCGGCAAAAAAGCTGGCATACTGGCTCCTTCCCCTGAACAGGCAAGGGTTAATCATACATCTCTAACTCTGCAGCCATTTCATGGGCTGTTGGATTCTGCCTCTGCCACTTCTAAAAATGTCTGTATGCAAGAAGAAATATGTTCCATATTAATACAAGATTCCAGTACAAGTATGACCCATAGAGTTCGTCTCCGACAATTTCATAAACGTTCTTGTGTTCCCTTCCAACGCAGTGCCTGCTACAGATTGACCATATGATGAAAGGGAGAAAGAGACTACATTGGGTTCAGTCACCATGAGCAGACATTTAGTTTTTATTTGTTTTACAGATACAGCGCAGAAACAGACCCTTCGAGTCCGCACCGACCAGCGATCCCCGCACATTAACACTATCCTACACATACTAGGGACAATTTACATTTATACAAAGCCAATTAACCTGCAAACCTGTACGTCTTTGGAGTGTGGGAGGAAACTGAAGATCTCTGAGAAAACCCACTCAGCCACGGGGAGAACGTACAAACTCAGTACAGACAGCACCTTTAGTCAAGATAGAACCCGGATCCCTGCCGCTGCAAGTGCTGTAAAGCAGCAACTCTACCACTGTGTCACTCTGTAGAGCTGATATTACTGCACCAACCAAACTGATTCCCATCTTGTATCCCATGGAAACTATTTGTTCATGTTGCCCGACTGTGCTAAAGATCCTCAAGCTTTTTTTTAAAAAGATGATTGTAATTGGGGAACAGTTGTCCAAAAATCAAACAGAATTATATATTTTTAAGACTCAATGATGGTCAGCAGCAACAACTCACGGGAGGTTGGAAGAGTAATTAGTCAATCTAAATTTCTGATTAAACTGTGGGTTATATATACAGTGGAAATTAGGCAACAATGTGCACATTACAAAATATACACTTTTTACTGTTAATCAAGTGCAGCAATGGGTATTCCTTACTGTGAGCATTTATTGGAATACACTTCTTTTCAATCACTATTATTGCTACAGACTTGATTTTTCCCTCCCATATTTCCAGTATTATTTTACTATAAATGTAAAATAGATCATACTTTAAAATTGTGCCAATATAATGCAATCTTTTTAATCTTATTGGTTGTAAGGTGTATAAAAATGTAGTCAACGTATCAGCTATTTAATTTTTTTATTTTAATACACATTAATTTAACTGTGCGAAATATGACTCCTGTAATTGCATTCCATTTTTTAAGATCCAAACTAAATTTTTCATGTTGAGTTTAATAGATTAATATTAGATTGCAGTATATTTAAAACACAATCATAGATTCATAGTTATATTGTCTTTTCATCCTCAAGCACACAAGTCCTTTACAAATTTTGTAAAAAAAATTGCTCTTTTAATTTTCTTTGTGCGGGTGCCTCGATTATTTTGATTCTGTTTGTCCCTGTGCTTGACAGTGATTTGGTAGAACTACAGCACATGTTGGTTGTTGAGTCTTAAACAACAGAACATGTTAACATGAAGATGGGAAACAAAAGCAGGAAGAAAACTGAATGCAGTTGGCCATGAAAAGTTGGGAAGCGGAAGCCTGGTGGGTAACCTGGAATGGTTCAGCAGTCAGTCATTTGAAAAATAAAATGCCTTTAACATATAAAAGTTTGGGGTAAAAAATGTATGAACCGAAGTTTACAAATATTTCTTACAGCATCAACTCATCAAGAGGTGACACTTTATGTAGGGACCTGTTATATGCAAGTTGCTTGATCTGTATGACTATATTACACAGTGGTTTTGCTTAAAACATCCGAGTCGTGAACCGCTTTGGTCTCGAGGACAGAAGGCATTTTTCTTTCTTTCTCCTTATCAACACTTCCAATTGTTACTTTATACTCGCTTAAAAAGGTACAATTGCATGTCCTTGGTGGAATGAGAAATCCTAGAATAATGTACAAATTCTCACCAGGTAACGGACACTGGACTAATGTACAGCTCATATATGCGATCGAGTGTTTGGCAGACTGTCGGCATGGATCTGCCTGGTACTGCAGGGCTGCAAGCAGCATCTGCTGTGTGAGAACTCAGTTTGCAGCAATATCTGAATAGCTGAGTTAAACGCCCTGGTTTAACTGCACTTTGCCCTTGTTTGGCCTTTGTTTCTATTTAAATATATATTGCTGCGAAGCCACATATGTACCTTATAAATTCTTTGAGTCACAAACAGTTTTCAGGAACAGAAACGTCTCGTAACCTGCCTGGGGAGGACCTGGGGTCCACAAACAAAATAAATGTACACTTCCTCCACGGCAGACAGTTTAAAAATATATCATTTGTCAATTTTGGTTATATATTTACTGCACAGTTTACATATAACCTCATGCTCTGCTCCCTCCCCTGCCACTGACTGCATACGAGTTATTCAAAGCAAAGGGTTAGAAGCAATTGTACAGGCACAATTCTTCACTTCCATATTTCTATAGGGTATAATAGTGAACCATTTTAGTCTGCTAAGTCCATGTTGGATCATAGAGCTGCCCTCCAATCCCTGGCAATTTACACTGGCCAATTAACCTATCAACCTGTACATCTGAGATGTGGGAGAAAACCAGGGTCAGCCCATGTAGGCCCGCAAAGGATGCGCAAACTCCACACAGACAGCCACAGAGGTCGGGACTGGAGCTGGGCCGCTGGTGCTGTGAGGCAGCTGGGTTCTAGTACCTGTGCCACTGTGCTGCCCATTTCTGAGGACAGATGAAACCTTGAGAAATAACAGCAGAATGAACTTGCTCAAGCTAAGAAAACAAGCAGCCACTGCTGCATTTCATGGACCTGTTATAAATGCTAATTCACAATTCTATATTTATCTGGTAAAGCAAAATGCTTTCTGAAAAATGAACTTATGTTACAACATTTATCGAATCTCTGTCTCTTCATTAGTAACTGCCTCTTTGTTCCACCATCTGGGTAGCAGCAATACACTTATTACAGTTTCAGTAAATTTACAGTAACAAGACATTCCCCTGACAAATTAATCACTTTCCAAGCATTTTATCATAAATAAAATATCACCTCTGGTGGGAAATCAGTTAAATCAGTTGATTTAACCCATCTATCAGCTAGGCCTAATATCTTCCTTTTTTTTATAAAACAGATGGACTTTTCTGCTGACCAGAGGCAATATTAACCCACTTCAGAATTGAAGAATGCCTTCAGATGCGAGTAGGATAGATTGCTGAATATATAGTGAATTATAGCAGATCATGGGTGATGTAGATATTACCTTGTGTCACTAAAATATGCACAACACTGTACTGACCACAGCAGGACTTTTCAAATGAATTGATCTTAATAGGTTTGACGGGAACAAACCTAAGGGAGAAGCCAATCAAGGACTGCTTCTTTAACAGCTGGTCTGCATGGCAATAAGGCACCATAACCCTTCATTGAAGACGAGCTGATTTTATTTCCATATCATGATAACTAATTGATATTCTGAACTAATGTGCATACAAAAAGGAGTTAATTTAAAGAGACTCCATTTCCATGAGCTGAGGGCTAAGATACTCTCTTCCCTGGCTGGATTGGCACAACTGTTGGTCCTAAATATTAAAATAAATAAATACGGAAAATACAGTAAAAATTATGAAAGTACCTGCAAGCAAACAGCAGCATTGGCAGTATCGCAAAGGGCAAGGTTCATGTGGAGGATGAGGTCTCTTTGCACGAGCATGAATCTATGTTTTCTCTTGCAGATGCTAATGGTTCATCTGTGTATTAGATTGTTCAATCCGTTGATAGAGTGTGCTCTACACTCCCAAACTACACTGCGTGCCAAATGTTACAACCGTAAAATAACAATATGGTCAAATTGTTTTTAATGATAACGATATGGCAGATTGTTCTTGAGGAACATTTGAACCGAGCACTTAAACTAACATTTCTCCCCTTTGATCAGCTTACACGGAGAATGATTGTACAAGCATTGTTCCCCATTTTAATGAATATTCATAAATCCATTCAGATGTTTCGTTGAACCTTAGAAAATCTGCATACATCGTTTTATAGCATCTCTTTTTTTTCCCAGTTAAAGCTTGAATTATAATTTCCTAAACTACTTGCATTCATTGCGACAAGGCAATTGGTCTTGGTTATTTAAGGCTAAGAGGCAAAATGTTGATGTGGATGCAATTGAGGAACTCGAACAATTGTGGTGTCAGTAAGGTCCAGATTTGGATGAGTTGTGTCGCCTCTTGTGGTTAATTAGCCCACCACACTTAGGCTTCTGAATGAAGAATGGCAACTTGAGCATGGTGTTGAATGAAGCCAGATCCTATGGACATGTGACCCACTGGGCATCTCAGCCGAGCAAACTTGACCAACAAGCCGTGATGGGTGTTCCAATTAAGTCATTACTAGTTAGTGACACAAAAATGAGCTAGCAGCCTCTAGTGGTGTGTAAGGTTCCATTACAGCGGCACAACATATTTTAATTTGGCTTGAAGCGGGGTATCAACATTATGCTCTCTACTAGTATGAAATATAAAGAGATCTCTGAATTCACAGAATACCCCCGAATTGTGGCAGCCTCCATATTAGCTTGGGCAATTTTTAGTCATCCTAAAGCAGTTTTTAATTTTCCTCAATGGGGTATCCAACCTCCAAGAAACAACATTCAGAACATTCAGGTTGGTGCTTTCTCAAGGGATTCTCAGTTTCTCCTTTTGAGGGGTCAGGAGAAGCATCAACTCTCTACCTATATCAGAAATATTAAACTAATTGGTGATTCGCTCTACAAATTTCAGGTCCAAAATAAGCAAGTCTCAGAGATCGGAGAGTTTGCATTCTTGGGTCCCATTATAAGGCTGATACTGCTGACAATTCAATGTGTCTTTAAAAATCCATGGAAGTTTAGTAAAAGTTATGCAGAAATGTAACTTTACAAGCACTATCTTGGTTTGAAATTATTTTTTAAGTGAGTCAGGACAAGAACTTTGACATCCTTATCTCTTAAAAGGTAAAGTTTCTATCTTCCTCCGTCTTGCAAAGTAATTAAAATATCAAAAGTAGTTTCTGTTAAAGTATTCAGAGGTAGTGTTATTTTATGTGGCTGATATTATAATTGATAAAACTAATTGACCGCCATGCCTTACCTGGTTAGCTTTCAACAATAAATATCCATTCCAATTGATGGGAAACACAGCTGTTTTTTGGTGAAATTCAAAATAGATCTTTTAACCAATAATAAAAAATTTAAATGTTTCAAATACTCTGCTTTGCATTTTTCAGTGAACTACCTGGAACACAAATAGGCTAGATAGATCTGCTGTCTTTAAAATCCTTGTTAGATTTATTCCCCCTCTTTTAGTTCTATGTTTTCCATTTGTGTTGTTTTTTTCATTTGAAATCCCATATCAGATTTGCAAAGACTGCTTAGCAAGTAAGTTGATGACGGAATAATAAAATGCACAGTCTTGATGTTCTAAAGAGGTTCGAGCATATTTGCTAATGCTTAGTGCTCTACTAAAGGGGCTACAACCCTGCAAATATTTTACCTTCATCTTCCTCGCAAACCACAAACAAAAACATTCCAGAAATATTCATATTCTTGCCTGACAATGACAAGAAAAAATGTCCTGTAACAATCTAGATAAAGATAATTTGGTTGCTATCTCCTCTATGATCTATATACAGTATCTAAATCTATATGCAAATAGAAGCTTTCAAGCATTTAACACAATCCCCAGCATCCAGGGTGAGAGCTTTCAGTTTACATTGGCTGCTTAAATAATTTACTCTGCTTGCTTGCCTATTGGCACTGAAGCTGCTCCGGTAAAACCCACAAAGCACACTCTGAATAACCAGATGGACTAACTATGCAGCAGGTGGGACAGATGGCACACAGCCCTGTCTGACGCTGGATGCTTCAGCACGAACTAGCTTCCTTCCAGGTATATTAGCATCAATCCAGCAGAAACCAATTTTCATCTGAAATTCCGCAGCTTATTTATGGAATCGTCCACCTCGTCTTGAAAACCGTGTGTTCACAAAAGACCAACAATAGTGTCCTATTTTGTCAAGGGATGGCTGAATAACAAAATATGATTATCTCCAGGAATAGAATGATAGCTAACCTTAATAAATAGGCTTTAAATTTAAACACCGGCAAAAATGACTTAAGGTCTAGTTACTGAGGGAAAGATAGGAGCAGAGACACATGGAGGCAGTGAACACCTGTAAATGGGCACAACTTCTCAAAACCGAGATTTAGCTTCACCTTAGTAAACTCATATGCACATGCTTGAATTAGTTTGCCCACATATCTCTACAGAATATTAAGTCTTAGACGGTGTAAGTCACCCATCAATAGTAATCTAATTCCCTTCCTTATTATGAATCGCGAAGCATTGTTTAAAAATAACTTTGTCCTCCAAATTTAAATAGATGTGCTCTGGTTCCCTTATTTTCTTCTCTCAAAAGTTGTATTTAATTGTCAGTCTTAGATCAGTGACTGTGAAATATGAAGTACAGCTGGTTAGGCTAAAGTTATACTGTGGGCTGCAAATTGCATTTTGCATGCTGGGTTGAATAAAGGCTGTTCTCCGAGTGTTGTACTGGTGAGGGAGTCAACCAAAGCATCCACTTGTTCCCAATATTAAAAAACTGCCGTGCGTTGATCTTGTAGAGGTTTATAACATCATGAAGAGTATAGATGAGGTGAACAGCCTCAGCTTTTTCTCCCAGGGTAAGGGAGTCAAAAACTTGAGGGCATATGTTTGAGGTGAGAGGGGAACTATTTGAAAAGAGCCCGAGGAGCAAACTTTTCACATGGACTGTGGTCCATACGTGGAATGAGCTGCCAGAGGAAGTGGTAGAGGCGGCTACAATTATGGCACTTACAAGATACTCGGACCAGTACATAGATGGGAAAAGATTGGAGGGATATGAGGCAGGTCCAAGCAAGTGTGACTAGTTTGGCTCATCAACTGGGTCAACTTGGACAAGCTGGACTAAAGGGGCTGTCTCTATGCTGTATGCTTCAATGACACAATTCAATATGAAATAGTTTAAAGGAGCTAAATCTTCCAACGGACCATTTGGCATTTCAAAAATCCATGCTCATGTCCATTTGGGACTGCAATGCGCATGGTGTTCAGCCCTGTGTTATAACATTTGGTTTTTAAACTCCAATTGTCACCTGACACATAAGTTATAGTATGGCTTCACAATGGGAACGATGTCTACAATCCAAATGAACAAAGAGCACCTTAAAAAACATATACAAGCAACCAAATTCACAAATTCAAGTCCACTTTGGTTTACTAATATAACTTTACCACTGTGGAAAACTTGAAAGATTCAAACAACAATTCAGAAACAAAACGAAAAAAAAGAATTTTTGGACTATGTGTGCATTAACTGGAAGGGTGTAGAGCTCTCGATGGCACCGTTCTTTGTTTAGAAAATAAACCCAACCCAGAGGAAGACGACTTTAAGCTTTGGTTTGGTCTGTTTGGGTTGCCAACAGTTTTCTGGAATTAGCCTGTTTTTTGCATTGTGCACACCAGCTGATGACTAGATATTAACCAAACTGTTTTGTTTTAGGGAGTGACCTGTATCATGCACACAAACAACCTCACCTGGCTTGACTTACCATCCTCAATCTCAAAGGAAGAGAGGGGGGGGAGAAATAAAAGGAGCGAGATAAGGGGTTGACCTGCCGTAATCCACAAGGATGAAAGTTGCAACCTATGGCACAGAATAGCAACATTCCCGCACTCTGTCAGGGCTAACTAGCGTCTGCCTTTATCAGTGCTCGGCGCAATGGGTTTTGGTGACATGCTCTTGAACACCAGCATCATTCTGTCAGGACAAATTTGAGGCACATAGAAGGGACTAAATTGCAATTTATGATGCTGATTAAAAGGAATAAAGATCGCTGAAGTGGTTCTTGTTCCTTTAAAACGTGCTAACAAAATATAGTCATAGACTAGTCTAATGTGGCTAGAATCGTAGATTACATTTGCTGAATATAAAATTTAATTCTGGCTTCCTAACCAAGCAGGAGCTGAGGAATTTAAAAAAAGAACTTGACAAAAAGGTCCATATATTAATTACAAAATCTCCAGGGACTATCCTGGAGTTCAGCAGCAGCAACCAGCTGAGGCGTTATTGAATTACTCTAACTGATAAGGGGTTTACATGCAAAATCTTTACCAAAAAAATCTTTAAAAATAAAATAGCCTTTAACTGAAATAACTTTTAAACTTTTTTGAGGGTGTATAAAAATAAATCCAGAGCTTAAAAAATGTGTTCTTCAATATTCTTACTGTAACTAATTGAAAAAACTAACCCTCTAGATTGCTTGCTTGCCTAAAGCAGCCTGAATGAAAATGAAATAGCTGCACTAAATCGACTTCGGGAAAAGGTAGTCATTTTACTAAGGTCTCCTCGGTTGAATTATCCAACACTGTCGCAAGGAGAGAAAAAATTCAAACATTGAGATGCCACAGCATGGCTTACCGCTGTTTGATTTGAAATCCAAAGTATGAATCATTGAGTTTCACTGATGTAAAACTTGGCATTTTATTCACACTGGGTAACAAGCTGCCTCCAGTAATGATTGCTCGTGCCTATTCAAAATATATCAACATTTCAAAGCCCTCATCGTTCTACCGAGTAGCTGAACAGAACAATTACAACAGTTAAAAACATTTTCTATGTTATCTGAGGCCACATCGTGATATAAAAAAAGTATTACAAATAGAAATGCAGCCACAATTAATTAACTCAGAAGCCTTTACTCGGTTAGCCATTTAACGCATGCTTTACTTATATTTTTGAACTGGACATTAAAAACTGGATGTTATTGCTAATTTCAGAATTTCTGATCATCGTTTTAAAATCCTGCGCAAGAATATTTAAAATAGAGAAAGGTAATTTCCAAGTCAAAGAATAATGCATGAAGGGGCAGCATAACCGAAGAAAAGACTAAGTAGTAAGACGAACCCTGAGCAATAGGAGGGTATAAAATTACCCTTTAATTTATCTGCTGGAGAATTTGCAGACTGGACAATTGGTCAGCCGCAGCACTGGGCCTCAAGTGAAACTGGACATATACTTGTTCTGAAATCTCTTATCTGTCTAACCTGCTGGGATTAGTTTAACACAGTAAAGCCAATTATAGCACTTGCCATTACGCCAGCTATCTACAAAGCACCCACCCATCTCCATACACGCACTTTAAGACTGAGCGCTGTCCATAAGTGTAGAATGAATATTTCTTCTTGATTTCTAGAAAGGATAACAATATGAAATAAGACAAGTATGTGCCATGATTTAGTAGCATTTTTAAGCAAGCAAGACCCATCCCATCTGTAGAACTCTGGCCACATGATTGATTGGACAGGTGTCATTCATACTAATGTTAAAACCTGACAGTGCTGATCTGTAAGGCTCTACTGACTAATACAATCTGAAGCCAATTACATAGCTCCATATGGGTACAGTAAAGCAGCCACTGCAATGAACAACTGCGCCTGGCTCACGCCTACAGTGGTCATTTAAGAGAAGGCCATTTTGTCCAGCAAGAGCTGAATCCGGCCGCTCCACCACCCTTTAATGTAATGTTTTATGAATTTATATTTTGCTTCCATCTGAGATGAGTCCCCCTTGAAGAACAAACAGGCACTTCAAAGGAAACAAAGCAGAGAAAGTAATGTTGGGAATCTGACGCGGCACTTTTTTTTACTGTGGCGTAAAGTCCGGGGAGGTGAAAGCAAAGGAAGAAGCTGTAAGTGAGCATCAAACCGGCAAGATTGTTGGTGTCAGAGTCACACCATCAAACACGCGTGAAGTATGATTGGGGACACAAGAGGGTAAATATTTCACTGTCTGGCAGTATTGAAAGCTGCAATTCATTTCTTTCTTGGTTTAGGACAATGACAATTTAATACAAGGCGAGTGAATGTAAAAGAGATAATACTGCACAAACTGCTCCAGTGTAATCGCCTATTTCCTCCAGAGAGCTTAACCATAGGCACAGATACACATTCCGAGCAGATCAAAAATATATTGCTTTTTGCCACAGTCTCGCCAATTAAAATATCATTTGTAGCATTCTAATCTTTGTAATTTATAGCGACCACAAAGCCAGGGAATAAATTTATTTTTTAAAAAAAGCTTTTTGTGCGGGAATGAAATCAGGAGTCGCATGGGTTTTATTTTTACTGCAGGTTAATTACTATATCACTGGAGGCTCTGACAACAAAAGAGGTGCAGCAAAAAGCATTTAAATGAACATACTAAATAGCCTCTTCCCTCTGAATACAAGGTTGTCATAGAGTACATCTTGCATCTTTCAAACGGAGCATCTGACCTCTTGCAATATTTAAAGCTCCGTGCAAATATGCAAAACCTGCCGAACAGCGGGAGAAAACTCTATTTGAAGCATTTCAAGATGTGAAGGTATTTTCATACAGGTTTGTGACGTTCTTCCCATAGCCCGTGCCTGTTGCTCCTTGAACAGGGGTGATCATTTAAAGGGACAATCGTTTAAATAGTACAATGAAAAGTGAGAGAACTTGATACAAGTTGTCAGCTAGATTTTATTCTCCCTTTCCTCGTTTGCGGCAAGCTGCCTGTTAAAAAAAATCTCTGCTTAGAATCAGTAACAAAAGCTATGTTGTACAAATTTCATTTGGATGCAACTACATCAAGTGCATTATAAAAGACAATCATAGTAATTTGCTTTGAGAATAAAATAAAACATAATTTAAAAAAAAGGTAATATCTCTTTCTCTCTCACTCACAAACACATACACGCAGGCACAGACACACTCACAGACACAGACACATACACACAGCAGAGACCTTGTCCATTCCGATGGCTTTTTCACATCTTTGGCTACATTACAAATAGCAGCACAATATGCAGTAACAGTAGACTGCTTCTGGGAATCTGGAGATAATTCAGAGAACATCCGTTACACAGAAGAGTAGGACATAATCCTGGCACAAAACATGCAAGCAGGCAGCACAGACACACAGGGACAGACACATATACAACAAATCCCCAGTAGCCCTGTAAAACAAAAAAAAAAGCCCGGAATGGAAAGAAAAGGGTACCTACTCTTCGTTGTAGCGGAGAGAAAAAGATTCAGGGAGACAAAGTTCTACAAAATCCATGTGCGCTCAGCACCATTATTCGAGTCCACACTCCTGGCAATAAATCAAAGTTCCCTGACAGAGTGGCACAATTAACACAAATGTTCTCTGGTGACAGCCTATAGGCAAAGCCAGCTGGGACCAAGCTCGCACTCTCCTAATCAAGGTCTTAAAGTCCCGATTGTAGCTTATTAATATGAAGCAGGTCTTTACATATGCAATCCCCGACCTCACCAGTCTTCGCATTGGTGGGATTGTAGCCACTCAGAGCAAAGCACTGCAGACAGGACAATTCCTACACTGGCTAAGGGAAGCAATGCAGGTACAGTAGGCGGGAAATCAGTAAACTGGGAGGAGGGAGACAAAATTCCACAACCATATACGTTGTACAGCATTTAAAGCACAATTTTTATTAGTCTTAAAGCACTGCGAAAAAAAACCTTAAAGGGACCTTGCTCATACACCGCTGCAAAAGTTTCTGTGAAAATTACAGCTTGAGCTGACAAATAATTTTACAAGTTTCGATCATTACTTTGCCTCTGTTTTTCTATACCATTTAATATATTTTATCACTGAAAGTACAACGGCAAATTCTTTTTAGCATTATTTCTTTTATAAAACGCAATGGCATTTTTATTCCTTTTTGAACTGAATGGTCTTTCCTATGAGAAGATTCATGTGGCCCGGTTAAATATTTTAAAGTCAAACACTTTTTAGAAATGTATTAAACATAATATAGAGTAAAATCTAAATTTTAGGTCATTTTCAAGGGAAGGCTTGAGATTTTTACCTCTGAAATTTAAGTTTGTATTGGAAAATAGGTCTTACATATTATTTCATTTTGCTGAAGTGTTGCACACTGACAGCTTTTTTGTTTTAAACGCCGCTTGCAAATTTAGCACGAAGCTGAGAGTTTAGGAATGACGAAGAGAGAAAAACTCATCAGGGCGTTTCACGTCTTCATACCCAATTTGCAAACTCTGGATGCTCCAGAAGTATGATGACAAATGCTTCCCTTGTGCAAGCACCCTATATCTTTACTGTGTTGACACGAATTGCCTGCTACAGAGCAAGACGACAATGTGGCTCGAAGCAATTGTGGAAAGGCTAACCGGCGTAGTCAAAGCTATTGCAGGAACTGTTCTGAAATACAGCTCCTCCAATCATGGTCTCCTTCAAATAAAGTGAGCTCCAACAGCTGGCTGTCCCTCTGCATTCCGTTAACCCAATGTAAACCCTTTTTAGTGTCCAAAAACAAGGCTGTCTCAGAATTGCTTCTGATGTTAAATTAACCATTCAGCAGGCACAGTGTTGCTGGCTGTTGCTTTCCTGAAAGGGTTTTCTAAAGGCCTTGTAATCAGTCAGAACAAGTTGAAAATATTTAACAACAAAAATTCCGCCTAATTATCGAAAGGCTGACGACCAGCTTCAAGTACATTTGTGGATTCCATCAATTTCTGATTGCATTGTCTAATCTTAATTTTAAAAAATGTCTATGTATATTTATTATGCAATCAAAGACTGCTGGTGGGTCAACTAAACTAATACCTACGATTAACAAACAATATTTCAGAAATTAAACATCATTGTTTTGAGGTTCCATACTTCCTCATTTTATAATTTAAATTCAACTTATCCAATTACTAAATTAAATATAGTAAATTAATATTATTGGATTTCACCTCGCACACGCAACCACTCGCACCAACACACAAAAATGGCACACATTAAATCTATATTATTAGGCAATCTTAGCATTTAATAATCAGTATAAGCATAGTCCTTTCCACAGTTCAGAAACACATTCTTCCTCAACCACATTATGCTTCTTTAGATAAAATGCCACATGACTGCATCCAGCCTATTTGACTTTCAAATCACCCAAGAGAACATTTTAAATAGAAACATTATCTTCTTCAGACCCTTCTCTTTAATGAGCCGTTACACATAGTTAAGGACAAGTTTTATTTAATCCTTTCTGGCTATAAACAGGAGGAACAACAGTGCACCTAGCTCCATCAATCGCACATGACCGACCCGTGATATCGTTATATTTTGTACTGACAGTACACACCTCAATCCATTTTGTCTATGATTTGCTGCTTAGAAGAAATGTTATCATGTGCAATGGCCTTGATCATATGGTATTGACCAGCTCGACCCATTTCACATTTATTTGTGTCGAATCCTGATTTTTCGATGGGGTTGAATCAACTAACCACAACAGGTACAAACAGAACCTGCAAAAATCTGCCTCATCTTAGACTCAACCGCTTTGCACTTGTCAGCATCAGAATTCCGCATCCTTTCTGAACACAAACTTTACATTAACCCAATGTTTGGCAATAAGCATGGATGAAAGCGCTCGCAACGTGCTGTGTATTTGTATACAGAATACTTCACAAAGCCTGTGCACACAAAACACCGATCAACAGAGCTACAATGAAAGTAGCCCACTGACCACAGCAATGTCTTTTGCGCTCAGAACAACTCCTTTAAGGGAATGGGGAGGTGGTGGCGGGGAGGCAGTCACAATGCATTTTAACACAATGCCACAGAAACAGTGCAATTTACTACATAAAACAATGCAGCATTTCACGCAACTTTTCAAACCAGGGATCCAGACACCTTTACAAGATCTCTAGACACAAGATTTCAGAAATCTGTTGGCATTTCCTTGCATTTTTATTTTTCGAAATGTTATCAGCATGATATGATATCAGTATCATTATTACACCCAAGTGTCCAGAATACTCGCTTATACTGTGAAGTGGATTGCAAATTCTACAAATATGATATTTCTCTGGTGTTCATAGGTTATTAATTTCCAAATTTATTCAGATTAATTTTGATTGTTCCATTAATGGCAAAGTCATCATAACAGGTAATGTACTGAATGTTCCTTGAAAAAATTAACTTTGCTTCTTTGCTCCTGTACCCTACTGATGCGTAAATTCAAAAACCTAACACGGAGCAAAGCATTAACTAGATACAATAATCGCTCAAATAAAACAAATTTTCATTCCAATGGATGTAAATACAATGCTTTGTCTTGTAAATCTCCTGCAGTCATTCTTGCTATGGATTAGAATAGATGCAGAACTATTCATAGGTGCTCATGGTTCTCTGCAACATTAATGCAAAGTACTCAGTGCGATGCAATGCAATTCTGAACAATATTTTAACTTGGTGATATACTGTAGATCATTGCAACCAAGCAAGAAAAATATTAAAGGCTATGTAAATTTATATTTTGAAGAGCATTTACTAACTGTTTTTACTGTTGCAAGATCAAAGGCATTTAGGCTTGAGAAACAATCTAAACACACCTCATGTTAAGACTGATATACATGTACAAAGATTTAGATCACTTCCACCCATTGCACGTGTGAACATTACCCGACCATTGAAAAAATACGGAGGTATTTCAAATGGCAAATTATGTATTTTAAACATTTTATTCCTTACATTTTATCCTCGTGCAGTAAATTATTGGAAGAAAAATATTATTTTGGGTACTCTCTTGATGTCATTTCATTAGGATTTTTAAGCATTTTGGGAAGTTATCAATGCACAAAACAAAAGACTTGATATCTAAAATTGTGCTTTTGAAAAGTACTTTCAACTTGTTTTGTAACCAGTAGATTTGTGGAATGTTTCTGTTGATGACAGAGAGTTCTCGAAAGTGTCTGCAGATGGATGTCAGTATTGTCGGCAAGTGTGTATTCATATCCATTTTACTCGCAATGCCAGAGTTGTCATCAGAAATTTTGATCTACACCTTGTAATCTCTGTAGCTATTAAACAGGTGACTAAGTAAGCCATACATCTTTTTAATAATCACCAATAATTTGGTCTCATGTGATGCTCTGAAATGTTTTGCATCTCATTGATGAAAAGTAATAGGAACTATTTGGTCAAAGGCATTATGAGCACTATTGTTGTTTTATTTCAGGGAAAAAACAGCAGCAGGCATGCCAGGAACGTTGTGCTAGGAAACATCGTGGGGAATTTTAACACTGGTCGTTAAAATGTCCTGCCGTTCCATTTCTGACAATAGAGGGCAGTAGTGACTCTAAGCTTCTGTCCAGGGCACAATGAATTTACACAATGTTTCATGTCGCAACCAAGGCTCTGCCAACATGCACTTGTATTTAAAAAGTGGAGAGAATTAAAGGAAGCCCACTAGCATCAAATACTCAGCCTACCCTCAGAAGACACATTGCTGCCCAACTGTTATGAGCAACTGATAAAATAATCTCCATGTGCATCAGGCAATGCAATTGTCACATAGCAAAAAAAAAAAAAAGGTGACAGGTCTCAGGCACCCTACCATTTTGATATGTTAATAGCTCTTTGTGGACTGTGGGTGGTCTGCTTTTGATGCTATTAACAACTTCAACACTAAATCAAGTGATGGGTATGTTCAGGGGAATAGATTCAAAAACCTTCACCCCATTTAAACCCTATGATAATACTAAAATAATTGGAAAAACAATCTACATATATTTAAGGTAAAAGTAATGTGCAACTTTCTTTAATTTGACTCTGTAGAGATACCCCCACAAATCATGATGTTTTGATAAACCAGCACTATGGCACTATGGAACTATAGAAGGCAGCAAAGGGAATTCAGAAATCGACATGCTATTATTCTGTCTTGCATACCATGTTAATTTAATTTTAGAATTTTCATAAAAAAGTGATTTCTCAAACTGACCATGGAGCATTTGCAGGGTTAACGCAGTGCAATCCTCACACTGCATTTGTATGCACTATATCAGTACACTATACATCACCTTTATAGATGCATCATTTAGCTTCTTTAAACTGGCAAAGTGAATTGTGGTTTCCCATTTCATATCAGCTAATCATGAGACATAACTCTTTAACCACTACAATACATTTAATTCCGCACTCCATACGCGCTCCAAATAATGCATAGCATGCGAGTAATTAAAAAAGTCAATTAATTAGGAATCAAGCAGAGCCCCAGCACCTTCTCTCCCATGCCACATTTCACAGATCATTTTATTTGCGTGTCCCTGATCTAAACGTCTGTTGCAGTTGAAGATTTTGAAAGAGATGTTACTTCTGACACGTTATAGAAACATGTTTAAGATGGAAAGTGCAAGATTTAATTTACAGAGGGTAACCAAATCTTTCTGCTTCCTGTAATTTCCTTTGCTGCATTTCCATGAAATACTAAGAGTACAAATTAAAAGTTTCTGTACCGTACTTCACCATCTGGATATAGTTTTTTTAATTCACGTTTACAAAATAACCTCACTCGTAAGTAATATATAATTCAAATAAAATATGGAAATATACAAAGTTGTACGCTTAAGTCAGAGGTACTTTATTAAATATGTAGTAGGAAGGAACTGCAGATGCTGGTTTAAACCGAAGATAGATACAAAATGCTCAAGTAACTCAGTGGGTCAGGCAGTATCTCCGGAGAAAATTAATAGGTGACGTTTCAGGTCAAGTCCCTTCTTCAGACTCGGGTCTCGACCAAAACATCACCAGAGGTGCTGCCTGACCTGCTCAGTTACTCCAGCATTTTCCTTTTAATATTTTTGTGATTATCTTCAGGGAGGTAGTGTTGGATTTGCCCCAGACCCTACCCAATGTTCTCAACCTTTTCATGTCTGAGCGGGCATCAAAACCATCATGATGATATTCTCCCCTTAATTACTGTACAAGTTGTAAACTCATTGCGATCCCCAATCCCACAGAAACCTATGTTTACACTGTCCTCTACCCTGTTTTTTGCCACATGACAGTCACAACCTATTTAAAACGGGCACGCTCACGAGACTGGATTTAAAATTATGAAGTTCTTTCTCAAATATAGCGTAGATCAGATTTAACCGAATGGATAAAATCAGTTCAGACATTATTATCTCTTGGGACCAGAAGAAAAAAATTATTGTAATGTTCAATTTAATTAAACTAAATTTAAAAGATTTTATTAGTTGTACATATGTATATGTTTTTAATTTCTGGGAAGAGAAGCAATGGCCAATCCTCAAATAATAATTCAATAGCAGATTAAAACATACATTGGACACAATAACTGGCATTTCTGTGGCATTTTGCATGTAAATAAAACAATTAAAAAAACTGTACTGTGCCCATGATAGGAAAGTGGAATACACCTTCTGCCCAACTCACTTAAACAACTGAAGAATATTTTGGGTGTGGACCAGTCCGCAAAAGAGTCCCGAACCAAAACGTCACCTATCCATTTTCCCCAGGGATGCTGCCTGACCCGCTGAGTTACTCAGCATTTTGGGTCTAACTTCACCTTCGATTTTTCCAGCATCTACAGTTATTTCTTAAACATCACTTAAATAACTGGTCAGTCACCAAGTACCCAGCTGAGTTGAAGAAATCAGATAACACAGCAGTTAAGCTAATGACTGTAGTTATCAGAGCTGAAGAAGTTGAGACAGAAAGGGCAGTGAGGGAAAAGTCATGTAATCAGGTCAATTCAGCAGAATTTAAGTTAGTTTAGAACTAGAAATTTGGCACATTCAAGAAGTCTGCTCTACCATTCTCCAAACCCCTGCATGTAGTGTGGTGATGCTGGCAAGAGGGCTTGCCACATCCACATGATCTAAATGTGGCCTGAATGTGGATGTACGGGGGCACTGTGTAAACACGCACACACTCATACATACACACACACAGACAGACCATCCGACACACACACACACACACACACACACAGAGACAACCCCAAGAAATCATGATGCATTACAGTACAACACTTGCAAATACATGTGGTCTACTGAGATATGGTCCTTCTAATCCTTATCTAAATTGCAATTAACACTTCACAGCTACAGATATCTCCACAAAACCCAAGCTGTGTTCTGTTATATTTTTGTTATTGGACGAAAATCAAATCAATCTTCAAATAGGATTTGAATGAAAAAGGCTGATCTCTAATTGCAAGAACAGATAACAATTTCATACTTTTTGCCCAAGTACAGCTATCAGGCTACAGGAGGAGCAAAAAAAAAAAAAAAATTAGCCAGGAAACATTGCCGCTGTATAGCATTTCATGATATTCCTCATCATATGCAAGATAACACAGGGCAAATATTTGAAAAAATAAACAATGAGCCATAACGCTGAAAGAAACAGAGCATTGTGTTTTGTGTGCATGTCTGCTTTCTTCAAATAATTTGTTACTCTAGATAGTCACAAAATGAAGTCACGAGGGCTTCATAAAAGAGTGTTTATGAATTTCTTATCAAAATCTCTTGTGGCGCCATCCCAATTATCAGGTAAGAACAATCATATTAGAAAACACATTGGCTGTTTAATGTAATTTGCAATTGTTAAAAAAACAAACAGACGTACAGTAATTCTATTGCAATTAATCTCCAATCTAAACATGGCAGCACATAGAGGGAGAATAAAATACAGTCTGTGTTAACTGATGCAGGCCTCTTAATCTACCATTACTGAATGCGCTTATCATCTCTGCTACACTTAGCTAAGTTATTTCTTTGTCCAAACATTAAGGGGAAAAAAAATCAATTCAGCTCAGGTTTTCCCACATCTTCATATCACTTCTCATCTGAACTCTATGGAGGTAGAATTTCAATTACCTTGGAGAACTCCCAGCGAGCCTGGATGAACACGGTCCTCCTGGTCACAGCCAGTAATTGTAGAGGGGTCTGCATCTTACATTTGATGATATGGCTTACAAAAATAGATATTTCTCGTTACTTGATAACAGTATAGGCCTTCATAGGAACATTGCCACTATTTCTCTGCTCCATCAGGCAGCACATAAACAACTAATTCCGTTACTTTGTAAATGTAATAATTAACATATATACAATGTGAAAAAAAAATACTGACTTTAATTGTAGCGGCAAAAATGTTCCCTGGGGAGGATAAATGAACTTTGAATATTCACTATTTGGTTGAAAAAATAATTAGCTTGGTATCTCATTCTCCTCTGTCCCAATGAGATCGTTATACACAAAAAAAACATATTTCCTTCATTAGAAAATATGAAAATGATACTGAATTCACTTGGAAACAATCTCCAAATCTTTCGTTAGGGTAATGTTCAGCACATTTGTTGCATGGAACAACCAACAACAGCAAATACAAAATACAACTTACAATATATGTAAGTGTATTTTGTTGACACAAGAGACGGCAGATGCAGGAATCCTGAGCGCAAAACAAAGTGCTGGAGGAACAGAGTGTGTCACGCAGTATCTGTGGAGGGAAATGGATAGGTGACGTTTCAGACCAGGACCCTATCCCATGCTAAATCCCCACCTGTCCATTTCCCTCCACAGATGTTGCCTAACCAGTTGAGTTTCTATTCCTCCTATTCCTTCGCTCCATAGATACTGCCTCACCCGCTGAGTTTCTCCAGCATTTTTTATCTGCCTTTGATTTTTCCAGCATCTGCAGTTCCTTCTTAAACAAGTGAGTTCCTCTAGTGTTTTGCTTATTGCTTTTGGTGTGCATTGCTATTCTTTTACTGATTATAGCCACTTTGTGAAGAGTTCAGTTTAAGCGTAAAACAAGACAGAAAGGAGATTCTGGATATGGATTTAACTCCATCCCTCCAGCTAATTACAACAAATACAATTCCACTCGTTACTGCAAAGCAACACCACAATGCCATGGAAGCATATCGCCTACATTTCCTTGTGAAATCATACTTTTTCCACAACAGGTTTACAATCGATTCAATTTTCAGAGCACCAGCCTTCCAAACAAAAAGTCTATGTAGCTCCATAAATTAAGGAAGAGCAGTGTCCAATTTCCTGGGTAAATCTGCAGCACCATTGACCCATATCCTCCAATGCTTGTGCATCAATGAAACCTACAATGACATCAGATTTGTGTCCATTCTATTTGTGTTTGCAACACGATACCAAAGCACCAAAAGTTATTCTTTAAGTATCGCTTTATTTTCCACTTATTTATACCATTATTCAAAATGTCTGATGGTATTCACCACTTTTTAACAAGGAACTTTACAATGTTTTACTTTAATATCAGGAGATAATTAGCATGCACCATTGTTCTTGAGAAATGCAAGGGCCAAGTCTGCTGCAAAGGCCATGTTGCTGTTAATATATTGGATGGGAAATTGCAATATACATAACAAATGAGATAAGATGTTCCAAATCAATCTAGGGTTTTAGTTACAGTGATTTCATACAAAAGCAGCATACTGCCATCCACTGGGATTAAGTGTCTCCTCTTCACTGTTAAATACTTTAGGCTGAAATCTATGATGGTGCACATTTTTGTGCTATTTTAACTTGAAAATCAGAAATTACGGAAATAAACTGAAAACCAATTTACATCCTACTAATATGCTTCTTAATCCGATTAGTATATAATTTCCAAATGTCAACCCATTTTCAAAAGACAGTATTTTGAAATGACTTATTCTTTTTTTCATTATGGCTGGGTCTCATCAAATGTCAAAATACACTATTTGTGACTTAAAACCTCAATGCACACAAACACGCTAAACCGTTTTCTGCTTCTAGTTGACAGTAGGTGTGAACTGTCCTATCATTAGCGCCATGAATATATTAGCAAGTGAATAGGCCTGACCCTGAAGTTAATCCTTTAATCCTTTCGCATCTGTTTGGCAACATTTCTGCAATCTTTTCTGACAACTTATTTTTTACATTGTTGAGAATCAACTGGTCTTACTTTGTTATATATTCAGTGTGTTCTATAAACTTAATTTAATGTCATGTCCCATCCTACACATTATTATAAAACGTATGCTGCACAAGTCACAATACCTATAATGAAATCACATCTGGCACGGTTTAAATACTAACTAGACACACTAAGAGATGCTCAAGATGAAATGTCCAAATGCAATAGCAGTAATGGGTTAATTACTATAACTCTTCGCCACCTTTCCCCAATGAAGGGTAGCTTTATCCTGCCAGTTTGAAACTGCCAGATTTATGGATGCACTTTAAAATGATTTATTCATCCTATGTTGCACTTTCAGTCTCAAAATATATTTATAATTCAAATTGAAAATACATGTACTGTACAATAAACAATATCACAATACAGTTACACGCCAATAAAAATTCTATTTACCAGATCTAAAGAGAAAAAGAGAAAGTACTAAAGAATACAAAATATGTATTCCAAAATTGGAAGAATCCCTGGGTTTTAAACTGAATTCTACACTGTATTCTGGAAGTGGCTTTCAAGGTTCTTAAAAAAGTCATAATTTAAATGATCTTCGCTTAAAAAATAAATGAATGAGAAACATTCTATGTCGCACTGTCATTAATATTTTTTTACACGATAACATATGAAGTGTTTGAATGCTGTTATGGCAAATTATGCTTTCGAAACATATTAAAAACAAATGCAAATAAGTTGATAAAGAAATCCGGCAGTTGATTAACTTTCTCACAGGATTTTGTTCGCAAAATTCCACATAAATACTGCAATCATTTCAGAATTTTGAAAAGTATCACCATCTGACACGAGCACAGATAAATAGCACTCACAAGGAGGATTAGACTTGGGACGCAGGAGAAATAAAATGCCCACAACAAAGATTTAGTGCTAAGGAAGAGGCAGAGATGCATAAAAATATGCCATCGTTGATCATAAAGTGGTTGAGGAACATCAATAGTTAGGAGATGGATTGAAAGCCATTTTATATTTACTGTTTAATTTTTTTACACACTGAATATATGTGTGGAAGCTTATTTAGACTCAATCTATCTTTTTTTAAATTTTGCACATTTCCTCATGTTGAGTCCTGAGATCTGCTAAACCAAAGGTGGGTGGGAGTTTCCTCTGGTGGGAGAGTCTAGGACCAGAGGCCATAGCCTCAGAATTAAATGGCGCTCTTTTAGAAAGGACGTGAGGAGGAACTTTTGTAGTCAGAGGGTAGTTAATCTGTGGAACTCATTGCCACAGAGGGCTGTGGAAGCCAAATCAGTGGATATTTTTAAGGCAGAGATAAAAAATTCTTGATTGGAACAGGTGTCAAGGGTTATGGGGAGAAGGTAGTAAAATGGGATTAGGAGGCAGAGATCAGCCATGATTGACTGACTCGATGGGCCGAATGGCCTAATTTACTCATATAACTTGGGAACTTGTGAAAGCAAAAATGCTTTCACGTTTAGAAGAAAGGATATATTAAATATATAGTTTTGATATTTCACTTATTATATATGGCATGATTCTCGATAACAGTGGTGAATGGTCAATGGCAAAATATGTTTTTCACTCAGATGGAAGTCAAGTAAAAAGATATGCAGAATGGGAAATTGGGTGGGTGTGGACAAGATAATATATAACACCCATTAATGGAAGGAAGGAATACAGAAGAAAATGCAATAGTTTCCGACTTGGATCACCTTGTATATATTTACTGAAGAAATCAATTAACCTTTTCAACTTCTTTGGATGTATTAAATGACAATCTTTTTACAGTTGTAACGTGAGGCGGAAAGAAGGAAAGCAGAAAAGAAAGTTTTATTAAGTCACCTGGTACAAAATGAAAATCAATTTTTAGGTAGCTTTAATGTAGTCACTGACATTTTAAGTGGTTTCAAATGGCAGCTTACTTCATTCTGGGACAACTGCATGTTTTTTTTCCTATGGCCTTGTACTCATTACTATATGTACAAGGCCATTACTATATGTTCAAAGGCCCCACTTGTCTGGCAATACAAATCTATGTAAGGTGGCAACGGCCAATAATAGAGTTGACCAACTCTCCACTGTGCTTACATTCTTGAAGTAAGAAAATCTAAATTATGTGTGAAATTAGATATGAAGACAATAGAGTGCAGATTTTAACTTTCAACACAAAATAGCATTGCTGTAACTGTGAACATCTAAAAATCTGTTTTGAGGAATTTTACTATGCACTGCATACAAATGCACAGAATACAGATATAACTCTCCCAAGGATATGCTGGAGTCTTTAAATATAGAGCACTCATTTATGGATCAATGCTATTGATGGTGATGCAACTTCACATCGATTACTTAAAATGCACAGCACAGAAAACCACTCTGTCCCACTGGTTCATTGCCCCACTCCCATTCTTCCTCACCTACCTCTATCACGATTTCAAAATAAAAGAGAAAATGCGGATGCTGGATATCGGAAATAAAAAGAAAAAATGCTAAAAGAAAAGCTCAGCCAGTCCAGCGGCATCTGTGGAAAGAGAACCTGACGTTTCAGGTTTGGGATTCTCCATCAGCACTGGAAAGGAGTTTGTTTTCAGTGGCAGATAGGGTTCGGCAGTGTTGGAGGAAGGGGGTGCGAAGCGAAGATAATATCTTTGATATAATAAGAACTAAATTAGATAATTGGCCACTCTATCAGAGATATTCCCTTTGTTCTCACCATTCAGAATCAGAATCAGAATGCCTTTTATTGTCACTATACACGTGTACAGTGAGATTAAAAACTGCTCCTACTCAGTGCAAAAACAAGACAAAAAGGGGGGGGGGGAATAAGGTGCACAGTTTCTGCAGCACTATATACATATCTATAAAAAGACAATGGATAATAGAATGGATAATAGGATTCCTATATCCAGTATGGGTTACAGTTACAGTACAAATTACAGTAGGTGGATAGATGAAAGTCCGGGGGTGAAGTCAATGCATGTGTGAGTTCAGGGAGATGATGGATTTTGGGAAGAAACTGTTCTTGAGTCACCCACCTCCCCCACCTCCCCTGCTAGTGAAAACTAACATGCTTTGTCTTCTTCCCAGTTCCGATGAAGAGTCCCAGATTTGAAATGTGTTTTTTCTCACATAGGCTACATGGCCTGCTGAGTGTTTGTTGTTTTCTGAATCTATCACCATTGCCTTCCATCCCCATATCTTTTATGACCTTAAAATCAACAACTCCTTTGTGTGTTTTGTATTTTCACTATTTTCAGAATAAAAGGGGATTTTTCCCTGATACTTGATATTTTTTGCTGTGTGATGCCTGATTTCAACTGACACCTGCGCACAGTTGCATTAAAGAAAGTAAGGAGTTAAACAGGTGAAAGGGTATAATAACTTACTGCTTGAGCAACTGCCCCATCCAATACTGAAGGTCCATAATCAGGGCACAGGGAAAAGAATGATAACTTCCATAGCTCAGGAGTGACCTCTCAGTTAAGTGTTGATCAATGTCCCACTGATGTGCCAGAGAGCCTTCAGTTGACTGAGGAAAATGGTGTTCAATGACTAAAACCTTCAGCATTCTAATGGATACCTAAAAGAATTGGAGAGGTTACGCCGGTGTTGTTTTTGTACTATCCACCAAATGAATTGGCAGGGAAGATAAATGGAGTAAGGCCTGTTTCCTCACACATGCTAATGTATAGGCATATGATCCACATGTATTAGGTATGTTACAAAACTTACCTTGAGCAGCGCTACAGTTCTGCCGCTCCCCGTGTGCGTGACTTTGGCGCCTTTCAGAGGGGGGGCGGGCTTAAAGTGCCGTTTTTCAACAGACAGGGAAAATCGATCCATGTCGGGCGATTTCGTTGCGGAAGAAAAATCGCTCCGACATTTCATTCATGAAGGTATTTTTAAATTACGCTAGATTATTTATTAACTAGAGTAATTTAAAAATCACCTTCAAAAGCCGTGAGAGCCGACAACGGGAAGGATTTTGCGTATGGGGAGAAAAAAAGGTACACAGTTTATTTTTATATTAAAAGTTGGTTTTTATGGAGGCTTTAATCACATTTTCAAGTTGCGAAATGGGGTCCAAAAAAATGTATGAACCAACAGTACTTTTTTCTCCCGACTTCACAGCAAACCACAACGTTCCAATCCACCGCATTCCACTAAAACCCACTAGCAAGTTGATTTAAATGGCCATTAATTTACAGGCATTAAACACTAAATTCCTTCCCTTTGGCCTATAAATTCATGAAAATGAGATTTAAAAATTATGTTATATTGTGGATTATTGTGTGAATGTTATTTGGACACTTAGGCAATTTAAAAAAAGTTTATCTTTTCTTAAGAAATGGATAGATGTTTAGATCTACTCATTGAATTTTGTAATTAGCTACCATTAGATAACTAACTAATTATATGCTTTAATTTCAGGTCATCCAAGTAAGATTGTTTCATATTTGTTTCAGAATGTTTCAATCTATAATAACTGAAAATTTCATTGAGTTCTCTTAATTTGTAAGAAAGATATGGGCTTTTAACTGTTCTAGATCACAGCTTTTGAGTTAAGTCAATTGAAAGGCAATGGGGAACAAGATGCTAATTTCCGAGTATGAAAATGGTCATAACTTTTTTAATACTGAAGATATGGAAGTGAATTAGGTGTCAAATTAAACTTCTTTTTATGCTTTATCCGATGGGATAAATTGCAGACTTGATTTTTAAAATCTCAAAATTTTGTAACATTGCTACATGTATATACAAGCACTATACTCCATGCTCCATCATGGCAAGAGATTTCCGGGAGGACAGAAAAAACACTTTGAGGATGTTCTTAAAGTCTCCATGAAAAACGGAAAGATCCTTACTCATTCTGATGAATCTCTTGCCTGTGACCATTTAGAATGTAGGAGTATCTTGTGTCTCTATTGATTGAAAGATATAGCATAGAAACAGGCGTTTCGGCCCACTGAGTCCACACTGACCATCGGTCACCCCTTCACACTTTCTCAGCACTCCCTACACACGGGAGAAATTTACAAACCTACACGTTTTTGGGATGTGGGAGGAAACCAGCACACCTTGAGTAATCGCACACAGTCACAGGGAGAACGTACAAACATTGTATAGACAGCACGTGTAGTCAGGATCGAACCAGGGTCACTGGTGCTGTGAGGCAGCAGCTCTACAATTGCACCACTACAACTCTGATCAGAGGACGTTTTTGAAATTAGGGTTAAGGCACACAGGTTATAGGAATTTAATTTTTCAGGCAGTTAATTCTTACCCGAGACATGTTCAAATCCGAGAACAATATATTTCCAGATCTCAAATTTGGCATAACTCATCTCAATAATAAGCACAAAACAATTGGAAAGAACATAGATGTGCAAATATTCCTGACCTGGGGCTTAAACCTTTGACTGATTTTTCCCAAAGTGTTTTTCATTATAATCCAATTTTAATATCTAAAATCTCACATGACCACAATGCCGACCAAAACAAAACAGCAATGTAATAACATTAGTTGTCATTATTAAAGTGTGAACATTTTCAAATACAGTCTAATTGTTCAATCACTCATTTTTCTCTTTATCTCCTCTTTCCCCTTTCATCTCACTCTTTCTCCTCTCATCTCCAAAATCCCTCTCTGTCTCTCCTTTGTCTATCCCCACATTGTTAACTTCCTTTCCTTACTCTTTCCTTCCTTCACAATTCTTTGTTGTCCTCCTTTCTTCCTCTCCACTTATTCCTGCTCGTTCTCCCTTCAACCCCTCCTTCCCCATCAGCTTCTTTAACATTTCTTTCACCCTCCTCCCCTTGCTTCCCTGCCTTCACCACCTTTTCTCTCTCCCTCATTCTTCCCCATGGAAATCTTGCAGTCTTGCACATAGAAAAGCAACACAAGTTAGAGAAGTGCATCATTGTCTTCAGTCACTGGGTATCAGTAAGACATTAGGCCAGTGCTGTCTTCACTCCTGTGTCTTGAGATTATATGTGCTTCATTGATGTAGCATAAATAGGGGTGGGATATCTGACAGAGTAATAAGGGGTGGGATATCTGACAGAGACAGGGCAATTGGGAGTAGTCGGCCTGTTGTCTTTCACTGGATGGGGTGGGATGTGTGGCCAAAATCGAAGGCCAAATGTGAGCCCTGGAAGGTAGCTTATTTGATAACTTTGAATTTTTTTCTTTAACTGGTTATGTTGCAACTACAGTTGGGAACTCCTGGTGTAAGCATTGGATACTAAGGATAGCATAAATTTGTTTGGGCTACCTTCAATATATGGGTGTAAACTAGGTGCAAAACATATTAACTGGGACGGCTTATACTAATATGCAACGAAAGGAAGGTGTTAGAAATCCCCCCCCCCCCCCCTCCTGCTGGATCCAGGGACAGTTATCCAATCTTCCCACACTCTATTCCAACTCTAACTTCCCCAATCTGGGGGGACCGAAGAGTGATGAAGTCAAGTCAACACTTTTCCTGAATGAGGTTTATGAACTAACTTCTGTCAGTATTAAGGGGCTGTCCCACTTGGGCGAGTTTAGAAGAGTTTGAAAAAATGTCATGTTGAAGACCTCCTTCAACTATGTAGAAGACCTCCTTCGACTATGTTGAACGCCAGCTTCGACCCACTACGACTAAACCTACGAGTAAAAAAAGTATTGATTTTTGCTATGGCGACCTTTTTTTACTTGTGGGCATTTTTTAACCTATTGAAAAAAACGCCGCAACCTAGCTGAGGCCTCGAGTACGCGGAGACCACTCTCGAACATGAAGGAGAGTTACGAAGACCTCCTATGATCTTGTGTCGACCATGCTGCGAGTATGAGTCGAGGGAAAACTCACCAGAACTCGTGGATTAGGTCGCCCAAGTGAGACAGGCCCTTTAGGCCTCTTAGATTGGAGTGTATTTACAATATCCCCAGGCAAACAAATATGTACACATAATTTCCTAATTACCCACAGTTGTAAACTGTTGCCCAGTACCTGGCTTCAACAATCAAAAACACTTTTTCTTTAGAAGATACTTGTACATCTTGGTCAATAATATTTTATTGGCTCCAGGTTGTTGACTGCAGTTGGTAAACTATTCTCTCTGGGTTATGGAAGTGACCTCAAGTGTGGAGAAATGCCCTCCTTCTTTGGCACTAGATGTTAAAACTATCTTGGCACCTTCCTGTAACCTTTGGGTCAATAATCAAGAGCCTCCCAAACAGCAGCCAATGTTTGTATTGTCAATAGAGATTTGGGCATGACTGAGAAAGGTGAAACAGGTTTGAAAGGTGCAACATGAACTCTTAATGTACTGGAAGCAAAACATTCCTTTATTTGCCATTCATGGTTAACTTGATGGATCACACATCAAAGAGGAAATGATGGTAAGTCAGGCCAAATTTTAACACCATAATGTAGACCATTTAATTATTTTTTTAATTTGTCAATTGACTCCTGGTATGAATTGGATTTTTAAAGCTTATCTAAAGTTTATTTAAAAATATTAAATACTTGAATTAATTTGTTATTTCAAAGCCAGAATTGTTTGATCAGCAATTAATATTTATATAATTAATCATTTTTAAGATAAATGTTTACAGGGAAAGATATTAAAAAATAAAATTTGAAATTGTACGAAGATTGATAAGGGGAGAGGACTACATCAGCTCACAGAAAAACAACCGTTGTTTACCTTGCCAGCATCAAGTTGTTCGAGTTATGATTTTTCATGATCACAGAAGCTCAATCAATATACAACATTGCAGGAAAATATAGAAAACAATTGAAATAAAAAACACAAAATAATGCCTCATAGATTATGAATATTTTTCAATCTGTTCAATTTTTCATTTAAAGTAATACAATTAAAATGTCTTTAATTAGTTTGGCCAACGCAAGTTGTTTCTCGTCTGTTCAATTCAGTGAGTGCAACCATTGTACAATGGGATAAATATAGAGAGACTACTGTATAAACAGCTCAAGCAGCTCCAATCGACCAGAATGAAAAGGTATCTGCCCTGAAAAAGGAGTTTCAGGTTTAGCAGCAAATCTGAAAAGTCATACTGTAGTTTTGATTTAAAAGCTATTTTTGCAACTTGGCTTGCAATATTAAACAGGCATTTATCTGTACACCACAGAGCTTGATTGCATCACATAACAATATGCACGGAAAGGGCCAATGTACAAGATCACACAATGAAGCGTTTTGGCATGACAGTGGCTGCAGAATTAAGAATAAGAGAATTCTGGAAAAAGATCAAGCAAATCCAAATTATCCCTAATTCCCCACAACAATAAAGATTACTGCATTTGACTCTTTTTAAATGATAAACAACACTCAAATTCTAGGGTTTCTCTATTAATCCCGTATAAAGCTTGTCAGTTCAATACTCACAGCCGAACTGCAGAGCATTCATGCAGTCACCAATGCTCCACCCACTGAATAAGTGTTCTACAAGAAAATGCCATTAAAGTTTCTTGCACAGTGCTCTAACTGTAACCTTTTATGCTTTTGATCGTTTATACAGGTCTATTCAATACAAGGGAGAATGCATGGAATTCCATGCTCCAGCCCAAAAAGCAATTGTCTTAAGCAATAAGCATTTTCAAAAATTTTGAATTGTATCAACATTTCTTATTATTACTGACCTTCAACAATGTCAAAATGCCCAGCAAATACATTATTGGTGCAAAAGCTCACTTATGAGATGCAAAATATATGTTTTTAATACATTGAACGTTTCTGCTTTTATTAAAAAACCTTTCAAAGAAAGAATGTGCATTATTATCAAAGTAGTTACCTCTCTTTAATAAAATGAAGACATAATGGTTTTCCTAATATTCCGAAATCCTGGCATTGAAACATTACACGTATTTATAACTGTAATTATCGACAATGGCTGTTTATTGTAGAACTTCACTGTGCATGTGAATACTCTTAATTGACGATTCTAATTGTGTGTTTCTTTCGTTCCACCCCGACGGTGCAGATTTCCATCTAAAATCCTTGCTGGGTCCTGTATCTCACACAAGTCCATTTTTTGGCCATCGTGTGAGCGTGAGCCTTTTTTTTTTAAACCAACTCTGGGCATATCCTGCATTTCTCTCAAGCAATATACATATTTAAATATTTTCGAGTTACTTGATCAAGAAACAGCAATTCAAATAGTTTCTTCTATTTGGGTAGGTCTGCAAGATTGATAGTTTATAAGAGTCCCATAATTTTATATCTAGGCAGAAGCCGAATTTGCATTACATTTAGAGAAACAATAAATTGCCGATTATTTCAGTGAGACGCAGGGTGAACGATGACTTAAATTTAATTCCTAGATTTACAATAAACCTGAAAATCACTTTGTTAAGAGATTACCTATTAGAGGAACTCCAGTGGTGATCTTCAAAAGTAACAGTCAATTACATTTCATGAAAGGGACTAATATTTACAGTTAACTGTATGATTATATGTACTTGTCTTGCAGGTAGTCAAAAGCTGCTGAAAGTGCCAACTATTGTATTTGGTAAAAGTTTTTGCTTACATCCATACAATCAATTATTATTTGTAAAGCTCACATGAACATATATATTATTGTTTATGTTACTATTTGTAGTACGTATGGTTTTGATATAAATACACATGCTCTTTTTGAGAGGTTTTAAAATATAAGTTCATTTATTGAAATAATTAAGAAGCCACCTCAAACTTTTGAAACTATTGTGGTGAATTGACGGAATTTCAAACTGGCATTTCAGAAGCAATATAAAACGGTTATAAGTGCACGCTGTCACAGTAGTTCTGACATTACTCAGGACACGGATTAGCACCTGATTCACAGACAGATGGAAGAAAAAGATGTGAAATCAGAACCAATGAGTAACCACGCTTTATTTGAATTTCACACTCGTTGAAGTGAAGCTCCAGTTACGAGCAAAGTGTCATTTTTTATATGCTCAGGGAGTCCATTGGAACCTCTGAGTACTATGTTTACATATCTGTGTAAGAAGGAACTGCAGATGCTGGTTTAAACCAAAGACGGACACAAAAAGCTGGAGTAACTCTGCGAGACAGGCAGCATTGCCGGAGAGAAGGAATGGGTGACGTTTCGGGTCGAGACCATTCTGAAGAATGACCCTTCTGATGCTGCCTGTCCCGCTGAGTTATTCCAGCTTTTTTGTGTCTATCTTATGTTTACATAACTGTTGTGCTGGCTGCAAGTAAGAATTTTATTGTTCCGTTTCAGGACATATGTCTGTCTGTAAAACACTCTTGACTCTTAAATTTATATATCATTGTTTTCGATATTAGAAGAAAATAAGCATTCCCGCATGTGTTTCATTGGTGTGAAGAACTGACATTCCTGTGAAAACTGATAAATAGAGCTCTGTTGTCAGTAAGTGCAAAATGCAGTTAGGAATATGATTTGTGTCTGCCAGTTGTTCTTCGGACACAACCAAAAGCTTTAATTTGAGATCTCTGACCTGGGTCAACTAAAAATACACAAACTCTTAAACACTTTAAAGACCAAAGTCTGGAAATAACGTAGTTAAGCTATGTTGTCTTCTGTTGAAGCTATTTAATACTCAAAACATAAGATTCTTTTTGTACTTAAAATTGGATATTTTTTGAATTTATTATTTAAGCCTATAATCAGAACAACCGTAAGGTCTGCTCTGACCTATGGCTCTCCACTATAATGCAGGAGGAGTAAGCAGAGTTTAAGCACTTCTTAACTGTTCTGGTGCTGATATGTGAAAGCTATTCATAAGTTACTGACAGTCATAGGCTCTGATTGGAAATCAACATGAATTGGAGTCGAAGTTGAAATGAAGCAATCAATTATTATTGGATTAAGTTTGTATGCTAGAAATTGAATTTCGCCCTTTATTGGTGCACTAAACACGTGCTGTTTACGGTGCTACTCCTCAACTAGATCACCTGCAAAAATTCCCGAAAAAGGCCAATGGAAATAGTGCCTCGCTAGTTTGCACCCGGAATTAATGCATTAAATCAGGATCTGCAGGAAATATCTAAATATTTCCTATTTAGTGCAAAAGAAAACAGAGTACGGGCACATCCCTTAAAGGCACATGCCCCTTCACAGCCTTAAACTGCAAAACACATTAAGGCAGCTCAGGTGAAGGGTGAGACTGTAGGCAAAAGGAAGACAGCTTTGTGATATTCACGTTAGGTTTTAGTGGCCGCGAGAAGAAGGGGGTCCCGGCCATGAGATATATCAGGGGTCAACATTAAAGTATGTGGTAGAAGATGGTTACAGTATTTTCCAGAACAATAAAATCCATAGACCAGATCTTGAGCAAACTTGATTATCTCTCAATTCATATCATGGTAATGTTCAGTCTAACAGAAATGCTGCTCTTTCATTCTCACAAAGGTATAAGGTTTGAGGGATGCAGGACACAAGAAGATAAACCAGGTACCAGTGACTACAGTCTGTCGCATGGTGCAGGGAATCTGATATCAGCACTCACACTGGAGAGAGGAGTGTGTATTAATCCTACCTGAATGGATTCAGGTGAGGTTCATGATTGGGATGCTTTAATGACAAAGCTGATGCACAAGTACAGGTGGAAATGGTCAGTGATCCGACTGGCCTCATGCAAGAGGCGTTAAGAACCTGGAGGACAGAGTCTTCAATTTCTCACAGAGGATTCTGCATTGCCAAGAGACCATGTCCTTCACTCTGGACCCAATAACCTCCACTTCTTTAAAACACAAAGTGATGGAGTCCAAAGAAGGGTCCCTAACTGAAATCTAGAATCAAGGAATTGCAGATGCTGATTAATACACAAAAGGACAGAAAGTGCTGGAGTAACTCAGCAGATCAGCCAGCACCTCTAGACAACATCTCGGGAGTATTTTATGTCCTTTTGTGTATTCATGTTTTCCAGAGATGCTGCTTCATCGACTGAATTATTCCAGCACTTTGTGTCCTTTCCCGACCTGAAAAGTTGTTTGTCCATGTTCTCCGAAAATGCTGCCTGACTCACTGGGTTACTCCAACACTGTTACGCATCATTCCAGCATCTGCAGCTCCTTGTCCATGCACACTTCTTTGCTGGGTATCAGCTACAATCATATTGTACAGTGCCTATCTGAATGCAGAGATGAAAGCCACACACAATTTGGCTGATTCTATGCAGTCTCACTCTGATCCATTAGAGGTCTGGTCCCAGACACCCAGAAGCATCTTGACACCCAATAAGACACCAGCGAGCTGCTTGATGACTTCATTGAGCAAAGAGATGCCAGGAGTAAGCAGATTGCAGCATCAAAGATCAGAAGGTCATTACCTGTGAGCAGCTTACAGTTCCACAGGAGCGAAAGGATGCTGCACATGAACAGCTAGTTCTCTTGAATGAGCAGAGAGATGCTCTGCAGAAGTAGCACAGACTCCTTCTGGAGACAGACCTATCATAGAGTAATAGAGTCATAGAGCCTAACAGCATGGAAGCAGGCCCTTTGGCCCAACTTGCCCACACCGGAAAACATGTACCATCTACACTAGTCCCACCTGCCTACATTTGGCCCATATCTCTCTAAACGTGTACCTGTTTAAATGTTTCTTAAACTTTGCCTCGACTACCTCCTCCGGCAGCTCATTCCATACCACCGTTTGCGTGAAAAAGTTACCCCTCAGATTCCTATTAAGTGTTTCATCCCTCACCTTAAGCCTATGTCCTCTGGTTCTTGATTCCCCTACTATGGGCAAGAGACTCTGTGCGTCTACCTGATCCATTCCTCTCATGTCACGCTCCGTTCACACACTACACTTCAATGTGAGCACAGTCCTGTTCAGAATGCACAGAGAGCTGAATACAAGCAAAAGAATAAGGTTGAAGGAACCTATGGCTGGAAGACTGTAAGCTAGCTCAGCCCTGGTTCTTGATTTTGAAATAATGATGGAGTGTCAGCAGGTTACTGCATCTTCCTCTGAGAGGTCGTCAATGTGCAGATTCAGGCCACTGACAACTTTTCTCATGAGAACACCAAGTCATTTTGCATCATGTAAGTGAAAATCCAATGAAAAACTGCAGATGCTGGAAACCCCAAATTTAAGAAATACAGATAATCCTAAAAACACTCAGCGGTTTAGGCTGCATCAGTGGAAGAGAGACAATGTTAATGTTCCGGGTGGATTACCCTTCATCAGAACAAGGGTGAGGAAGAATTTTATTCCTGAAACATTACCGTTATTATTTCTTCCCACAGATGTGGCCCAACCTGCAGAGTATTTCCAGCATTTTAGATAATAGACAATAGACAATAGGTGCAGGAGGAGGCCATTCAGCCCTTCGAGCCAGCACCGCCATTCAATGTGATCATGGCTGATCATCCCCAATCAGTACCTCGTTCCTGACTTCTCCCCATATCCACTGACCCCGCTATCTTTAAGAGTCCTATCTAGCACTCTCTTGAAAGTATCCAGAGAACCTCTGGAACCTCAGAATTTTCTGTCTCCACCGCCCTCTGAGGCAGAGAATTCCACAGACTCGCAACTCTCTGTGAGAAAAAGTGTTTCCTCGTCTCCGTTCTAAATAGCTTAGTCCTTATTCTTAAACTGTGGCCCCTGGTTCTGGACTCCACCAACTTCGGGAACATGTTTGCTGCCTCTATCGTGTCCAAACCCTTAATAATCTTATATGTTTCAATAAGATCTCCTCTCATCCTTCAAAATCTAGAGTATACAAGCCTAGCTGCTCCATTCTCTCAGCATATGACAGTCCCGCCATCCCAGAAATTAACCTTGTAAACCTACGCTGCACTCCCTCAATAGCAAGAATGTCTTTCCTCAAATTAGGGGACCAAAACTGCACATAATACGCCAGGTGTGGTCTCACCAGGGCCCTATACAACTACCTCTTTGCTCCTATACTCAACTCTTTGCTTCTGTACTCAGGACCTCTTTGCTCCTATACTCAACTCTTCTTGTTATAAAGGCCAACATGCCATTCGCTTTCTTCACTGCCTGCTGTACCTACATGCTTACTTTCATTGACTGATGAACAAGGGCCCCTAGTCCCGTTGTACTTCCCCTTTTCCCAACTTGACACCATTTAGATAGTAATCTGCCTTCCTGGCTACCAAAGAGGATAACCTCACATTTATCCACATTAAACTGCATCTGCCATGCATCCGCCCACTCACCCAACCTGTCCATGTCACCCTGCATTCTCATAGCATCCTCCTCACAGTTTCCACTGCCACCCAGCTATGTGTTATCTGCAAATTTGCTAATGTTACATTGAATTAATTTTCTGTATTCATTCTAGTATACACCTATAGAAAGAAAATGCACCCATACCCAATAGCCAGCCACCCCAGACCACTTCCTCAACCTGCCCAGGGCAACAGTCTGAAGCCTGGACGCTTGGTACAAGAGCCTTCAAGGACTATTAAACACATCTATGTCGGTCAAAGTCAAAGGGGCAGCTTTTCAAGTCATAGGCCTGAAGTCATCCAGGACATTGCAGATATGATGCCTGGACCTCAGAACCCTCACCTGAAACAATGTAGCATTAAAGGCACTAAAATACAAATATTGGAAATCATTGCTGTATATAGTAACTCAGCGGTTTCAGGTAGCATTCCTGCAGAACATGAATAGGTATTGTTTTGGGTCGGACATGTCTTCAGACTTTTTCAGACTTTGTTATTTTCTTTGGTAACAGCATATGCAGTCTCTTGTTTCTACGTTATGACTCCCTACATTTGTGGTTTTTTTTTTCTGCCTTAATTAATTCTAAATTCTAGTCCGGTTGAAACGGATTTTTATTCATGTTAAAATCACATTCTTCAAGGTGCAGATATAAACTGACCACTGTACAGATGCTTGAACCAACGGAATTAGTATCTCAGCACTAAATGCTGAAAAAAAACACACCGCTGTTGGATTAACCACATTCTGCAGACTTTGGAAGCTGCTTGAAGAGCCTGCAGTGAGCCCAGTTAGATCTCCAGCAGTCGGCAGAGTTCCCTTTGCAAATGGAGACAAATGCTACAAAGCACCACAATGTAATTCTAGTTGCATTGCGAGTGTTGAGCGCAAATTATAGGCTGCAGCCAGGAGCTTCTGATGTCGACAATGGAGGAAACTCTTCTTGTGATGTTATTAGATGACTAACTGACACAGAGGAAAAGATCAGCTCTGCTCGGGCAAATTGTGTGCAAATGTACCTCCCCCAAGTTCCTGGTGTACACAATTTCACCTGGAAATGATTGTTAAAGCGATCTTTGAAAAAAAGACACAAATCTGCTGGAGTAACTCAGCAAGTCTGGCAGCATCTTGGAAAACATGGGTAAGCAATGTTTTGGGTTGGGACAATGGCACAGCGGTAGAGTTGTTGCCTTGTGGCGCCGGAGACCCGGGTACGATCCTAACTACAGGTGCCGTCTGTACGGAGTTTGTACATTCTCCCGGCGACTGCGTGGGATTTTCTCTGGGTGCTCCGGTTTCCCCCCCATACTCCAAAGATGTACAGGTTTGTAGGTTAATTGGCTTCATTAAAAATTGTACATTGCCCTTAGTGTGTACGATAATGCTAGTTTATTAATGCTGGATCAGTGGTCCTTGCTGACTTGATGGGCTGAAGGGCCTGTTTCCGCGCTGTATCATTCAAGTCCAAGGTGTAAAGACGCTTCTCCAGACTGATTTTGGTGGTGGGGGAGAGACTAGAATAGTAGTGGGGGTAGGACAAAGCCTGACAAGTGATAGGTGGATACAAGTCAGGGTGGGGGGGGTGGGGGGAGGTTGATTGGCAACTGGGAGAACAAAGGCCAGACATGAAAAGGCAACTTTAAAACAACTTTGTGCACAGTTGTTCCTAAAACAAGTGCTAATGGATCCAAACAGACTGCTGGACGAACATTTTCCTGCACTGAGCTGCCTAACCCACTCAGTTTGTCCAGCAGCTTTATTTTGTGCAAAATTCCAGTATCTGCAATCTCTTTTGTATCCAATAGGTTGATTAACTCTTTACATATAAACAAGGATAGGGAAGCAGATTTCAGAAACTTCTCTGAATCCGCTCCTTAATGCCCCATTGAGAATGTGCTAGTAGTGGGGTTAAGACGTACATTTGGACATCAGCAGACTTTGTTCATGTAGCAAAGATTTGCTCAGGGCCCGTTCTGCAGTATTACTGACCATGGGATCAAGGAACATGGAGACTTTGTTCTAACAGGCAGAAATGCTACGAGTAAGATCCATGCTTATGGAAGATTCAGCCCCTGTGCCAATTTTTCTTCCACAATTTTGAAAGAGCTAATCAGTAAAGATTATTTTCTGAGACGGTGGAATCATTCACGAAGGATCAATACATTTCAAAATGACAGCAAATGAATGAAGATAACAGGCAAAAGTTATTTACACTGAGACTACGTACTCTGCTGCAAGTGAGTAGTTAGAAGAAACTAGTGAAACTTTGAAGGGAAAATTGGAAAAAAAATATTTGATGCACCAGAACAAATAGAACTGTGGAAAGAGAGATTAGTTTTTGGATTTCTGAAGCCAACAAACCGACACAAAGCCAACAGGCAAAAGCAGCGGAGTGGGTTTATGTGCTGTAAATCTCGACAGTTCTGGAGGATTTTTTATGCCATCATAGAAGTTGCCAGTTCTCTCCACTCAAATTCATTTAATAGATTTAACTTTAGAATCAAGTCTCAAGCCAAGTATTAGATACTCCAAATCTTCACTAATCCAAGTACTTCTAAATTTACAAATTTAAGTGACATATTATGGAATTTATACGTCCTCAGCTTTGGATTTTGTTACTTTCACTATTTTGTGCTTCAATCGACATGAAACATTGGAATTTTAAAATAGTAGATATACTGTATATTAGATCTACAAAATTAAAACTATGGCAAATTAATAAAAAGAAATGCAATCACACTTAACATAATTGAAAATGAGTTCTGAGCAACTACTGTTAAATTATAACCTGCACCACACACCGTATCAAAGTTCAACACAGTATTAATTTATTGGCCTGAAAAGTGCCATCTGCCAAATTTAATCATACAGACAAGACAGAGCTAGGCAGGGCACTGTAGAAATAATACAAAAGGTAAACTGTCAAAATAACCAGGGTGGATTGATGGAGCTTCATCCATGTCAATGCATACTGACCTCAGAGGTGGAACATGGATACTGCAACCCATTCAATGTGTTAGAGCTCTGAGGTTGCCACAGTGATGTAAGGATATTCATGCTAAACTGTTTAAGCTTAAAACTTTCTTCATTACTGGCCAAATGGAGATAACATTTTATGTTTAATTTCTTTCTATGGCAGAACTGAACAGTAAAATATTTTACAATATATCTATCTTCTTTGCAATAAGAACAAATGCAATCCAGATTCAGGGACAGTTTCTTCCAGCTATTATCAGGCAACTAAACCATCCTACCAACAACTAGAGAACGGTCCTGAGCTATTATCTATCTCATTGGAGCCCTGATTATCTTTGATTGGACTTTACTGGACTTTATCTTGCACTAAGTGTTATTCCCTTTATCATGTATCTGTACACCATGGATGGCCCGATTGTAATCTTGTATGCTCTTGCTGCTGACTAGTTAGCACGCAACAAAAACTTTTCACTATACCACGTGACAATAAATGAAATAACTAAACTAAATGAAGCATTTCCATACAGATGCAAAGGATTATTCCTATGACAGTGGTCTGCAGTCGAAACTCTATTCTAGAACACTGGTGTCTTCGCCTAGAAGATTATGAGTTCAGTTTTATCCCTTGAAAAGGTTATTGCTAATTCCTGACCAGGTTCAAACAGCAAAACCTCTAAATCTTTAGAGAAGAGAATCATTTGTACATGGTTTTATGTCTTTACTCCAACAAACTTGTTGGCACAGCTAGTAAGAGCTGCTAACACACAGCACCAGTGACCTGGGTTCAATCCTAACTTAGGGTGCTGACTGTGTGGAGTTTGCATGTTCTCTCGGTGATTGCGTGTGCTTCCTCCAGATGCTTCCGATTCCTCCCATATTCCAAAGACGTGTGAGTCAGTAGGTTTATTGGCCACTGCAAATTGGCTTTACAGTCTGGACGAGTTGTAGAAACCATGGGGAGTTCATGGGAATGTGAGAAGAGGGGCTTCTTAGTAGTGCAGCTGGTAGAGCTGCTGCCTCACACCGTAAGAAATCCCGGTTGGATCCTGACCTCGGGTACTGTCTGTGTGGAGTTTGCATGTTCTCCCTCTGACCCCGTTGGTTTCCTCCGGGTGCTCTAGGTAACTCGCACATCACAAGGAAGTGTGGGTAGGTTATTTGGCTTGTGTAAAATTACCCCTAGTGTATAGGAGAGTGGATGTGATAGTGGGCTAAAATAGAACTAGTTTGAACAGGTGATTGGGTCGACGTGGACTCGGTGGGCTGAAGGAACTATTTCCACGCTGCATCCCAAAACTAAGACTAAACCAACATTAAAAAAAAATAGGATTCATTTGCTTAATTGAGTGTTTGACGTTCATTGCAGGCACGCCGGGTTACAGGGCCTGATTCTGTGCTGTATATCTTCATAACTTCAGACTATATTGAGCTGAAGGATCACGATTCAGATTACCAGCTTGCGTCGACTGCTATCAGTCTTACGCAAGCGTCAAGTAAGAAAAGTAGAGCATGAAAGTTTAACGCAAAGAACAAGGCCATTTGTATATCACGGTTATACTAATTTTATTTTACAGCAATCCACAGCTAATCCCACTGTCCCTAAAGCACATTATCGTCCTTTGCACCAAAAATTTGACTTTCAAAGCAATTTTACCCATTCTATCAGGTGGGAAGCTAAAGTGAAGCAGAGCAAACATCCTGTCGATCTTATTCACTGTGAAACCCGAGGTGATCCGACTTGGGTTAAATTTAAGCAAATAAAAAAGTTATGGTGATAGGGTTGTGCACAGCTTTGTTCAAAAATGCATCTACCACAAGAGGATGGGGTGAAATAAGAGAAGAGACTATGGAAAGTAAACCAAGGTGTGAAAATATCAAAAACTTTCATAGACACCATTCATGTCATTTAATTGACATTCCATTGATGCTTATGCACAATTAACAGTGCATTTGCTGAGGCATGAATTCATTCCCCGGTACATTCTGATATTTGATCGACAAAGATGATTCGATAAGGGAAGTTTTTGCTTGCTACAGTGCTTTCCAATTAAAAATTTTCCTGGCGTGAAGCCGCAATATTGCACATGAAAGCAAGGGATAATACATTAATTATACAACAATTCTTCCGATTGTTTCTATTTCAAATTTAGATGCCAGTAGTAACTTTTAAAGAGCCAATCCCACCTTTCATACAGTAAATTTAAAGGCACCAGCAGGCATGTCAGAGGCAGAGCTTGTTACTATTGCACGCTTGTTTTGGGGAAGGTGAGATGCTTGAAATGCTTTTCATTCTTTATGGTTAGTTGTGACTTCAGTCGGCAAATGTGTTATCATGGAATAAGCTGCTAGATAAGCACCTCTGAAGAGATGCAGCACATGCCGAGTACTGACCTTTAAAAACACAATAAAGTTGCTGTAACCCAATCCTAGAGACCAGGTGCATCAGATATATAGGGTTGCTCAGCTGTTCTGAATTTACAAGAGGGCAGGAAAATGTGCCACACCCAGAATGGGTTTGCCTTTCTGCTAATCAACACTTTGATGCTTCATAGGATACTGTGTGAGGCTGCAAACGCCGCTTCAGAATTATTATTTTTTAAATGGGAATCCCTCATGCAACGAATAGTGTCATCACAATGGTGGCTCACCTCAAGAAAATAAAGCAATGCTGAATAAAATCAAGAAAAGTGTACAAATGTTGGAATCTAGGGCTCACACAAGCAAATTCCAGTCAAAATTAACCTTAACGCAGTGCAGGCTCGATGGACCAAATAGCCACCTATTTTCTATGTTTTCCATGACAATCCCTCTGGAGGCCACAGGCTTTGAAATCCACAAACTTTGTTATTCTATAACAATTTAATTATCAAATCTTTTTTTTCCCCTGTGTTATTTGGAGATGTTCAGGTAACAAAGCTCCGTCAATATCTCATTCAGGTGAAGCTCCAAAAGCCTAACAAAGCTGGGCTGTTGGCCAAGCCTTTTGAAAGTGCAACAGTGACTGAGGCTAACTTAACTGAGCAAAGATTTGCTCTGCTCAGAGCAGGAACTTGACTACAGCAGAACCAGTACTGACAGCGAAGGTGTAGACCTGAATTCTAACAATGCTGTATCCAGCCTGTGTGCAGGCAACTGGAACTGGCACTCACACTGCATGCAAAGGGGGGCCACAGCCTTACTCCTCTTCAGGCTCGGCTTGTTCTGAAGGCTAACATCAAGCAATTAGTATAATTAATCTGAGACAATGAGATGTGTTACCACTTATCAAATTGATTGTTCTTCCATCAAAACAAACTAAAGAAGCTTCTTTCTGTAAGGTACTATATAATTTCACCAGATGATTCAAAATGTCATGTTGCAGCAAGCCAATTAAAACAAAATAGCCACTGTCTAAAATGCATGATTTAGATTGGTTTGACCATTTGGCTTAGTGCTTACTACAAGTAATTTTATGTCTTGCAGCTTTAAAAAAAAGGACACATCTGAGGCTACAATATGTTTGTGTATTGCAGAGAGTTTCGGACATATTTTAAATGGCAAAAGTAACCACGTTTTTTTTATGTCAGATCTTAAATTATTCAACACATTCTAACACTGAAGGAATCTTTACATTTCTCTGCTACGCGGCCCATTTCCAATTTACATAAATAAATAAAAAAAATCCTCTCTTACAATTTTTGGTAGCTTATTTCTCGGCTTTTATATCATAATAGATTATTATAAAATGTGATCACTTAAAACAGACTCCAAATAATTTCTCTAGTTTAAAAGGCACAAAGAAATATAATAATGCTCTGCCGGTTATATTTTCATAACTTATTTATTTGGATTCAATATGCTTAATATACATCAGCGGAGTCTTGACGAGCATTCTAAGGTAGATTTCCCCTCCAGAGAGAAAAAAAAAATTGAAATAATTTCAGGCCTTACAAGTGGTTTGAAATGGATATCTGCATGCACCCGTACAAGGAAATAAGGCTCTTAAAACAAAGCTAGCATGTGACATACACACAACAGCACTGTGGTTGAAAGGCTGTGCAGCCCTGAGATATTCAACTGATCGCTCCTTGCAAACACCTAACTTTCTATTGTAAACTGGGAGAGAGAAACCTGTACTGACTGATCAAATCAGAATCAGTTTGACCTGAATTTAACGTGATTCTCAAAAGAAACAAAGTACAGAATCTAGTGCGGCATTGCTGCTCTCTAAATTATCAGGATTGCACGTTCACTGTGTGTTTCCCTGTGATTTCTCAGCCCACATCGCAGCACAGCAAGGTGTTAAATTCCAGGATTTTTTTTTTCCGCTAAAATCCCCGGGTCTGTTGATATTTAGCCGCAGAGATCAAACACCACTCATGCAGGACATGGTGAGAATATGAAAAGACATGTGGTGAACTGGCCCGGCAGACACACTGTTCAGTTGTCAGTCAGACAGAGCCCATCACCACTGCCACCCTCTCTCACAAAGCTAAACATCTCTTTATGTCAGAACAAATTGGGCGATCTTCAAATCATCTCCCCCCCCCCCCCCCCCCCCACGACAGAAAGGAATTCAGAGCAGGAAACAGAATGTGGAAATGACTGCGAAAAGATAGGTCAGTTCCCAGGGAATCGCGGGGCCGCGGTGACATCGTGAACAGGCAATGATCACTACTCAGCTCCAATACAAACCAGTTTATTCTGTGGGCATGGCTGATCACTTCACTGCCTAAAGGGACCATCATTTCATAAGTGTACAAATCGAAAAATAACTCCCGCATGTGAAACACTTAAGTGTCAGCAGCAGCATGCTGCACTATTAAATTTAAACGGAAAAGCTTACATCTTTGAAAGGAACGGTGTGCCCACAGAATAAAAGGACCTCTCAGCGTAGAGGTGGGAAAGGTGGGAGTCCCAGTGGGCTTCTCCCACTTGCGCCACGCACCGTGCATGTACCCACGGCGTTTGCGAAGGAGAAGCCACCCTCACTGGTGCTGGTGAAATACCCAGTTCTTTTTACACACACATTTGCACCTGCGCACGTCTCAGATTTGCGTTTTCAATGATTCGAGTTGTCTTTAATTCTTTTAATAACAAAGCATATTTTGGCAACATTTTTGCAAAGAGTTTCTTCTTCATTTTTTCGACTTGCTTCGGTGAGAAAAAGGGATCTCGGCAGTCACCTTACACCAAATGCTCATTCAGAAATCTTATTCAGATTTCAACCATCAGTTGTGAAAAAAGCTGGCAGAAATAAAGGAAACCTGGCCTGCCAGATGGAAAAGATATGGATTTGATAACACAATCTTTTACTAATTAGGGCCAAATGCAAAAAAAAGATGTTAACAATATATCAAAATATTTCGTATTTTTTCAATCGCAGTTATTTTTTTACAACATATTTAATATTGTGCCAAAAAATGTGTTCTTCAGCTGGCAGAATATGCTTGAATAACAAAGAAGTAATACTGCATTTGTCTTTGTGATGTTGATTCCCAAAGCTCACATCCACCTGCTTCCATCAAGTTTCATCAGTTCTTGGCCTCTCTACTTGATGAAGTGGAAAGCTTCAACCGTGCCATCTCCGGGTCAGAGATGGGACATGAGGAAACATGAATAAAAAAACCAAAGAGGAAAGTTTCACACAAAATCAAAGTTGAAGGGGGTGTCAATGTATGGGAGCCGAGTGGGGGCTTGATTCAGAAGGCAGACCATCGCTCGATTTCACATTCCCAGTCACCGACTGCATACTTGGGAAGATGAGATCTGCATGTGGTGTGATTTCCAGCACAAATAACGCATGGACAATCCAGGAAAAATAACAAGAACTGTGCTGGCTCAAAGCGGAGGTGAAACTGTGATTCCTAGGGCTCAGCTTAGTGCTTCCATGGGCGATGTGTGTGGTGATCAACAGCTGGTAGTCTGCCTGATGCCTGCATTCATTGTCAGGGAGCACAGTGGAGTTCAAAATGGTCATGGCATCAAGCCTTGTGTGCTGTTGGTAAGGTGTGGTCAAAAATGTTTTGAAGGAAGCAATATGGTATAAACAAGAAATAAATTAACTAAAACAAGGTGCATAATTACAAGAGAAAACTTGAAACTCAAGATCAAAAGAAGGGATGAGGGAAACACAAATACGCACATAGGTAAAATAGAGCACTGTGTGTACATGCACACACTCGCACACACATACATACACCCACATGCAGATATGTGCACACAGACACTCACATGCACACTCACACACACACAGATGCAAGCAAACAGACACGTACACACACCCACACAAGCACAGACCTGCACACAGACACGCACACACAGAGACGCGTGCACGGTCATACCTGCACAGGCACACGCACACATACTTGCACACACCCACAGATGCACAGACACACATAGAGACGTGCGCACACACAGTCATGCGCACACGCAGAAACACAGACCCGCACACACAAATGCAGGCGCACACACACACGTACGTGCACACACCCACACAAGCACAGACACGCGCGCACACACACACAAAGCACTAGTTCGCTGCTGATGGTTTGTGTCTTTTATAAACTATTTACAGAATAATCCTGACAATTGACATAGGCACCGGTGGCCTTGGGTGTTTGCAGGTTAGCTGTCCCAACCTTTCAGCTACATTAACAAACATTTATTGTATAGAACTAAATAGACTGATACATAATGGTGCCCTTGCCTCTATTTTCCTTTGACATTCTCTCTTTAAAGATTTCCTCATAATGTGTGATGTCATCAAATAATAAACTGCTGGAAGAGGTCAGCGAGTCAGGCAGCATCTGTGGAGCAAATAGACAGTTTGGCTTTCAGGTTGAGACCATCCAGTGCTGAGAAAGCGTCTTGATCCAAACCATTGACTGTCCATTTGGATGCAGATGTGATAGAATCATTTTAGAGACTTTGGGTTAGGCACATGGATATCCAGGGAATGGAGGAACATGGATCACCTGCGGGCAGAGGGGATTAGTTTAACAGCATCGGTATTCGGCAGATATTGTGGGTCAAAGGGCATGTTCCTGTGCTGTACTGTTGTTTGATGTTCTAAGTTCCCTCCACGTTGCGCTCCACCAGCAGTTTATTTTTTTGCTCCAGATTCCAGCATCTGCTGACTTTTGCGTCCCCATTTTATATTATCTAATCTTGTTAACAGAAACACACCCAAATCATTGATATAACTTTCATTATCTGTACCGAGTATTCAAGCAAACCTTTTACCGATAATAAATGCACAAATTCTTTGAAACTGCTCCAAACACTCAGAAGACTATTTAGCAGTGAGCCCGTTAATGCCTCATCAATAATGCTTAAAGCAATTCAGTCTTGTTCATTGCATATTGGTGAAGACTTTCAATAATTCACTACATTTAATTGGTACTTCCCCAATTCCTTCAGCCGGCAAGATCCTGATCAGTGTAGAACTGAGACATAAGAAACAAGTGGGTCAGAGTCAAACAATCTTGTCTCTCTGTCAGAAGGAATGTTATAATTTGCTACAAGACTACCCTGATATATTTTGCCTTACAGACACAAGGACTATTGGCAGTGCGACAAAAGAAAGCAAGCAGTGAATCTAAAGGCACACTATCTCTCTATTTCACATTCCCAATCATCGACAGCATATTTGGGAAGATGAGATCTGCGTATGGTGTGATTTCCAGCACAAATGACCCATGGACAATACAAGAAAAATAACAAAGAAAGTGCTGGGTAAGAGTGGAGGTGGAACTGTGATGCAGAGGGCTCAGCTGAGTGTTTCCATGGGCAAAGTGTGTGCGAACATCACCTGGTAGTCTGCCTGACACCTGCATTCATTGTCAGGGAGCACAGTGGAGTTCATAATGGTCATGATATCAAGCCTTGTGCACCGTTTCAAGCTCATCTTACTGTAAGGAAGTGGTTGGAAACTTTGTGCACAGTGAAGAAACAAGAAACAGCAGATGCTGGTTTCCACAAAAGGACACAAAGTGTTGGAGGGGGTAACTCAGCATCTCTGGAAATCTCTTGAAAGACAAGTGTTCAACTCACATTGATAGTCCCATGAAATGCAGCGCATGTCCTCTTCTGAAGTCTCAATTGTGGCTGCAGTATGGAAGCCATCAATAAAAACCCTCCTCATCAAAGCTTACATGTTGTAATGCATTCATGTTGGTGACTTGTTTCTCAGACTCCCTCTGTGAAAAAGATTTGTGCACATCTTTCTCTTCCATCTCTTGCTCTTGCCTCTTCCTGGAGCTAGACCTGATCTGCGTGCCCTTCATTCATTCTCCTTGTCATGCGGCAATGCGTAGGGATTATTTACTAATGTACTCATACCTCTGAGCAACTCATTTGTACAAAAGGCTCGAAGTCAGCAAAGTCATTCAGTGCCGCATTGCTCCCTGTAGACTTTGCAACTTGAAATAATGAAAGACAGCACCAAATGCTTGCGGAATCAAATCAGCTACCAGAAGAAATAAACTAGCAACTGACCCATAAGTAGCTTATCATCTTTTTTTTTTTTAAATGGCATGGTACGATGGGGTCACTGTGGGGTTGAGAGTCCTTCCTTCTGTTTACATTAAGCAGGGCACCATTATGGGATGGTATTAGCTGGAGCAATGTGTTTCAAAATGGCTGCACTATAAATCAGCATTTGACTTTGTAATATTCCTTTGCTGCAAAGTTCCAATGAGCATTTTAGTTTAGCTTAGTACTTTAGTTTAGTTTAGAGATATAGCATGGAAACAAGTCCCTTGGTCTACCAAGTCCATTCCGACTATCGATCAACCGTTCACACTAGTTCCATGTTAGCCCACTTTCCCACCCACTACACACTAGGGACAATTTACAGAGACAAATTAACATACAAACCCACATATATTTGGTATTTGGGAGGACAAGGGTGCACCTGTAGGAAAGCCACACAGTCCAAGTGAGAACTCCACACAGACAGCACCCAAGGTCAGGATCGAACCTGGGTCTCTGGCACTGGTAGGCAGGAGGTCTGTTCATGGATTCTATAATATGTCAAAAATACCGCGATCTGATCCTCAAATTAGCATGCAAATGGTGCACATTTTGGATGACCAAAGGTTATTAACTTGCACATAAATCGGAGGATAGAGATCTGAATACAATGAAGTTTGATGCAGTTATTTAGCCACATGAATTCAACAGGTTTCATCAGTGTTTTGCCTCGAGAATAAAAAGCAGATTGATTAGGGGGAGGAGGTTCATGCAGTAACATCATAACATCTTTTCCTTGTTAATCAAAAACTGAATGACGAAGGCAGCTGCTATTAAGATGGCAGCAAAGAAAAGGAGTGGGCTGAAGTAGAGGTTGATAAAAATGTAAATAGGAAATAACTAGTTCGGCCTAAATTTCAACAATGTTATCATTTCCCATTAAGGTGGTTCCCGCTGCTTTTTGCTGGTGATTAAACTCTTGATAATTGCCACACGTATGGAAGATTGCACTAGATGTTATAATATGGAGAAAACTTCTTGAACATCAAATGTTGCAAAAAAGCATTAACTTAGCAGTGGATCAGCAATATTGAAACTAATGGACTTGGGTTACTGATCCCTTTTGCTGTTAATAAATTGAAGTCTTTGGTCTAAAATTATATTTGTCCTGGAGTTTTATTGTAACAATCATAATAGTCCTTTGAAGAATAGTATCAGAACAGCCAAAAACAAATGAGCAGACAGTACCGGTCTGGATCTGCACCAGCTTGCTCGATAACAAGTCAATTAATTGATTACATTTCTGTTGATTAAAATGTTTCAATCAATTGTAATCAATTAATCGCCACAGACCTGCTCAAGATAACCTATGGATCAGGAATGCATAATAAACACGAGGAATGTATATGTGCGTAAAATACAAATAAAGATATTTCAACCCATGCTCACGCACAAAGTCTAAAAGCAAATAAGATTAACTTTTTTTTTTCTAAACCACAAGACAAATGGGCTTAAAGGCTACAGAAAAACACCAATGTGGGAACTACACAATACTTAATCATCTTTCGTGATTACTCAATAAGGATTAACACTAAAGAAAGGTTCAATATTACATTTCCTTCTATTCTGCATTTTTATTTACTTTTGGTAATAACTGACATCTTTAATATCCAGAAATATTGAAGTAGTGTTTTAAAGAAAGTTAACAAGTGCAAATTCAGGCACAATAAGATGCCCCAGCACGCAAATAATACAATATCAAGTGCTTTAGACACAGTCAAAATTACTGTCTAAGATGGAAAGGCTAAATTCCTTGCAGATTTTGTTTTAACATAAAGTCCCAATAAGAAGATCAGCTCAATATACTGAAATAATGGAATATTCATCCTCATAATCCATATGCATTTTTTTCAGGAGCTGTTGAGCAATGAATATGAGGCATGCCTGTATTCAGGATTTAAATAAGATGTCTTTCTAAAACATACTGTTATCATTTCCGCACCATCGCATCCAATATGACAAGGTTAACATTTTTTTTCTCCAGCTGAAATGAAGGGACCACAATGCAGTGTTGTCTTAAACAAAATAATATATTGAAACATTATGTTTGTCAGTGAATTCAAAATCTAAAATAATATTTGGTACCCATCCGTTTTCACTTCGGGGAAAAACAACATATTGAATATCAATATAAGGTACAGATGTTTGCCAGGATATTGTCTGCTATTGAGCTAGATCATTCACTGTGCTGTTGCACCTTTAATCCTTTCTGGTTAAATCAGGACACAATCAGCTCAACTGCTGCTACAGAAAATAATGGAAAATTCTCAGATTCTTTAAAATTGAACCAGATTAACAAATAATTGCAATATTACATAAAGGGTGCACTGGCAAAATTAACTGGTCAAATTTGAATTCCTAATTCTGGTCATTTACTTACAGTTTATTAAAGTTAAATATCTAATGTAAAATGTAGAAAGCCATCTCCCAGGTGCCCTGGTAATGATTCACTTAAAATTCTTGTGAAGTTGGATTTCATGTTTGTTTTCACTTTTGGAAGGTTTATACCTTACATGGTAGCGACTGCATTTACACAATGCACATAGAGTGCGCTCCATAATGTTTGGGACAAAGACCCATCATTTACTTATTTGCCTCGGTACTCCACAATTTGAGATTTGTGATAGATAACATCACATGTGGTTAAAGTGCACATTGTCAGATTTTAATAAGGGTCATTTTTATACATTTTGGTTTCACCATGTAGAAATTACAGCTGTGTTTATACATAGTCCCCCCATTTCCGGGCACCATAATGTTTGGGACACAGCAATGTCATGTAAATTAAAGTAATCATGTTTAGTATTTTGTTGCATATCCTTTGCATGCAATGACTGTTTAAAGCCTGCGATTCATAGACATCACCAGTTGCTGGGAGTCTTCTCTGGTGATGTTCAGGCCTGAATTGCAGCCATCTTTAGCATGCTTGCTTTGGGGGCTAGTCCCCTTCAGTTTTCTCTTCAGCATATAAAAGGCATGCTCAATTGGGTTCAGATCAATCGGGTGATTGCCTTGGTCACTCAAGAATTTACTATTTTTTAGCTTTGAAAAACTCCTTTGCTGCTTTAGCAGTATATTTAGGTTAATTGTCTTGCTGTAGAATGAACCACCAGCCAATCTGTTTTGAGGCATTTGTTTGAATGAACAGATAGAATGTGTCTATACACTTCAGAATTCATTATGCAACTACCATACGAGCCAATACCTTCAGTAGCCATACATGCCCAGGCCATAACACCCCCACCACCGTGTTTCACAAATGAGGTGGTATGCTTTGGATCTTGGGCAGTTCCTTCTCTCCTCCATACTTTGCTCTTGCCATCACTCTGATATAAGTTAATCTTCGTCTCATCTGTCCACAAGACCTTTTTCCAGAACTGTGGTTGCCCTTTTAAGTACTTCTTGGCAAACTGTAACCTGGCCATCCTATTTTTGCGGCTAACCAGTGGGTTGCATCTTGCAGTGTAGCCTCTGTATTTCTGTTCATGACGTTTTCAGCGGACAGTGGTCATTGACAAATCCACACCCGACTCCTGAAGAGCGTTTCTGATCTGTCGGACATGTGTTTGAGAATTTTTTTTTTTTTTTTTAATAGAGAGAATTCTTCTGTCATCAGCTGTGGAGGTTTTCCTTGGCCTGCCAGTACCTTTGCGATTAGTAAGCTCACCAGTGCTCTCTTTCTTCTTATTGATGTTCCAACCAGTTGATTTTTGTAAGCCTAATGTTTGGCTGATGTCTCTAACAGTTTTATTCTTATTTCTCAGTCTCATAATGGCTTTTTTGACTTTCATTGGCACAACTTTGGTCCTCATGTTAATAAACAGCAATAAAAGTTTCCAAAGGTGATGGAAAGACTGGAGAAAAGAGTAGGTCTTGAGAGCTCTCTTATACCTGCATTAAGTAGGCAATTAAACGCACCCGAGCAATTACAAACGCCTGTGAGGCCATGTGTCCCAAACATTATGGTGCACTGAAGGATGGGAACTTTGTATAAACACAGCTGCAATTTCTACATGGTGAAACCAAAATGTATAAGAATGGCCTTTAATAAAATCTGACAATGTGCACTTTAACCACATGTGATTTTTTTTCTATTACAAATCTAAAATTGTGGAGTACAGAGGCAAATAAATAAATGATGGGTCTTTGTCCCAAACATTATGGAGGGCACTGTACATTGGGAAACAGCCATTTGTGCGGTGAAGCTCATTTAAATGCAGGGCCGTAACAAAAAAAATCAGTTTGCTGCATACCAAATTATGCTCAGGCCCCTCAAAGTTTTTGATCCACTGCTCAGCTGTCCTCTGCATATTTCAATGAAGGCCATTTTAGCTCTGCCACAGTCAAATAAATTAATGGAACATACCAGAACTTCTTTACGTTCCCCCCCCACTGAAATGGCAACCACTGATTGCATCCAAGAATTTATAAGCACCCAACAAAAATGTCAAACGTCAAAGTGGGCACATGTGACCCTAGCACCCAGTATGTACTGCAGATCTTACTGTTTCAGAAGCACCATGTTACACAGCCACATGAGATTAATAAGCAGAGCATTGGCCAGTAATTTAGATAATTCCTTCCTGTTCTACATACATTAAGATATTTATTATAAAAAAGTGTTTCAAACTGTACATCACAAGATAGATGCTGTCCATGAGAAATTCTGTTCTGAAAGGCTTGAGGATTATATGCCTTTTGAAAAATGGGAAATGGATTTCTATTATATTGCTGTTTCTATTGTGACAGTATGAATTCAAAAGTGGGTTTGATCAGGGAAATCTTTATCTGCTAAAGAAAAAATGCTAATTCTATAATGACTGAAACAAAAGAAAACAAGAATGCATGCCTGAGAGATATCCGAAGAAAATGCATCACTTAGACAAATGAACCATCAGCATTATCGATCCATCTGCATAGCCCTCGCCTACATGATAAAAATTACAAACTGAAAAACTACATGTGAACAAATAGATCAAGTGTGCTGGCAAGAAAATGCAAAGAATATTAGCCAAGAATAATGACTCGTACATAATAATATAGTTAATATAAATTGTTTAGAGCCCTTTGGTGCTGACAAATATAGCTGTGCTGAATTTCTGAACCATTGAAGCCGCTGAGGAACAATTTTGTAGATTTCATCAACAGCTCTAATTATGTTCCTGTCAAGTCTAGAACAAAGTAATCCATAACTGGGGAGCCCATTCAGAGACAGTAACGCACAGAGGTAATTTATGCCCAAGACACAAGGCACTTTTGTATTTAGTGTACACAACACTTTGCTAACAAGAGGATGTACAGAATTTATGAGGAGAACCACAAACAGCCAGCTCTTGATGATTTTAACAAATTAAAGACAGTGGGAAAGCTCCAGAGTGAAAAACAACTGTTCAACAACTGCTTTAGTCAGCCCTTGAACCACAACAACTGCAATAAATGTGGCTGGTAGCTGGGGCATTCATCTGAATTAATTTAACCCTATCATGTACTGAATTTCTTTTCCATAGTTCTCACTCAAAATAATAAGAACATTTAATTAGTGGGAGAGGATATGGTCTTTACAAGTATACAGTAAAACACATACCCTTGCCATCAGCGTATGCGTTATTTACATAGTATCTTGAACACAGTTAAATGTCCCAAAGTGCCCCATACGAAAATTATGACAAAATTGAACATCAAGCCATAAAATTGATGTTAGGACTGATGATCAAAAGCTTGGTTAATAAGGTACTTTTAAAAGGCAGATAACACTGATTCTCTGGGAGGGAATTCCTAAATTAGGGTTTTGACGGCAAATAGCTCTGCTGCCCACAGTGGAGCAATTAAACACAAATACATAAGAAAGCAAAATTTAAGGAGAAGAGATTTGTTGGACTGGAAGATGCCACAGAGATGGATGCCAGTAACATCTAAAATGTTTATGATTATTACACTGGATCGATGCTATAATGACAATATACTTAAGATGATAGTATAGGACAGGTAAGTTAAAAAACGTATTGCAATATTTATTCTCAATTAGGATTCTCTAGCCATTTGAGGAAATCTGGTGAGATTCATCAGTCTAAAGCTGTTCACTTACTTTGCCTGTGAATAAAAGTTTCTGCACTATAGTCGCTACAATGGGGGTGGCACAGTGCCGCAGCGGTAGAGTTTCTACTTTACAGTGCCAGAGTCCTGATCCTGACTATGGCTGCTGTCTGTACAGAGTTTGTACGTTCTCTTTGTGACTGCCTGGGATTTCCCCGGATGCCCCGGTTTCCTCCCACACTCCAAAGAAGTACATGCTTGTAGGTTAATTGGCTTTGATAAAATTTGTAAACTGTCCCTAGTGCTTAGGATAGTGCTAGTGCACAGTGTGATCACTGGTCGGCGCAGACTCGGTGACCTGTTTCTGCGCTGTATTTCTGGTCTAATATTTGAGATGACCAATAATGAGGGAACTGTGTTCAAGGAAGAATGTAAAACACAGAATTCTCTACAGTAGGGTGATAACCAAACAATGCAAGCAATATCGCAGAAACAAGTCTAATTTGTTTTCAGGTGAGAAGTTGAGATGCAATGTATTCTGTGATAACTACGCAGCTGTTAGCATTGGGGAGCTTTATGGTACATAAATCTTCATAACCAGAAATAATCATTCAGTTCATAGTCAGTTTATTGATTCAGCTCATGTAGCAATTCATTCTTGTCCTCCAATTAGTTCATGTGGAAGACTATACTCTGTTACACCACTATCTTGTCTAGAAATTGGCAATTTATCTGCAACAAAAATCTATCCAGTACCTTTCTGAAAACTTCCATAAATCAATCTGAAATGAGACATTTCCTTTCACTCCCCTCTAATAAGTAATTTTGAAACCATATTTACTTAAATCTCAATCTTGATTTATTTTAAAACCATATTTACCAGCTGCAGCCTTTATCACTAATATAAAACGAGAGTTGCATTTACACCAGTCTTTGCTGTCAAATGTTTTGTTTCAAAAGGAAATTTAGAAATTTGCACATAGACTCTTCATGAGGTATTGTTGAATATTTTCAGTGTTCAAGAACAAAGCATCAGAGAGTTATAGAGGTACACAGCTCATCCATGTCGACCAACGTAACTCCCTGAGTGAGTCCCATCTGCTTGCATTTGGCCCATTTCGCTCAAAATCTGAAGAAAGGTCCCGATCCAAAATGTCACCCTACAGGGGTTCCTCTCACTCTCACACTCTCCCCACAGATGCTGCCTGACCTATTGACTTACTCCAGCACTTTATGCCTTCTATCTATATGCCTTAAAATGTTTTTTAAACATTGTGATCGCAACTGCTTCGAGCACTTCTTCTGATGAGCTTGTTCCATATACAAACTCTCTGCATGAAAAACTAGCTTGTAAGATTTCCTTTAAATATTTTCCCTCTCACATTAAACATATGTTCTCTAGTTTTAGACTTCCTTGCCCAAGAAAGAGGACTGTAACAATCCATCATGCTTTTATTTTATACAGCTCTATAAGGTCACCCCTCAGCCCCATGGTCTCCAGAAAAAACCCGGCCTATCTTGTCTCTCCTTATAACTCAAGCACTCACATTTTGGCAACATCTTTGTGAATCTTTTTCTGTACCCTCTCTAACAGCAAAACCTATCCTCATTGTTGAGCCATTTACAGCATGCTTCTAATTTGATAAGACCACAAACTTCCCACAAGAACAGAACAAAATATTTTTCAAAATACCTTTTGCAAGGCAAATTGAAGAAAAAAACATTGATGATCTCAAAGGATTGTTATGGCTTTTATGTAAACACTTCTTCTATTAAAAAAATGTAATTGGACACCAACAAGTTACGCCTTAAAGAACAAGGGACAGCACAGGATCAGGCCCTTCAGCCAACATAATTTGTGCCGAACATGATGTAAGTTAAGCTAATCTCCTCTGCCTGTGCATGATCCATATCCCTCCATTTCCTGCACATACATGTGCCTATTTAAAAGTCTCTTGAATGCCACAATCAAACAGTGCCCTCCATAATGTTTGGGACACAAACCCATCATTTATTTATTTGCCTCTGACCTCCACAATTTGAGATTTGTAATAGAAATAATCACATGTGGTTAAATTACACATTGTTAGATTTTAAATAAAGGCCATTTTTATACATTTTGGCTTCATCATGTAGAAATTACAACAGTGTTGATACATAGCTCCCCCCATTTCAAGGCACCATAATGTTTGGGAAACATTGCTTCACAGGTGTTTGTGATTGTTCAGGTGTGTTTAATTGCCTCCTTAATGCAGGTATAAGAGAGCTCTCAGTACCTAGTCTTTCCAACACCTTTGGAAACTTTTATTGCTGTTTATCAACATGAGGACCAAAGTTCTGTCAAAGAAGCCATTATGAGACTGAGAAACAAGAATGAAACTGTTAGTGACATCAGCCAAATATTAGGCTTACCAAAATCAACTGTTTGGAACATCATTAAGAAGAAAGAGAGCACTGGTGAGCTTTCTAATCGCAAAGGGACTGACAGGCCAAGGAAGACCTCGACAGCTGATGACAGAAGAATTCTCTCTAGAGTAAAGATAGCTTCTCAAACACCTGTCCGACAGATCAGAAACACCCTCCAGGAGTCAGATGTGGATTTGTGAATGACCACTGTCTGCTGAAGACTTCATGAACAGAAATACAGAGGCTACACTGTAAGATGCAAACCACTGGTTAACGGCAAAAATAGGATGGCCAGGTTACAGTTTGCCAAGAAGTACTTAAAAAAGCAACCACTGTTCTGAAAATAGGTCTTGTGGACAGATGAGACAAAGATTAACATATTAGAGTGATGGCAAGAGCAAAATATAGAGGAGAGAAGGAACTGCCCAAGGTCCAAAGCATACAACATCTGTGAAAAATGGTGGTGGGGGTGTTATGGCCTGGGCATGTATGGCAGCTGAAGGTACTGGCTCACTTTTCTTCATTGATGATACAACTGCTGATGCAGAGAAGATACACAGCAACTAGAGATGTCCATGAATCACAGACTTCAAGCAGTCATTGCATGCAAAGAATATGCAACAAAATACTAAACATGACTACTTCCATGTGCATGACATTGCTGTGTCCCAAACATTATGGTGCCCTGATATGGGGGGGGGGGAAGATACTATGTATCAACACTGCTGTCATTTCTACATGGTGAAACCAAAATGTATAAAAATGGCCTTTATTAAAATCTGACAATGTGCACTTTAACCACGTGATTTTTATTTCTATTAGAAATCTCAAATTGTGGATTACAGAGGCAAATAAATAAATGATGGGTCTTTGCCCCAAACATTATGGAGGGCACTGCATCTGAGTCCTCGGCATCTCTGGCAGTACGTTCCTGCCATTCACCACTCCGTGTATAAAAACTTGCCCTGCATATATCCTTTAAACTTTAGATACACGGAACTGCAGATGCTGGTTTACAAAAAAAGACTCAAAGTGCTGGAGTGACTGAACGAGTCAGGCAGCATCTTTGGAGAACATGGATAGGTAACGTTCGGTCAGAACAAGGGTTCTAACCCAAAATGTCATCTGTCTACGTTATCCAGAGATGCTGAGTTACTCAAATAGTTTGCGTATTTTTGCCTTTAAACTTTGTCCCTCCCACCTTAAAGTTATGTGCACAAGTCTTTGTCATTTGCACCCTAGGTAAAACGTACTGACTGTCTATCCCATTTATGCCTCTCAACATTTTATATACTTCAATCAGGTCTCCAGTCATACTCCGATGCTCCAGAGAAAACAATCCAAGTTTGTCCAACCTAATACCCTCGCATCCAGGCAGTATTCTGGTAAACCTCCATAGCTTCCACATCCTTCCTGTAACAGGGCGACCAGAACTACACAATACTCCAAATATGTCCTTAACAAAATCTATTAGATCAGAGGACAAGCTGCATTGTGACTTCCTGGCTTTTATACTCAATGCCCTGATTTTTGTGAAAAGAATTAATGATTAATTAATTAACAGAAAATATTAAGGAAAATTATGAGATTTTATGTACAATAAAGGAAAGAGGGTGACTAGAGAAAGAAATTAAAGTGGTCACCGCTGTATGGAGATGGAGGTCCTCAATTATATTTCTCCTCCTACCGTAGAGAAGGACATGAAGAACGGGACAGTTAATGGAGATGTCTTAAGGACAGTCCATATTATGGCTGAGAAGGTGGATAAATCTCCTGGGCCTGATCAGATATATCTGAGCACATTGTGGGAGGCTAAAGAAGATAGACTCCATCTGTGACTCTAATAGGGAAATAACTCCAGCACACTTTATTCAGAGTTCCAAATACTGAATTGCCTGATGTCAATTATAGTAAACTGGTGTTATAGAAAAAGGCTTCAATTGTTATTTAGTGTCACACAAAGGGTGGTGGATGTATAGAACAAGCTGCAAGAGGAGGTAGTTGAGGCAGGGACTGTCCCCACATTTAAGAAAGAGTTAGACAGGTACATGGATAGAACAGATTTGGACGGATATGGACCAAATGCAGGTAGGTGGGATCAGTGTAGCTGGGACATGTTAACCGGTGTGGGCAAGTTGGGCCGAGGGGCCTGTTTCCACACTGTATCACTCTATAACCAGTTTTGGAGTTAAGAAAGCCAAGCTTAAATTGGGAAATAATAATGATGTATCAAGATTAATTTTGCTAGACAATGACTATGCTGTAAATGATGATAAAATGCATGTAGAAAAAATAATTAGGTCACACCAACCATGATTGTGAAAACTGAGAATTGTAGATGCCAAGCAAGAATTAGGAGCTACCAATTTCTAGCATACAAAACAATAACTAAGGATAGGTCATTTTGTTGTTTATTAAGAGAATCTACATTGCAGATTATGTAGGATGGCAGATCTAGAACTTAGATTGAGCAAGAGAGAAAAACGCAAACCAACTGGCTACAGCATAAATTAATGTCGGAATCACGGGATATATGTGAATGAAAGTAAAATCAGAGGACAAGCAGTGGAGATGAAATGACTTGTCAGGTTGCTCGATAATTTTCCTTCTGATAATCACCCTTTAGGAAGTAAGTGGTGCTAACACTAAACGTTTTGGAGAAATTCCAACTAATTCAAGGGCATACTAAAATGTAGTCATGGTGAACTGGTGATGTCGGTGGAAGATTACAAGTCCTGCAGGTGCAGGTTTCTAATATATTGAACGACAGCAAAGTGCACATTGCCAGTTCATCTGTGCTTCTTTTCTTGGTCAATCGAAGTTCCAGATCTATCATTCTACTTGCGCTGTTACGCAGACAATTCTTAACACTAGGACGTAATCTTACTTATTACTTCCATGCTGGAACTTTGTAGCTTGTAACACCTCACTTGGCTCCTACAATTCTAGAGCAAGCGTAAAAAAACAAAAACCTACTTACTATGTTCCAAGAACAACTCCCTTTGGCTGAACAGTATTGTACTGTCAATAGCTCTAAAATGACTGAGCCCATTTTATCCCAAGCTCTAAAGAAACATACTTCCTCAGTGATTAATCCAATTACCTAAAATCTGGGATAAAAATGTACATTAAAATAACTGTTCAGTTCAAAATTGAATATCAAATGAAGAAAATCTGCCTGCCAGTTTTATAAACTCTATCAAATATTTATTGACTAAATAGTTTGGCCATTGCAGCTCAAAGATGACATGTTTAGTTTAGTTTATTTCGTTTAGGCACGGAAACATGCCTTTCGGCCCACCAAGTCCATGCCGACCAGCGATATACGCTTATACCAAGTATACAAACCCAAGCCAATTAATCTGCAAACCTGCATGTCTTTGGAGTGTGGAGGAAATCGATCTCGGAGAAAACCCACTTGGTCACGGGGAGAATGTACAAACTCCGTACAGACAGCACCCGTAGTGGGGTACGATCCTGTATCTCTGCCGCTGCAAGCGTAGTAAACGGCCTGTCCCACCAGCATGCAACTCCATGCAATGAGCGCGACCTAACGTGATCGCTCGAGCCGTCCGGCGTCGGTCCCATTTCGATCGCCGAAGCCGTGCGGAATTGGGCGGAGTTCGTCCAGACATCGCACGGGGCTCCGAAAAAATGACCATGTTCAAAAATTCTGCGTGGTAATGGCTTGTCGGCTCGCAGTCGCCTGAACGCATTACACACCGCCTCGATGTCGTGCCACCGTGATCCTCTCTATAGGTGCCTCCATGACCCTTTCTGTGTGTGGCTCCGTGGCCCTCTCTGTGTGTGTCCCTCTCTGTCCTGGCGAACTTACCTTTAAGACTTCGCTCCAAGTTCGCCTCACTTTGCGCCGCGTTGCGCCACTCACCCGACCTCCGTGCGGCCCTCGTTGCCGGTTTGGTCGCGCTCTTCGCATGCAGGCGCATGCTGTTGGGAATGGCCCTGTACAGGCATCACCCGACCTCCGCGCGGCACCCCGCTTCTAGTTTGATCACACTCACCGCATGGAGTCGGATGCTGGTAGGACAGGCCCTTAAGGCAGCAACTCTACTGCTGCACCGCTGTGCTGCCCGGCAGTGTTCAAAGAGTTGAGGCGAGTCAGTGTATATAGTCAGATGACTATTGTTAACTCCACTGTAGGTTTGACTTCAATTGAACCTGTATCTACCTTCAAAGCATACTAGTCAAATTAATAACTAGCCTTGAGATTGAGTTCTGCTGTGGTTTGCTTTTCTGGCGATCCACAACAGCAGCCAAGTGAGAGTTAGGTGTAAATAAACTGGAAGTGATTCAATAAACAATATTGCATTTTACTAACTGCTAGGGAGACGAGTCTCTAATAAAACTGACTCACAAACCAGGCAGCTGATTTGTCTAAAAACACATGTTATTGTATCTTTGTATTGCTGGTTGAAGTATAGTTTGCCAATGAGGAAAGGAGGTCATTTTAAATAACTTACTATATACTCTTAATACAAAACAAATGTTGCTGAGATGAACTGCAGATAAATTATTGGCTAGTGGCTTTCTGAAAAACCAAATTTCAAATAAATCTGCCAGATAAAATCCACATTCTGCTGACTATTATCTTTCTTTGGCTACTGAAGTTTGTCCAATTGTATGTGACCGATATAGTGCATATTTATGAATTATATTGATCAGTGCATTGTAGAATTTTGCATTTATTGTCAACAAGATTTTTTTGTTAAATGACCACCTTTGATTGCAATGAATTTTCCTATACTTAACATAAGAACAATTTTACATCTTTTCCAAAGAAATGTGTATTTTCCCCACCAGTTTAAAAATCACAATAATAGCCTTGATAAATGGTCTGTCTCCTGAAAACAGTGATGCAAGTATTGAAATTAGTGGCACGTTTGTAAAAGCCATTTGAATCAAAATTGAAAGGAACTACCCACCACAGCCAAGCTGTAATCACATGGCAGGAAGCTGGCAGCAACACAATAAGACATGCAGTAAGGCAGCAAAAAAGGAAAGGAATTTTCCTTGTTTTTAGCTGGGCGAACCTGAATGAATAAAGGTGTCGGCCGTTAGCAATTTGTTATTCTTTCAGTGTAATCATCAATTTGTTCGTCGAGTGGTTCAACAGATCTACAGCTATCTGTGGCAGCACAGGAACCCTGCATGGTAACGTCCCAGCTAATTTAAAGCCCTTGTGTTGCTGAATCAAACTTGACAAGGCACCAGCAAAACAGAAACTATTATGCCATGTGAGATAGGGTTGGCATACTTTGGCATTGGCATAGGGTTGGAATACTTTGAATGGTAGAGAGACAAAGGAGATTGTCAATGGTGAAAGTGATTTTGCAAATCTAAGAGAAAAAAGTTGAGATATTATTGTTGAGTTATATTCTTGCAGCAACTTTAATCTATGAGGTCTAAAACAATTCAGAGAAGCAACATTCTTCCCAGAGTATGTTTAACCAAAGGATTTGGACTTGGATTCCTTTAATAACTATGCTCAGTACTCAGTTCCTTGCTTTTTACCATATCTGTTAATGATTTGAACCTAAATATAGGATCAATGATAATAAAGATTGCAGAAGATACAGAAATTGTCACTAAGATTGACAATGATAATGAAAGATGGCAAAATTGTCCAGTCATTTGGATAGAAAAATGGCAATTATATAATTTAACTCGGAGTAGTGTAAGGTAGTGTAGGTATGTGGAGATGTGAAAGAATAAATATGGAGGATATTGAGTGATCTAGAAAAGTGTTCACCCAAAGATCTTTAAAAATGAAAGAGATAAGGTCAAGAAGGTGATTAGAAAGCAAATGAAATTCTGAGGAATAGAATATTTGAGCGAATAGAATATTTGGGTGATCATGCCAGCGTGGCACATAATTCTAGTCAGAGCGCAACTTGAGTAATATGTATGGGTCTAATCCCTACACTACAGGAAATATATGATTACATTGGAGAGAATGCTGATGAGATTTATAAGGATGTTGCCATCTCCGAAAAAAAAGAGCTCTGAGGAAAGTTGTGATAAGCTAGGGCTGCTTATTTGGAACAGAGAAGGCTAATTTGGGGTGGTTACAATTACAGCAGCACTGGATAGAATTAATGAGGAAATATTTATCTTAGCAGGGTGGTCAAAAAGGGGGCATAGGTTTCAATTAAGCAATGAAAGAATGAGATAGGAGATGAGGGAAAATATTTCCACTCAGGTAGCAATGGCGATTGGAATCTGGAACTCACTGCCTGAAATAGAGATAGACAGAACCCTCCAACTACATGCTGGAATAACTCGGTGGGTGAGACAGCATCTATGGAGAGAAGGAATGGGCGACTTTTATCGGGTCGAGACCCTTCTTCAGACTAATGTCAGGGGAGGGGGCAGGACAAAGGTAGACTGTAGGTGGAGACAGTAAGACTAGTGGGAGAACTTGGAAGGGGAAGGAGAGAGAAAGCAAGGGCTATCTGAAGTTAGAGAAGTCAATGCTCATACCGCTGGGGTGTAAACTACCCAAGCGAAATACTAGGTGCTGTTCCTCCAATTTGCGCTGGGCCTCACTCTGACAGTGGAGGAGGACCAGGACAGAAAGGTCAGATTTGGGAATGGGAGGGGTAGTCGAAGTGCTGGGCCACTGGATAGGTTAAGACGGACTGAGCGGAGGTGTGAGCTGAGATCTGCTTTGTTATTGCTGGATGGTGGGATTGTCAGTGTAATTATTTTTAGAGTAGTGATATGGATCAAATGGCCCTCTTCTTTACTTTAAATGTTCTAAGATTATAAAATGCCAGTCAATATTTTGTTTTAATAGATTGATGTCTGCAACAGAATACTTTATATTTGCAATTTCCAAAGAAAACATGAGGCATAAAATATATTATAGTTCCATCCATCTAAAAAAAAGCTGCAATCATTACATCTTTAAATGTTATATAAATTTATTTACGTTCTTAACTCAAACAAATTACTGTGCTGAAATAATTAAATAAACCAATAATGGCAATGCCATTGCTTTATTCATCCCAAATTAATTTGAAACTAAAAACAGAAAACCAAATTTAAAAAATGAAAATGTATTACATGCTATTACACATTTAAGGAAAAAAAAATCCTCTCTGAATTATCTGGTTAATAGTTTATTAGTGCAATTTAAACTACTTAGCACAATCATTTTAGTAGAATCATTTTTCTACATAAATTTAGTTGGTGAGATCAGTCATGTTCCTCATATCATAGTATAAGTTAATAAGTTCAAAGATTTATTTCTGTAGCAGACCATGACAAGGAAATTTGCATATTTTTCATCTAGAATGACCATAAAATAATTATGTAATTATTTAGTGCGATTTATAATGTTTCAAAGAAATCAGGGATTCTCCTCCCGCAGGAAAATGGCGACCAAGCCTTGTGTTAGCAATAGCTTTATTCACATTCTGAAGCTTCTACTCTGCAGGCCTCATGGTAAAGAAAAACAACTCACTTTTATTTCCACACCTTTAACACTTTACCTCATTAAAAAAGTTTATATATAATCTAGAAAGGAGTTAAAGCCTGCTACTGGATTCAGATCAAAGCGCAAACTGCTGGGCGCGACTCAGCAAGTCAGGCAGTATCTCTGGAGGGCAGACACAAAATGCTGGAGTAACTCAGCGGGCCAGGCATCATCTCTGGAGAAAAGGAATAGGTGACGTTTTGGGTTAAGACCCTTCTTCAGACTGATCGCTGGAGGACATGGATAGGTGATGCTTCGGGTCATGGCCCTTCTTCAGACTGATTGTAGAAGGGAGGGAGAAAACTGGAAAAGGGACGTGGTGGGACAAAGCCCATTTTCAGATGGTACAGGAATATATGAGATTTTTTCCACGTGTGGCAAATCTGATATATCGAATGGATTATTGATCATTTAGTTGTTAACATTACAGGTGAATGAATGGTACCTTACTCACCAGAGAATAAAGTCACATTTAATTGATAACAAACTGATTTAGACCAAATATGATCTGCATTTTATCAAAATGTGAATGTCCTTTCTGTTAAAAAAAAAGTATTTGAACACCTGTACCTAGTGACTACCTGTTCGTTTGATGACAGGCAAATTAATTGATTTAGCATTAATTAATAGATAGAATAACTATATTTATATTATTTAACTCTAATTAATCTGCAAAAAAACAATAAAACTGCTTTAGAGTGAAAACATGGAAAAATTGCAAGAACTGACAAGAAAAAATAGACCGGGAATATTAGTAAAATCCACAAAAAATCTAAAAAAGAAAAAGATAACTTTTATTGTTTAAGTAATGGATAAGTTACAAGACTTAAAACCACAAAACTATATTTACTGCAAGAAGAAACAGGTGATTACTCTCTGTAACACAATCAAGAGCTTGCACATCCTTCTAAATAAAAAAGTGAGTTGATTCGTAAACCCAAGGGCAACCCATTCATCCTGTCCTGTTATCACATTTGCCATAAGGGGAACCCATTAAGAAGGGTGGTCTAAAATCTTAAAGATAAGGCCTTCAGACACCAAGTTACATATGGATCACACAAGGAATATCCATTTTACCGAGTATGTTGATGGACTAAAATACCTCACAACAAAACTCAACTATCCAAGATATTTGCTGCTACAAATCAGCAGCTGAGCTTCACACAGCTTCTACAGTATTTGCTGGATTTATTTTCTAATGTCTGGGCAGAATTGGTCTCCTCTTTCTTCAGCTATATTTCAAATAACATTAAATTATACCATCCTTTGAATATCTGATAACAAGTTGCCTTTTTCTTCTGTTTCTACCTTTTGACCATTCTGCACTTATGCTCTTAATATTGCAGATATTAGTCTTTGCAGTTTTTGGTAGACCTGGGGAAGGATGAAGGAAACGTAGTAAATGAGGTCCACGTCCATCATTTGGAGACTATCAAAGGCATTCTTAGGAAACCTTTTGCAACCTCATGTGACTCAATGTGCATTGCCCTTGATGTTAGTGCACTGTATATACAACAGGTTGGCGTTGAAAAACTTCAGTCAACTATCACCACCTGGCTCCCCAGATTATTTTATCACGTTTTTATAACAGTGCCTAATTTCAAGGGTAAGGAGTCAAATCATATCAATATTTTTAATGGAATACATTTTATAAGGGATTGGAACCTGATAACAATTATGCATCTTAGATTAAGTCTACAATTAAATTGATTGTTGCAGTGTGTCCAATGTGCCGACTATTAATTTTACAGTGGCCTTAAAATAATAAAGTACCTGGTACTCTTATGTGGACCTGTTGCCAAAGACAGTTTGAATGGAAAAGACAAAAAAAAACATTCCTTTCAGTTTTGAGTACAATCGCATTGCTACTTCTTCTCTTCAAAGTTTTTCAGATTTGTGCGACACTAAATCAGATTTTTGAGTAATTTTTATTCACAGAAATATAGGATTATTAAGACAGAGAAAAGGGCAATTTGGCCCATCAGGGCTATGCCAGCTCTTAAGGAGTAAACCGATCAGTTCTATTCATCTTCTCTGTCCCATGGCTGTAAATAGTTCAAATAAGCATGACACATGCATGTTCATTCTTGGTATTTCATAATGAAACTCACTGTTAAATGAACTTTTTCACATTCACAATTCCAGCAGTGATGTTTTCTCCTTAGTTCTTCAAATTCTATTAACAAGCAGTGAGTTTTGTTTCATACACTGGAATATTGCTCTGTTCAAACATGATAATAGGCAAGGTTAATATCCGGCCGTAACAAAACTGCATACGACATGAGAAACAAATCTAACTCCGACACCGATCGTATAGTTCATGACTAGTTATGCTGTGGGGGTGATATTAATAATAGCTGGACATATGTTGTCCTTTTGGGCCTGATGATGTAAGAAAATCAATATAGCTTATAAACTAAACCAAATACCACATACGATACCATAAAAATGTCATTGCTATAAATCCACTTTCAGTACAATTTAAAAATGGATTAATAAACAATTCATTTCAGAATCTGTTGGGCTGATCGATGGCAGTTCTGCGTAGCAATGGTATTAAATTAAAGAAATGAAAATTAAGTTAAAGGTCCTACATAAGATGGACACTGTCTTTTTTAAGCAGTTTTTCCAAGGATCTATGTGGACAGATTTGCAAATACCACTTATCTACATTAAGGGTCAGAATATCCATCAATTCAGCAGCTGTTTTAGGCTGTCACAACAAAGTCACAGTCTTACATAATCTTAAAACCAAAATACAGATCACATTCCAGTGATCCAATTAAGATAGAAATGCTTGCAATCAGCCAGGAAGCAAGTCCGGCAACAGATTGTAGGCTGTAACATCAATTTCCTAAGTGCATTTAAAGGATTACAATAGTTTCTTCTGGCATGCTGCAGAAACACCTATCTACAGTACGTACTGCATACCACATTACTGTAATTGGGTACCTGAATAAATGCCTCTATTGCAGTAGGAGGTATTGCAAAAACGAGTTGCCAATATTTTTGCATTTGAACTCCATGCCCCGCTATTTGAGTTGCTTCTGCAATTTCTGCTGTTTATTTCTTCTCTGGCAGTGGCATGCTGTGTAGCTGTAACGTGCACATTGGTGGACAATAATTTCAGCTAATAAAGAACAGCTTGGGAAATAAGCCTCTTAAGTTGCGTTGACATAGGACTCGCATTCAGTTCAAATCATATCATCCTAAATAACTTAACAGTTGCAGTGCATGATACTGGGCTCCAAAACGTCCATTGTCCGGGTATCACAGATGCTGCTTTGGCTCAAATTTAAACACAATGTGCACATTTTGCTGCTTCCCGTCCCAACCACATTTATTGATGTGAACAGTAACTGATGTGCAATGAAGGCAGAATGTGAATGTGATCAGATTGGATATAATTATACAGCTAAACCCTGGTGTTCATTTGGTTGCAGAAAGGCACCCCCACTTGTTCTAGTTAAATGGAACCCCAATTATTGGAGTGTGGTAAAGAAAGACACAAAGTGCTGGAGTAGCTCAGCGGGTCAGGCAGCATCTCTGGTGAAAAAGGATGGGTGATGTTTGGAGTTGGGACCGTTCTTCAGATTGGCTGACGGACCCGAAGGAGGGTTTGTGGCAGGGAAATATTATTTAATCGTTGGAGGACTTGTCAGAGTTGCACAGAGTAACGAAGTGGAAGTTGGGATGGTATCTCAAACAAAGTGTTCGTTAAACAAGGTGCAATTTCAATAAAATAGAAATTCAATTATTTCTATCTTACCATTGTCTATTGCCGATCATCTTAGCATTTGCTGGACATCGTTGAAAGAAAACCATTCTAAATATACATTCCAAATCATCTCAAAAAAGTCCAACTTCAACAAAACTGGTACAAATATCAACTAATTGCCTTAAATGTCATCATATGGAAAAGTTGGGTTGGAAAGAATTGCCTGGTAATAAATGCAGGTGACAGCTGGAAGCCACATAGCTTACAAAGAGACGGCAGGTGGATTTGGAGGAAGACCACAAGCTGCCCTGTAGGTAAGCAGCCCTTATGTCATGACGGCAGCTATTTGGACTGTCTGGTTAACTGGCTGCAACAAAAGGCACTGGAGATTCTAGGATCATAAATGTCGTCACCGACTGGTGAGCAGTTAATTCATGATCCACAAAGACATTGTCATTCCCCCAAAGTAGCCTTTCTGTCATCTCTGGAGGTTAGATTGCTGAACTGTTGTGTCTCGCCACCCCCATCCTCCCATCCCAAGATCACATTGAGCCCTGTGCTCTGGTTATGGGGGAATACTTACACTGCAGATCGATTCTGCTTCTCCTGCTATGGGAGCTGAGACATTGACCACAGGTCACATCATGATAAATAAGCATGGAACAGCTGTGACCACCATCTCTGCACTTTAGTTTAGAGATACAGCATGGAAGCAGGCCCTTTGGCATATCGAGTCCACGCCAAACATCAATCACCTGTACACTAGTTCTATCCTACTCACTAATGACAATTTACAGAAACCAATTAACCCACAAACCTGTGCGTCTTTGTAATGCGAGAGAAAACCGGAGGACCCGGAGAAAACCCACGCGGCCACAGGGAGATCGTAAAACTCCGTACAGATAGCACCCGTAGTCAGGATCGAACCCAAGTCTCTGGCGATGTTAGGTGCCACTTTGCCTCCCTTGAAGGGATGGGTCCTGGATTCCATGCAAATCTCTGAGCATGGCGAGAGTTGTATGTTTCCCTTCCACCTTCAGAACACATACAGCGTATCTGGCAGGCCTGCTACTGTGTCAAGGAGGTCATTTGAGTATCCACCAATTTTATAGCTATCCATACTGTGTTGAGGTATACGCTGGTATACATTTATAATAACAGGATTATTAATTAAACCCGTCGTTGTGTGAGGAAAATAATATTTTTAACAAAGGGAGAGGAGGTTGAACAAAAACATTAAACTCCCTATAAATAAAGGAGTGGGGTCTGAAATGTTTATTTTCTTCTTTCGGAGGAACTTTTCATCAAGCTAACTCTGAGGAGAGGAATCTCTATTGCCTTTGTGGGCTTTGAGGCAAAGTGAATTTAGGAAACCTAATTTCTGTTCTGATCTTTTGCAAGTCCACAGCAGAAAAGTGGCCATAATCTGCAGCTTATCACTATTAAGTTGACCAAAATTGGTAATATGGAAGGTCAAGAAGATCGCTGCAAAACATGGAATAATTCATTATGCGGAAGAGAATGTTGTCTGCAGTTTGGTAGCAAAACAGCAGGGCTGAAAAATTCAATCAAGTAAAGGACGATTTTTTGTGCTATGCAATTGCAACACAGCAACAATTGCTAAACGGTTTAGTCGTGAGCAAATGGTGTGTTTTGATCACACACAAAGATGCGCAGTCAAAACGCACGTGTTCATCCTGGCAAACCAATCAAATGAGCAAATAACAGTGTGTGAGCACAGCTCTGGACTTCCAGGACCCTGATTCTGACTGCACTATCTCATTGTGAGTGGCAACAGTCTGGGCAAATTGACTGTAGGACTTGCAGCTTTGGGAACATATGTGCCATTACCTTGAGAGGAGAGAGCCAGGTTGCATTCCACTGGTGCTCTTTGGCATTCTCCAAGGCTTTCAGGTGGATGGTTCAGTGCCCCAAGCATCTCTATTTGAAGGCTCATCAATCTCAATCTGTAGGTTGCCCCAAAGTGGGACTCATCTGATTCTTAAATATCAGAACTGGAATGTGACCTTGTCCCTGTGGGAACCACCATACAAGCTACCTTCTCTTCTGCATTGTCTGCCATCCACTCATGCATGGTGATATATTCATTTCGGGTGATTTACCACATGCAGCCTCTGCCTCAACCTGTCCTCTATATTCAATCAGTCAGGATCCGAGATGGTGGATGCAAATTGTGGATGTACTGAATGTGGGATTCACTTCCTCCTCCAAAAACCACAGCTCTGCTGCCAGGGTTGGACAGCTCCTACATCTTGAGTATTCAAAGTGAGAAGAAGGGTAAAAATAGATGGTGGAACAGGCAGGCAGGAGTGTTAGATGCAGGATAAATGGTCCCCATGTTGGGGGAATCCAGAACCAGGGATTACAGTTTAAGAATAAAGGGTAGGCCATTTAGGACTGAGGTGAGGAAAAATAAAATGTCACCCAGAGTTGTGCATCTGTGGAATTCTCTGCCACAGAAAGCAATGGAGGTCAACTCACTGGATGTTTTCAAGAGAGAGTTACAGGTAGATTTAGCTCATAGGGCTAACGGAATCAAGGGATATGGGGAAAAACCAGGAACGGGTTACTGATTTTGGATGATCAGCCATGGCCGAATGACCTACTCCTGCGCCTATTTTCTATGTATACTTGAATCAAGTAGATCTCATAAACCCAAAATGAATTGTGGGATTAGGGGAGTGTAGGGTATGAGGGGGATTAAATAAGAGCATACTGTGATCCTCAATATTATTCAAAGTGAAAACTGAGCCCATGGCCACTACACTCTTTGCCAAATAAAAGGGCCTATGACCATGATAAGTTTCCCAACCCCATACATGGTGTTGCAGTCTGTGGTTGCAAGCAACCTTGCCCTGCAAGAGAGAAGGGAAAGTATTAGTGACTGTGCTACAATGTGCTCCTGTGATATACCTAGCAAGAATGACTAATGGTAGGTGTGGTTAAGATGAGAGATGTATGTAAATGTACCAAAATAGTGGCCAAGTGTCTGAGTGTTCATTTAGTGAGAAATTCACATTTAATGGAGGAAATTTGTTGCTAATTTCATTGTTCTTAACCAAGCACAAGGTTATTTTAAAAAACTAGTGGCACTTTGAATACTATTGAGGATCACAGTATGCTCTTACTTAAGATAGACACAAAATGCTGGAGTAACTCTGGCAGCATCCCTGGATAGAAGGAGTAGATGACGTTTCGGATCGAGACCCGTCTTCAGACCAAGATTGTTCTTACTTAATCCTTCACACATCCTATTTTCCCCCTCATCCCCAGGGCATCTTTGCAAGCTGCGATCTCTCTGACATGTTCTCCCACTGTAGCTTTATTTCAGTCCTCAGTGGCTTCTAGGACCATCTCAGCTGCAGGACTTCCAATCTCTTCCACCAGGTTCTCGAGGATTGGCATCTGTGAGTAGGGGTCTGGTGTATGTACAGCTATCAAGTGAAAATTTCATTGTTCCCTTGAGGGACATATGACAATAAAACACTCTTGACTATTTTTCAAGCTACACATTAACCAAGCAGTCGTCGGATACAGTAGCTGATTTCAGTTTAAGAGGTGCAGGCAACACGTCAGCCTGTTTGGGTTAGTTTCAGCTGAATGCACAGGGCTCCTAGGCATGCTAATAGGGGAATCTTCACAATCAGTACCTTCTAAGTGCATAAGGTGCATGGAAGTGATTCACACAATCAAGGCACTAGAACAAACTGGCACATATTACTATTTTAGCACATTTGAATCTTGAGGGGACCTTTTTTTTAAAAAATCTGCTCATACTGATTTTGAGTGCTTGGAACAGACAATTAATGTCCTTGGTTTGCAGCTGTACCCCTTAATAGCCATAAGCATGACATCAGAATAAAGGTTAAGACAAGTTTTGAATGTATATAACATATAGGTGCAGCATTATCTGATCCCTCGGAAACGGTATCCTTAACTATTCTTTAATTAGAAATAAAGTCAAGGTTAAATTGTCTTACAAGGTACTTAATAGTTAACTAACTCATGTTTGCCAGTTCTGTTTGGAAATAAGATTATTGAAGGATATGGAGCAAGGAAGGAATCAGGGATTAAAACAATAGATCGTTTGTGGTTCGTAAATTGAAGGAAAGGGCTTAGTTGGTCAAATAGTCATCTTTTATACGTAAGATTTTATACGTAATTAATTTTCCTTGCCAACATTTGTTTGTTTTTGCTGCTTGCATTCCATTTCCAATGGATCATCAATGCACTTTCTTTGTTTGATAAAATACTACATCTATGACTATTCAGGGTCTTGGATATGCCAAGCATTATCTTTGTTTTCTTCTGTGGGAAGTTAGCTTTGTTTTGATTTTATATTTCTTGATGAGGTTGTTTTGTGTGTAAACATTATCTTTATGACTTTTTCATTTGAGAATATAGCTCATCTCATGAGGGTGACTCAAACGCACCAATCCTCCTGGAATTAATTTACCCACAATATTTAGCAGAATACATAATTCATGATTTTGCTTCTAATTTGCAGGGAACCTCTCTAGGAAGCATTAACAGGTTGGGGAATGCAGCAAAGGTTTATCAAAGGGACCAAGGATTGGCGAGTCAAGAATCTGACTCAGAAAGAACCCTCTAAAAAAAAATCAATGTTGATGCCAGAGCAAAATGAAATGTGAAAAATATGTTTTATTCCTCACTGTTTTCCCATTATAAATTAAATGAGTAAGAATTCCTGTGGGTTAAATTGATTTTAGCAGTAGTTCATAGGTCCATAAGTAATAGGAGCAGAATTAGGCCATTCGGCCCATTAAGTCTACTCCGTCATTCAATCATGGTTAATCAATATTTCCCTCTCAACCCCATTCTCTTGCCTGACACTCTTACAAATCAAGCATCTGTGAATCTCTACCTTAAAAATATCCATCAGTGGCCTCACAGCCGTCTATAGCAACAAATTCCACACATTCACTACCATCCGACTATAGAAATTCCTCTCCATATCCTTTTTGATTGCTTGTAGTACAAAGTGATCACAAATTTTACTCCCCACCTGATCTTGTTCTGTATTACCGTCTATGAGTAAAGATGCTAAACAGGTAAATTAGCTTCACCCATTCACTGTAGTTACTTTGTAAAGTCTACTCCTTTTTTATACTTCTGCCCGCACTAAAAGACACGGGGCATTGAACTGGAACATGGGTAAATCACGTGTTCAAACACAATTGTTTTCCTAGGGTATTTTTCTAGGACTACGTTTATGATTTTGAATATGGCCTTTTCTATTGCTGTTCATCATTAAGTTGCAGTTACCACATTGTTTTGTTCCTGGAGTCCGCAGAAGGATCAATTTTAAACATTCGATCATCTGTTGCAGCCCCAGCCAAACTTTTGACTGTCCAGCCGTATCTCTCCACTGATGACAACGATGGGCTCCGTCTAGAAGTTAGCCAACCTCAACAAGCCCACTGGTCTATTTTTCCAGTGGTTCATCATTTATGTTAATGATATCGCTCCTCTGCCTAATGCCATCAACAAAATTCATTGACCACTCCTGATTAATAGCTTCATTAATGTTGATTGGTGCAGCTCCCATTTTAAAGGCAAAATATTAAACATGCTACTTTAGTCTCAAATGATACAGACATCTGAAGAAAACTGTATCTTATGGAAAATAAAAGCTTGGCATTCATCCATACATGTGATTACAATGGATAGAATAACCAAATGCTTTTGGATTTAGTTGGTAATGAATTGAAAAGAGAGCACATTTAACTAATAGTGCAGTGATTAAAGACATTTACAAAACATAAAATTCTAGTGAAGTATTGAATAGTAATAAAATTAAATGTTACTTTTCAGATGTACTATCACTTATTTAATGCTGTGCTCAGAATTAAAATAATATAAATACGACTAAGCCTCCTTTCAGTTTTGAAAACATTGACAGGCATCAGTTACCTAAATGTCTAAATATCGTATAAAAGTACCAGTGCAGGAGAAATACCTTGACTTGCCAAACTTGCATACATTATCCACATAGAGCCACTGGTAACGAAATCAAGAGATATGGGGAAAAAAAGTAGGAACAGGGTACTGATTTTGGATGATCAGCCATGATCATATTGAATGGCGGTGCTGGCACGAAAGGCTGATGGCCTACTCCTGCACCTATTTTCTATGTTTTAATGTTTCTAGAGCCATTATTGAAAATGCACTTATATATGTGTGGCATGTCACTGTTCCTTTTTAAATTTGTTGAACAAAAACACAGACAGCAGACTCCAAGTAGTTGACCTTATCAAAAGTGACTGGTCTTGTGCACCTAATGGCAAAACATGAATGTTGCGCAAAAATATAGTTCAAAATATTATCACTGAATTTGTGGAATTGCTTTCAAATACTGATAGGAAAAGCACACTGATAGCATTCAGAGCCTCGATGCAATTAACGCACTTATCAAATATATAAATAAAATCCCATTTTTCCAATGCACTTATCTAAAATAAACTGTTTTACAATACATGCTTGGAACAGATCAAAAGGATGCACTTTACTACTCACTTGTTCTCGTTATCACTGGAATGTTAGTTTTAATTTAAGTATCAAAAGGTTTATCCAATACGTAAAAGAATATAAAGTTCTGATAAGGTTTATACTGGAAGCCAAATGACTGAAAAAAATGTTAAAGTATAAAATTCCAACATTTTCTGAAACAGAAGTATAATCTCCATAAATCTGTATATATTTTATGGAATTAATTAAAAAATATATTGGCAGGCATCATTCTAAGAAAAACAGAGCTTCTTGATAAAATTCTAAGTGTTACAAAAACGTACCAGCGTGCAATTACTAAGAACATTTTTACTCATAAGAATGCAACATGGAATTGGTTATATTCTGTCATGAAAGCGATTCATTCCGGAAAGTGCTTCAGTATTTTGGTAAGTTAGTTCCCAATATTGATGGAACAATATAGACAACAGAAACCGGCAAGGTGGACAGCAGTCCATCCAATTCACGTGCAATCATTTTGTGTTTTATTTGTACATTTCTTATTCACAATTTGCTCAGAGTTAAAGAGACACACATGAAAATGTATTTTGTTCAACTAAGTTATATTTAAAAATTCTCAGAGTTTAAAATAAGCCATCAGAAGAAAGTGATCAGTTGGAAATACCCCCTGGAAAGTTAATAGTAAACCAATACATTAAAGTAAATCTCATATAGACTCGAGCTGAAAGTTTAACATCGGTTCTCTTTTCAAGGACAGTGCATGGACAATGTTGAAATTTGAAAAGTTCAGTTCTTTACTTCAACTGACTATATTCTTAGGTAGCGTAATTTTAATGGTTTAGATTTAGGAGCACGGAAGACTTGCTGAAATTAAAAAGTCACAATCCATTATGGTCAGAGTCATAACATCAGTTTACATAGAAACATAGAAATTAGGTGCAGGAGTAGGCCATTCGGCCCTTCGAGCCTGCACGGCCATTCAATATGATCATGGCTGATCATCCAACTCAGTATCCCGTACCTGCCTTCTCTCCATACCCTCGGATCCCCTTAGCCACAAGGGCCACATCTAACTCCCTCTTAAATATAGCCAATGAACTGGCCTCAACTACCCTCTGTGGCAGAGAGTTCCAGAGACCCACCGCACTCTGTGTGAAAAAAGTCCTTCTCATCTCGGTCCTAAAGGATTTCCCCCTTATACTTAAGCTGTGACCCCTTGTCCTGCACCTCCACAACATCGGGAACAATCTTCCTGCATCTAGCCTCTCCAACCCCTTAAGAATTTTGTAAGTTTCTATAAGATTCCCTCCCAATCTCCTAAATTCTAGAGAATATAAACCGAGTCTATGCAGTCTTTGTTCATAAGACAGTCCTGACATCCCAGGAATCAGTCTGGTGAACCTTCTCTGCACTCCCTCTATGGCAACAATGTCCTTCCTCAGATTTGGAGACCAGAACTGTACGCAATACTCCAGGTGTGGTCTCACCAAGACCCTATACAACTGAAGTAGAACCTCCCTGCTCCTATACTCAAAACCTTTTGCTATGAAAGCTAACATACCATTCGCTTTCTTCACTGCCTGCTGCACCTGCATGCCTACTTTCAATGACTGGTGTACCATGACACCCAGGTCGCGCTGCATCGCCCCTTTTCCTAATCAGCCACCATTTAGATAATAGTCTGCTTTCCTATTTTTTCCACCACAGTGGATAACCTCACATTTATCCACATTATACTGCATCTGCCAAACATTTGCCCACTCACCCAGCCTATCCAAGTCACCTTGCAGTCTCCTAGCATCCTCCTCACAGCTAACACTGCCCCCCAGCTTAGTGTCATCCGCAAACTTGGAGATATTGCCTTCAATTCCCTCATCCAGATCATTAATGTATATTGTAAATAGCTGGGGTCCCAGCACTGAGCCTTGCGGTACCCCACTAGTCACTGCCTGCCATTGTGAAAACGACCCGTTTACTCCTACTCTTTGCTTCCTGTTTGCCAGCCAGTTCTCTATCCACATCAATACTGAACCCCCAATGCCATATGCTTTAAGTTTATATACTAATCTCTTATGTGGGACCTTGTCGAAAGCCTTCTGGAAGTCCAGATACACCACATCCACTGGTTCTCCCCTATCCACACTACTAGTTACATCCTCGAAAAATTCCACAAGATTCGTCGGACATGATTTACCTTTCGTAAATCCATGCTGACTTTGTCCAATGATTTCACCACTTTCCAAATGTGCTGCTATCCCATCTTTAATAACTGGCTCTAGCAGTTTCCCCACTACCGATGTTAGACTAACCTGGTCTGTAATTCCCCGTTTTCTCTCTCCCCCCATTCTTAAAAAGAGGGGTTACATTTGCTACCCGCCAATCCTCAGGAACTACTCCAGAATCTAAAGAGTTTTGAAAGATTATCACTAATGCAACCACTATTTCCGGAGCTACTTCCTTAAGTACTCTGGGATGCAGCCTATCTGGCCCTGGGGATTTATCGGCCTTTAATCCATTCAATTTACCCAACACCACTTCCCGACTAACCTGGATTTCACTCAAGTACTCCTTTGACCCGCAGTCCCCTGCTATTTCCGGCAGATTACTTATGTCTTCCTTAGTGAAGACGGAACCAAAGTAGTTATTCAATTGGTCCGCCATATCCTTGTTCCCCATGATCAACTCACCTGTTTCTGACTGCAAGGGACCTACATTTGTTTTAACTAATCTCTTTCTCTTCACATATCTATAAAAACTTTTGCAGTCAGTTTTTATGTTCCCTGCCAGTTTTCTTTCATAATCTATTTTTCCTTTCCTAATCAAGCCCTTTGTCCTCCTCTGCTGGTCTCTGAATTTCTCCCAGTCCTCTGGTATGCTGCTTTTCCTGGCTACTTTGTATGCATCATCCTTTGCTTTGATACTATCCCTGATTTCCCTTGTTATCCACAGATGCACTACCTTCCCTGATTTATTCTTTTGCCAAACTGGGATGAACAATTTTTGTAGTTCATCCATGCAGTCTTTAAATGTCTTCCATTGCGTATCCACCATCAACCCTTTTAGAATTCTCGTCTAATTAATCCATCTGAGAGGTTTAAGATTATGTCAATGAAGCCTGTTTATTGTATGCAGGTCTGGTCACATCATAAGAGGGACTTGGAGACTTGTGGAGATGGTGCAGACGATAGCAGAAGCAGATACAGTAACAACGTTTGAGAAACATTTTGACAGACGTGAACAAAGAGGGAATAGAGGGATATGGAACATATGCTGGCAGATGGATAAATTAGACGAGAATTATGATTGGCACAATGTGAGCTGAAGGGACTGCTCCCATGTTGATGTACTGTTCTACCTTCTCTGATCTTAAGGCCTCTACTGTCTGCATCTCCCTCCCAGGACAGGGAAGAGTCAGTAGACTAAAACAGGCCATAATGTTTTGTATAATTTGTTTTGGTTAGAACAAATTTTGGGCCATGATGGGAGATCTCATGCCTGATCACAAACAAGTCATCAGCTCTCTCTTCCCCAGTCTCATCTCTTCCCCATAGATAGACACAAAATGCTGGAGTGATTCAGAGGGTCAGGCAGTTTCTATGGAGAAAAGGAATAGGTGACCTTTCGGCTCAATGCCCATCTTCAATCTGAAGAAGGGTCTTGACGTGAAACATCAACCATTCCTTTCTCTAGACATGCTGCATGACCCGTTGAGTAACTGGAGCACTTTTTGTCTATATTTGTGTAAACTAGCATCTGCAGTTCCTTTCTGCACATCATCTCATCCTCACAGGGCCCTCCTGTCTCCAAATATAGGTGTCTCTCCCCACAGATCAATGTTTTTTTTTTAATCTACTAACATTCAAATAATTTATTTGCTTGTCTATCAGAGTGAACATAGCCTGCACAGCCTGCCTGCATCATTCCAATTCCAAGTAGGTTTGAACTGCAGCCAGTGGGAGTTTTGATTATTAGCTTTTAGGTTGTCCAGTACCTGATTCAACAGACTGTCATTGCTTTTGTTCACTCAATCATTTCTGTTTTGTAAACTTATGGTAATTTTTACCTTCAGGCGCAGTTGTTTTCTGCAAATAAGAAATGGAGGTTGACGGGATGCAAGAAAGGGGATGAGAGACAAAGTTCAAGATCAGTAACCATTAGTTACAAATTAGGCAAATAGTGATTAGGAGCAGAGAAAAACACCCATTTATTAAACTCAATGGTTTTTCACCATAAGCCTTTTTCTGTGAGGTGTTTAACAGCCAATTAAAGGAAGAATTTCTCTAGATGCACCAAGGAAAAGCTATTGAAAGTGATGCAGATTCCACTCATCCTGCCGATGTGCATGTACTTACAACCATTTTAATAATAATGCAGAGAGAACTTAGAATAACTAAGATCGGCACAAAATGCTGGAGTAATTCAGGAGGTCCGGCAGCATCTCCAGAGAAAAGGAATAGGAAAGGAGAGGTTTCAGGTCAAGACCCTTCATCACACCCAAAATGTCACCATTTATTTTTCTCTGGAGATGCTGCCCGACTCGCTGATTACTCCAGCATTTTGTGTTTATCTTCGGTGTAAACCAGTAACTGCAGTTCCTTCCTACACATAAACTTAGAATAGCTCTCTTAGTTGAACAATTGTGCACTTCTTCCTTTTTGGAGGTTGGAAGAGATGTGGACTAATACTGGAAAATTGCACTGATACTCACAATTCCTTTACAACAATGCCAAAAATAAATCAGGGTTCTAGTGGGAAAATGACAGGTCGGTGGAAAATAACAAAGAATTCATAATTTCAATTTAAATAAAGGATATGATTAATTACCCAGCTGGACATTCTATTTCTGACTTCAAATGTAAAAATGGTTGTCAATGGGAGGAGGTCCAGCACTTAGCAGCATGGTGCGCTGTCAACAACCTGGCCCTTAACTCCAAGAAGACCAAGGAGCTCATTGTAGACTTCAGGAAGTCCAGGGGCGGCACGCACACCCCCATCCACATTAACGGTACGGAGGTGGAACGTGTTTCTAGCTTCAGGTTCCTGGGAGTCAACCTCTCCGATGACCTCTCTTGGACCCACAATACCTCAACTCTGATCAAGAAGGCTCACCAGCGTCTCTTCTTCCTGAGGAGACTGAAGAAGGTCCATCTGTCTCCTCAGATCCTGGTGAACTTCTACCGCTGCACCATCGAGAGCATCCTTACCAACTGCATCACAGTTTGGTATGGCAACTGCTCTGTCTCCGACCGGAAGGCATTGCAGAGGGTGGTGAAAATTGCCCAACGCATCACCGGTTCCTCGCTCCCCTCCATTGAGTCTGTCCAAAGCAAGCGTTGTGTGCGGAGGGCGCTCGGCATCGCCAAGAACCTCTCTCACCCCAACCATGGACTGTTTACCCTCCTACCATCCGGGAGGCGCTACAGGTCTCTCCGTTGCCGAACCAGCAGGTCCAGGAACAGCTTCTTTCCGGCGGCTGTCACGCTACTCAACAACGTACCTCGGTGACTGCCAATCACCCCCCCCCCCCCGGACACTTATTGTTATTTATTCAAATCATTTGCTGTGTCGCTCTTCCAGGGAGATGCTAAATGCATTTCGTTGTCTCTGTACTGTACACTGACAATGACAATTAAAATTGAATCTGAATCTGAATCTGAATGGGTCAGGAACTACTGCCTAAGTTCTGATCTGTATTCGGCAATTGATATTACTTCAACGAAAACATTAGTAACCTCAATGTGTTTATTAATTCTGCAGTATTTAACAAGGCAACTGGACTAATTTAAACTGAACAATGTCTACCTGGCTGTAAAAAAAGAACAAGGCATGATAGGTTCTAGTTTAGAGGTGGCCATTTTCATATGTTCAAATACTCAATTGCTGCATGAATTATTGATAGACTTTTCCACCAAAACAATAATTAGGTACGGCCTTAAATTGTCTGGCAATGACAGCAAAATCTCTTCACCATAAATAATTTTAAAGCTCATGGAAATTACTACTTCCTCCTGAACCTTAAAATAAAAATAAAGAAGCAAATTTACTCCTTGTCAACTAATATCATGCAAAGATCCACATCCTCTGGCCCAATTATCCTGCACCCAAACAAACACATATACGCAGATACCCAAACTCACTCTCCGTCTGCTAAGTGGTTATCACACAACATTGGGACCAATGGGTTTCATGGAGAGAGATAACAACACTGGTTTTGACTATAATGTAACTGTTGACCATTAGGACAAAATATACTCATCTCCAACAGTTCCAAAATTGATACCCTGCTCAGAGGTTACTGGAAAAGGATCGTCTGTTGGCCAGCAGGTTTTTTTTAAATTGAAAGATACATCACGGAAGAGACCCTTAGGCCCGCCGAGTCCATGCCAATCATCGATCACCTGTTCACAGACTAGTTCTATGTTGTCCCACTTTCTCGTCCACTCCCTGCAGTGAAGCCAATTTTACAGAGCTCAATTAACCTCCAAACCCGCACGTCTTTAGAATGTGGAAAGAAACCAGAGCACCCCGAGGAAATCCACAGGGTCACAGGGAGAATGTACAAACTCCACATGGACAGCACCCAAGATCAGAATCAAACTCTGTTCTCTGGTGCTTTGAGGTAACAGCTCTACCAGCTGTGCAGCCCTGTAGGTGACGGGGAGAAAAGATCATGGTTGTACTTGTAGGTGTTGGGGATGTAGGTGGGGTTGTAGGCGTTGGTGCTGGGGATGTAGGTTGGTAAACACGCCATAGTACATCTATACAGTCTGAAGAAACTCAAAAAATGGAATGAAGATATACGGGCGTCTTTGAAAGTTGCAGCTTGGGAGCAAATACATGGAGTGTTCCAACGACAAAAAAGTACTCAATTTCCACACAAAAAGATCTTATCACTACTTATTAACAATCAGGCATTTACTGTAAGGCCACATCATGTCTATAGCACGAGTTGCAAAATAAACAGGGGAATAAGCCAACACTATTTTAAGATCATTATCACCTTGAACACACTGGCTATATCACCTGAATGTTCGGCGTACTATGTACCTTATAAATTACAAGAATTGCTACATACCATGCAACATTGATCATCCACTTGATTACGGGAAACAGTACTAGCACTGCCTCAGCTAAACAGAAATATGTTTTTATATTCTGGGAGTGGTAGGAATTTTTGTGTCCTGTGGAGAAGTCTTCCTAATTTCCTGACCCAGAGATCAGTGCCTTGTGTGCTGTATGCAGCATAGGAATTGATCAATCTGATTCCACAGCACTGCTGATGTTGCTTGGGAGTGATCGTACCAACAGTAGGGCAGGGGGCAAGTGCTCGGAGGTGCCTCACTCCAGGGTTTTCTCCCTTCCTGTTGGCAGAGTGAGTGCCTCTGCCATCATGCTGCTCTGGGCCCACCATTCAGAGTGAGGGAAAGGCAAATGTCCCCCTGGATGCTTCTACCCAGACAAGAAACCACGACCAGGGGAATTCTGCCATTTGTGATTGTCTATATCTCTCATTTCCCTTTTCCCTAACTAGTCTGAAGGAGGGTCTCAACCCAAAGCATCACCCATCCTTTCCCCCTCCCCCCCCCCCCCCCCCCAGAGATGTTGCCTGACCCTTTGAGTTTCTCCAGCATTTTGTATCTATCTTCAATATTTAATTTGTGGTGAGTAGCTCACCACTCTTTCACCAGGGAATTAAGTTTCATATCGCATCTGTTCATTTAAAAGTTTAAATATGGAGTTTAATTTTGTTTTTTCAGTGAAGGGTTTATTTTTTTTCTTGCATTAATTTAGAATTCTGTAAGCCAAAGGGAATGAGCTGTACATCTGATTCTGGATCATTGGCCACCTTGTCGTGCTATCTTCTACTGAAAAACATACAACAACGACTCTCTTACTGACTTGATTGGACTCCTTCCACTGGGAAGATCCTTCTCTTGACTGAGAAGCTTCCTCTATGAAGCCAAACATCCTCCACCATACTGGCACAGCATTTTTATAGTCTGTTCCATTTACAGAGCATCGGAAGAGGCCTAGTGGCATCCCAGTAGAGGCACAGACCATCTTAACACTGGAACAAAGCAAATCTACTTCCACAGCACCAAGCAGGCACCAAAGTGAAAGTGCTGGCTGTGGAATGAACTGAAGCCTTAGTCATAGTGTGATACAGTGTGGAAACAGGCCCTTCAGCCCAACTTGCCAACAGTGACCAACATTTCCCAGCTACACTAGTCCCACCTGCCATCATTTGGTCCATATCCCTCCAAATATGTCCTATCCATGTACCTGTCTAACTTTCTTAAATGTCGGGATAGTCCCTGCCTCAACGGCCTCCTTTGGAAACTTGTTCTATGCACCACCCTTTGTGTGGAAAAAGTTACCCCTCAGATTCCTAGTAAATCTTTTCCTCTTCACCTTAAACTTACGTCGTCTGGCCCACCAACTCTGGGCAAGAGACTCTGTGCATCTACCCGATCTATTCCTCTCATGATCTTATACACCTCTATAAGATCAATATGGAATCTTCATATAAAAGTTAATTGGGGTCAATAGCAGGCTTCAATCTCACAGGGTTTGCAAGAGTATAAAGCTGGCATGAAGACCAGGTACACAGGCAAATTTATATTTCACGTGCAGTTTCCGAAAACTCTATATCTCACAGAACTTGATGGAAATCTTGTTAATTGGATGAGTATTTGTTGACCATATCATGGGATCTGCAATAATTCCAGAGTGGTGTTTGGAATAACGTTATTTGGAAGAACTGGCTTTAATGGGAGAAGGAACCACTGGCGTGGAATGTTTGGGAGGGGATGGAAGGACAGGAATGATCTTGAAGATCTGTTGACATACAGCTGCAGCATGGGCAAGATTGGGGGCCTTAATCATTCTCTGAATCCTGCCATTTACCTTGCTCTTGCACCACAATATCTTATTCTCAACAAGCATCAGCGGCTGCCTCATTTACAAGCCAAATCATTGAACAAGTGCACAACAGCAAATTTCAAGACACTCAAAAATCAGTCCATATAACATGCCCACACTGATCAAACAGTGCATGTTCTCTGTTCTCTGTTCCAGGGAACTGTTGGTTTACATAAGCTGAGAAGTGAAAAGGGTGTCATCTGTTTTCCAGTGTGAGTTTTCATCAGATAACCGCGTAAACTACACATGGGATAACCTCTCTTCCAGAATACCCAAATTATCAGCCAACAGCATTGGTGGTGACAGGAAGGGGTAGTAATGCAGGATGAAAGAATCAAGGCAACTGACATGAGACAGCACACCGATTACGTGAGATGCTGTGATTAGTTACATAGCAGCTGAACTGGGAACAAACGGAAGCCCTTCTTGTATTCTCTGGTGTCTGGTTACAAATCCAGCATGGAAATTATGCCCTGCGTCAAGGGGAAATGTGCACTTGTAGTAAACCTGAGAGTCCTGTTTTCCTGCTTCCAGTGGGAAGAGGAACTACTTGGCTTTGGCAATGAGGGTCACCTGCAGTGAATCCAAGTTTCTCAGGGCCACCTTTTGCTTCTAAGCTGTAGGTAACAAATTGTGTGAACTTGTGCTAGACTCCAGCTGGTGACTCAAAGGTATCAGAGCACTGTCGAGGTATGCCCTACAAGTAAACTGGGGGAGGATGTTTTTATTCTTTAACTTCAAATGATTTTCTTTAAGACTTCCTCTGACCTGCTCTCTGCTGCCAAAGGCCACTCCAATATAATTTGCTGCTTATAGTCTTTCTGCCATAAAGACAGTCTGAGCAAGATTCCCACTACGTGCAAACGCTCTAGGTCATATATTGTCACTCTGTTCCAATGTAGACAAGAATGGGCAGATGAGAACAGCTATAACAGTTCCTTTAAACAACATTGGTTTAAGAGCCCGTTCCAATTGCCACCACATACGATTTGTTAACAGGTTTTACAGTGGCCAATTTCAACACTGAGAAGATGAAATTGGCACTTTAAATCTTGAAACAAATCATCGCTCCTAATTCAGGCCAGCAATCTTGAACTACTAAAATGCACCCGATTCTAAATGATGTCAGCCACTTCTGCAGAACAATAAGCAAAGCAGATCAACATGTACACCTGGAGGTGTAGCATTCCTGTTACCTGGCCTTAAATTGAGATTGACTGCAATGGGATCCCATTATTAATGACATATGCTATCTGTTGCAATGCTCAGCGAGAGAGTGAGTGAGAGAGAGCTTGTGAGCAAAACCCATCATGTAGCCTTTGGATTATGGACATGGCTCCATAAAACACCACAAGGTTTGCTTCCCAGCAGCAGGAAGGAGTGGTCCTGTGTGATTCATGCTTAACTAAAAATAAATAAAATTATGGACCCGAAAATGCATTAATATTGCTTTGGGTTTGAGAATGGGTGAAACTCAGATTTTCAAATTTAAAAATTGCAAACGCAAGATGTCAGCATGTTATAATGGTAGTTTGCATAATGTGACTGGGTTAATAGACAGCCTGACTTATTATGGCTTCAATCCATGTAGATTAGTATTAAAACTGAAAGTAAACATGATTGTTTTATAAATAAAGCCAAAAGCACATTAGTAAAATTAATTTAGCAAAATCAGGCATGATGACAAAATTAGTTTAATCTAAAATTATGTGCCCAACAGGATCGGAACCTTAAACTCTGTAGTAAAACATAAACATTAGACAGGTTCAACCGATTCCAAGATTGGCTGCTTATGAAACAGTATATTTGATTCCACTAGCATCTCTCTCAATTTCTTTACCAGCCAATGTGGGCCACAGACTATAATAATGTCCATAAATTACCTGGAGTGAGGGACATTTGTTACTGACTGCAGCCATCACCAATAGTCTTTTGCCAAGGCTTATTTTAAGATTTGTTATTGAGAGAACCCTGCGCTTTAATAAAATGAACTCTTGGTTAATATGAACTGAATCAGTCAGTCTCAATAGAGGTTCTTTGTGTAATGCCTCAAAATGTGGGACAGTTATGAAGTGTAACTGCCAAAGCAATAAAATGCTTTTCCACTTCTACAGTACGGTCACATTTGTTCAGTACCTGCATACCTTTTTAAGTTGTGGATGTCTTAATCATTTTAAATAACTTTATCCAACAACTTTGGGAATCACAGTATACAGTACACGTCTAGCAAACAAGAAACATGGTGAAAGAGTTTATTGTTGCAAGAGGGTGTATGTGTCTTCACACTGGCTTTCAAAAAGAGAAACAGAGAGAAACAATGCAAGGCTTCTCTTGGGGGTTACATGTGAGAAAACGTTTGTGAGGTGCAAAATAAAGCTTTCAATATGACTGCAGAAATACACAGTTAAAACAAAATCAGAAAGGTTTACTGTGTAAATAAAGTGCATATTCTGCAGGGAAGCATTTGGAATGAGAAACAAGAGGGCAACTGTTAACTGTGTCTGGCACTTTTGCTCTGTGTACCATTTTGTTCACATACTGCTGAATAGTTACCCGTTTACTATAAAGAAACTGCCTTGGCCAGAGGCTGTCGTGCAGTGGTCTGGTGAAATTTGTGGACCACCTTTTTAAAAAAACCTGTGCAAAAATCTAATCTAAGAAAAAAGGGCAATACTGTATACTGCAAATGAGCTCCGTGGTAAAATGTTTCTGCCACATTCAGTTGTAACAGTTTTATACAAACATGTTAGAAGTATCAGTCAGCGTCTTTGTAGAATGTTGCTACTGCTCAGTACTTATAGAGAATACGGATTTCCATCTCTTTGATTTCTATGCAATGTATAAAGTATCTAAAGTATGTGCAAAGGCAACTGAGACCAGGTCTTTTTTTATCTCAATATTATAGAACTGTTGGGGATGACACATTGCTTTACAGGATAATGGCATTAATGTGTCTCCCTCAGTTTCCCCATTGTAGTTTCAACGTATAGTTTCTATATGCCATGGCAGACACAAAGGCTTTCTGCCCAGAAGAGACCACTTTGCAGTTAAACACGGCAGATCGGCGCAAAGATGTTAATTTCATGCAACTCACAACCCGCAGTCCATTTAAAGCACAACTGATCCTTACTCTGGGTTGAATATACTGTATGAAGCAAATGCAAGTAAAACTAATTTAACCTTTGAAAACTTATCTCCAGGGGGGGGAAACAGTCAAAATCCCTTTATAAGATTTTTAAGCACTGCAATTATTGATGAGTACTATATTACTTCAATTTTCTCTGATCAGAAAAGCAAAACCACCAGAGACTGGAGCAGCTGTCAAGTCATTTTCTGACTGGAATGAAGTAGTTTACAGTGGGTCTGTGTTGGTCTCCAAAGACCCAGTTAAGAAGCCTTTTTAAACTGCCTTAAAAAAGCCAACTCATACATTAATCAACTTCAGCCTCTGCCCATACTTGCTGCAATACATCAATTACTACACTTTTCTAATAAATTGCCATTGACGGTGACTGCCTTATTAAAGCCCACTAAAATGATACAATAAAAGTAAAAGGTTATTAATATTACCTTTCGAAGCAGCTATCACCTTACCGAGAATTACAGCACAATCTGCTAACGGAATTCATACTGCATTGCAATTAACATCAGTAAAGCTAATTCTAACAACATCCAGCTTGCTAATTTTATACACTAATAATAAAAGACATTGCTATGCAAGATCAGCCTCTTTTATCATGCTTCCATGGCACACCAGAGATCTCCTGCCATTGTTCACATGAAAGACAATTATACCAAAGAACATCAAACCCAAAAATGACAATCTGCTAACCAGCACTGGGTATTGCTAGATTCATTTCTCCATTTTCTGAACCAATAGACAACAATTCTCTGTGGACGTGAGGGGAGGAAAGAAAGAAAAGAAATGCCCTCTGTTGATTTATGCTTCTCTCTTCTGCATTCATCAACTGACTGCTGCCATTTTCAGATCAACATTTTTGTAGCCCGAGGTTCAAATGCTGGACACGTTTGAAGAAATGCACCAATAATGATGGCCATATATTTCCATATTTAAAAACAACGCTGCATGTTTGGAAAATGAACTGCAACAAACCACAGGGGAATCGTCGCTGCAACAGGTTGCAATACTAAAAGCTCAGCCCTGGAAGCTGCAATGGCACAGCTTTTCCCCAACCTACCAAACTAAATAAACACAGGAATACAGGGCCATGGGTATGTTTCACAGGGCCCGGCTACAACACCATATGCTGACCAGTTTGGTTAAAGCAGGCAGCTCAGCAAATAGAGTTCATTTTATTTTTGTGAAGATGGATAGGACTCTAAACGTTAAAGCACACAAAATATTTACAAGCTTAGAGTATTATATCACATTACCCATCGCTAACTTCTGTTTCCACAAACATACCCTACGCAAAGAAAAAGATAATTGGTCCAGAGTAGGTGTTGGCAAATAACCCTAAAGGTAGAAGTTGGTAACATACAAGCTCACTCAGTCCGAACGGTGAAACTTTCAGGACTAAAGTGTTGCATTATAAACTGTTCTATACTTTCTGTTAGAATCTGTTGACAAAAATTAGAAAATTAACTTTTCTTGGTGCAAGTGAAATTTGGGTTGCATTTCCCTTACAAGGTCATCACGCAGTCAATCCTCATTTGTTGCATTTTCTGTGTACTCCCATCTTTTATATTAGGGGCCTGCTCATCAGTTTACCATAATCAAAAGGTGTACCATGCATTGCAATATGACATGGATAAACAGTACAGCACAGGAACAGGCCCTTCGGCCCACAATATCTATGGTGAACATAATGCTAAGACACTCTCACCTGCCTTCATATAATCAATAACCCTCCAGTTCCTGTGTATCTATGTGTCTATCCAAAAACCGCTTAAACGCCACTATTCTTTCTGCCTCCATCACCATCCTTTGTGTAAAAAACTTGCGTCGCAGAGCTCCTTTAAACTTTGCCCCTCTCACCTCATAGCTTTGTCCTCAAGTGCTTGATATTACCATCCTGGGTAAAAGGTTCTGTTGGTTTATCCTATAATTTAGCTTAGTTTAGTTTAGAGATACTGCATGGAAACAGGTCCTTCAGCCCACCGAGTCCACGCCGACCAGCAATTCCTGCACAAACACTATCCTACACACACTGGGGACAATTTACAATTATATCAAGACAATTAAGACAGGTGTGAGACCACACCTGGAGTATTGTGTGCAGTTTTGGTCCACTAATTTGAGGAAGGACATTCTTGCTATTGAGGGAGTGCAGTGTAGGTTTACAAGGTTAATTCCCGGGCCGGTGGGACTGTCATATGCTGAGAGAATGCAGCAGCTGGGCTTGTACACTCTGGAGTTTAGAAGGACGAGAGGGGATCTCATTGAAACATATAAGATTGTTAAGGGCTTGGACACACTAGAGGCAGGAAACATGTTCCCGATGTTGGGGGAGTCCAGAACCAGGGGCCACAGTTTAAGAATAAGGAGTAAGCCATTTAGAATGGAGACGAGGAAACATTTTTTTCTCATGGAGAGTGGTGAGTCTGTAATTCTCTGCCTCAGAGGGCAGTGGAGGCAGGTTCTCTGGATGCTTTCAAGAGAGAGTTAGATAGGGCTCTTAAAAATAGCAGAGTCAGGGGATATGGCAGGAACAGGGTACTGATTGGGGATGATCAGCCATGATCACATTGAATCGCTGGCTCGAAGGGCCGAATGTCCTACTCCTGCACCTATTGTCTATTAACCTACAAACCTCTATGTCTTTGGAGTGTGGGAGGAAACCGGAGCACCCAGAGAAAACCCACAGCCTGGAGTACAGCCTGGACCAAATCAAATAGCAACTCTTCCGCTGCACCAGTCTGCTGCACCATCTATAATTTCTTTTGTTTTTTTGCAAATTGGGATACTTAGAACTTTGCTAAATTAAGGAACAAAACAAACCTATTTTCAGGATTTTGTTAAAATCAGGTAATTACCAGAATTCCATCTGCCTTATCAATATTACTTTGAGCCACACAAAAAGAACCCCAAAAATAAATACTGCAAAAGGAGATTTAAAATAGATCCACATCGAGGCCATAACATTAATCCAAAGCAAATGTTTTTGTTGACCCAATCTATCTTCGTGTTGATGCTTTCAGCGAGACTTCATTTAATTTTCATTACAAGTGCTGGCATACTGTGTTATAATTCTGAAGTTGCAAATTAAAAGGTCAATTATTGAAACAGACTGCAGAATTAAAGCCAATCATTTCCTAATTTCTTTAAGTGTCGCAAGTTATAATAGTTAAACACTCTGAGAAATCTATATGGAAAATATATTTATTAAATGTATTAAACTGATGGAAAAACCCTTAAGTACAATCTTACTATGGGATATATCTGTACTGGCTTCCGGAGATGGAGAGGTGAGATATAAAGACTGCCTTTGCAAACGATGCAACTCCAAAGTAAGCTATATCATGCTGTCCTTTTAAAGAATTACATTGACGCTCGATAGTTACTCGAGCAAGAGGAAAGTATGTACTGCAGCAGGCAAGGATCACAACCACTGATTTCCTCCGTACCTACCACAAATTCTCAATAAGCAGAAATGCCTTACAAATGGTATAGAATGGCAGAATAACCTGTGTTGACATACAGTGTAATAATATTTCTGAACACAAAAGAGTACAAATATGGATGAAAAACCATTTTGAGCAACTTCACAAAAATTTGAAGATTAGGTGTAGTATCCATTATGTGGGTAATTTTGACAGCTTTTTCATAGAGCACTGAAATTCTAATATTCTCAACACAAAAAAAATCATTTTGCCTCCTATATACTAATATCTAATAACAAGGCATGAAACCTAATACTGCTGCTGGAAATGTGAATGCTGCATCTCATGTGCTATTACATCCTACACAAGAACCACGGAGCCCTTTATTTTGGCTCCTTTCAGTGCTGTATTAAATGTTTCTTCTTCCCTAAAGCAACTGCTTATGAACCTCTGGGGAATCTCAATTTCATTTTTCGAAATATGAACTAGCGTTATTCTAATTTCTCTTCGTGCTGCGCAGCCATGGCCTTTACTTTAATACAAAAATAACCTTTACAACAAGAAAAACGCAGAATTTAACATCTCCGTGGACAAAATCTGATTGGCATTAGATGCCATTCTGCATTTTCAACAACCAAAATCCTGAAACTGAGCTTTCAGAGACTTTCCCCTCACCCCTAATAATCCATCCGCTGAAAAAAAAAGGGGACTTACAATGGCTCTTGATTTATCAAACCACCTGCCATCAAATTAAATTTGTTCTGCACAAGCCTAACTGTATTAGTTTTCAAACAAGCCAAAGCAATCTTCAGGATATGTTTGTGCACAAAATTAGGTTGTGCGGATTTCAGTTAATTACAGTACCATAGAAAGGATAATGAAATCCATCACCGTTTAGTACACTGTAACGCACAGCAAAAATGGAAACGGGAATGACAGGATAAAAAGATGAATCCATTCTTTTCAATGCAATTTTTAAGAAAAGCATCTAAATGGTACTCTTTCAGGACTCCAAGAATATGTACCCATAACATTTCCATTTTTCTTTTCACTGGTGTATAATGTTTGAATTTGATAGCTTAGTTATATCTCTTTTAATTTTTAATGTTATTTTTCTTCTGGTAAATTAACTCCAACCTTCCATTGCTCTGCCGTATATGATTCTGGTAGTGAGAGGGGTAGATCGCCTGTTCCCAGGCATAGTCTATGGTTATTATCGTTGGTTCTCAGAAAGCAGAGATTTATAATGTTATTTTGTTTTAAGGTAAGGCTGAGGTACATCCTTAGGTATCCAAAAGGGCAGTAACCTGTATTCTTCTTGAATAGCTGCAGTGTGTGTGTGCACATTGTCCTAGCTGGACAAAGAATGTCAGGATATTGCAACAATAGAGTCAACAGTAACGCTAGTCCAAATCAGGCTGTCTAAAATTTAGATGAGAAGGTAGCATTTTCACAAAATTATTGCTCCTGAAATCGGTAAGTTCTTAAGTTACAGGAGCAGAATTAGGCCATTCGGCCCATCAAGTCTACTCCTCCATATCATGGCTGATCTATCTTCACCTCTCAACCCCATTCTCCTGCCTTCTCCCCATAACCCCCGACACCAGTACTAATCAAAATCTCAGAGGTTGAAGATTCTACCTAGTTCTGCATACCTCTGCATGCATCCACACCGGCCAGGTCCACTCTTTTGCTCAGAGACAAATGGAACAAACATACATTTTGGTCTCTATTGCTCAGAGCAGTAGCACACTGCCATTGAACGCTGTTGTTCTAAGCCAGAAAATTGCATTGTTGACACTTCATTAACAAAAACCTGTAATTGAAATTTGTGCTACCTCTCCAGCTGGAATTCTGGTGTCTGTATGTAGTCATCTTAAATTTATAGAAACAAAAAAAAAATAAATGGTTGTGTCTTTCTTTCCAGCCCTGTCCTATGTTCAGTGAAGGGCACTTATGATTCTGCTGCTCAGTTTACACTGCTATTTGACATGTGGCTACAGATTTTCACTTATTTGCCAGCAAATTACTTTTGCTCTTATATTTGTTAGGGTTTGTTGAGATTACAACAAAACAAAAATTGGGCGTATTTTTTAAAGAGGAGGAAATCGATTACCTTTGATGAATTACCAGGAAATCAGTGAAGGAAAAATTATTCGATGTTCCCGAGAGCCATAAGCTAATAGACAAAACAATTCACCAGAAAAAAAACTACGTAGAAGGACACAACTGGTTAAATTTGATGAGATAGAATATTGAAATGATTATGACATCCCAATGGTGCACTTTAGACGCAACTTAAGCAAGAGTTACTGTAGTAGACCATAAATTTGGTCACCGCAGGGGAAAATTCAGGAAGTAGGAAATATAAAGGAAAAGATTGAGATTCAGAGGAAATTTAACTAGCAATGGTGCACATGCTGTCTGAACATCCAGAGATATGTGGCCCAAAGAAACAAGAGCGAACAATCAAACAGGTAATATATTGCCACCCAGGGAGAAAGACAAGGGAAAAAAATAGCTTACACTGATACAGTATCGTTCATGACCTTAGGACATCCCAATCTGTTTCACAGCCAATGATGTCCTTTACAAGTCTAGACACTGTTGAACCTATTTCACATTTCCAATTATTAACAGTAGCAGATTGGGACTGAAATTTGAAAATACACCTTTAAGCTCGAGATTCACAAAAATATTTATTTTTTACATAAATAAAAATTGTTGCTGCTCAAAAGTTAGGACACATGCCATTTCAGTATTTTTGTTCTTCACAGTGCCAGTTTTAAAGACCCAACGTGAAAATAACAATCACTGCCATACATAAGAATGTGCCAAATAATAAGATGTTCTCTGCTTTTGTTACAAATCGAGCAAAGTAAAAGAGAACGACAAAAGAAGCACAACACATTTCAAACATGACACTAGTCTTGCGGTTCCAATTGTATTTCCCTGTTTTAGATGTCAGTTCAGATTATTTGGAATTTCCTTTACGAATTGCAATCAGCCATTTTTGGTGTGGCTTGTAAACCTTGCCAAGCCGAGATGCACTGTTCCATGAAGGATGTCATTACACATGGGATAAATGTGAGGAACCAGTTGGTGGTATCAACTCCTGTGCATTTATACTTCACGCTGCCTCGGCAAGGCCAGCAGCATAATCAAGGACGGGTTGCACCCTGGCTACTCCCTCTTCTCCCCTTTCCCATCAAGCAAAAGGTATAGAAGTGTGAAAACGCACACCACCAGATTCGGGGACAGTTTCTTCCCAGCTGTTATCAGGCAACTCAATCATCCTATCACAACCAGAGAGCAGTGCTGAACTACTATCTACCTCTTTGATGACCCTCAGACATCCTTGTTCGGACTTTGCTGGCTTTACCTTGCACTGAATGTTATTCCCTTATCATGTATCTATATACTGTAAATGGATTGATTGTAAATATATATCGTCTTTCTGCTGACTGGTTAGCACACAACAAAATGCTTTTCACTGTACCTCGGTACACATGACATAAACTAAACTGAAACTGAAACTGGGTGATAGTAATTTGATTTCAGGTGGCTAAGGCATGAACTCATGGAAACATTCAAATTTCTGATGGGATGAGGCAGACTGGATGTGGGGAGGATGTTTTCCCAGGCTGTGGTTTCAGGAACTGGGGGATCTTTGTCTCAAGATACATCTAATACATTTAGGACTGAGATAAAGTGTGATCTGCTCACACAGAAGGTGGTGAATCTTAGTTCCTGTTTAAGAAGGAGGTAAGCTTTCCCGACCCGAAAGCATTGAGGTAGAGGATTAGCCATGATCTTGTACAATGATAGTGCAGGCTCGAGATCCACCAAGTTGCAGGACAGAATGCCACAGGAGATCCTTCTTCCCTGTGGCTATCAAACTGACCCCCCCCCCCCCCCTCAATCTTTGCACATCGCCAAAGCCTTACCACTCTTCACTTTATTTTCATGTTTCATGTATTTTGTGGGGTTTTTGTTTACAATTAGCAAATTAATTTCCCTCCTGGGATAAATAAAGTTCTATTGTATCGTATCGTAAGGGGCCAAATGGCCGACTCCTGCTCCGATTCTCTACGTTTCTATATTTACCACCTGCCTCACCAAATTAGGCTGTATTGAATCAAGGACAACTGTAAACCACGCATGCTGTTAGCAGCAAGGAACATCTACTCACAATGCATAGAGGCCATCACTGATGTCTGCTAGGCAGAACTTAGTCTAGAGTTTTGAGATACAGTCGGACCATTGAGACCGCACCAACCAGCGATGGCCATACACTAGCAATATCCTACACACTAGGGACAATTACAATCTTTACCCAAGCCAATTAACGGACAAACACGTTTACCTTTGGAGTGTGGGAGGAAACCAGAGCACCAGGGGAAATCCCACACGGTCACGAGGAGAACGTACAAACTCCATACAGACAGCGCCCGTTGTCAGGATCAAACCCAAGTCTCTGGCGCTGTAAGGCAACAACTTGACCGCTGTGTCACCCTGCCATTCCAATGCCGTGCCGCTATGCCTAGGCTGCACTCAGGCACGTGCCGTGAGTAATTACTCAGGGTAGACACTAGGCAATCAGTCGACTTTTAAAAGTCATAAAAATATGCGCAGAAAATTGTGAAAACCGCGCATGTGCAGTAAATCGTAAAAACCACGCATGCGCAGATCGGTCTTGTAGTCAGTCAGTCAACTTTTAAAAAAGCTTTTAATAACCGCGCATGCGCAGATTGGTCTCCTCTCCTATAGGCATGCGCAGCACCTTGCGCGCAGTCCACGGTGCAAAGGCAGAATTTCAGCTGCCTTTATGCCCACGTTGTAAGTGAGCACGCAAGTTGAACATTATTACGTGTACTGTGGATGAAAAGCACGGGAGCATATTCCTACCTAAGATAGATTATTAAAATAATAATCATTAATAATAAATACTGAATTTAGTAAATGAATTGGAAATCTTTACTAATTATATTGAATAATTACCTTTTTATAATTTTAGTCAGGGTAGGCACTGCCTACCTTGCCTACCCGGATGCACGTGCCCAGCTGCACTGCTGCTGGCAGCAAATGCAACAATAACTCCTAAACCTCTTGCCTTCAGGTGGTTTTAGGGAGACAGCAGTTGTGTTTATCATTCTGCAGTCTGCTGCTGCATTCAGGACCTAATAATTGGGCAGAGAGTAGTGGGCAGAAGAGGACATATAACAGAGGTGCCAAGAGGCACAGTCAGCATTTGTGTGCAGCACAGGACTCCAAAAATCCATTGTCCCAAAACACTGAACTATTCTGAAACCAGAGGCAAATAATTATGATGGTCAAAAGTAGCATAACCCCTTGCATCTGAGACTGCTACCATTTGGAAAATGAGAGAGGGACCTCATTGAAACTTACAGAAGAGTGAAAGATGAGGATAGAGTGGATGTGGAGGGGATATTTCCACTAGTGGGAGAGTCTAGGACCAGAGGCCATAACCTCATATTAAAAGGATGTATAGGAAAGAACTGCAGAAGCTGGTTTAAATCGAAGATAGACACAAAATGCTAGAGTAACTCTGCAGGACAGGCAGCGTCTCTGGAGAGAAGAAATGGGTGATGTTTCAGGTCAAGACCCTTCTTCAGACTGAAAGAATGTACTTTAGAAAGATGATGCGGAGGAATTTATTTAGTCAGAGGGTGATGAATCTGTGGAGTTTTTGCCACAGAAGACGGTGGAGGCCAAGTCAATGGATATTTTTAATGCAGAGATAGATAGATTCTTGATTAGTACGGGTATCAGGGGTAATGGGGAGAAGGAAGGAGAATGGGGATGGGACGGAGAGATAGATCAGCCATAACTGAATGGCGGAGTAGACTTGATGGGCCAAATGGTCTAATTCTGCTTCTACCCCTTATGAATGTATTTAGTCAGAGGGTGGTGAATCTGTGGAATTCATTGCCACTGACAGCTGTGGGGGAAGTCATTGGATAATTTCCAGATGGAGATTGACAGTTTCTTGATTAGTAAACGTGACTGGAGTTTCGGGGCAAAGGCAGGAGAATGGGGTTATGAGGGAGTGATAGATCAGCGATAATTGAATGGCGGAAAAGACGATGGTCTGAATAGCCTAATTCTGCTCCTGGAATTTATGAACTTATTTTGCTCATGCCAACCCACCCTAAGCCATGCTGAACCATCAGATGCCATCCACCTAATACCGTCAAGATTCTATTCACTACACTCCATCTAAACTCATGGTGATTATAGTCCTCACAACCCACCTAAAGTCATGCAGAAATTACAGTTGTCTGTTCACCACAAAATAATCGAGGTCTACTGTAGTACTCTGGTCTAGTACTAGATCAGCCATGTATGTATGGCAGAGTAGACTTGATGGGCCGAATGGCCTAATTCCACTCCTAGAACTTACAAACTGATTATATTCACGCAACCATATTGGTCCTTTGGTTTGGGCATGTCCCATCCATTTCAAAGGTGTTTTAAATTATAAATGCAGCCCTTTGATTGCCATGCTAATCTACCAACTGATCATTCACTTTCTACAGCAATGTCAAGTCAAGCTTTATTCGTCACTTGCACATACAGTGCAGTGAAACTAATTTGCCAGCAGCAGTACAATAGAAAACACACAATAAACATTTAAACACAAACATCCACCACAGTATTCATCACTGTGGTGGAAGGCACAAAAATTTGGTCAGTCCTCATCCAAAGTGCACTTTGGTTGCTGTGTATACCATCCGCTGAAATGCTGGGACAACTCACAAAAGCCTCATCAACTGCCCATCCTAAACCTATGAACCCCAGCACCTGAAAGAACACGTGCGAAATCTGTCATTTGCAAGCTCATCGCCACATCGCAGTCTGTCCAAGCTTGGAAATATGTCTGCACATTTCCCTTGTTACTGGTTTAAAAATTCTTCATACCCCGGCCTAAGAGTTCAGTAGCTGTAACGTCACCGCAATGAGCTTGAAAGGTAACTCCTCACTGCCTTCACCGGGGCTCTAAGGGATGATCGTTAAATGCTGAGCTCCCCTTGTTGCCCACATGAGATGAATGAAAACAGAGAAACAGAATTCCCCTTCGAAACACAACTCCTGACTTGCCTGCTCTCTGTTACTGAACATCTCATGAATGCAATCCACAATAATCATGTTCACACACCTATTCCAGACGAGCACTACAATCTGGACTATCATGGAGTCATACAGCAGGCCCTTTGGCCCAACTTGCCCACACCTACCAACATGTCCTATTTACATTAATCCCACCTGCCTGCATTTGGCCAAAATCCCTCTAATCCTGCCCTTTCCATGCACCTGTCCAAATGTTTCTTCTATGTTACGAAAGCAACTGCCTCAACTACCTCCTCCGGGGTGGAAGATTGCAACCTTCACGTGGTCCGCCCTGTTTCGACAAATGCAATCAACTCGACGTGCACAAACGGAAGATCAAATAGAACAAGTTGTCCTACAACTTTAGGCTGTGCACGCCACACAAAAGAAGAACTACCTCCTCCGCTAGCTCATTCCACCACCCATTGTGTGAACAAATTACCGCTCAGGTTCCTATTAAGTCTTTTCTCCCCTCACCTTAAATCAATGCCCTCTGGTTCCCAATTCCTCTACTCTTGGCAAGAGGCTCGTGCGTTTACCCAATCTATTCCTCTCATGGTTTTGTACAGCTCTATAAGATCATCCTCATCCTCTTCCTCTTCCTTTCCAAGGAATATAGTCCTAGCCTGCTCAACCTCTCCCTGTAGCTCAGGTCCTCAAGTCCTGGCAACATTCTCGTAAATCAACCTTTTCCAGCTTGACAACATCTTTCCTAAAACATGGTGCCCATAACTGAACACAATACTCTTAATGCGACCTCACCAGTGAATTCCCTATTATCTCTCACAATGGCAAGCCCAGATGATCTGAAGACATTCAGAGTACCACCAGTACTGTTGGTTATCAGTCGGCCAGGCAAGACTGCTGCAGCATCTGTGAGGGGGTGCAGTCAAAGCCCAGGTGCAGAATGCCGCAAGGTGGTCCTTCAAGGCTGTGAACAGCCTTCCAGCAGAGGAACTGACTGCCAGTCCTGGGAGAACACTGCAGGGGAGCAACTCCACAGGCAGAAGCAAAAAGGAAGGCTGACTCAATCGAAACACATGCATGCAGTTATAAAAGACGTTGGTGAGGCTGCATTTGGAGTATTGTGTTCATTTCTGGGCATCATGTTATAGAAAAGATGCTGGCCTTCACCCAAAACATCACCCATTCCTTTTCTCCAGAGCTGCTGCCTGATCTGCTTTGGAGCTGAGATTATGTCCTCACTTGTATACTGGGAAATATGGATGCAATGCCCTGTGGACAGCTTTGCACAAGAAGCAGCTTAAGTTCCTCTGCACACTAACAGTTCAAAGAATATTTTGGACAGGGCTATCAAGCATCTCATGGGACATACGCACCACCATTTGCTGCCTCATTGGAGCCCGGATCTGAAAACTTGAGGACTATCTCACTCTCCAGAGAGATGGCACATGGACCACTTTTACCCCAACTCAGACCGTCAGCTGCCTGAGCCAGGGGATCACAAGCTGCTGTGCATCTAAACTCATCCACCTGGACAGTGCCAGCATCTGAGCTGGTGGCAGTGAGAGTCAGACTGAGCGACAGACTGTATGGGGAACAATAGCCATGGCCTTTGGGAGTTCTTTGAGAGTTCTTGGCCATTGGAAAGTAAAAAAAGACACAATTATGTGGTGTCACAGTCATAGAGGGATAGAGCGGAGATGCAGGGGCTTTGGCCCATCAAATCCCAATGACCATCAATCACCCATTTTTCACAAATACCCCATTGATCCCATTTTTTATTCTTTGCACATATTCTCCAACTGCACCCAGACTCTGCCACTCACCTACACACGAGGCCACAGGGCGGCACAGCGATAGAGTTGCTGCCTTACAGCACTTATAGCGCCGGAGACCCGGGTTTGATCCCGACTATGGGTGCTGTCTGCATGGAGTTTGTACGTTATCCCCGTGACCTGTCTGAGTTTTCTCCGAGATCTTCAGTTTCCTCCTACACTCCAAAGACATACAGGTATGTAGGTAAGTTGGCTTGGTGTAAAAACTGTCCCGAGTGTGTGTAGGATAGTGTTAATATGTGGGGATCGCTGGTCTGCGTGGACCCGGTGGGCAGAAGGGCCTGTTTCCGTGCCGTATCTCCAAAATAAAATGATAAACTTACAGCAGCTAACTAACCTAACAACCTGCTTCCCTTTGTGATGTCCTTTGTGATGTGGGAAGACACCCGAATAACTGGAGGAAACAACACCATCATGGAGAGCATGCAAATTGCATGCAGACAGTACCCAAGGTCATGATTGAACCGGGGTGCCTGGCACTATGTGAGCCATGGGCTGTATCACTGTCGCAAACAGTTACACAATCTCTTTCATCAGTTCTCTCACTGTTCTGCAATGTTGCCATCTCCCTGCTCTTTATTTATGTTAAGCTCTGCAATGTTGGAGGCTGATCAATTTGCACACACCACCCAATTTCTGCTGCCTATGATCCCCATTACCCTCATGACCCAGGAACTCATTCGTACTCATGGGAATTTTGAATAGCTTATTGCACTCGAAATGAGTAACACAGAGTGGAAAAGATGAAATAATCATACAAGGAATTAGAAAAAAAAAATTGACAAAAGTAACAAACCAAAATAGATTCACACAGGGGGAAAAATGGTTTAAATATTGTGCAAAGACAAATAAATAAGTTAAATGCATTTTGGTGCAGAGACACTGATTTTAATTGTTTTTAAATATAAAATAAATACTTTACCAAGAAACTGGTGGTTCTGTGTAAGTTTAAAAATAATAATTTTCAACTACTAAACTGGTCACTCAAAGATGCTGGACTTTGTACTTATTAAATATGCTTATGTTTGTGATTAACTCAAAGTTACCTCTATTAATAAAAGTGGACAAGGTTACCATTCTTAACCTAACCTAGGAATAATGTTCTGAAACATTTCCCCATTACACGGGTTCTTGGAATATTTTATGTCTACTTAGCATGGAAATGTAATAAGTTCAATATTAAGAATTGGTGCAATTTTGAGTTCAATTTATGCGAAGATGGCTGGCCATGCACGTTTGAAATTTATCCCATCAACACCAAATGAATAAGTAAAAAATGGTATTCCAACAATAAACTCTGGATGAATGAAATAGGGCAGGATCAAAAAGTCCTTTTCCACATTTCATTGGCAAAGCCCCATTTGGTTACTTCGTCTGCCAGAAGTGGCTCCAATTTTGGAATTTGAGATATAATAAATTGAGGCCATAGCTCTATAACCAATAGTCCATGGGAAAGGAAATCAGTGAAACATTTCATTTTTAAAGAACCTATGTATTGGAATGTCCTTAAAATTATTGCAACCCAGATCCTAAAATTCAGCAAACATTGCGATAAGACTCATTATGAGAAAGACTGGTTAAAATCTTACAATTGGCCCCATCATCCCCATATTTTTACTGTTATTAATTTATAAAACTTGTACAAATCAGTTTTTTCTGTTACAGTATGCATAAAAAATACATGTAGGAAGGAACTGGAGATGCTGGGTTAAACGGGAGAACATCTATTCCAGTTGGCTCTGGGAGAAGGGAACATCCATACTGTATTTTCATTAAAGCAGTTTTGGATATGCATCAGTCTGAAATCAGCAACATGATTAGGAAACTAGAACTCAGTAAAGAAATTGGAATTTAATCTGCCAGGAAACCATCTTACATTAATGCTGTGACTGGTAGGTATTGTAAATGCATGTTCTCTGTGAACTATGAAACCAGATTCAACTAAAGTAGCTAATCCAAATAACAGGAATGTGATATTTTACACAAGTGTTTTAAGTCTGTTTTGAATCAAAGCAAAATAGTTCACGATAACAAAATGTTAAAAAGGTGGTCCAGCGAGTTCATTCTGAATGGCTCTGCAAGATGAAAACTAGAAAATCGGGATGATTACTTGTATCCAACATAGACCTTTATACTCCTACTCAAATCTCTTCCAGTCCAAAGTTAAACCTTTCTTCATCATCAGTCAAATGTGGAGATCAACCTCCTTTTATCTCTGGTTAATCACCTTTTTTCACCTTGTCCATTTTGATCAAATTTCCCTTCCTGTCCCAAATAATATTTGATACTGTGAGGAGTTCCCTCCCTTCTGCCCCACTCACATGAAAGGAAGACCACATCACTCATTATACATTAATTAAAATAAAAAATAAAACACTGCAACTTTGTAGAAATATATTTTAAAAGCAAGTTTATGCCAAACAATGAATTGGGTGATCTGATTGTTTTACCTCTAAATTTTCTGTGGGTAGGAACAGAAAATGAATTATGTTGAATTTCAGAGGTGTATTGTAAACAAGCATCATCACACAATATAAGTTTTGCTTGACTTTGATATGAAATGTTTTCATTAGGATAGGTATTGTGTGCGTCATGCCACTTAATGTTGTACAATTAGTACCAATAATGCCCATAGTGTGTTTTCCTTTAATGAAGAACACAAATGTTTGCATTCTTTAATCCATATTCAGACAATAACATTATATCATTTTAATACATTCAAAAATAAAAAATGGCATTGAAGAGATTACTAGAAATTATAATTCACCAAAACGTAGTTATAATTATCAGATTATGGCTGTACTAAAAATTACATTTGTCTATACAGCATTGAGACAATTACAGAGAGAGGAGGGCGTACAATAGGATATCTAGCTTGTATTTAAATCTACCCACCCCATTGAAAAAAAAACTTCTGGCAAAAGCTATGACTGAATGGAAAACCAGAAATAGAGCTGATCGATACTTTTGACTGTGAAAGCAATTGTGTTCTCAGGGGTAGCGCGCATTGTATTTCTAAGTGCCTATGTGATATGATCCTTGGCCACTGTGAATGGAATGGAAACAGAATGCCATCTGAGGGAGATGCAAGTGCTAATGTGGTGAGGTAATGTGGTAAAGAATAGAATCCAACAAGGATAGCAATACTGCAGAGCTCAAAATAAGGTAACTGGTCTCTCTAAAATATTAAAATAAACTTAACATTACCTTCACCAAAATATTTTTTTGTGTCTGCATCCTCAAAGAAAAATAAAACCTTATATTAGATTTGTCTTGATCATTAATTACCTCATGAACAGGAAGAACCACAAAAGCACAATTTGTAGGTTAAAACCTAGCAACGTTTATCTGTTTAAAACCTTTCAACTGTTCATTTTGCCATTGTTTATTTAATTGGCCTGGAACTATTTCTAATCATAATCTTGGCACAGACTTTGTGAAGGAGCATCCATGTACTGGAGAGCAGTGTGGGACTGTGGAGTGCATGATGACTCAGTCCAGTAATGAGTACCATAGGGATGGAAATGGCCATGAATGCCCAACTGCAAAGTTAAGATTGTTAAGGGCTTGGACATGCTAGAGGCAGGAAACATGTTCCCGATGTTGGGGGAGACCAGAACCAGGGTCCACAGTTTAAGAATAAGCAGTAAGCCATTTAGAACAAAGACGAGGAAACACTTTTTATCACAGAGAGTGGTGAGTCTGTGGAATTCTCTGCCTCACAGGGTGGTGGAGACAGGTTCTCTGGATGCTTTCAAGAGAGCTAGATAGGGCTCTTAAAAATAGCAGAGTCAGGGGATATGGGGAGAAGGCAGGAACAGGGTACTGATTGGGGATGATCAGCCATGATCACTTTGAATGGCGGTGCTGGCTCAAAGGGCCGAATGGCCTACTCCTGCACCTATTGTCTATTGTCTATCAGTTTTACCAACTTCATAGCTTCCATCCGAGTAAGGGGAACATTTTCTTTTTGATTATTCATTTAGCACAGTGATGCTACGATTTTTGGAAGCCATCGACATTGAAGAAGCCATTCAATTTAGTTGAAATGGATCAGGGGACCTCGTCTTGACCTAAATCAATGGGCAAATGCACTCAATGAATACTGAAATGTTTGATCAATTAATCACTTGGTTCTTTGTGTTAAATAATTTGTCCTCGAAAGGCTGTGACTGGTTCAAACGTTGTCACAAAAGCTTCAGGAAGGAAGTGGGATATTTATTCAAACCGCGGGAAGCACAGTGGCAGAGCTGGTAGAGCCGCTGCCTCCCAGCACCAGAGACACAGGCTCGATCCTGACCTCGGGCCTGTCTGTGTGGAGTTTGCACATTCTCCCTGTAACTGCGTGGGTTTGTTCCGGATAATCCAGTTTCTTCCCACATCCTGAAGACATGCAGGCTTGTAGGTTAATTGGCCTCTGTAAATTGATAGCTGTGTGTAGATGGTGGATGCAAAAGTGGGATTACGTAGAATAGGTGTGAATAGGTCGCGATGGGCTGAAGGGTCTGTTTTCATGCTGTATCTCTAAATTAAGGTGGAATTTGGAGGACTATGAGGTTCCAGTGCAGCAGCTAGAGCCAACACGTGATCATGTAATGAATTAGAAGTATCTCTCATGACTAAGATGAGACTTAATATTGTTAGATGGGTAGGTAAGTAGGATGCAAGATAAAGTGGGCCGCACGTGCTGGGCAGAAGTAACCAAGACCAATGGTCATCTCCAAAGGCAGAGTGACCTTCATCTACTACTGCATTCTATGAAACATGCAGTATATTGAGTGTTTAAGAAGGAACTGCAGGTGCTGGAAAATCGAAGGTAGACAAAAGTGCTGGTGAAACTCAGCGGGTGCAGCAGCATCTATGGAGCGAAGGAAATAGGCAACGTTTCGGCCGAAGCATTGCCTATTTCCTTCGCTCCATTTATGCTGCTGCACCCGCTGAGTTTCTCCAGTATATTGAGTGTGTTCTGTTTCATTTCCATATTTCCAAGTCCAATGTCAATAAATTATGAAAATGGCTTTATTAAGTTAAAATACTATTCTTCTTCTGTACTTTCAAATACGTTTTTATATTCAAATTTTAACATTTATATGCAATTATGAACTGTTAAGGCCACAATAATACACAAATACAAAAGCTACTTTGAAGCCAGTACGATATTTATCTTCTCTGTTCATTGATGAGACATGCCAGTCAGTGGACGCAAGCATGCTCACACTCACACATGCACACACACCAACAGCGTATCCACTGCCAAAATATGAACATTTTGTTGGTGAAATTGAAGGTTTGTCAAATTTCCTTTAGGTAGCTCCACAATAGCAATGTCATAATATTCATAGATCTGCAAAATTAGTAAGCATGCTCAAAATTTCTACTCGAATCACCTCATCACTTAAGGTTAACAAGTAATGCAAGCAGATAGCCTATGTTTCTATTGGAATATAGATTTTTATCCTTACAGAATGAGTTCCTCAGATCGTTTCAAAGTTCCAATAGTCAGTGTCTCGTTGGCTCATCATCACAATGAGCCATCTTTTATTACATCGCTCCATACGGAGCTGCGAACATTAGGTTTAGGCAGGACCAAGGTCGCCCCTCCCTATAAATTTGTGCTCGAGAGTCATAGATTTTAAAATATGGCCAAAAGGACAAGATGGTGGAGCTCAGCAAGGAGTCAACACCTTCAGGTAGCCAGAGGAGTGGAGGAAATTAGAGACAGGTGGAAAGCAGATAGGTGAGCAGATTGTTCCAAACACCTTATCCCTTCAAAATGAAGGTCCTAAATGACAATTTAAAAGACGATATGTGAGCATTTTAGCAATACAATTAATTTGTTTCTATGCTAATAATATTTTCTTGTACTCTGTGTTTGTTATGTGCCATTTAATAAAACCTGTCAACATCAATTTTAAACAGGTGCCCAGGATATTAACCCAAATAAAATATAGTTCATGAGCATACTTCTGCTACTCACTAATTTCAAAAGTCATCTTTAAATGTTCTGTGAATTTAGGGTTAAAAATCTCTGGTGGGTAAGTGTTATGCTTTAATTCTGTTAGGCTGCCCTTGCCATATCTAGCACATATAAATTCACACATGCTCAGAGATCTTAAAACTGGTCAACCAGTCAGAAAGGAACTGACGTTAATTAGTTATGAAGTGAGGAATGAACAGGCATTAGTACTGAGACTAATCAATGGGAAAATCAGTCCGAGCAGGCAGACTAATGAACTGCTATGCATCTGTTTATTTTTAGATGGTTCCAGCAATTTTACATTATAAATAAATACAACACAGTTCACTTACTGCTAACCATTCTAGTATTGGATCTATTTCAGTATTCCCAATGAAGGAAAATAAGCCAAATTTATATTAGAATTGCATACTGCAGTGCAGCATCTTGAAGCCTCAACCAGTTTTACAGAAATTTGAATATCAAATTAAAATCAGCATGTGGACAGACCCACCAGCCCACAGACGGCTACCTGGCTGCCAAGAGTATACACTCAAATGACCGGCATCTTATTGCAAATCTTAGTGCTTCCTGATATCAAATTATTTAACGCAATGCATTGAAGGCAAAAGTACAGTAAAAGGGATGAAGTGCACACCCCAGTCTGTATCAAAGGTGCTGAAAAGGAGAAGATTGAGGGCTTCACATTCCTAGGTGCAAATATCACTAGCAATTTGTCCGGGATCAAAGCAAATGCCACTATGGCCAAGAAATGCTCACCATTGTCTCTACTTCCTCAGATGGTTAAAGAAATTCAGCACATCTCCAATGGCCCTGAACAATTTCTGCAGATGCATCCCCTCTAGATGCATCACAGCTTCGTATGACAACTGCTTTGCCCAAGACGGGGAGAAATTGCAGATGTTGTGAACACAGCCCAAAGTATCACACAAACCAACCTTTCCCACATTGACTCCATCCACACTTTATGCTGCTTCGGGAAAGCAGTTAACATAACCAGGACCACTCACACACCAGCCATTCTCTGTCACCTCCTCTCCCGTTAGGCAGAAGATACAAAAGCTTCAAAACACATACCACCATATTCAAGGATAGCCTCTTCCCAGCTATTATCAGACCCCTTCATGTGTTAAGGATAAATCCATGATCACCCAATCTACCTGGTAGTGGCCTTTGCACTTTTCTTTTATCTGCAGTTTCTTGGTAGCTGTACCACTATATTCCGCACTGTTTATTTACACTTTTGCACTGCTTTTTGTACTCCTGTATAGTATGAATTGTCCTGACAGCATGGCAAACAAAGGTTTTCACTATCTCAATACAGGTGCCAATAATAAACCAATACAATAAAGATTAAAATAAAGCATAGTAAAAAAAGATGTTCTTCTATTCCAGTTGATATTGGTAGGAATGAAAAGACTGGCTTTGTTTTGAGTTGCAGGAATTTCACTGCTAAACCGCAAATGCCTTAGCGACAAATGGGGAATCAAAATATTAAAATATGAATTTTATTTTCAAACAAATAATTGTTCTCAATGAATAATAAAGGTATTTGAGAAAAAAGGCTACAGTCATAATAGTTTAACTGCACATCCTATTAGTTAAGATTTTTTCTCGTTCTGTGCCAAGTGAAATGGAATATTTTTCACTGTAGAAATGCAATTATCATGGTTGAGGTTATAAGAAATAAAAAGCGTATATGCACGAAAGTCAAAAGTAATATTTATTTCTTTGGAAATATCCCTTGAATCCACTGAAGTAAAACATGCTTATTTTGTTGCGTTTATTTGTTCATTATAGAAATGCCACTTTGAGACTCTGATGGCCAATCCTGCCAATTTTTCCAAGTCTTACATTTTCATGGTTGCTTAGAGCTGTTAAATGTGAAAGCATATGCAATAAGAAATTTCATGGCCCTAAATTACACTAAGTTATGGGCAAATCAAAATAAAAAGATTTACAGTAATCAACCATACAATTTGGTTCTTAACAAAACTCAGTGTATATCTCAACAACTTCTGCGTCCTTTTACTGTTTTTAAATAAACACCATCTACCTTACGCTGCACTGCATTACTCGTCATACAAGTTCTGCATACTTCCACTAATTTTCATTTGCCTCAAAAGCAGTTTATAGCTGTAGATGTTTTTAAAAATAAGCCCCATTTGCTTCCGCAGCTCACCCCTCTCATTACAAGCCCATTCTCATCCCCTTCCCACTTCTCCTGCAAACTCCATAAATGATCTTCAAACAAATCACTTAGAATATGAAACATGCAATATAGAACAATACAGCACAAAAACATGCCCTTCGGCCCACAGTGACTGTGCCATGACCATCTCTTATCCACCTGCATTAAATCTATATCCCTCCCACCTACATATCCATATATCTATCCAAAAGCCTCATTAATGCCTGTATCGTATCTGCCTTAATCACTAAAACAAGCAACACGTTTCAGGCATTCACCACCCTCTGTGTAAAAATGTTGTTCACCAAATCTCCTTTAAACTTTGCCTCTTTCACCTTAAAGATGGCTTTCTAGTATCTGATTTTTTAAATCAAAGGAAAAAGGTTCCGACTGTCTACCCTATCTATGCCTAATAATTGTAAACACTTCAATCTGGTCTCCTTACAACCTTCGGCGTTTCAGAGAAAACAATCCAAGTCAGTTCAACCTCTTGTTGCAGCGAATAACCCATAATTTATGGATCACTCTGGTAAAATTCCACTGCACCCTTTCCAAAGCCTTCACATTGTTCCAGTTATGGGGCGACCAGAACTCCACACAATACTCCAAATACAGCCTAGCCAAAGTCCTATAAAGCTGCATCACGACTTCCTGACACTTACACTCAATGCCCCAACCTATGAAAGCAAGCCTACCATATACCTTCTTTCCCACTCTATTTACTTGTATTGCCACTTTCAGGCAATTATGGACATAGACCCCAAGATCCCTCTGTATGTACATCAATGTTGTTAAGGGTCATACCATTAATTGTATATTTTCTCCTTACATTTGACCTTCCGCTTCTGTAGCTGATATCTATCACACTGTATACTTTGACAAGCTTCCTCACAGTCTGCAACCCCAGTAATCTTGGAGTCAACTGCAAACTTAGCAACCAATCCATCTACGTTACAGCAGAGGTCCCAGCACAGATCCCTGCAAAATTGCACTGGTCACAGACCTCCATCCTGAATTTCTGTCAGCAGGCCCCAAAATGGAAACGACTCAAATGCAGGCTCACCGAGAAGTACTGAAGAAAACCAAAAATCCAGACGCAAATGGAACCAAAAAAATATAGACCATGAAGTGACAGAACTCAGAACTGCCATCAAACGGACAGAATGCAGAACTGATTAGTCACCACCCAATCGGTGATGATCTCAGCTATTTATACTAAGTAATAGATTAGGCGAGCAGATCAAATGCAGGTGTAACTCCTGATAGCTCAGGGAAGGGGTGTGGAAAGTCTCAAATGTCTGGAAATGTGGCAAGTGTACCAGGAGCCTCCCTACCACGAACGCCCCCTGGAGAACTCTTTGGCTGGTCCAGATACTGCTGATGAAAGTCACAGATTAGGGAGGGATCCAGGATGTCACAGGCAGGAATCCAGGTCCTCTCCTCTGGTCCGAAGCCCTCTCAGTCAACCAGGTAGTGGATCCCTCTGCCACGCCGCCGGGACTTCAGCAGTTGCTTCACCGTGTACACCGGACCAACGCCAATGATGTGGGGTGGCGGAGAAAGCAGAGGAGCGGGAGTCGGGGAGCTGGAGGACACCGGCTTATCCCACGATACGTGAAATGTGGGGTGAATCCGCATTGACCGGGGCAGTCCAAGGCGGTTAACAATCTTGGGAATTGAGAATGGGCCAATAAACTGGGGTGCCAACTTACAGGACTCAACGCGGAGGGGGAGATCTCGAGTGGACAACCATACCCTCTGACCAGGGCGATAGTGAGGGGCAGGGGTCCGGTGATGATCTGCCCGTCAACTGTACATGGTAGCGTTGCAGAACATTGAAGAACGGGCCTCCCTTCAGGTCCGACGACCGCGGCACACAAACTCCTGGGCAGCGGGAACGGAGACCTCCTCCTCGTGGTCTGGGAACAGAGGTGGCTGATAACCAAGGGAGCAGTGGAGTGGAGACAGACTGGTGGCAGAACTGGGCAGAGAATTGTGGGCATATTCAATCCATACCAATTTGCTAGACCAGGAGGAAGGTTGCCAGACATCAGGCAACGCAGGGTGGTCTCCAGGACCTGGTTGGCTTTCTCCGACTAACCAGATTGTGGATGGAACCCAGATGAGAGGCTGGCGGAGGAGCAAACCAGGGAGCAGAAAGCCTTCCAAAATTGTGAGGTGAACTGCGGACCCGTCAGAGATGATGTCTCAAGGGAAACCATGGAGTCTGATGACCTGGTTTACAATGAGGTGAGCGCGTTCTACTGCAGATGGGAGCTTAGGAAGAGGGAGGAAATGAGCAGCCTTGGAGAAACGGTCCACAATGGTAAAAAAACGTATTACCCTTGGGCGGAGGCAAGCCAATGATGAAGTCCAGGACGATGTGGGCCCAAGGACGGAGGGGAACAGGCAGGGGATGAAGGAGATCAGAGGGAGGCTGACGGGAAGTCTTATTCTGTACACAGGCAGAGACGAAAGTCCGGGTGCACCTCCATGGTGGGCCACCGGAACCACTGGCGCAGCAGGTAGAGGGTGCGGCTGGCGCCAGGATAACAGGCGAGATTAGAGGAATGGGCCCACTGGAGTACTTCAGAGCGAGCAAAGGCCAGGACAAATAACTTATTGGGGGGTCCAGAACCAGGATCGGGGTGATGACACTGGGCATTGCACACTGTGGTCTCTATCTCCCAGGTGATGGAGCCGACAAGGCAGGTGGGAGGCAGGATGGGTTTGTGGGAATGGCTGCCCTGGTCAGAACTGAACTGGCAGGAGAAGGAGTCGGGCTTGACATTCTTGGACCCAGGGCGGTATGACTAGGTGAAGTTAAACCGGGTGAAAAACAGGGTCCACCGGGCTTGATGGGGGTTGAGCCGCTTCCCTGAACGCAAGTACTCAAGGTTCTTGTAGTCCATCCAGACTTGGAATGGTTGCTCAGTGCCCTTTAACCAATGCCTCCACTCCTCCAAAGCCAGTTTCACTGGCAGCAGTTCTCCATTGCCGATGTCATAATTCCTCTCAGCCGGAGAGAGGCGGCGAGAGAGGAAGGCAAAGGGATGTATTTTCTGGTCCTTGGAGGAGCATTTAAAGCACTGTCTCAACTCAAACATCAGGGGTGTCAACCTCCACCACAAACTGACGGGCGTTGCTTAAGATCCTGGAATGCCCCCTCAACAGCAGGAAGCCAGGCAAATGTGATGGAGGTAGACGCAAGAGCAGTGAGAGGAGCAGCCAGGATGCTCTAGTTGTGGATAAAGCCGCGGTAAAAATTGGTGAAGCCGAGGAAGCACTATAGCTCCCACAGGCCAGGCCAATATACCATCCTCAGGCCAGGCCCATAGGCTCAGGCCAATATACCACTGTCCTTACCTTTCCTGGATCCATCTTGACGGCTAGCAGAGAGGATGTATCCTAGGAAAGACACCATGGGTGAAACTCACACTCTCTGCCTTGATGAACAGCTGTTTTTCCCCATAGCCGCTGCAGAACGAGACGGACAAGGCCAGTATGTTCTGATGCAGAGCCAGAACACACGAGGATATCATCCAGGTAAACACAAACAAACCGGTTCAGCACATCATTGACCAAAATTGCCAGCCGAGTCCATACTGGCTGACTAATGTGTCAGCAGGCCCCAAAATGGAAAGGACTCAAATGCAGGCTCACCGAGAAGTACTGAAGAAAACCAAAAATCCAGACACGAATGGAACCGAAAGATATAGACCGGGAACCGACAGAACTCAGAACTGCTATCGAACCGAAGAAGGGTCTCAACCCGAAACGTCGCCCATCTCCTTAGATGCTGCTGCACCCGCTGAGTTTCTGCAGCTTTTTGTGTAACCCTCGATTCTCCAGCATCTGCAGTTCTTTCTTTAACAGAATGCAGAACTGGTTAGTCAGCACCCAATTGGTGATGATCTCAGGTATTTATACTAAGTGATAGATTAGGGGAGCAGATCAAATGCAGGTGTAACTCCAAATAGCTCAGGGAAGGGGTGTGGAAAGAGTCTCAAGTGTCTGGAGGCGTGGCAAGTGTGACAATTTCACCACAACCGGTTGTATGCTATCAGTAAGCCGGTATCGTGACAGAAGCCTCCTCATGGCGATCCCCGGAAACGACGACACATTGCACTCAGTGACGCGCGGGCGACCAATTCTGTCAACATGTTGGACAATGACGGACGCCAACAGCGAGCTATGCGTCATCTGACACACGAGCAAACAAAGTAAGCCAGTTCTGAATCCATATAACCAAGTTACAGTTAATCCCTTCCTTCTTGATCTTCTGGATCAGCCCATTGGAGTCTTTATCAAATACCAGACTAAAATCCATGTAGACAACATTCACCACCCTACCCTCATCAATCACCTTTATCACCTTCTCAAAAGAACACGATCGTTAGTAAACCATGACCAACCATGTACAATGCCATGCTGATTATCCCCAATTAGCCCATTCTCTTCCAAATGGGAGTAAATCCTATCCAAAGAATTCTCTCTAATTACTTCCCCACCACTGATTTGAGGCTCATAGGCCTAAAATTCCCTGCATACTCTTTACTTCCGTTTTTAAATAAAACAACATTAGCTACTCCTCAGTCCTCCTGAACCTTTGTCAAGGCTCCTGCAATCTCCTCTCTTGCTTCCCTCAATAAACTGGGATAAATCCCATTTGGTCCCCGGGAGCCCCAACATCTCCTCCTCCTTCTTGATCTCAAACTGTCCTTCCTTATTAGTATCCCAAACACTGATCTAGCTGCCTCCATGTCCTTCTCCTTAGTGAAAACAGATGCAAAGTACTCATTTCGTAACTCGTCATCATCCCCAGATTCCAAGAACAAATTCCCTCCTTGATCCTCGAGCGATCCTACCTTCTCCCTGGTGACCCTCTTGTTTTTAAATAAAGGTATAAAAAGCTTTCGGATTTTCTTTAATCTGAATTGCCAAAAGCTATTTTGTGGCCACTTCTTGCCCTTTTAACCGCCCGCTCAAGCTTTTCCTCTTTGCTTTATACTGTCATCCCCAAAGCCCCAGTCTGATTCCATATTCATAAAACGTTCATGCACTTTCTTTTTATTTTTCACCAAATTTACCACAACTTCAGTAATTCAAGATGTCCTTCCTTTGCCATCCTTATCCCTCCTCCTCACTGAACATGCCTGTTCTGAACTTCGATCAACTGGTTTCAATTCCCACACGTCAGCCGTAGACTTACCTGATAACAATTTCTCTCAAGAGTACCTTCCCAAACTACAGCTTAATAGAGTTGTAGTTTGCCTTACTCCAATTTACTACTTTCCCCCAATGTCTACCCTTCTCCATGTTCAAAACAATCTTAAAATGTATAGAGTTGTGATCACTGTCCCAAATTGCTCTTCCACTGAAACACTTGTCGTCTGGTCAGTCTCATTTCCCAACACAAGGTCTAGTGTGATCACCTTTTGGGTTGGACTATCCACATACTGTTTCAAGAAACCCTCTTAGACACAGCTCCCAATTTTTGCCCCATCTAAGCCCTTGGCACTAAGCAGCATGTCAACATTGGGAAATTTAATGTCTCCCACTGACAACCCTGTAGCTTTGTTATCTTTTGGTAGTGTACATCTGTTCCTCTGTGTCTTGCTTGCTATTAAGGTGCCTTAAGTACAATTCCAATAGAGTGCTTGCACTTTGTTATTTCTAAGCTTCAGTCATATCGCCTCCAATGACAAACCCATCTCTAAGTGCCACCATGACACTCTTCTTGATCAGTAGTGCAACTCCTCCACTACAGTTGCCTTCCTCTCGATCACGTCAGAAACATTGAAACCTTGGAGCATTAAGCTGCCTGTCATGTACCTCTCGCAACTATACTTCCACAATGGCTGCAACATAATTGTCCCAAGCATAATCCTTGCATTGAAATAAACACCCTTCACCCAATCAGCATCACCTTATCCCTTCACCTCGCCCTGCATGTCCCTTTGAGACTTACTGATCCTAACCTCCACCTTCCCATCACTCTTTTCAAATGCTAACCTACGGCTCTGGCCCCCAACCCTTGCCTCTCTAGTTAAAACCCTCCTGAGTAACACTAGCAAACCCTCCTGCAAGCTCTGGGGTTTTAAAGCTGCATTAAAACTGTTGCTGAGCCCATCCTGAAGTGGACGAGTTATTTGAATCATTATCATTGAAGCAGAAGCTTTATGACATAAAATATTAAGGAATACTTCGGCAATGCCTAATGAATCTCCATGTCTGGGCATTTAAAAAGCACAGAATAAATTCTCATGTATCCCCAGGAATCTACGAAGAAATTAACTCATTACTTCAAAGAATAATAGTAATTGGTGATTGGTGGCTCACCATGTTTTCGGTAAACTTAAATCTAACTTGTTTTTTCTCTTTCCCAGTTCATTCATAGGGTCTTTTAGCTAAAATGTCAACAGTATTTTTCTTTCCACATATGCTGTCTGATCTACTATGTATTTCCAACATATTTTTGTTTTATTTCATAACTCAAGTACCATTACCTGAAATGGTAATTCCAGCATCTGGAGTTTGATTTTCATACTCCATTGGGTGTTCAGGCAGGTAAAATGCTAAGAAAAAAAAATGCACACAATCCAAATGTGGCATGCAATTCCAGGTACAATGCAAGCAGGTACATCTAATGCACCTTTCATTCCTTCTTTCTTATTTTATCTTTGTAAGGCGGAACCTCTTCAGTTTCTCACATCTATTATTTAATTAGCTGGTTACCATTATTTTGCACTGATCCATGCAGTCAATCAACCATGGCGGTAAACATAGGAATCCTTTCTCCCAGGCTGACATTATATCAAAAAGTGCTTTCCCCATATTGCTAAACTTCCCTACACAGAATCAAAACTGCAGTCTTAATTATTTCAAAATAAGTAAAATCTAATCTATTTTAATTACGTTCATAATAATGAGGAAACATGACAAAACTTTGTTTTAAGCAAGTATATTCTCAAATTAATTCTATACAGTATATCTTCAAATTCCATAAGAATGCTGATGTACTAAATGTAACACTACAGACACGAACAAATTAACCTTTTTCACCCGAATTATTGAAAAGCCACACAATGAAATCTTACATCTCTGTAATTATTTAATAAGACTATGAGTTGATAATAATGCATTAATAATATTCCTCCTAAAATTTCCATATTATATAGATATATATTTTTTAAGCTTTGTACCAATTTAATCTTTTAACCTTTTGATTCCCTTTGCCTTGTCACTTGGGTCCTGTAGACTTGTTTATGTGAACATTGTATCCATCAATTCTGCATGCTTTGTGGGAAATGATGTCAGGCGACTTGTGGATAGGTCCATGCGGGTCAAGTCATCTTAAAACCAATCATACTCTAAATAGTGGCCCGGATTTTGCTGTACTAATAATGGTAAGGCTGTCAGCACTCTCTGCTATTGCAGCTGAACTGACAGTAAATACAAGCAGCTGCACATGCGCAATTAATGTCAATATCTAGTAACTGTAAACAGTGAGGCCTTGCTCCTCTGCAAATGCATTGCTGCAATCTTTACTGGCGGAATCTGCACAGGGTTCACCGTAACATCTGAACATAGGCCAGATATTTACTATGCCTGTTCCAAAGATAGATGAACAGGCATAGTGCGTTGGGACATTCTGGCGTAACTTGGTTTTATACCAAGATAAGTACTTGAAAAACATTTCCAGTTGGAAAATAATTCATTTGCAAGTATAGCCATCCATTTTCTCAGAAGAAAGTAAACACTGCAAATTGAAATAAAACAATATTTTTATACAGCCTTTTTTCTGGTTTTACCTTTTATTTCATCCCTTTAATCTCGCGTACATATCCCAATCTTTATTTTGCTTTCTAGTTAATAATTTAAGTGTGCTGCATATTGAATTATATTATTTCCTCTTTTGCTGTCAAGATGGCTCAGTGAGCATTCACCAGTCTGATTGGTTAAGGAGCCTCTGTGCTGCATTTCACTGATCACTTCTGTCACAAGTCCCCTGTAGAGGGCGCCAGATTCAAACAGACACAAGATGTCTGGAGAAGCAAGGAACCGCAGATGCTGGTTTACAAAAAAAGTGTTGGAGTACCTCAGCATGTCAGGCAGCATCAATGGTAGGTGACATTTCGGATCAGGACCCATATTCAGCCAGAGCAAACTGGTGGAATACCACCTCATAATCCGTTTGGGTAGCTTACAACCTAACAGTATGAAGAAGGGTCTCGACCCGAAACATCACCCATTCCTTCGCTCCAGAGATGCTGCCAGTCCTGCTGTTACTCCAGCTTTTTGTGCCTATCTAACAGTATGAACATTGAATTCTCCAGTCTTAGGTAATTAACCTACAACATCCTCGCCTTTCCCCTCTCCCCCCAATCTTCCCTGTGCCCCACCTGGATGCACAACCATTTCTCCCCCTCCATCTATATTGCTACCTCTAGCTTCACAATTCTCACCTCTTCCATCATCTCACACTTTTAGTCTTTTCATCTCTGGCTTCTGTGCAACAATCTGCCTCCCATCAAAACCCATCATTGCCTGTATCCACCTATCACTCGTCAAGCATTGTCCTGCCCCTCCACTTACAGCTTTCTCAACATGTCTCCTGTGGCTGGCCTTGCTCTGGGCAACTGTGTGGGATGAAAATTCCTGCACTTATTGATTGAAAAGCAAAACACTGCAGATGTTGTAATCCCAATATGTAGGCAGAAAATGCTAAAAATACTCAGCGAGTACATCAGCTACTGCTATATAGAAATGGAATTATGGTTTTATATCAGTTTCCTTCCATCAATTTTGTGTGACTTAAAACAGTAACTTGTTGAAATGAGTATGAAAACATATTTCTTTCCCCATTGGCACTGGCTCACAATTTCCAATATTTACCGGTTTTGTTTTCCCTTGTATCTTTGTTGCCAATTCCTATTCCCAATCCCTATTCCCAATTCCTCCGTCTACGCCGCATCTGCTCCCAGGATGACGTGTTCCACACCAGGTCATCGCAAATGTCCTCGTTCTTCAGAGAACGGGGTTTCCCCTCCCCCACTATAGATGAGGCTCGCACCAGGGTCTCCTCCATACCCCGCAACACTGCCCTCTCTCCCCATTCCCCCACTCACAACAAGGGCCGAGTCCCCCTGGTCCTCACCTTTCACCCCACCAGCCAGCGCATACAACAGATAGTCCTCCGCCAGTTTCGTCACCTCCAACGTGACCCCTCCACTCGCCACATCTTCCCATCTCCCCCCCTGTCTGCCTTCCGCAAAGACCGCTCCCTCCGCAACTCCCTCGTCAATTCTTCCCTTCCCTCCCGCTCCACTCCTTCCCCGGGCACTTTCCCTTGCAACCGCAAGAGATGCTACACTTGTCCCTTCACCTCCCCCATCCACTCCTTTCAGGGACCCAAGCAGTCATTCCAAGTCCGACAGAAGTTCACCTGCACCTCCTCCAACCTCATCTACTGCATCCGTTGCTCCAGATGCCAGCTGATCTACATCGGTGAGACCAAGCGGAGGCTGGGCGATCGTTTCGCCGAACACCTCCGCTCGGTCCGCAATAACCAACCCGACCTCCCGGTGGCTCAGCACTTCAACTCCCCCTCCCACTGCGTATCCGACCTCTCGGTCCTGGGCCTCCTCCACGGCCAGAGTGATCAACACCGCAAGTTGGAGGAACAGCACCTCATATTCCGCTTGGGGAGTCTGCATCCTCTGGGCTTAAACATTGAATTTTCTCAATTCTGTTAACCCAGACTGCCTCCCCCCCACCTCTCCCTCAGCCCTCTGGCCCTGACATTCCTTCTCCATCTCCCCCCCCCCCCCCCTCCCCAGTCGCACTATCTTCTCATTTTCACACCACAAACAGCTTACAATGGCCTGCTTCCTTTGTCACCAATACTTTTTTGCATATCTTTCACTCATTGTTCCTTATCTCTCCACATCACTGTTTATATCTCTCGTTTCCCTGATCCCTGACCAGTCTGAAGAAGGGTCTCGACCCGAAACGTCGCCTATCTCCTTCGCTCTTTAGATGCTGCTGCACCCGCTGAGTTTCTCCAGCTTTTTGTGTAACCCTCGATTCTCCAGCATCTGCAGTTCCTTCTTTAACATCTTTGTTGCTTGTCCTGCGCTTGTTTTCAGTGTAATAAAATGGAACTACAGATGCTGGTTTATACCAAAGATAAACACAAAATGCTGGAGTAAATCAATGGGTCAGGCAACATCTCTGGAGAACATGGATGTGACATTGTGATATTTTTGGCCGGGATCATTCGCCAGACTGATATTGGGGGAGAGGAAAGGGGACTGGAACCAAGAAAACAAAACAGGTCTAATTAGGGATGACAACAAATGACCTCGGGCAGGGAGGTTCCCTGATTGCTAGCTAGGGGCGGTGTGATCCTAGGAGGGACACATCTTTGTGAACTGTGGAACTGGTTAACTAGTTATTTTTTCTTGCTTCCATTTTCTGTCCGTTCCCCCCCCCCCCCCCCAGTCCTGCAATCAGTCTAAAGAAGGGTCCTGAACTCTGGTCTTTAAGGTGTTGCTTATCACTTTTCCTTTCTCCCAGACCCATCAGGCTTCAACACACAAAGCCCACTCCATCGCAATGGATTCTGCATTATCTGGCCACAACGCTGAAGATGCTAACTTCTGTGTGAATACTAACATTAATATGTCAATCCTCCCAGATTATGTTCACGATTCTCTAAAAAAAACAATAATGCCTCAAGTTCCAAAGCCTTGGAATCACAGTTGTGAAGATCACCATTTGTAAACAAAATCTGTTACACATGAGGATGTCATGTTTATTGACCACCTGAAATGATTGTCTTATGAAGGCAAGAATGCTGAATCAGATATATGTATATACCCTCGGGAGAAGATGGCTGTAAAGGTAGGCAAAGTGTTTGGTTTTTTACAGTTTATCATTACCAATGTAGAATTTATTAGCTGGGTATGGTGATTGAACAGGAGCAGAAGGGTCGCAAAATTGTACCTCAGGTCTTCTGTATTTTAGAGTAGTTAAGGACTCCTTATAAACCTGCAACTACTCCACAATCATCTGCAGCATGCTGGCACACAGGCAAGAGACATTGAAGAGGTTGCTATCAGTCAATTCAAGAATACAAAATAATAGGGATAGCAGAAGACCCCTATCCATGTGGGCCTGCCATGCCACTCAATATGATTGTGGTGATCCATCTCAAGGCCTCGATTTCTTCAATGTGCTAGATCTCCATAACCCAGATCTTTCAAAATGTTACCTACATCCACTTTAATTAGTCTCATGATTCATAATGACACCCCCACCCCATAATAGAGAATTCCAGAGGTTCACTGCCCACTTTGTGAAGACATTTCTACCATCCTGATGGGAGAGGGACAAGAGGGATTGACTGGGGTGAGACTGGTCCTTGATTATTCGTAATTAGGTAGAATCTGTTGGAAAACAAATGGAGTGAATGTTTCATTCACCTGAAACGTTAATCTCCTCCCACAGATGCAACATGATCTACTGAATATTTCCATTTTTTTCCGTTTTATTTTTTTCAGCTAATGAACCTCCACTGCACATCTCATCACACTGAGAGGTATAATGTCAAAGTTGTAGTTGAAGAGTTCTCCAGAGATTAGTGCTTTCTGTGTTTGAACCTTTTGCCATTTGACTTGTTTCGTTTTACATGCAAATTCCAATTGTGAGAACAGATTCAGATTCAGATTCAGATTCAATTTTAATTGTCATTAGCAATAGAACCATTAGCACAGCGTGTGAGACTACACCCTGAAATATATGGGTATGAAACCAAGGAAACGGAAAATAAAATTTCTTTATATGCTGATGATGTATTACTCTATATTACAAAGCCTGAAATTAGTATACCTACCCTGTTAGATTTAATAACTCAATTTGGTCTACTCTCAGGATATAGAATTAATTGGAATAAAAGTGAACTTATGTCAATAATGGGAAATAACTCACACATATTACAACGATTCCCTTTTACGATAGCAAATGAAAAAATTAAATATCTTGGAATTTATGTAACAAAAAGACATGACTCTTTATTTAAATCTAATTTCCCACCTTTATTGAATAAATTACTTAAGAATATTCTATATTGGAAAACATTACCTATCTCAATGTTAGGTAAAATAAATGCGATAAAAATTATCTTTCTCCCGCAATTATTGTATTTATTTCAAATGATCCCGATATATCTTCCCAAAAATTTTTTTAAGAAGGTGGATTCTATAATTACAAATTTTATTTGGGATTATAAGAGCCATAGAATAAATAAGAAACATCTATGTAAAGCAAAAATAAGTGGAGGTTTAGCGTTGCCTAATTTTATGTTTTACTATTGGGCAGTTTATATTAAAAATATGAATTTTTGGTTGGAAGAATTAGATATACAGCCGAATTGGTTAAAATTGGAAAAGGAAGACTGCCTACCTTTTGAAATTAGCTTGATTATATTTGCTAATACCAAATTACATAAAAAAACTTATAGAGGAAACCCAATAATAGAAAATGGGATACGTATTTGGAAACAATGAAAAAAATCTTTAAAATTGGAATGTATACCACTGGATCTTCATATTGCAAACAATATCACTTTTAAACCTTCTAGGATGGATAAAGGTTTTTCACAATGGAAAAATTATGGAATTAATAAGATACGGGATCTCTATAGGGAAAACCTTTTTCTTTCATTTCAAGAATTACAACAAAAATATGGACTACACTCAAAAGAATATTTTAGATATTTACAAAGTAGAGATTATGTTAAATCAAATACACAAGAATTTAGAAATAGAAAGACAGAAATTCTAGATGAATGTTTAAATAAACATCCGAACACAGAAAAATTAATATCATATATTTATAATATTTTATTGGAAAATGATGCACCACCATCGGAAATATATAGGCAAGCATGGGAAAGTGAATTAGGACAATCAATTAGTTTAGAAGTATGGGAGGAAAGTTTACAACATATACACTACTGCTCATTAAATGCCAGACACTCTCTGATACAATTTAAAATTTTACATAGATTACATCTCTCAAAGTCCAAACTGAATAGAATTTTTCCAAATGTTTCTGCTATATGTGACAAATGTCAACACCTAGAAGCCAACCTAACACATTCATTTACCAAATGTATTAAAATTACTAATTTTTGGTCAGAGATTTTTAAGATAATTTCGAAGGTAGTTAATACAAATCTATATCCAGATTCCAAATTAATTATATTAGGTATATTAGAAACTGATCAATCACTAACAACAAAACAACAAATTTTTATCGATTATAGTTTAATAATTGGTAAAAAATTAATACTAAAATTTTGGAAAGGTCCTACGAACCCCACTATTAAAATGTGGATTACAGAAATGTCGGAGACACTTCATTTGGAAAGATTAAGACTTGTCCTCTCGGACAGGCTAGATCAGTTTAGAGGAACATGGTCTCCATTTATTGATTATCTAAAGGGACAAATGGGCTCAGTTCGAGGGCCTGACTGAAACCTGGACGGGGAATGGATGAAGAATTATATATAATAGATCACCGATATATCTCCAATGTAGAGTAGAATGTTTAAAACTCCACTCATATTATTGATTTTCTATTTTTATTATTATTTTAATTTCTTTCTATTAATTTCCTTCTTTATTAAAAATAATTTTTTTTAAAATATGTAGAAGTATAAACAAGAATGACTGTAAATTTTATAAATATTAAGAATGTATGTGATGAATAGTAAATTCTTTTGTTTCTCTTTTTTTACTTACATTTTAAATTGTCTTAATATGTATCAATATGCATTAACTTCTAATAAAAAATATAATTTAAAAAAAAAATGTAATTGTCATTGTCAGTGTACAGTACAGAGACAACGAAATGCATTTAGCATCTCCCTGGAAGAGCGACACAGCAAATGATTTGAATAAATAACAATGTGTCCGGGGGGGGGGGGTGATTGGCAGTCACCGAGGTACGTTGTTGAGTAGCGTGACAGCCGCCGGAAAGAAGCTGTTCCTGGACCTGCTGGTTCGGCAACGGAGAGACCTGTAGCGCCTCCCGGATGGTAGGAGGGTAAACAGTCCATGGTTGGGGTGAGAGAGGTCCTTGGCGATGCTGAGCGCCCTCCGCAGACAACGCTTGCTTTGGACAGACTCAATGGAGGGGAGCGAGGAACCGGTGATGCGTTGGGCAATTTTCACCACCCTCTGCAATGCCTTCCGGTCGGAGACAGAGCAGTTGCCATACCAAACTGTGATGCAGTTGGTAAGGATGCTCTCGATGGTGCAGCGGTAGAAGTTCACCAGGATCTGAGGAGACAGATGGACCTTCTACAGTATCTGTTTATGGCTTGTGATGGTATTGACTGACATGTATATCTCTTCAAGTGAGTGAGATAATCAGTTTGGGACATCATATGGGCTGCACAAGATTTTTTCTCCAAAATGCCTCCTCAGAAAGACATCAAAATGAAATGCAGATGCTGGTTTATACCAAAGATAGACACAAAATGCTGGAGTTACTCAGCGGGTGGAGTTACTCTCTGGAAAAAATGAATAGGTGACGTTTCGGGCTAGCATTCTTTGGAACCGCTCTTTCTGGTTTAGCGCTTTTGTGTCATCCACCCCTTACCTACTTACTGGCTAACTACTCAACAATTATTTCTCGTCTTTTGTACCTACTCTTTTCCTCAGAGGATATCTCTCAATTACCTGCAATGCAGTGACTCCAAATTCAAGCCTCATTCGTTGATGAGCTTCACCAGCATTTCTAAGAGATGTCTGCAACTCATCAGTCTGACATAATTGAATTTCAAGGCCAAATGTCAGCAGAGTTGCAAAGCATAGCCATTCAGTATGGAGATCATTCCCTAGCGAAGATAGACACAAAATGCTGGAGTAACTCAGCGGGTCAGGCTGCATCTCTGGTTACTGTGAGTGGTTTTACTGACCTGTCAGTGCCCTTAACGTGGTTTGTAAATATAGTTTGGAAATGCTAAAGCTGTGTTACCTTTGGTTTGGAAATGCTAAAGCTGTGTTGCCTTTGGTTTGGAAATGCTAAAGCTGTGTTGCCTTTGGTTTGGAAATGCTAAAGCTGCGTTGCCTAATTAAAGTTGCCTTGCCTCATTAAAGTTGCCTTGCCTTCTATATAATTAAAAGTCTAATCTTGACCACTCCCTGTTTGCGCTTTATATTGATTTTAGAAAAAAAACGCTACCATGTGCGGCTGTGATTTTTGGTCATCTTACTCAGAGTCTGCCTCCGCTCATCAGATGCCAAGGATTTTTCCCATCGATGAAAAATAAGTTATTAGTGTTTAAAAAATGTCAATCACGCCATGAAGGCCATGCCACGTCTGGTGGGGGGGGGGACTATAAAACCCAGAAGTGTGGGCGTGGCTCAGTCTCTGCAAGATGGAGGAGGGAGAGGTCGAGACCCGCTGTCTTTAGTGGCCTTGCACCCTGCTTGAAATGGAATTTCAAGAAATAGCTGTGAGACAGCTGCCAGCCCGCCAGCCGTGAGTGAGTGAGCCGCCAGCACAACAGGCTTGAGTGACTGAGCCGCCAGCCCAAGAATCCATTCGGGACACAATGTCCATACTAGCCCTCTGGAAACCAGTCCCTTCAGCCCACAACACCTATACTAGTGCTCCAGAAAGCCCCCCCCCCCCCCCCTCCACTGGCCACCAATATTGGAATTGGTGGAGAGGTGGAATATTGTGTTGGGGGACCAGCCCTCCCGTGTGATGCTGGGACCGAACGGGTTAGCTTAGTTTATAATAAAAATAAGATGAGACAGGTCTATGTAAAAGCACGAAATCCCTTTTATATTGTCCTTGACCATATATCTTAGAATATCCAGAGTTTTACAGAGTCATACAGCCTGGAAACCTGCAGCCCAATCTGCCTCTGTTTGGCACATCTCCCTCTAAATCTATCCTATTCATGTATCTGTCCAAATGTTTTTTAAAAGTTGTGGTAGTACCTGCCTCAACTACTTCCTCCAGCAGCTCGTTCCATACACCCTCCATCCTCTGTGTAAAAAAAGTTGCCCCTCAGGTTTTCCCCCACAGTATGAGGTTTAAACCCATGACATAATGGTTGAGAAGTACAAGTACTACAAACGGAGGCAAATTGAAAATTGTAAAAGGAGTAGGCTGAGAGTGCAGGAATCAACTGTGACCATTCCACACAAAAACAAGTATACCATGTTGGATATTGTTGGGGCAAGTGAGAGAATGACCCAGGTCATCCACATCTCTATTTGGATCTAAGGCCCAACGGGTAAGGGTGAAGTCAGACACGGATAGTGTGATAGGGGACTTTATAGTTAGGGGGATAGATACGAGATCATGCAGCTGCAAATGGGACACCAGGGTGCTGTGTTTCCTCTCAGGTGCCAGGGCCGACAAGGTCTCTGACTGTTCTTAAAATATCCTCAAGAGAAAGGATGAGCAGCCAGAAGTCGTGGTAGACATTGGCACAAATGACATGGGTTTAAAAGCGAATGAGGTCCTACAGAATGAATATTGGTAGTTGGGGAAAAGGTTGGAAAGCAGGACCTTGAGGGTTATAATCTCTGGATTACTCCAGGTGCAATGTTCCAGTGAGGGTAGTAATTGGAGATAGGACAGGAGAATTCTTGGCTGAGAGGTTGTTGCAGTGGATAAGAAGCCAGATATTCAAACCTTTGGTGTGACCTGCACACGAGGGAGGCGTTGCACCTGACACTGGTGGGCAGATTTGCTTGTGCTACTACAGAGGGTTTCAACTATATTGGAAAGGGATGGAATCCAAAGTGGTAGTGATGCAGATGAGGACAAAGGCATGGTAAGGAGTGAGGGAAAATGGTTCGATTAAATTGCATTTATTTAATTGCAAGAGGCTTGGGCAGGCAAGGTGGATGAACTCGAGGCATGGATAGGTATGTGCGACTGAGATATTATAGACATTACAGAAACATTGCCAGACAAATGGCTGCTTAACGCATCAAGATAGAAGTGGAGGAAAGAGAGGAGGGAGATTTGTAATTTTGACTATGGAGAATGTCATGGTAGTAGTCCAAGCTGTAATTACTAATGGATCATCCTGCAAAGCTTTATGGGTGGAGCAAAGAAACAGGAAGGGGATAGACTGCCTAGCTGGGATGGTACTGTGGGTCCCCAAATAGTCAACGGGAGTTAGGGAAATAAATATGCAGGGAAATTACAGAGAGTCGAAAGGAAAAAAAGGTTGTCATTGAAGAGCATTTTAATTTTCCAAATATAAACTGAATTTGTTCAGTGCGTTCAGGAAAGTTTCCTCAGACAGTATATAGAGGGCCTACCAGAGATAGGGTAAAGATTGACCTACTCTAAGGAAATAGACCAGGGCAAATGACTCAGATGAACAATGGATGAGTCTTCTGGGATCAGCCACCACAGTTGTATTTGGTTTAAAATAGTATGGAAAAAGGACAGAACTGGTCCACAAGTAAAATTTTAAATTGAGGCAAGATACATTTTGACAGTATTAGATGTTGATTAGAGTAGGTTGTTTACTGGCAAAGGAACGTCCAGCATGTGGGAGTTTTTTTTAGAAGTGAGTTAGGGAGAGTTCATGCATGCTCATAAGGTCTGCATGCTCCTGAAGAATGAAGGGCAAGGCTGGCAAGAGTAGGGAACATTGGACGACAAGAAATATTGAGGCTCTGGTCAGAAAAAAAAAGGAGCATTAGTCAAGTACAGACAGCTGGAATCAACAGAACTCCTGGAGCAGTATTGGGAATACAGGAAAATAAAGACTGCAATGAAAAACCTGGGAACTATAGACCAGTAAGCCGAACGTCTGTGGTAGTAAAATTACTGGAGAGGATTCTGAGGGATAAGATATACATGCATTTGGAAAGACAAGAGTTGTTTGGGGACAATCAGCATGCTTTGTGCATGGGAAATCAATTTGATTGAGTTTTTTTGATGAAGTAACCAAGAAAATCAATGGTGGTAGGCATAGTCTATATAGACTTTAGCAAGGCCTTTCAGATGATTCCACCTGGTACGTAACTCAGGAAGGTTAGATTACTTGGGATCTAGGGAGAGCTAGCTAATTCGACACATTATTAACGATTTAAGGAAATAGAGGGTGATAGTGGAAGGGTATTTTTCTGGCTGGAGGCCTGAGGTGTGTCTCAAGGATTGGTGCTGGGCTCAATATAATTTGGCATCTGTATCAACAATCTGGATGAAAATATAAAAGGCATATTTATTAAGTTTGCAAATACCATAAAAATAGGTGGTACTGTAGAGAGTGAAGGAGGCTATCAATAATTACACTGGGATCTTGTTTGGCTGGATAAGTGGACCGATGAATGGCAAATCGAGTTTACTTCAGATTAGCATGAGAATTTGCATTTTGGGAAGTCAAACCAAGGTAGGACTCTCGCAGTGAATGGTAGGGCTCCGGCAAGTATGATAGAACAGAGGGGCTGAGAGGTACATACATAGTTCCCTGAAAGTGGAGCCAGGGGTAGATAGCGTGGTGAAGAAGGCTTTTGGCATGCTGGCCTTCATCAGTCAGGGCACTGAGCATAGAACTTAGGATGTTATGTTGCAATTGTACAAGTCATTGGTGTGGCCGCACTTGGAGTATTTTATTCAGTTTTATTCACCCTACTATAGGAAAGGTGCCAATAATCTGGAAAGAATGCAGAATAGACAATAGGGACTTGAGGGACAGAGTTATAGGGAGAGAGGCAGTGGGATAGGACTTTATTCCTTAGAGTAGGAAACTGAGGAGTGATCTTATGGAGGTGTATAAAATCATTAGGGGTTTAGATAGGGTGAATGCACTCTGTTATTTTCCTAGGGTGGAGTACCAAGAACGAGGCGACGTGGGTTTAAGTTGAAAAGGGAAAATGTAATGGTGAGAGGCAACTGTTTCGTATAGAGGATGATACATATACAGAACACGCTGACAGAGGAAGTGGTTGGAGCACATACAATAACAATGTATAAAATGCATTTGGACAGGTAAATAAATAAGAAAGGTTTTAAGGATAAAGGTCAAACACAGACCACAGGGCAAAAGAGCCTATTTCTGTGCTATATTAAGCTATGGCTCTTGGTAAACCAAGAGGAAAAATGTTTGAAATTTTAGGATTATAAGGTTAAAATTTACATTCAACTGGATTTAGGTATGTGCATAACCAGCTTCTTAATTCTGCACCATGTGTAGTTAAAACATTCCATCAGTGTAATTTTCCATTCTGTTTAAAGCTTTGCTCATTCCAGCTCCCCCACTGAGCAATGCAGAAAATATAGTAGGGATAAACACTGTAACCACAGAAATAACTGAAGAAAATAACTTTGCGAGAAAGGTAAAGATTAAATCGTCTGGATTTCATACAACAACAACCTAAATCTCCCCCTCAACCAACACACCATTCTACACCCACGACCCACACATTTCAACCTGTTCAGAAACCCTGGAATTTTTCCAAAACACTAATTAAAAGCGACCATTATAATACTGTGGAGGCGTGACAAACGACTTTTCCATACAACATTTAAGAAATAAGAACTAGATTCTGTGGGGATTTTCATTTTATATATCTTTATATGAGCAAAATTGCATTATTATTTGGTATAATCTTTACATGCAACAGCAACAACTGAACATGTTCAGCTGCTGACTACAGTAAGCAGCTTGCGAGCAGATGCAGAAACAGATTTGCATGGGTCAATCAGTGCCGAAATGTTTATGTTACATTCTCAACTATACAACATGGTTCCACATTTCACTAAATATTACTGCTCCAGGCAGAAATGGAATATGTGGATTTTTTGTGCGAGGCAGAGACCTACTTAAAAACTCTGCCACCGTGACGGTTACACGATCTTAATACACACAGGAAGAGTTGTCTTTCTGTGTCCTATATTATTTTTCTGCATTTACAAACTGGTGAAACTTTTTTTTAAATTATCAAACACGATCTGTGGTACACACATGGACCATTGAAGTGATAAAAAAAAAGGTTTGAAATGGAGGATAATGAAAACCCATGAAAATGTTACAAGGGCACAACTCAACTAAGGAGTTCAAATGACACCAATCTTGGTAGGAAATCTTGTGTGGTTTACAAGAGTCATCTGAACTTCAAGCTCAGATTACAGCTTTAAACTAACTCTTGTTATCTGTTATATTTCATAACATATACCATTACATTTCTACGTGTGTGCACTTTTGCATTTACTTTTCAATAGAGTTATACAAAGAGCAGCTAATATCTCAAATTTCAAACAAAGCAGGATAATATTCATGTGTGTATGATTGCCCAATGAAGTCCAGAAAGATCATCAACTATTTAATCTGCTGATTATGGAAATTTACTATAATTAGCATATACTATCAACCAACGGAAAATCACGTGCAGTGCTGATGTTAAATGTATTTTGGTATGAAGGATTCCAAAATACTTCAAACAATGTTCGAGAAATAGATCGGGTGGACACACAGAGTCCCTCTGCTTGGTGATCGTTTCGCCGAACACCTCCGCCGGGTCTGCAATAACCAACCCGACCTCCCGATGGCTCAGCACATCAACTCCCCCTCTCATTCCGTATCCAACCTCTCTGTCCTGGGCCTCCTCCATGGCCAGAGTGAGGAACAGCATCTCATATTCCGCTTGGGGAGTCTGCATCCTCTGGGCTTGAACATTGAATTTTCTCAATTCTGTTAACCCTTGCTGTCTCCTCCCCTTCCTACTTCTCCCCCAGCCCTCGGGCTCCTCCTCCTCCTTTTTCCTTTCTTCTCCCCGCCCCCCCCACCTCCCATCAGTCTGAAGAAGGGTTTCGGCCCGAAACGTTGCCTATCTCCTTCGCTCCTTAGATGCTGCTGCACCTTGCTGAGTTTCTCCAGCCTTTTGTGTACCCTCGATTTTCCAGCATCTGCAGTTCCTTCTCTAACAAGGAAAATAAGAAACTGAGGCTACAGGTGTACGGTGAAGGGGGAAAGATTTAATAGGAAACTGAGGAGTAACTTTTTCACATAAAGGGTGGTGGGTGTACGGAACGAGGTGCCAGAGGAGGTAGTTGAGACAGGAACTATTGCAACATTTAAGAAACCATTAGACAGGTACGTGGATAAGACGGGTTTAGAGGGATATGGGCCAAACGCAGGCAGGTGGGACTAGTGTAGATGGGGCATGTTGGTTGATGTGGGCAGGTTGGGCTGAAGGGCCTGTTTCCACACTCTATGAATCTATGACTCTAAGTTACATTTCTCTCCTTGATCCAGCAGTGTTTGTAATTCACAAAGACAGTTTACCAAATCAGGCTCTCTTACAAAACCAATTCATGACCAGTGTATCTAAACACAATTCTGCAAAGGATAAATTGTATCCCTTTCCAAATAAAATTTTCCTTTTCTTTGTGAATTTAATCTTAACATGCTTTCTTTGTTTAGGTATCCCTGCAGGACTTCACAATTGTTATAGAACACTATGGGGGTTATGGTAACCTCAGAAAACTTTAAAAGGTTTTTTTTTAAATTAAAATATTTTATATTTTCTGCTAAATATGGAACTGGAAAATATTCCAACATCATCTGATAAAAGAAGGATGTGAATTTTGTGAACTTGCTTTTGAATTACTTTCAAAGTGTTTCTTGCATCTGGGCCCATTTAATCTCCAATGAAAATGTTTTCCATTAAAAGTTACCTCCTGCACATGCCTTGCAAATCTTTGTGGAGCACATCTCTACGCTTACAAAAGAGCAGCTGGATCACATTCACCCAAATGTCTTCATTGATAAACTACAAGGTAGAATAAAGCCAGTGAACTCAGGCCTTCCAAGCAGCGATGAGCTACTCACTCTGTGCCCAAGAGGACCTGATGATTTATTTTGGATTTGAACTAAGCCGAATATATATTTTTGTTCAAACATTCAGGTTTCGATTGGCCTGGGTCTTTAATTTATCAGGGATGGGATGACTGACCAGTGGTATTTTTATGAAGATAGATGCAAAATGCAGGAGTGAATCAGCAGGACAGGCAGCATCTCTGGCGAGAAGGAATGGGCGACGTTTCAGGTCGAGACCCTTTAGATGAACTAAAGCAGCCATGTTTCCTTATCTGGGAAATACAGTGACTTCCCAGACACTGGGCCATCTCATTGCTTTCGATATATGACTGTATCTGTCCAACCTCCACTGAAAGGTCCAAGGTTTAATTTGAACTCCCTCTCCCTCTCCCCCTCCCCCTCCCCCTCCCCTCAACAGAAAGGGGAAATTGAACATTAACTTAAACATTTGAACTTAAAAATGTAGAATGAATGGACAGAAAGAATGGAATAAATAAGATGGCATCTAGCAAGATATCAGGATACATCAAGATGTTTAACGTTAATTAAGTATTTTTTGATATGTAATCATTAAAGTGATATGGGAAACGGAAGCCCATTTGGGCACAGAAAGATCTGACATAATTGGGGGATTGATCAGACAATCTCATTTTCTGTTGTCGGTGAGGGATGACCATTTGCTGGAGCTGAAGATAAACTCCCAAAAGAAGCCTAGCTCACTCTTCTAAATCCTCGCCTACGATAATGACAGAGACCTGTGGCAAGGCTTCACCCTCAGCCTCTTTAGCTGTTGGGGTGATGGGGAGGGACAACAACAAGTTGGAGGGATGACGAAATAAATCATTAGAAAAATTAATGATCTTCACTAGTGTGAGAGTCTAGGACTAGAGGTCATAGCATCAGAATTAAAGGAGGTTCTTTCAGGAAGGAGATGAGGAAGAATTTATTTAGTCAGAGGGTGGTGAATCTGTGGAATTCTTTGCCACAGAAGGATGTGGAGGCAAAGTCAGTGGATATGTTTCAGGCAGAGATCGATAGATTCTTGATGAGTATGGGCGTCAGGGGTTATGGGGAAAAGGCAGGAGAATGGGGTTAGGAGGGAGAGATAAATCAGCCAAGATTGAATGGTGGAGTAGACTTGATGGGCCTAATGGCCTAATTCTGCTCCTATCACATGATCTTATGAAAAATGAAGGATGGAAATGTTTGGAAGTAAGCACTATTCTATGTAGCTGCAAGGCAGTTGTCTCCTATTGTGTTTTTTCTATGCACCATTTGCCTTTCTGTTGCAATAAAAAAGGAATGTGCAATGCGGAGCAAAGCCAATCCATTCTAGCAAATAATTAAAAGCATCCTATTCAGAAACATGAAGGAGAATTCCACCTTGATTTGGCTCAGAGCCATGGAAAATTTCAGGCAGGCGACAACAGAAATGACAGAGTACTGAGCAAGCTCGGACCCCTTTGTCCACATTGCATTGACTATACTGACATTCTTTAAAGCAAACTATTCCAGCAACAACTGACAGAACTCAGAAAGTTTCTGTTCTCTGCCGGATGGGATTACACCAATGATAATAAAGGAAAGGAGCACCAGCTACGCACCTGCTCGCAAGAAGGAAAATGCATAATAAGGTGACGGAAGATGAAACCAAAACGCACTTCAGCAAATCATTCCAGCATCTGTGATTAATATAAACACACCCATTGCCCGATGTACATTAGCTATATAATTAATAACTTCTTAAGGGATGTCAGCTTGGCAAGAGTTGAAGGCAAGCTGTGAACATGCATTATTTGAATCCTAAACTATAATCGTATATTGAACATATTAAAAAAAAAACATGCATATATATCATTTTCTGAGTTTTATTAATATTGGTGTTCCCTCCCTTTCTTTCTTGCAGTTCTCTTGTCTAAAACCACTTTACTTTCTCTTCCCCCACCATGCCATACATCATTTACCTGCCAAGAATCCAGGCAATTTAATCAAAAACCTTTCCCGTAGCAGTTTTTGTGCTGTGGCAGGAAAGGTACACAGGAGTGTTTCGAGCTTATATACTAGCAAAACAATTCCCTCCTGTGGGGAAAGCTTTTAATCTATGAACCTAAATGGACCAAGAAAAATTGAGAATTTGTCAGGTGAGGACGCAGCAACATCACTCCCTGGCCCCAATGCATTAGAGCCCCAATGTACTTGAGCACCAGTAGCTGTTTTGTATCCAAAACAGCACACTGAGAGAACAATCACCAAGTAAACATTAAAACATCATTTACTGCAGGGATCTCAGTACAGATTCTATTTCTTTCTTAGTGTATTTCTGTAAATAGGTAAAGATTGTCAGTTTTATTACACAGCAATAGAGGAGGCACATGGCATGAGCAAACGATTGGCATGAGCAAAATAAGTTCATAAGTTCTAGGAGCAGAATTAGGCCATTGGGCCCATCAAGACTATTCTGCCAGTCAATCGTGGCTGATCTATATTTCCCTCTCAACCCCATTCTCCTGCCTTCACCTCATAACCCTTGACACCTGTACTAATCAAGTATCTGTAAATCTCCACCTAAAAATATCTATTGACTTGCCCTCCACAGCTGTCTGTGGCAATGAATTCCATGGATTCACCATCCTCTGACTAAAGAAATTCCTTCTCATCTCCTTTCTGAAGATACGTCCCTTTACTCTGAGGTTATGCCTCTGGTCCTAGACTCCCCCACTAGTGGAAACATCCTCTCCACATTCACTCTATCTAGACCATTCACTATTCGGTAAGTCTCAATGAGGTACCTCACCCTCCTAAACTCCAGTGAGTACAGGCCCAGTGCTTAAAATTAAGATGGGCTGGCACAGACGATATCAGTACACGTCATTGCGGATGGATACGAGTAGTATCAGCATGGCATTAAGATGAATATAGAGATCTCAACGTACATCGGCCTGACTAGTATAGGATGACAAAGATCAAATTGGCATAGGAAAGGATTGGTGGCATTTGCACTCACACAAATTAAAGTGGATTTTCTATAGTAGTATCAGCTGTTCAAAGGGTATTTTGGATAGAGAAGTGTCAGCATTTGTGCAAGATTAGAAAGTGGATTGGCATAAGTATAATCATCATAATTTCACTCATGCCAATCTGCTTAAATTTATACTGATTGTACTTACACCAACCATTTTATCATCTTCTGATGCTGTGCGTGCCAGTTTACCGTGGCATGCTGACAGTTCTCTGTCCAAACCACCTTATAAACTGCCTATACCACTCTTGACAATCCACCTTAAGTTGTGCCAATACTATTTATGTCATTCCACCTTAAAACAAGCTGATACTTCCTATGCCAATTTGACCTTGTCATATTACGCTAATCAGGCCAATCTACCTGTACACACATTGTGATCTCTCCATTAATCTTAATATGAGGTAGATTGGCATGAGGTGTATCAGCATGAATTAAGATGGATTGGCATGCTTACAATTTACTGACATTGGTAACTTCAGCATGTTTTAAGGTGGATTGATGTAAGAAGCTATAACATGCCTTAAGGTGGACGGTACAGGAAATCTCAGCTTTCCAGGATGGATTGGCATGGGTAGTCCCTGTATGCCTTAAGGTGGACTAGTGGGGAGATGAATCAGCATGCCTTAAGGTAGACTGGCTTAGGAAGTGTCAGCATAGCCTCGAGGTGCATTGGCATCAGTTTCTAATGACATAAGGTGGATTAGCATGACTGGTATCAGCATGACCTAAGGGGTGCTGGCACAGGAAGTATCAGCATGAATTAAGGTGCACTTGCATGAAAGGAAACTGAATGCCAAGGTGGCTTGGCATGGGTAACATTGGCATGACTGACAATGACTTGGATGAGTATCATCAGCATGACTTAAGGTGAACTGGCATGAGACAAATCAGTGTGTTAAGGTGTATTGACATGAACAGTAACAGCAAGTCGCGGTGAGTTGGTATGATTTGTATCAACATGACTCAAGAATAGTTGGCAAAGGAAGTATCAGCGTGTGAAGGTGGATTGGCATGAATAGCACCAACATGCCTGAAGATGGATTCATATGACAAACATCAGAATGTCTGAACATAGACTGGTATTGGAGGTAATAATAGCATTACTAAAGGCGGATTGGCAGTAACACAACTTCAAGGTAGATTGGCATGAAGTTTATTACACAAGGTGGCTATTTGAGACAACAATATCACTTGCATTATCTGCAAGAAATGCAACAATGTTAAATAAAATCATCATTTCTCATTTTTGCATCCTACAATGAGAATTTTCAGACATAAAAACATAAGAAATAAAAGCAGGAGCAGGCCATTGGCTCCATATGCTTATTTCACCATTCAATAGGTTCATGTCTGATCTCTGTTCCCAGCATCATTTTCCTGCACTAATCCCATATTCAATTTCTTTAATCTCTGGAAAAAGAATGTTCTCCATCTTCAAAATATCTCAAATATACTCAGCAATTAAGTCTGCCATAACACTCCAATGAAAAAAAAAATCAAAGATTCAGTACATTTAGGATGAACATACCATACCTGTACATAATATTCCAGGTGCAATATTAGTACAACTCTGTGCTGTTGCAGTAACACATCTAACTTTGAATTCAAATCCTCTTGTAATAAAGACAATTATATTAATTGCCTTCCAAATTGTCTACTGTCAAGATTTTAACATTCTGTGATTTATATACAATGACAACCAGATCTCTCTGAACACCAACGGCTTACATGTAAATAATACACTACCTTACTATTTGTATTCTACCAGGCTTGATGACCATATTTTGTTCCACATTGTATTCCATCGACCATTCATTTAACTTGACTTGATCCCCTTGATATAACTCTGCATTTCCACATAGCCCACGATTACATCCAGTAGCATGGGAAAGCATGGGTTTTCTACACAGCCTCTTACCCAAATCATTGGCACAGATTGTGAACAGCTGAGCCTTCCACATTAATCCCTGCAGTGCCTCCATACCTAGAACCTCAAGGTAAAAATAACCGGCATATTCCGACTCTCAATTTTCTGCCTGTTGGATTATTCTCAGTCGACAACAGTATGTTATCTTTATGCTCATCAGCACTCGTTTTACGTAATAACCTCGAATGGTACTAATCAACAAAGTTCTAAAAGTCCAAAAAATACAATATCCATCAGTTCACCCTATACTATTTTTGATAATTACAATTCAAAACACTCTTATTAGAGTTTTAAATATGATTTACCTTTCATGGATGATACTGATCCAGTCCAATTCTATAATTATTTTCCAAGCTTTCTGTTATCTCCTCCATTAGAGATCTCCATATTTTCCCTATTGCTACCATGATTGTTTAATGCTGCAAGTGACTAACCATTTTATTGCCAGTAAAGTGCAAGAAAACATGGAGGTGTAAACTCTCCGACTCATTAAACACACATTCTTTACTGACTACATGCAATCTAACATCATTATTCTATCTTGTGAGATATTTCCTTGATCTTTGAATATAAAAGATTGGTAATAACTTCATCATGCTGACTTTTACAAAACACCACTGGTCCACGGTTTTCATACGTCCCTTTATGCCTATTTGTAACAATTATTCACTGATCAAAATTAAATATTTTAACTCACTCATCTTTCATGTCCTTTTGGGCAAAAGGATACCGCACCACTACTTTATTGAATTTTTTTTTCCCTGAGGTAATTCCCAATTAAGATAGTTCGAATTTCAAGAGCATACATTGCTAATATCATCTCGGTACCCAATATAGCTCTTTGTTTTGAATTCACACAACTGAATTCTTTCATAATTTTAAAGTTGCAAGTTTCGGCACTAAGGATTGGCATTTGTTATTGTAAGCCTAACATCAAAGTGAAACGTAAAATACAATGAATAAATGTGCACAACTTTGGCATCCAATCGAAAGGACTAACTAATATGGCTTGTGCACAACAATAATCAGAATTTAAACAGTAGTTAAGTTTATTTCAACTATTTAGAACTGGATATTAAATCATCACAGAGTCCCCTGGAAGTAATTTTATTAAGGTGTCCTCAGGCACATCTAAGATCCATGCAAAACAAACTCTTTGTCCCAGATTTTGATTACTTAATTTATCTAAATCTATGGTGAGATTAATAATATTAATTTCCCCTATAATTGGGTAAAATTAATTACAATGGCATTTCTCACATTGATTGTTTCTCTTCTCTCCTTCCCTTTTTCAAAAGCTTCCTTCCATCTGTTTCATCCTCTTAAATCGAGATGGAGGGAAAGCTTAACTCACTGATTCACCCCCCACAAATATCAATGAATGCTCATTCCATTAGGCAGGCCATGCAAGAAAGGTGTCCTGTGATAAGGCTTCAATTATATTTAAGCAAGAACAATATGTCAGAGGATAGGCATTATCTGAGAACTGCAAATTCACATAAATATAATTTGCCCATAACTTCTAATGAGAACAAAGATTTTGCAGCAACTTAAGCGGTTTAATTAACTATTAAATGTTCTTGCAAAATTAATGAAATGACAGAGCTGATCACAGTAAGTAAATGGTGGGTAAACCAAATTAAGTAATTAGAGAAATAATTTTACCTCTCAGAGTTATAGTTGCCATCTAATATGTAGAATCTAGGTTATTTTTCAGCTGTTAAGTTAAAAGATATTATACTTGCAACACAAATGAGAATGGAATGATGATTGTTGTATCAATTGCACAGATGCTGTAATTCTTAACTAGTTATTATATTTTCAATAATACATAAAAACGATTATATCAGCAGTATTATGGCCTCTGCTTCACCACTTGTTACTGTTGGAAAGTAAAACCAGATGAGCCAAAAACGACATGAATACATGTTCAACATCAATTAAGCGTTCCTAAGTCACTTTTTGATTCGTTTAGTTTAGAGATACAGCATAGAGATAGGCCCTTGGGCCCACCGAGTCCACAATAACCATCAGTCACCTGTTCACACTGGTTATATGTTATGCCACTGTCTCATCCACTCCCTACACACCAGGAGCTATTTTGTTACATATAGAGAACAGCTAACCAACGGATCTGCTATTCTTTGGCATGCAGGAGGAAAGTGGAGGTCCCTGGAGGAAACCCATGCAGTCAAAGGAAGAACATGCAAACACCACAGAGACAACACCTGAGGTCAGGATCAAACTATGGTCTCTGGCGCTGTGAGGCAGCTGCTCTACTAGCTGCTCCACTGTCCCAATCTTAAAAGCAAGAGCGTGATTTTGAAACTGCAGGTATACTTTATTGGACTTTATTGGTGTTTATCTTGCACTAAATGCTGTACCTTTTATCCTGCATCTGTGCACTGTGGATGGCTTGATTATAATCATGTATAGTCCTTTCACTGACTAGATAGCACACAACAAAAAGCTTCTCACTGTACCTTGGTACACGTGACAATAATAAACTAAACTAATATACACCATCTTAAATGGATATGATGACCGGTGCTCAAATTCATTCGATTGATACGAGTTTCAGTTGATAATGTTTACTTTACTTTCCTTTAACGGGGTTGTCCCATTGCGGCGACCTAACCCACGAGTTCAGACGAGTTTGCTCTCGACTCATACTCGCAGCATGGTCAACATGAGGTCCTAGGAGGTCTTTGTAACTCTCCTTCATGCTCGAGTGTAGCCCCCGAGTACTCAAGGCCTCAGCTAGATCGTGGCGTATTTTTCAACGTTGAAAAATGCCCGCAAGTAAAAAAAGGTTGCCATGGAAAAAATTGATACTTTTTTTACTCGTAGGTTTAGTCGAAGTAGGTTGGTATGTTATTCATAGGTAATCGAAGGTAATCGAAGGTAGTCGTAGATAGTCTTCAACACAGTCGAAGGGAGGTCGAAGGAGATCAAAGGAGGTAGTCTTCACTCTCCACTATTCGGTGTCCAATTTTCCCGAAGCTAGTCGAAGCTAGCCGAAGTTAGTCTTCAACATAGTCGAAGTAGGTCTTCTACGTAGTCGAAGGAGGTTTTCAACATTACATTTTTTCAAACTCTCCTAAACTCTTGTAAACTCACCAATTAGGGCCTGTCCCACTGCGGGGACCTAATTTGCGAGTTTACAAGAGTTTAGGAAAGTCAAGAAGAGTGCCATGGCCTTGTTGTATAGCCGAAGTAGAACACCTCCTACAACTATGTAGAGAACCTCCTATGAATATGTAGAAGACCTCCTACGACCATGTAGAAGACCTCCTTCGATCTCCTTCGACTATGTTGAAGATTAGCTTCAACGATTTACTCGCCAATGCTCTCTGGAAAATTGGACACTGAATAGTGGAGAGTGAAGACGACCACCTTCGGCTACCTTTGACTATACTAACACTATCCACGACTCCCTTTGATTACTACGACCTACTTTGACCAAACCTACGAGTAAACAAAATATCGTTTTTTTCCATGCCGACCAATTTTTACTTGCGGACAATTTTTCAGCATGCTAACAAATACTCCTCGACCAAACTGGGGCCGCGGGTATGTGGGAACTTCTCTCGAGCATGAAGGAGAGTTACATAGAGCTTCTGGGACCACGTGTCGACCATGCTGCGCAAACTCTTCTAAACTCGCAAATTAGGTCCCCACAGTGGGACAGGCCCTTTAAATTTTATTTGGTTGAATAACTAGATGTCATTGCAACCCGAGCACAGGAACATACTTAACCGCCTAAAATGGGTGGGAATGCTGTAATTGATACATTGCCCCAATAAACACTGTTTGTAATCCAATGTCTGTCCATTTCAAGCTGGAAAGGGTGCATAGAAGATTTGTGAGGTTGTTGTCAGTACTCGACCTGAGCTACAGGGAGTTGTTCAGCAGGCTAGGACTTTATTTGTTGGAGAGCACGAGGATGAAGGGTGATCTTACAGAGGTGTACAAAAGCATGAGAGAAATAGATCGGATAATCTTTTGCTTAGAATAGGGAAATTGAGAACATAGGCTAAAGGTGCAGGGGGGGGGGAGTTGTAATAGGAACCTGAGGGGTAACCATTTTACACGAAGGGTGGTGGGTGGATGCAACGAGCTGCCCGAGGAGCTAGTTGAGGCTGGCACTATTACAATGTTTAAGAAACATTTAGATAGGTACATGGATAGAATAGGTTTCGAGGGATGTTGGCCATCACAGGCAGGTGGGAAGTGTATAGGTGGGGCATGTTGGTCGGTGTCTGCAAGTTGGACTGAAGGGCTTGTTTCTGCACTGTATGACTATGATTCTATTACTCATGGTTTCTATGATCTGTCCAAATCCTCGAAAGCACCGGTGCTCCCTTCTCACACAGTCCCTCAATCTTTCCTCTCTGGCAATCTTATTGCCAAAGACCCTCAATGCTTCCCTTTCAGCAAGGGTTACTTAAAATAGAGGGAAAGCAAGTAACCCTTGTTTTCCCTCTCTCTCCATCCCTCCCCCTTCCCAGTTCTCCGACCAGTCTGACTGTCTCCGACTACATTTTATCTCCGTTAGCTTTGCTGTTACCTTCTCCCAGCCAACAATGATCTATTCTACATTTTCCTTGATCTCCATTGTCCTGTTTTCACACCTTACACTTCCTTATCTATGTGTCTCCCTCTCCCCCGACATCAGTGTGAAGGAGGGTCTCGACCCAAAACGGCATCCATTCCTTCTCTCCAGAAATGCTGCCTGTCCCATTGAGTTACTCCCGCATTTTGTGTCTCTTGATATAGTTTGGATTGTGAAAAATAGCAGCACAATTGGGACCTTCTTCAAATTATTGTCTGTCTGAAGAAGTGTCCCGACCCAAAACGTCCATGTTTTCCAGAGATTCGAGCTGACCAGCTGAGTTACCTCAGCACTTTGTGCCGTAGCTGCAGAATCAAGATGTGGCAGAGTATTGGTGCAACAGTTATACATTACTGCGCTGGTTGGTAATGCAGTGGCATGAGCAAATAATCTAGGCCTCAGTCCAGTTCCCATCCGGAACACTGAGGAAATTAAATTTCAATTAAAATCTCGATTGTTTTTTTTTTAAACAAACTAATTATTAGAAATCATGACTATAAAACCACCAGATTATTGCAAAAACAACTACCGCCTTCTTTAGCCAATATGCGATTCTTGACCCACCAATGTGGTTGGCATTTAAATGCCATTTGCAATAGCCTTGCAGCCACTCAATTCGAGGGTCAACATGAAAGCAATGGATAAAAAACTTAAGACACCATTTGAAGAGGATGGAGTATCTTTGTGAATATTTTATCCCTAGTTCAACTGCTTCAAAAAATGTCTGAAGAAGGTCTCGATCCAAATCCATTTTCCATCCATCACCTATCCATTTTGTCCAGAGATGCTGCCTGATCCACTGAGACACTCCATCATTTTGTGTCTATCTTTGGTATAAACCAGCATCGACAGTTCCTTTTTATTTCAAACTTTCAGTAATGCAGTTACAGTCCACAAAGCCACAATCACATTTATCAGAAAAGTAAGATTTGTAAAGTTACTCATTGGCTACTGAAGGATATTGGTAAAATCTGCAAGCCAGATGGTATGCGAGTACGCTTCAGATCCCAGCAATGCAGGTTTATGAATCAAACGTTTTGAAATATTCTTCACCATAAAACCAAACTAATTTTTGAAAATGAACATGCTATTTTAAAGCATTTGAGATGGCAGTTCAGAGGTTACTCTAATTAAGCCAAGAAACCAGGTTTCACCATTTTCAAACAACATAAATTACTGTAGTTAATGGCAATTTAATATTTTATCACAACAGCAGTGGCGAAAGAAAGAGGAAAACATGAGATAGGTTAACCAATGCACGATGGTTCAATATGAGAAAGATAAATACCTCATAGACATATACAGTTTCTGGTTAATTTGCATGGTGTAGAGATCTATTCAACCCAATTACTATTGTTGTAGTATAAACTCAAGCTAATTTCATTTTTGTAAAAAATATAATCCCATTCACATGCTAAATTCCAGTTCTGAAATCTCATTTGGAAGTAATAAAAGGCTAAATTGGATAGGACCCAAAAGCCAGTGCAGGGATCACAGAGCATGATTAACCCAAGCCTGTTGATTGCAGTGCAGACAACAAACCAACTTCATTATGATGATCTCTGTGAGCAGCCGGCACTAACCATGCTGTTGATTGGTTGTATGTATCAGCAGGGGTTCCAGTATCGTAACTCGGAAACATCAATTAAAGCTAACCTGCGTTGCTTAACACCAGCCTGCATCACTGAAAGGGATATGAACTCCAAGAGGTGTAGGTTAGCGCTGTGCTGCGCGTCAGGCAGGAAATGAATCATGTTGTTAAAGAAGGAACTGCAGATGCTGGAAAATCGAGGGAACACAAAATGCTGGAGAAACTCAGCGGGTGCAGCAGCATCCATGGAGCGAAGGAGATAGGCAACGTTTCGGGCCGAAACCCTTCTTCATTGTGGGAAAATAGTAAACAGTGACACATCATACGCTGCCCATAGGGGTACACGCTCAGGCAATCAACTGCTGCTGGAAGCTAATCATCTCAGTGAAAGATGTTCCCTGGTCTGCCCAGAATTTGCTAGTCATCCAGTACAAGCTGTTCCATGACCGGATATTGCAGACTGGCACGATCCATGGTTTAGAACAATGTGCTGAGGGGATGTTGAAGCCTGTTGCAGTTGCCAGAGAGATCACATGGAAAATGGCTCCGGTTTGACGTCCTCTTTACCAGCGCATATCGAGGGACTGCTGTCAGTGTGACAAAGGTTCCTCACATGGGCAGTACAATGGCGCAGCGGTAGAGTACAAACTTAAAGCACACGGTATTGGGGGTTCAGTATTGATGTGGATAGAGAACTGGCTAGCACACAGGAGGCAAAGGGTAGGAGTAAACGGGTCCTTTTCAGAATGGCAGGCAGTGACTAGTGGGGTACCGCAAGGCTCAGTGCTGGGACCCCAGCTATTTACAATATATATTAATGATTTGGACGAGGGAATTCAATGCAACATCTCCAAATTTGCAGATGACACCAAGCTGGGGGGTATAGTTAGGTGTGAGGAGGATCCTTGGAGGCTGCAGGGTGATTTGGATAGGCTGAGTGAATGGGCAGATTCATAGCAGATGCAGTATAATGTGGATGTGAGGTTATCCACTTTGGTGGCAAAAACACGAGGGTGGACTATTATCTGAATGGTGGCAGATTAGGAAAAGGGGAGATGCAACGAGACCTGGGTGTCATGGTACACCAGTCATTGAAAGTAGGCATGCAGGTGTAGCAGGCAGTGAAGAAAGCAAATGGTATGTTAGCTTTCATAGCGAAAGGATTTGAGTATAGGAGCAGGGAGGTTCTACTGCAGTTGTACGGGGTTTTGGTGAGGCCACACCTGGAGTATTGCATACAGTTTTGGTCTCCAAATCTGAGGAAAGACATCCTTGCCATAGAGGGGGTACAGAGAAGATTCACCAGACTGATTCCTGGGATGTCAGGACTTTCATATGAGGAAAGATTGGATAGACTCGGCTTGTACTCGCTGAAATTTAGAAGATTGAGGGGGGATCTTATAGAAACTTACAACATTCTTGAGGGGTTGAACAAGCTGGAAGATTCACCAGACTGATTCCTGGGATGTCAGGACTTTCATATGAGGAAAGATTGGATAGACTCGGCTTGTACTCGCTGGAATTTAGAAGATTGAGGGGGGATCTTATAGAAACTTACAAAATTCTTAAGGGGTTGAACAAGCTGGAAGATTGTTCCTGATGTTGGGGGAGTCCAGAACAAGGGGTCACAGTCTAAGGATAAGGGGGAATTCCTTTAGGACCGAGATGAGGAAAACATTCTTTACACAGAGAGTGGTGAGTCTCTGGAATTCTCTGCCACAGAAGGTAGTTGAGGCCAGTTCATTGGCTATATTTAAGAGGGCGTTAGATGTGGCACTTGTGGCTAAAGGGATCAGGGGGTATGGAGAGAAGGCAGGTACGGGATACTGAGTTGGATGATCAGCCATGATCACATTGAATGGCGGTGCAGGCTCGAAGGGCCGAATGGCCTACTCCTGCACCTATTTTTCTATGTTTCTATGTTTCTAAGTAGCTGCCTTACAGCGCCAGAGACCCGGGTTCAATCCTGACCTCGGGTGCTGTCTGTATGGAGTTTGTACGTTCTGCCCGTAAATGTGTGGGTTTTCTTCAGGTGTCTCCCATACACTGAAGACATACAGATTTGTAAGTTAATTGGCTTTGGTAAAATTGCAAATTGTCCCTAGTATGTAGGATAGTGTTAGTATACGGAGTTGCTGGTCAGCGTGGACTTGGTGGGTGCTATATCTCTAAATTAAACTGAAAACATTGCTCAAGGATGTACGCAGAGGAAAGCTAAGGTCATGCTGACAAAATGCAAATACAATTATGTGGCTTGTGCAGAAAATAAATATATAAATGTAATGCACTATAAGTTTCATAAATTGAGTAACATTTGAATTTTTTTTAAAGCAATGAATCATCGCGGGGGAGGCTAGAGTTGGAGGTTGGGCTTGGGGAGCAGGTACAAAGAAGGAAACAAGTCCTGTATCAACAAGGGGCCTAGCAGCCCTCCAGGAACATGGTTGGAAGGCAGTGGGAGTAAGTAGACATGGAGATCAACGCCAGGAGCCTCACTCCAAGGGCCTAAATTCAGTGCCGTGAGGCGTTCAATGACCTTGAACAAATGTTCAATGATCTTGAAAGCATTTTCAAATGCAATCTCCTACCAGTGGACCACTAACTTTGGATATTACTCAAATCATTAAACCTTCATCAATCATCTGCTAACAATCTCGAGTAAATTAAGACTCACAACTAGCATTCTGATGGTCTGCCATGTAGCAGAAACCCGTGACTGCAAATCTCCTCCAGAACTCCACAGCCATAATGTTGTGACAGCACTCTGACAGTTTCTCTATCAGGTTTTATGTGGAAGCATGCACACCAGAGGCTCATCCTTTCTGTCATGGATACCTTTTGTCACCCTCTAGAAACAAGGAACTGCAGATACTGGTTTACACAAAAGGACACAAAGGCTGGAGTAACTCAGCGGGTCAGGCAGCATATCTGAAGAACATGGATAGGTGACATTTTGGGTCGGACCTTTCCTCACCCTTCGTCACCAAGTAGCAGATCACGGAAGAATGATTGCTGGTAAGATACCAGACTTTGTTATACAGGATCTGCAACTGCTCGAACCGAAAGGAATGGAATCTATTTCTTTCTGATGTTGGATAGACATGTGGCACTTGAAAGGCAACAGACATACATACGTTCAGTGACACTCCATTGCCACATGTTCCCTCCACCTGCTACCTTACAATGAAACGTGGTTATTTCTTTTTGACGAGAGAGCTGGAAAATTTTCCTCATTCAACGATAGATGGCAAACTGGGAAATTGTCCATTTCTTCAGCTCTGCACTGTACAGTGAATAGTATAAAAATGCATTGTCATGGTCACCCAGGCAGCCACTGGCAATGTGTCCCTCACCATGCTCTGAGAGTGCAGCTACAGCTGCACTTGGTGGTAGATCGCATTGAGCATGTCGCTAGTTACTTGCAGATGTCTCACGTCTGATAGTGGGAGAATTGCTCCCTATAGCAGATGTAGTCATATCTTGGGAGTCTTCTTCCTCTGACCTTTCCCATTTTTCAGCAGCTATTCCGGCTTCCCAGACCCTCTGTTCAGTCTCCCAGCCAAGTTGAATGCCTGACATTGGACCCATGTTAAGCAGCAAATGATTTGCAATGTCTTGAAGTTAAAATGATGTCCTTCCTTATCCGTCACTCTGCGCTCTATAAATTTGACCCATAATGTTACTTTGGAGGTCTTTAAGTATCAAATACATATATATTTAGTAGAACAAAACCAGAAACTCACACAGTTTAGAAGCAAGAAACTGCAGATGCTGGTTTACAAAACAAGACACAAAGTGCTGGAATAACAGCGGATAAGGCCCGTTCCCTGGAAACACGGATAGGTGGCGTTTTGGGTCGGGACTCTTCTTCAGACAGTTAATGGTTCATGGGTAGCTGTTCTTCCTGTTTAGTGCATGTTCAGCCTTAGATTTTCATGTTATTGATTAATTTTTCACGATCTCAGCATCGCTGCTAGGCCAGCACTTTCGATCATTCTAACTGTCCTGGTGAAGGTAAAGGTGAGACACCTTCTTGAACCACCCTGCTTGTTTTGGTGAAGAGACAATGCCATCACCCTGGTGACAGAGCTGAATGCTTTAAATAAAATGACCATGAAGAATTGATGGAGGGCGTACGATTTGGAGGGGAATCTGCAGCTGTTGATTTTCTCAGAAAGTGTGCGAGGTGGTTAGCACGCAACAAAAGCTTTTTTACTGTACCTTGGTGCACGTGTCACTAAACTAAACTGAACTGAGCAGCAGAGATGCGTTTCAAAATGACAGCATTGTAATGTTGGGTGTTGCATACTAATTGATAGCTTGACCCTCCAACTCAGCATACTTCCATCGGGGTCTTCAGTGATAGGAGTAGAATTAAGCCATTCGGGGCCCATCTAGTCTACCCTGTCATTCAATCATGGCTGATCTATCTCCCCCTCCTAACCCCATTCTCCTGCCTTCTCCCCAGAACATCCGACACCTGTACTAATTAAAAATCTATCTACCTCCCTGCCTTAAAAATCTCCACCGACTTGGCCACTAAAGAATTCCACAGATTCACCACCCTCTGTCTAGAAATTTCTCCTCACCTCTTTCCTAAAAGAACTACTTTAGTTCTAAGGCTACGACCTCTAGTCCTAGACTCTCCTACTAGTGGAAACATCCTCTCCACAGCCACTCTATCCAAGCCTTTCACTATTCTATAGGTTTCAGAGGTCCCCCCTCATTCTTCTAAACTCCAGCGACTACAGGCCCAGTGCCTCCAAACGCTCATCATAGGTTAATCTACTCATTCCTGTGATAGTTCTTGTCAGATGCACCTGTACCTTGATCGTAAGATCATAAGGAATAGTAGAATTATGCCATTTGGCCCATCAAGTCAACTCTGCCATTCAATCATGGCTGATCTCTCTCTCTCCTCACCCCATTCTTCTCCCCAAAATGTTGCACTTTTCATCAGTGCAATATCCAATGTACATTGTAGCAGATGTGTCCTCTTGTGTCACGCACTAAATTAGTTCCCAAGCACCATCCCATAGGCTTCAGAATATGAACATTATTGAACCCAGTTTCAGCACTATCTATATACTTTTAAAAGTGTGTGTGTGTGTGTGTGTGTGTGTGTGTGTGTGTGTGTGTGTGTGTGTGTGTGTGTGTGTGTGTGTGTGTGTGTGTGTGTGTGTGTGTGTGTGTGTGTTATTTTGCATGTGAAAAGTATCTCATCGAAAACCAGATGCAAAAACGCAGATATTTTTACCATTTCGGTAGGGATGTTCAGAAACACACGAGTTCAGAAATCCACTCCTTGGTCAATTATTTCCCCAGATTTTGAATAAAATTGATCAAAAAACTCAATTTTTTAAATCTAAATGACGTTCACCAGCTGCTGACGTCACCAATCCAGGCCCACCTGCGTCCTGGCCCCGCCCCCGCCGCTGTGGAGTAAAGGCGCAGAGATATCGAGAAAGTTCCGCAGAACAAAGATTCTACAGTTGTGTTCCGCTGTAGCTTCGTTGTTCTATAGATCTCGGGGCAGCAACTCCTCACCCGCTGAATTTCTCCACTTAAGTTCCGCTGAACTTTCTCCTCACAGCCGGCGCAGCTCGCGAAGCCCCGCCCACCTGCACGCCCCTCCCATCCCCTGCGCGTTCATTCCAGCTGTGGATTTCCAGAGAGTCCAAAGCCAGTGTTTCTTTGCTGTGAACGCTCGCTCCTGGATGAACGCGTGCCCACATTCCCACCAATCAAGGCCCAATCGGCTTGAACATGGCGTGGCGGTTATTATCATGAGGGGCATTACTCCCTCTGGGAAACTTGAAATTCCTCCGTTGATCGTAGGGACACAGGGGATCGTCACGCGAGAGCTGCCAAGGCTCTCCACGCCACCCGCTCACCGAGTTCAGGTCCGCCCTTTCCCTCTCTCTCCCCCATCCTCCTTCCCTCTCCCCCCTCCCTCCCTCCCTCTCCCCCATCTTCCTTCCCTCTCCCCCCTCCCTCCCGCTGCAAACCCAACGTGCTGCCAGTCGCACCTCTCGCAAGTCTTTTGATAAACCTTGCGACCCCCCCCCCCTCCCCTCTCTCTCTCTCCCCCCACCTCTCTCCCCCCCTCTCCCTCTCCCTCTCCCCCATTTATCTCTCTCTCCCCCACCTCTCCCCGTCTCTCCCCCCCTCCCTGTCCCCCCCTCCCCCCTCTCATCCCCTCCCTCCCCCCTCTCATCCCCTCCCTCCCCCCTTCTCTCTCTCCCCCCTCCCTGCCCCACCTCCCACCTCTCCGTCTCTCCCCTCTCCCTCTCCCTTCACTCTCTACCCCCCCACCCCCTCTCTAGAAGCACCTGCGAGTTGGGGGCTATGCGTCAGTAGACAGGGCGATTATGGGGTAAAAGGATCAAATTAATAATATTAATATATTAACAAGGGGGGCAGTTAGTGTGTGTGTTGGGGGGGTTTAGTTATAGTGTGTGCGGGGGTGGTTAATGTGTGTGATGCCGCATGCCGCCGCTGCCCCCCCAACCACATGTTGGGGGAACAGACCCAATGGGTCTGCACTTGGTCTAGTGAAAATTTAAAAGCCAAGTTTCATCTCACTTAGGAGCAATCCGCATTAAACAGGACTGCATCATTTATATTTTTTAAAGTTTTGAAATTTAAATAAATTGTCATTTTCAGCCCATTTATATCAGAATATACAATTGTTGAGCTTCAGTGGTTTTTAAATTCAAAATCACCGGAGATAAGAGGTATCATCTGTTGTGGTGCCGTAGCACACAACACCGATATTCATTCATGCAGGACAAGACTATTGTGCCCATTAAACTATAAACAGCAAAAAGTAAACACTTCAAAATTCAGCTCAAAACCAGCATTATTTCTCAATCATACTCAGCATCAGACTCACGGTAAGATGAGCGAGGAGAGAAACAATACAGCATAGAAGATTAAGGATGCACACTAGAGACATTTTCAAAATTATGAAAGGTCTCGAGAAGGCAAACAGTGAAGGATTGTTCCACTGGTTGCTGAATCAGTAACAAGAGGGCACAGACTGAGGATTATCACTGGAAGAATGAAAGGGGAAATTAAAAGAGATTTTGTTCACAAGAATATCATTAGGAAATAGAATACTTTTACCACAGGCAGCTATTAAGGCAGTGACTGTAACATCTTTTAAATGGAATAAAATGGGTATTTGAAAAAGAACGTAAAAGGATATGGGGGAATGGGACAGGAAATTGTATTAAAATAGATAGCTTCAGTTTAAGACCATGCACCACCACAGGAATGATGGGTTAAATGGCCGTATTCTATTCTATAATATCAATGATTTAAAATGTTGCATATTTGCAAAACACTGCTCCAGGGATATTAGAAATATCCAGCTCAAACCTGTTGGATGTTTTCCTTTTTTTTAATTTTTCCTCTGCGTACTCTTCATTCAATCCCATCATTCTTTATAACTGTAAATTAATTCACTGTTTTCAGAAAGGGGAAGGTAGCAGTCTAATCTCTCCCTTCCCTTAAAGCAATTATTATTTGTATAATAAAGACTATGAAAATGTAGCTGGTCAATAATCAAATTAGTTATTTTTATTGATGTCCCCAAACAAATTCCGAGGTAAGAATGTAATCTACCGCTCTGTCACTGCAAACTATTACGATTAGATTTGTTGCTGCACATTCATTTAGGAAGAAGCAATTACTACCCCACCCCCTCCAAAGGTATGACAGGAGCTTTGGTAAACAAATTTATAGCAAGTCCAATTATGAGTGGAGATTAACAAAATAGGGAACATCGAACATCGCACAGCCGTATATAATATACAAGCTGCAGACAAGAGAAATTTGCTTTGCAAATTAAAAAAAAGAAGCAAACTAATGAAGAGAGTGGAAATCTGAAACAAAGTCGTAAAACACAAGGCGAGTCAGGATCTGAGCAGGGGAGTGTACACAAAAGGCTGGAGAAACTCAGCGGGTGCAGCAGCATCTAAGGAGCGAAGGAAATAGGCGACGTTTCGGGTCGAGACCCTTCTTCAGCAGGGGAAATGTGTTTATCTTTCAGGCGCAAACGTGCCACCAAATTCCAGTTCTAACAATTGGTTTGCATCAGGAAGATCAATTTATCTATTCTCTCCACAAATGCTGACTTGTAACTTTTTTTACAACTTTTCATACTTTTTCAAATAAAATACTCAATACATATTTAATACATATCTTCTAATAAAATAAATATTATCTAATAGTTTCTAAAATTATATTTTCTAATAAATTGTGAGCTGAAGAAAATGGTAGCAGATTTGTATTGAAGAACTTCACCTGTGCAAACCTTTTCCACGTAAAAGGCTTTTTAAGTCAGCAGCCTAGTCCAATCCTTTGCTGAAACCTTCTTGTTCTTTCTTGTTTAAACTATAAGGCTACAAACCAAAAGCAGGGGGGAATAACCTAAGGTGCAGCTCGGTGGTGCAGCGGTAGAGTTGCTGACTTACAGCGCTAGAGACCCAGGTTCAATCCTGACTATGGGTGCTGTCTCTGCGGAGTTTGTATGTTCTCCCTGTGACCACGTGGGTTTTCTTGAGCTGCTCAGGTTTCCACCCACTTTCCAAAGAGGTGCAGGTTTGGAGATTAATTGGATTCTATAAATTGTTCTTGGAGTGCAAGATACAACGAATGTTGGTCGGTACGGACTCGGTGGGCTGAAGGACCTGTTTCCACGCTGTATCTCTAAAAAAACAACTGTCTATTCAACCTGCATGAGCCCATTGAATCAAATGATCTCCTTGCCTTATTAGATGTTTCTATGAGTCCCAATGTGTCTTTAATATTAAGGTACTCTTAGAAATTTGGACCTGAGAGACGATTCTAGATAAAATTAAATTCTCTGCACACATGTTTCTTTTAAAAAAAGCTTTCCCAAGCACCTCCTTCCCATCCTCATCACCCAAACGTACACATCTCAACACTTCACTTTTCTCCATTCCTGAGGGTAGCATTTTTGTTTTGACAATCTTTCCTCATAATACATCTCTCTTAATTCAGGAATTAATCTGCCATGTACACAGAGCACCAGCTCACCAATAATAAATTATCTTCTGTGCTTTATGTAATTAACAACACGTAAAAGAGTTTCTCAATTGTAAACTTCCTAGGAACTAGAACTTCAACAATTTAATCACTCTGGCAAGAAGCAAAGATAATAATTCATCATCTTTCCTGGACACAGACAACCCAACTGCTGAAAGACCCAAAGTCTTTAAACAATTTTGCCGACACCTCGTTTCACCCTTTAGTTACATTATATAATATGCTTTTGTCCAATAAAATGCAAGGCATAATCCCAAGTTTTGCTGAAGGACATCACGGTTTAAAATGTTAACTAGGTAATGTTTATATCTAATCTCAACATTCAATACTCAGTTGTTGTGAATTCCATCGGCCATCTCCATGCTCTTTGACCTTACATTGAAATGTCATACTCAGGATAATATAATCAGCTTCTGCGCTCAATTTGGGATTACCTGAAAAATTTGGATAGTTTACAGATATGTCAATCCTGTGAGGCATAAATAAAATTTTGAAACATCCGTAATACAAAGCAGCAAGCCCCAATTGGCAACTGGGTGAACTTCCTCATCAAGCTTTCCATTGTTTTCCCATTCCCTTTGCTGTTCAATTTTATCTACTCTTTCAATCAGCATCAGGGAAAAACTGAAAAGCTTAGAATTAAAAATAACATAAATCCAAGTGTTTACAGTGAGAAGGCAGGAGATTGGGGCTGAGATGGAAAAATAGATCAGCCCATGGTCAAATGGCAGAGCAGACTCAATGGACCACTTGGCCTAGTTCTGTTCCTCTGGTCTTATGGTGTTATGGCCTATGGTTAACAGATGATTGACTAAATGTAATCTTTAAAGCCCAAGCAGGAATTGAAAATAAGATTTGCTTCCAAATTGTAAGAATGGAAATTTCCTACGCCTGGATCTTTGGTGTGAAGAGTTCTGCAATTCAATTATAGAGGTGTATTTCTGCTTATAATTCCATTACTGCAACTGGAAAGCATTAGTTAAGTACAGCTGCTTCAGTGCAAAATATTATCCATTTTGCATACTACAAATGGTTAAAACTTCTGAATGTCACCTTTGGCAAAAATGTCTGAATAATTAATAATACGGCATTACTGCATAAAGAATAAGGTTTATCTTAACTAATTATTTAGCTGATAAGGATGAATTGGAATAGATAGTCAACTTCCTTGCTGATTAAATCATTTTAATATTAAATGCAGAAACTACTAATTGCATGTCTTATTGGAAAAATACAGGCGACTACTTTGTGATACTGGATTCTATATTGTTAACTCACACACTTCCCATGGCTCTAATACTCAATGGTTACTGTGAAAAGTGAACTACTGACTGCAAAGATTAACTAGTAGATAGACACAAGATGCTGGAGTAGCTCAATGGGACAGGCAGCGTCTCTGGAGAGGAATGGGTGACGTTTGGGTCGCGACCCTTCTTCAGACTACTAAAGTCTAACTCCTAAAGACTCACTAGAGTTGTCAGTAGGTTATGACAAGAGTTCAAAATCTCTTCGGTTGATATGTACAATCATTATTAAAATTAAAATTCTATGAAATAAATACATTTGACAATAGATTAATTTTGAACATCCAGAAAGCAAAATGTTATTGTGAAAATGGGGCACCATAACATTGAACTTTTGATTTATAGTTTGTCTACTCATCTCCTTAACCTTGGCTGTTCAACCATGTGTGCTGGTTCTATACTTGGAAGGAACCTTGCTCAAAACAAAGTCAGTGTCATGGATACACAAATTATATAACTTTTCATGACAAGCCAAATGTGACAGAGAATATAACCATATAACCATATAACAATTACAGCACGGAAACAGGCCATCTCGGCCCTTCAAGTCCGTGCCGAACAACTTTTTTCCCTTAGTCCCACCTGCCTGCACTCATACCATAACCCTCCATACCCTTCTCATCCATATGCCTATCCAATTTATTTTTAAATGATACCAACGAACCTGCCGCCACCAGTTCCACTGGAAGCTCATTCCACACCGCTACCACTCTCTGAGTAAAGAAGTTCCCCCTCATGTTACCCCTAAACCTCTGTCCCTTAATTCTAAAGTCATGTCCTCTTGTTCGAATCTTCCCTATTCTCAAAGGGAAAAGCTTGTCCACATTAACTCTGTCTATCCCTCTCATCATTTTAAAGACCTCTATCAAGTCCCCCCTTAACCTTCTGCGCTCCAGAGAATAAAGACCTAACTTATTCAACCTATCTCTGTAACTTAGCTGTTGAAACCCAGGCAACATTCTAGTAAATCGCCTCTGTACCCTCTCTATTTTGTTGACATCCTTCCTATAATTGGGCGACCAAAATTGTACACCATACTCCAGATTTGGTCTCACCAACGCCTTGTACAATTTTAACATTACATCCCAGCTTCTATACTCAATGCTCTGATTTATAAAGGCTAGCATACCAAAAGCTTTCTTTACCACCCTATCTATATGAGATTCTACCTTCAAGGAACTATGCACGGTTATTCCCAGATCCCTCTGTTCAACTGTATTCTTCAATTCCCGACCGTTTACCATGTATGTCCTATTTTGATTTGTCCTGCCAAGGTGTAGCACCTCACATTTATCAGCATTAAACTCCATCTGCCATCTTTCAGCCCATTTTTCCAACTGGCCTAAATCACTCTGTAGACTTTGGAAATCCTCTTCATTATCCACAACACCCCCTATCTTGGTATCATCTGCATACTTACTAATCCAATTTACCACCCCTTCATCCAGATCATTGATGTACATGACAAACAACAAAGGACCCAACACAGATCCCTGAGGCACCCCACTAGTCACCTGCCTCCAACCCGACAAACAGCCATCCACCATTACCCTCTGGCTTCTCCCATTCAGCCACTGTTGAATCCATCTTGCTATTCCTGCATTAATACCCAACAGTTGAACCTTCTTAACCAACCTTCCATGAGGAACCTTGTCAAAGGCCTTACTGAAGTCCATATAGACAACATCCACTGCTTTACCCTCGTCAATTTCCCTAGTAACCTCTTCAAAAAATTCAAGAAGATTAGTCAAACATGACCTTCCAGGCATAAATCCATGTTGACTGTTCCTAATTAGACCCTCTTTATCCAGATACTTATATATATTATCTCTAAGTATCTTTTCCATTAACTTGCCCACCACTGAAGTCAAACTAACCGGTCTATAATTGCTAGGTTTACTTTTAGAACCCTTTTTAAACAATGGAACAACATGCGCAGTACGCCAATCCTCGGGGACTATTCCAGTTTCTAATGACATTTGAAATATTTCTGTCATAGCCCCGGCTATTTCTACACTAACTTCCCTCAATGTCCTAGGGAATATCCTGTCAGGACCTGGAGACTTATCCACTTTTATATTTTTCAAAAGTGCCAGTACTTCTTTTACTTTGAAACTCATAGTATCCATAGCTACTCTACTAGTTTCCCTTACCTCACATAATTCAATATCCTTCTCCTTGGTGAATACCGAAGAAAAGAAATTGTTCAATATCTCCCCCATCTCTTTTGGCTCTGCAGATAGCTGTCCACTCGGTCTCTCCAATGGACCAATTTTATCCCTTGTTATCCTTTTGCTATTAACATAGCTGAATATGAATACAATAATATTTTAAAAATGTTCCTCCTTTGAGAGGAGGAACATTAAAATGTTCTTTCAATGTATAACTAAAAGATCCGCAAAAAGATATCTATGAAATTTATCATTTGATAATCTAATATAAACCACTCTGGAAAATGTGATGGCCAAAATAATCCTGGATTCACTGCTGGCTTGCAGCAAGTTATTGATCTCAACTTCAGCAATAGTGTGGGATATGCAATTGGACAGTGAGACTGGTTAGATAGTCATCTCTTTGATCACTATCCAAAGGTTAGTTAGAATTTGCACTTTGTGATTGTGATTGCAATTTGAGACAAAGATCAGCCAGGACTTCACACACTACTTACTACTCCTTATCAAAGAATAACCTACCAATCAATTTGTCCCTCCTCAAACTCATGAAGGGCAGTATAGACAGGGAATAAAAAAAAATATATAGTTTATCCTACAGTTGCATGGACTCCAAGTGTTGAAGAGAAAAATATTTCTCTTACCACCAACTAAAACAAAATCATACTTTTATAGTTATATTAGAGCAAATGGGACCCGTTGGGCCCCTTTCCACAATGCGATATTCCACCACTCACCCGTTCCCCCAACGCATTATTCCACCACTCACCCATAGCCCCCAACTGCGCAGGTACGGCTCATTTCCCTCCCCCTCCTCTTCACCCTCCCTCTTCCTCTCCCCCACTCCCTCCCCCTCCCTCTCCTTTCCCCATACCCTCAGTCACTCCCTCCATAACCCCTCTCCCCTCCCTACCCCCCTTGATGTCATTGTGAGGTGGAAGCTGCTGTGTTTTTTTTATTTCATGTCAATGAGATCCCATTGTGATGTCATGGTGGAACACGGCTGTGTTTTTCACTGTGTTTTTCAAAACTTTTTTAAATGTAAATGAGATCCCATTGTGATGTCATTGTGGGGTAGAACACTGCTGATGGGCAGTTTATGTAAATGAGACCCCATTGTGATGTCATTCGCTGCTAACTGCCAGTGCAGATGGGAGATTTTTCTCAATGGTTTTTGTAAAGTTTAAAATGTGAGTAACTTGTAAAATATACCATCAATCTCAACAAAACTTATTTTTTTGTACATCACGGGACAATGTTAATGTGGTGCAAAAATTGTAGCACTATCTACCATTTCTGTGCAAATATAGGTACAATACCAGCACACAAACAAACAAATATAGAAAAAAGAGTTTTAGTAATGTATAGATAGGTAGATAGATAATCTCAATTCAGACAACAATCTAACGAGATAAAGATGCAAAATAAAGATCAGCCATCAATGTTAAGATACAGAAAGAAGAACCTTTAACTGGATATCCTAAAAGCACCTTACAGTGAGTGCATAATTGCTGTTTATAAAAGGCAGCAACAATTTAGTAAAGGCAGCAAAAATATGCAAGATAGAAGCTGTAACATGCTAATAATCAGAGAGAGTCATAGAGTAATATAGTGTGGAAACAGGCCCTTCGGTCCTACTTATCCACACCGGCCAACATGCCCCAGTTACACTAGTCCCACCTGCCCACGTTTGGTCCATATCCTTCCAAACCCGTCCTATCCATGTACCCGTCTGTTTCTTAAATGTTGGGATAGTCCCTGCCCTAACTACCTACTCTGGCATCTTGTCAGATAATCTGGCAGATTAGCTATTGATTGGGGGGATAGATATTGATCAAGATCCCAGATTTTATTCCCCTAATGTGAGATTAGATCCTCCATGGAATTTTATGTGTTCCCTTGAGAGAGTTTCACTTTAGAATATATTGTATTATCATGCTCCACTGGCAGTACAGCACCTTTCCAGCACTGGAACAACAGTTACGTTGTTTGAAATCCACCGGATTGAGATTTAGACCCACAGCCTCCTGGCACAATGCAAGAGGGCTATCAACTGAGCCACAGCTGACAAACTCTAAGTGAGCAATCACAAATTTCAATTGTACTGTGAACCAAGAGAGCAAAACTCAAACAATTTATATCAACAGAAGAAAAGCTGAACTCTTGCCTTAACTCACTGAACTCTAGTTAATCTTTAGAACAAGTGGTACACTGTTCACAGCAATTACAAAGGTGAAAGGATAATAAACATAACAACAGTATTCGGCCCAATGTTACAAGGGTATCATGTGACTGTCACTGCAGCATTACAAGTTTACTTTCGGGGTGGATTACTAGAAAATAAGCTATTGCATAGGTATTTGAAAATAATGGCTACCAAAAAGTGATTACAAGGCAGTAATTTAATAGACAGGTTCAGGTGATGTCATGAGCCTCAAAGTAAACCTTGAGTGGTTTCTAACTGTCATCTAAACTCTGAGATTAGATTACTGCATTGTAATCACTATAAGGTATCTGTTATTTTTAATCTACATACAGTACGGGCCTGGTTTTATTCCATTTTGGGTTTCTTTTTCTGCTGATACCAGCTTTCAATGTAGATGCCAACTGCCGGAGCACTCAGCATCATTGATCTGCGATGATGATCACACTGAAACAATAACGATTCTGCAGTCATTCTTATGAATTTTGAACAAAATCTATGGTCGGCATATCTATGGAAAAGTGGTCGTGTTGAACTATTTCTGTGACAGGTACGGAAACTGCCATTATCGGCCAAACTAAAAAAAGACAAAGGTTTCTTTACTCGCACTTCTGATATTAATGACAATCTGTCAAAGTGCATCCTCTGAAATGGAGAGGTCTGCATAAAGATTCAATGACAGCAATCCCAGCCACGTATCAGGAATGCAAAAGCTACATATTTACTTAATCAGTCACTATTTTCAGATTTTCTTCTGAGCTGGCTTAGGCCAAGAGACATCAATTATTTAAAGGAAGTAACATGATGCTTCCTCTGTTAAGTCAAGTCTGCAAGCAGACCCCTACAGAGAATAAAAAATGAATTAGCTAGAATTTATTAGTGAGCTTGATGCAAACACAGATTCAGTCATCATATCTGCACCAGGTTTTCCACACACCTTCAAAAAACTGACTAGTTTTCCTAATAAAGTAACAGTCCAAGTAGCATTTAGCACAGGAGTTGGGCTCTTTAGAAAGTGCTTCACGGGGGGGAGAGCACATGTCCAGTGGCTGTCCTGAATCACCAGGCGCACATACACACACACACACACACACACACACACTGTATTCAGTACACGTAACAATTATTCAACTACCTCGTTTTCACTAAAGGCATGGCAATGCAATTTTATCGTTATAATCACGACCATATGACAAAAGCAGAGGTCACTAGGGACCAATTTCAAGTGATTTTCAGATTGCACTTACATATGCTGAACAGTTAAGTTCGCTTCATTGCACCTGCGCTGATTTATGCAGCTTTCCACTGCGCTCTTCTTCCACTTGCCCCCCGCTCCCTTCCCCCAGAAAAATTCTGGCCAAGCGAAGAAAAGTTTCAAAGGCTGACTGAATGTTAATATATTTTTTTTTCTTCTCTTCATTTAATTGAAATCTGCTTTAAATCTTGTTCAGCACTTACCCCCCTTCAACCTTCAGGTGCCAGAGGGCTTGTTACTTGTGAATTATTTAACAATCATATTTGCGGTAGGAAATTGATTTTTGAGTAAATCCATATTGATTGAGTTATGCGAGACTAATGATTTGAAGTAAAATGTTGCTGTTAACTTCTAGGGAGGTAGAAAGATAATTTTCTGCATCAAATTTTCACTTGCGAGGGACCCTGGTACCCTGCTTTCACCCTGTCACAGTCTATGGTGACTAACTGTCTGCCAACCATGACCAAGTGATTAAAGCAGACAGCATCTGTGTATCTTTGCAGTAATAGGAGCCTGATTTCTATTTCCCATTCATTGAAACTTGAGCAGTCTATTAGCTCCTGCATTTTAGTTTGATGAATTTATTACTTTACAATTTTTTTTAATCAAATGCATTGCTTCCCCAGAGCAAAAAAAAGCATTTATTTTTAGCTATTCCTTTTCCAGATTTATTACAAATCCTTTGGTCAAATCCTGCTGAATGAATACATTATAGTGTGTTAAAAACATCTGTGTCGGGAACTTATCCCTCAGCAATAATGGGTCAAATATTGTCAGGACTTTTCAATGTGCTGAGTATTTTTGTGACTTGGAAGCGGAGTTCCCCTCGTTACTGTGCTTGATTTCCCTCATGCTGAGACAGCAGACACACAGCCTGTTGCCAGGCTTCTACCACTGACACTTAAGCCGATGGGCTCTCACCCTTTGCTACACTTGCAATGTTTCATTTTAACATAGAAACATAGAACATAGGTGCAGGAGTAGGCCATTCAGCCCTTCTAGTCATCACCGCCATTCAATATGATCATGGCTGATCATCCAAAATCAGTACCCCGTGCTTTCTCCCCATATCCCTTGATTCCGTTTGCCCTAAGAGCTATATCTACTCTAACTCTCTCTTAAAAACATACAGTGAATTGGCATCCACTGCCTTCTGTGGCAGAGAATTCCACAGATTCACAACTCTCTGGGTGAAAAAGTTTTTCATCATCTCAGTTCTAAATGGCCTACCCCATATTCCTACACTGTGACCCCTGTTTCGGGACTCCCCCAACATCGGGAACATTTTCCTGCCTCTAGCCTGTCCAATCGCTAAGATTTGTTTATGTTTCTTTAAGATCCCCTCTCATAATTCCAAGTTCCAATGAATACAAGCCCTTTTGTCCTTCTTCCCAATAGTTCCATCACTCAATATGAGGGGAGTGCATCTCCATAGTCCCACTTTAGTTCCAAAGAATGCAGCAGGGTGGATTGATTAACTTGCTAGCACGGGACTGCTTGCGATATATATCTAATTTATATATTTCTTTATCTCTCACAGTTTCTGGTCTTCTTGCATTCAAAAGCACCGTCATATGGTTTTGAGTTCAGAAAACTCAAATATTAAGAGAAGATTATGTACCACAGAAAATAACTTCATGATTTTGCCCAACAAGTCTAAGTTTTGATGATGTAATATTGCAATCAAATTTGACAAATCAGCTAAACAAAAAAAAAAAATCAGTAGTGATCCAATTGAACTTCTTCAATTGTTTGGGATGGGGGGGTTTAACGTACCATTTGATACTTCCAATAATAGAGCTGTTCAAATACCAGATTTGACCTCTGCTTTGTTCAATGAGCATAGTTTGATGAGGGTTAGATTATTTTCCAATATATATCTGTGTCTCCACACTGAGGGAAACGGAAGAGGCAGGAAAGTGGCCAATCTTGCCAGCTCTGGATTACCATCCAGTGACCTCGACTGGAAAGCATAACTGCAGACATCAGGAGAGAATAATTTCAATGCCCTACAAAGTGAAACAACCTGCCGATACTCACGGTTTAAGTTTCCACATGAAGAATGGGCTCTTGGGCGTAGTGAGGAAGGCTGTCACACCTGTGGAACTGCACCCAGCGTCTTCAATGAGGGAGAAAAGGGGGAAAAAGATCACATTTTAATTGCACATTTTCTTTCCCTACACGAATAGTTATCAGGTGCTCACCATCCATCAAAAGAAAGGATCTATACTAATAATATGCCATCCTATGCATCTTTCCTCCTTATCTTTTTACTGTATTAAAATCAAACCCAATCACATCATCTCCTCTTTCCCAGGAGCTTAAATAATGCAAATCTATCTCTCTTTGCTTCCCCACACATTTTTCAATTTCTAAGGTTTAAAAAAAAATCCTCACCATAGGCTAACTAGTACTCTTGAATTTAAGGCATTATTCTTCCTACTCATGTTAGCTTTGGTAATTGATAGCACCAGTATCCTTGGCCATTGAATAACAACAAATGATCCAGCTAATCCAGTATGAACAATGATAATAAGAAAGGGGCAGTGATCTGCACAACTCCTAGCTGCTGGTTACAGGACCATTACAACACTAGATATGGGTTTCTTGCCATCACTCCTGGTCCTGGAATAATGCATGACAGAAGGAAATTTTTTTTAAATGAAATGATTTAAGAAAAAAAAATGAAAATTAGAATAGATAAATTATGCATAATCACAAAAGACAAAAAATGGTTAGAAATGTAATTGTTTATCTGAATTTTAAATTGAATGTTGTTTTCAAGTCCAACCTAGTATGCGAAAAATAGCTCCCACACAAGACTTTGTGAAGCTCAAACCATTATCGCAGCACGTTCAAACAACTCTTTCAGACCACAGATTAAGGCTGTACAAGTGGATTCCCTGAATGATTTTGGCCGAAAATAATGCTGTGCTTCTAATTTGAAAAAAATATATTAGGACAAATTCACTGTTGGCAGATGGAATGTAATTCTGAAATATAAAAGCATCTGTATTTTTGGAGGACAATTAAGGCTTGGGTATACACAATGAATGGTAGTATTTCAGTAGTGAAGAGTTGGGGGGATCTTAATGTATACGTTCAAGATCCCCAAAGGCAGCAGAACAGGTAGGTTAAATAACAAGTTGATTAAGAAGGCATTCATTTGCTGGGAGATAGAATTTAAGACCATTAAGGAGGTTATGGTACATCTATACATTGGCTTGGCCACAGCTGGAGAACTATGTGCACTTTTTATTGCCACACAGTATAGAAAGGATGACATTACACCTCAGAGAACACAGAGTAGATTCATAAGGATGTAACCTGGGATGGAGTGTTTCAAATATTAGCAGTGATGCAATGGACTGGGTTTGTTTTGGAGTGGAGAAGGCTGAAGAGGCACCAAATTGAGGCATACAAATCTTATGGGGGAAATAAATGGGATAGATGGTGAGCAACATTTTCATTTCCTTTTCCTCTATGACGTGAGGGCGTACATTTAAGGTAAGGGATTCAATTTAAAGGAGATTTGAGGAAAAAAAAACACTCTAAAGGTAGATTAAATCTTGAGCATACAGCTTGAAGAGATGGTGGTGGCATCCATTCTCACAATATCGAGTGTGATTAGATAAATACTTCAAACGCCATGGCATGGAAGGCCATGAGCCCAGTGCTGAATGATAGGATTAGTGTACGTAGTTGGTATAGGTTGATAGACACAAATAGATGGTGTAACTCAGCGGGACAGGCAGCATCTCTGGCGAGAATGAATGGGTGATGTTTTGGGTCGAGACCCTTCTTCAGACACAAAATGCTGGAGTAACTGTGAGGGTCAGGCCGCATCCCTGGAGAATATAGATAGGTGATAGTTTCGGTCTGAACCTTGCTTCAGAATGATAGGTAGGTATTTGGTGGTCGAACCAAAGTACGTCCCTTGAATGTCACTAAAATATTTTGCCTCTTTTTATTTGTGCATCTGCAGAGGAACAGAGACAGGATGTTTCTTCCAGACCTCCACTCACACCTCCGATCCAGCAGATGAGATGTGTGGCAATACGAATTATCTGGAAGCAGCATTTTGTTTTAACATAAAAGGATTTTGGATTTCACTCCCACTTTTGTGGCATAATAACAACTAGTACCTCTGCACTCAACAAATCCGCTGCGCCCACCAAGCCTCAGTAAACTGTTGAAATTCATGGAAATATTCCTCTCTGTTTAATGATATACAAAAAAAGTAATAGCTGGCAGTGGGATTAAGGTAGTAATTAAATTTGGGTGGTGGGGTTTGGTGGTGGGGGGGGTGGTGGCCTGTTCCTATTCAGAAGGCACTTTCGGCTCTCAATTTATGACATCATCAGAGCCACTCGATTGAATTACTGTCTTGTAATTCACTGCCAACCATCTATTATCCCATATTAATGCCCTTAAGGGTAATTTGAATACTCTGATGGAATATTTATCAAGACCCGGGGCTTGATTCTAATCATGGCACAAGTAAAAAGATTGGGTGCATCTCATTAAAGTCAATTCAATATAAATTAGCTGTACGTAGATTAGTAAGCAATTTGTATCTCTACACAGCTGACTTTGAATCCAGTGTGGCCACAAAACACCAAGACAATGGGGGGGAGAGAGTCCAGCATTAACGTTGTTGTACAACTGCATTTTTGTTTTGCTTCGCCATTTCAGCACAACATGGGTTTATCATAGAGAAATTATCAAAATACATATTAATCAACATTTTTACTGTGGACTACAAAATTATCTTGAATTAATTACTTCAATTAAACACTCTTCGGATATCAGCAAATAGCTTTGTTTTTATTTAGCTCTACCAATGCAAATCATTAAGTGTAACCTATTCCTATTTTAGTGTGCTATAATTCTCAAAACAACAGCATAACATGCTTTCTAGCCTTTTTTTACAATTGAAATGGTTGACACTTTCAGATTCTAACAACTCTATGCAGGATGCAGGAAACATTAATGTTGCCTGAATTATACAGAGATTATTTTATCTTAAAAGTACCACCAAACCTAAATTGTACATTCCTGGCCTGCTGAAGAGAAGCTAATCGTAATCATCATATCTATAAAAATCTATGGAAATATTTAAATGGGTAAAAGAGGAATCATGCTTCACTTCAAATCGGATGTTCGCTTCAAAAAAAATTATAAGCCAAATTCTAAAGTCACAAAGCTCTACTTTTATGTGCAAATGGCTTGTAATCAGACAATTAAGCCAGTCGTTCATCAGCACACTGCCAATTAAATGACATTCTGGGACTGGACCAGTAAAACTGATGGACATCCAACAGTACATTTTCTGATCCATCCATGTTAGTTTGGAATTATTAGAGAATTTGCATATATGACTACTTTGGGGTTTTGCTGATCTCTTTTTAAGATCAAATGAAAATCGTGCATAAAATATGTACAAACATTTTTGTTCCCACTCAGGGAGGTCTACAATCCAGCCTTCAACACGAGTAGTAATAAGACCCAGCCTGCTCTCTTCCAGCATTTCTACAGCAGAGATGGTATATTAACGATATGAAAAAAATGTTTGGTCCAGGGCAATGATTTTAAATATTGGTATTGCAAAATATGTTGCTCTTTCAAAATGTTTTTATGCACTCAACTTCATTATGTCACATGAAAATCATGGTCAAAGGAGTTTTCAGTTTTTAATAAAATGTTTATCAAGGTTATATACTTTTCATATAAGGAAATAAACCCATCTGAAACATTGGTGTAAATAATGCCATAATTAACGATGCAAATAGAACACTAATAAGAAAACAGTTTAAATCATTTGCTCTTTCCAAAGAAGAAGCAGGATGAATTGGTTTTCAGATGATATATGAATGACAATAATGCAGTACATGAAACTTTAAGGAGAAAAAAGAACTCCCAGTGTCTTTGGGAGCAGAATGGGTTTCACAACGGGGCTGCTCACCTGACCTAAAACCTGCAAGGAAGTCCCCAATATGGGGATTTCATGAATAAAAACTGAGCAGTTTGTCAGCGCAATTCATGTTGTTCACAAGTTCACGTTCACAAGTTACAGTAGAATTAGGCCATTCGGCTCACTGAGTCTACTCCGCTATTTAATCATGGCTGATCTCTGCCTCCCAATCCCATTTTCATGCCTTCTCTCCATAACTCTTGACACCATTTCTAATCAAGAATCTGTCTCTCTGCCTTAAAAATATGCACTGACTTGGCCTCCACAGCCCTCTGTGCCAATAAGTTCCACAGAGTCACCACCCTCTGACTAAAGAAGTTCCTCCTCACCTCCTTTCTAAAAGAGAGCCCTTTAATTCTGAGGCTGTGACCTCTGGTCCTAGACTCTCCCACCAGTGGAAACATCCTTTCCACATCCACTCTATCTATGCCTTTCATTATTCTGTAAGTTTCAATGAGGTCCCCCCACAACCTTCTAAACTTCAGTGAGTAGAGGCCCTGTGTTGTCAAACGCTCATCATATGCTAACCCACTCATTCTGGAATTATTCTTGTAAATCTCCCCTGGACCCGCTCCAGAGACAGCACATCCTTCCTCAGATATGGGGCCCAAATTTGCTCTCAGTACTCCAAACGCAGCCTGACCAGCTCCTTATAGAGCTTCAGCTTTACATCTCTGTTTTTGTATTCCAACTGACTGGCAACTCACCAGATGGGATCCCAATTTTACAGCCAACACCTCTTAACAGGGACATTGATTTTGGCTGCAGAGAACTATCAATGGTCAACATCAAGCGTGAAAGTCGCAAGAGTTGTGCAGATCCTGCTTTAACAATACTGGTGAAGGAGGCGAGTAAGAGATGTAACATTTCCAAATGGGAAGTAGAAAACATTTAAAAGCTAGTTGCTCGACACAAATGGGCAAAGTCACACATCGGGGGACACGATACAGGAAAAGGTTCAATAAACCTACAGTGATAGCCAAGTCAAACCTTCTGACTCACATTGTTCTCACAAGGTTCACTTGCATTCCCTTCATGTAAAATCACCAAAGGCATAGAAAGAGGACATTCATCACATTGAAATCATGCACTGTCAAAAAAAGAGCTATTACTATTAATAGCTATTTGTCTAACTGTAAATCCCTCCCCTCTCTCCCCCTAACCCCCCCCCCCCCCCCCACCCTTCCCAACACCTACCTGGTGCCCCATCTGGATGCACCAATTTCTCCCTCCCCTTCCACCTGCATTCTTTCCTCTAGCTTCACAAATCATAACTCTTCAGTCCTTCTGTCTTTTCGTCTTTGTCCATCATCTACCTAACAACCGCCATCCTCTCCTCCAGATTTATTTCCCCTCCTCCTCCTCACAACCTCGTAACAATCAGTCTGAAGATGGGTCCCGACCGGAAAAGTACTTATCCATGTTCTGCAGAGATGCTACCTGACCCGTTGAGTTACTCCAGCGCTATATGACATTTTTTTGCTGTTCAGGATAATCTCCCTTACAATATCTTGGTGTGTGATCCCAGAGGTTAAAGCTCTTCGTAAACTTATTCAGATACTTTTTAAGAATGATAAGGATTTCCGTCTCTCCTACTCTTTCAGACAATGAGTTCCAATCAATTTGTATGCTTGTAGAAATTCAACGGCATGCGAGTGTAAGAAAGGCAGAAATATAAAACAACTTAAGAGGTAGCATATCATCTGGAGATGCTGCCTGACCCAGCACTTTTTGTCTATCTTTGGTATAAACCAGCATCTGTAGTTCCTTCCTATGCAACTTGAGAGGCAGTTGGCTAGAATCTAGCCTTGTATCCCACTCTGAACAGTCAGCAATTGATGCAAACCTTGTAAACAGAGCTAGGTCCCTTGTTGAGTGCTTGTGCACATAGACTGGGGCAACAGTGGATTCTGGCTGCAACTTTTGTGTTGTCTACATGCATTATGTTGAGAGCATGCAGCCAAACATGGATTGAGTGTCTGCCACAAGATACCTCAATAATTTTTAGAGATTCTGAAATTATTTTGGTAAAAGATAAGAAATCTAGCTTCTTGGTGTTGGCAAACAGCCTCTCACACAACATGCAAGGGTTGAAGACAAATATGTGATTGGAAACTTCAAAATCATATCTATCACACTTAGGTCATGGAAATAGCAATGACAGTGTTGAGGCTCAGGCCCATCTATGGCTTTGGTTTCTGACCTAGGCACATGCTGTACTTGTTTCAGGCTGACAACATACCTATTCTTTGGCTAGATTATTAATCACGGCTGTTACTGATCTCAGACAACATTGGTCTGCTCCAAACAAAGATCTTTAAAGAGTCAAGAGAGTCAAGGGTGTTTTATTGTCATATGTCCCAGTTAGTACAATGAAATTCTTACTTGCCCACCATAAAGTTACCCACCATTGAGATTTCAATTCCCTGCAGGGAGATTTCATGTTACCTACTATTTCTCCCTATTGGCCGCATTGCAAGTTCGTTAGAATGGGTCATGTGCACAGAGAGCAAACACTGGGATCACACAAAAATGATTTGCAGATGGGCATCAATGTATGTCAAATTGCCTAATCTAAACAGGAAATGGTAGGGGTAGCAAAGGTACAATTAGCTTTTCAGTTCACTTGTTGCTTTCATAGTATTGATAAAAGGTGAACATTCATGTTATACAGCTGTGTAGGAAGGAACTGCAGATGCTGGTTTACACCGAAGGTCGACACAAAAATGCTGGAGAAACTCAGTGGGTCAGGCAGCATCTCTGGAGAAAAGGAATCGGTGACGTTTCAGGTTATGACACTTCTTCAGCTGTTATACAGCTGACAGATGTTGATCTGGTGAGCATTTGTGCTGGATCAAATGGACAGAGGATAGCTAGTGTTGAGAGCAGGGATATTCAGAAGATTCTTTTTCAATAATTTGCTGCTTCAGTGCTCTGTTAGTTCCCTGTCAAGTTCTACTGGTTTATCTGACTATTCATCCTTTCTTTATCATCCCACTCCACAATAGACAAGAGACAATAGACAATAGGGGCAGGAGTAGGCCATTTGGCCCTTCAAGCCAGCACCGCCATTCACTGTGATCATGGCTGATCATCCCCAATCAGTACCCCCGTTCCTGCCTTCTCCCCTATTTTTTGGAGCCCTATCTAGCTCTCTCTTGAAAGCATCCAGAGAACCTGCCTCCACCACCCACTGAGGCAGAGAATTCCACAGACTCACTGCTCTCTGTGAGAAAAAGTGTTTCCTCGTCTCCGTTCTAAATGGCTTACCCCTTATTCTTAAACTGTGGCCCCTGGTTCTGGACTACCCCAACATCAGGAACATGTTTCCTGCCTCTGTCCAAGCCCTTAACAAGCTCCAATTCAACACCCAAAGGTCTCGGCAGAACAAGTTACCCTTGTTAAAGTGCATTAAGGAGCATGCAGCTATGATGAATTTCAAAATTAACACTGGTAGACTTCTTGCAATGTATCCAAAATGCTGCATACAGATCCAGCCTAGACTCTGTACTAGAAACAAAGAACTGCAGCTGCAGGTTTGTGCCAAAGATAGACACAAAGTGCTGGAGTAACTCAATGGGTCAGGCAGCATCTCTGGAGAATGGATGGTGTTTCGTGTCAGGACCCTTGTTCAGACAGGAATTTGAAGAAAGTCCCAACCTGAAACATCACCCATCCTTTTTCTCCAGAGATGTTGCCGGACCCATTGAGTTACTCCAGCACTTTGTGTCTAAATAAGGTCTATACTCTTACTCTGCACCTCGACTAGGTGGCTGATGGGTTTCTCAGTCAGTTGAGCTCAGTATCCAAGCCCGCCTTCCTGACAGAAAGGAAGGGTCAATAAGTGAGAAAATACATCTGGCCTTGCAAAGGCCAGCCAGCCACTTGTTGGTTCAGATGTTAAAGAGTGGGTGTTAAGGACAGGCATACTGTGAATGCATTATAACTACAACCAGGAAGCTGTGCACAGGCCTGTATGACTCACTGCATGTGGCTAAAACAATTTGTACTATGAGTGAATTGAAGATACATCCATGCAATTATGTTTTGTACCTGCAGGAACTCAGCAATGCCGGGAAATCAAAATACAGTTACAACATGCAGAAATAATAAACTGCCAGGGACCTCAGCAGCATTGGTGGAGGCAAGGGAATAGCCAACACCTCGAGTAGAGACCCTTCATTAGGGTTGAGAGTGCAAAGGGAAAATAGCCAATATAAAAATGTGAGGTGGGGGTTAGACAGAGACTGTTAGGTGATAGTTGGCGCCTGATGAGGGGGGAATGGGGGTAGATAATGGGCATATGGAGAAAGAAGGAACTGCAGATTCTGATTTACAAAATAAGAAAGCACAAAGTGCTGGAGTAACTCAGCGGGTCTGGAGAAGATGGACAGGTGACGTTACAGATTGGGACACTTCTTCAGACTGGAGCCAAGTGGGGGAAGGAGTTGGTGAGGCAGAGGCTGGTAGGTGATAGGTCTGCTTTTTTCTATGACTTCCTCTTCAGTGGAAGACATCATTGAGCTGCTCACTACCTCACACACAGTGTCAAGTCACCACATCGACAAGTCAACTAATGTAATCAACAGCTTCAAAGGAAAAGGAGTAAATGTTCCATAATTATGATTTGTTACATTCACTTTTTGACGCACACATTAATGACTTACTCAAATGTATGGGAGAAAATTAAACAAAGGCGATAGAGTTGAAACTGAGGATTAAGCCATTAGGATGGTTGGGGGGGATGGGTGATAAATCCTCTGGCCATTTGGACAGAATATCAGCAGTTTAATCTTGAATTTAATCCAGAAAAGTGTGCGACAAAGCACTGCATCATGACAAGAGAGACCCTCGTCATGTTGCAATGTTTTGGGAGTATATTGAGAGGCACAGAGAAAGAGAGAGGCTTTTCTATGTATGCCATATATAGCATGATAGCAGCTCAGGTCAATAAGGTAGTTAAAGAGACTAGAAGGATGCCTTTACTAGTAGTCAAGGCTATGAGAGCAATGAGCTTAAATTCAAATGGTACGCAGCACCAGTTAGACCACAGCTTCAGTACTCCATACAATTCTGCACATCACATTACAGTAAAGTTTTGATTGCACTGCGAGGCCTGCGAGGATGTTGTCAAACCTGTTATATTTTGGCTATTAAAAATCTTTGAATAAGCCGGCGTAGTCTTTTTATGGCAGAAAAACTTGAAGGGGCACAATTGATGTGTATAATGTTATGAGTGGCCTGGAGAGGGAAGGGCCTGTTTCCCTCGGCTGAAGATGTATAAATAAAGGGCACCGGTGTAAAGCAACTGGTGGAAAGATTCAATAAGATAATGACCTTTCACGCAATGAGTGGAAGGTGTAAGGAATTCAATGTTTGAAAGGGTGGTGGAGTAAAAAAAAACTCATCATAGTAACAAAGTATTTGGATTTATATTTGAACACTTGTGATCTGTAAAACTTCAGATCAAAAGTTGGAAGTGTTGGAATTGGTTCAGGAAGCTCATTTGTGGCCGGTGCAGTCATGGGGTGAATATTCTTTTGTTTGCTGTGAGGCTATGATTTGTTTTGGAGGGTAACAAATGCACCAGTAAATGGGTGACTCATGCACTGCATTTGTTTACTGTGTATGTAAACGCCACTTCTGAGTACCCTTTATTATTTCCTTCAAATATGTGAAAAAGATCACAATTCCTACTCATCCATCAAATTAAAAACTAACAAATATCAAATCACAGTCATACAGCACCAAAACAGGCCCTTTGCCCAACTTGCCCATGCTGACCAAGATGCCCCATCCACATTAGTCCCACCTGCCCACGTTTGGCCCACATCCCTCTAAACCCTTCTTATTCATGTACCTATCCAAATGTCCCTTAATTAGTACTTGTCTCAACTATCTTCACTGGTAGTCCGTTCCATATACTAACCATGCTCTGTGTGAAAATATTGCCCCACAGGTTATTAAATGTTCCCCAGTTCTTGATTACCCTACTCTAGCTAGGAGCACGAATCTATGCATTTACCCCATCTATTCCTCTCATGATTTTTTACAGCTCTATAAGATCACCCCCAGGCCATGCATTCCAAGGAATAGTCCGAGCCTGCCAAAGCTCTCCTTAAAGCTCAAGTTTTCAAGCCCTGGCAACATCCTTGTAAATCTTCTCTGCACTCTTTCCAGCCTTACAACATCCATCCCACAGCAGGATGACCAAATCTGAACCCGTACAACTGTAATATACTGTAACATTCCAGCTTCTATACTCTACACCCCGACTGATGAAGGCCAATGTACCAACAGCCTTCATGACCACCCTGTCTACCTGTGTTGCCACATTCAGGGAACTATGTACCTGCACTCCTAGATCCCTCTGCTCCACAACACTCCTCAGGGCACTGCTATCCACTGTGAAGGTTCTGCCCCAGTTTGACTTCCTAAAATACAACACTTTGCACTTGTGTGCATTAAACTTCATTAACCATTCCTCAGCCCACTATTCCAACTGATCAAGATCCTGCTGTGGTTTTTGATACCATCTTCGCTATCTACAATACCACCCATTGTAGTGTCACCTGCAACCACGCTTTCTAAATTCTCATCCAAATCGTTGATATAAAACACAAACAGCAATGGACCCAGCACTTATTTCTGAGGCACACTAGTCACGAGCTTCCAGTCCAAAAGAACAACCTTCCATCATCAGCCTCTGCTTCCTTTCATGAAGCCAATTCTCTATCAAGTTGACAAGCACTCCCAGGATTCCCATATGATCTGATGTTCCAGAGCAGCCTACCATGTGGAACATCATAAAATGTGTTGTTGAAGTCCATATAGACAACGTCTACTTACTGTTCAACTCATCAACTATTTTGATTGCTTCTTCAAAAAACTAAGATTCATGATATAATCTCCCACATCCAAAACCATGCTGACTATCTTTAATCAGTCCCTGCCTATCCAAATGCATAAACATCCTATCCCTCAGAATACTCTTCAGTAACATGCCTATCACAGGTGTTAGGCTCACTGATCTATAGATCCCAGGCAGCCCTCATTAAATAGGGGCACAACACGAGCCAGCCTCCAGTCTTCTGGCACCTCACCTATGTTTAATTATGATTCCTATATCTCAGCCAGGGGTCCTGAAATATCTTCTCTAGCTTTATGTCCTCGGATATATCTGATCAGGACTGGGAGAGGTATCTAACTTCATATGCCTTTAGCACATCCAGCACCTCCTCAACACTAATATGGACTGTCCTCAACCCATCTCCTTTAACTATTCCAAGTTCCCCAGTCTTCATGTCTTTCTTATGGTAAACACAGAGGAGAAATACTCATTCTCAAAATGATTGGAGAAATACACAATATCTTCTGAGGTTCCACACAAAGAAGGCCACGTTAGTTTCTGAGGGGCCCTGTTCTCTCTCTAGTCAACCTCTTTCCCTTAATGTGCGTATAACATTTTTCTTAATATTATCTCAATATTATCTCAATAGGATTTTTCTTAATATTATCTCAGGTTTTTATTGCAATTTCTCATTAATCCTATCAAATGGTGACACTTGATAGAGCATTTAATTTTATCTATCACTTATCTGCCCATTCCACCAGCATGCCCATCTCTCCTTGAAGTCTATTGCTATTCTCCCCATTGTTCACTATGTCCCCAGCTTTATGTCAACTATAAATTAAGACATTCTGTACTCTACACCCAAGTCCAAATCATTGGAATCCCTTTCATGTGTGCTGACAGTCTTTTCTCCATGCCTCTCGCTTTTCTTTTTTTAAACTTCTCCTTCAAACTTTCTACAATTAGCCTGGTTCTCATTTGTATGAGAACTGCATCAACTTTGAATTCTAAACCACCGTCCAAATTCAAGTAACTGCACTTTTGGCTTTCAGACACATCTGTATTGGAATTTGTGGCAAATCAAATGACTTTAAAAATAAAGGCATATAAGAATAAATCTAGAATTTGTTTTTTTCTAATGGAAGCTAATACAGCATAAACAATCACAATATTTTGCTCGCTGAGGAAAGCACCATTTTAATTACTAATAGCCTACAAAATATCAATATTCGATGACTGAAGTTCTTCAAAGTCATGTGTACCTTTACAAAAACTAATCTCGACTCCAATGTAGTGCAACATTACAGACCAGACTCATAGTAAACAACATAATCTATTCTTTATTACTCCTCTATCTTATTATGCCCACTCAATTCACTCCATTCAAAAGCTGCACCCAACATTGTGCAGTGGGTCAAGGGATGGGTGAATCGATTCCACCTAGTTTCTCACTTTTCAGTTTTTCAATGCAGCTCCTCCCCAGATTGTGACAGGGTTCCATTCCTGAGAGCCATTCGTCATCTGAACAGGTCACAGGTCGCAAAGAAACGTGCTGGGCAGTATATATAAATAAAAACATAGGGCACCAAGGGCAATGTTTAGACATACATCAGGGCATCTAATGCCCCCACTCAGATTTCTCTGTAAGGTGCAATAATCTTTTCCCACAGCAGCAGTTGACCAATCCACCCCACTGATCTACCAAACAGTGGGGTGGATCTACCAAACATTTGATCGTATGTACGGGCTGTATATAAGTTGCTTGTTGGTAACCTGGGGAGGAACTGTGGTCGGAGTTTCAGTCTGAACAAAGCACAAACATTATCTGGGATATTGTTCACACCCTCACTCCTTCCCCTATGGCTGGTGTATAGGGATTGAAACGTGCAAAAGCAGAGAGTTAGATGTACCAAAAGGTGTTTAAGTATGCTGATCGCAAAATGTCCTAGGGTTACAATGGCGTGTGTGTCCATGCAATATACATGCAATGACTCCTGCTGTGGCCAACTGAGTAAATGTGCTGCAAGGCCAATAGACCTTTAATTGTGGGGATTATTATATGTGCTTTAATCATCCATTGTGCATAAATGGGTAATTAAATTGGTAGTGCCTCAACATGGTGATGAGAAAATGGCAGCTGAGATCCAACCATGAAGATACTGAACAAACACACTCATAAAGTAAGAATGAATATTTTTGCCGGGGTTGACTAATATATACTCAGTCAACAAGGAATATAAACTGAAAAGCCATGGCTTCCCAGGCAATGAGATTCCAAGCTCTGCTACAGTGTCTGGGGAAACACCGGAGACAAGAGAGAGGGGTGAAAAAAGGAAACAGAAAGATGCAAAGTCAGACTCATGCAGACTCCTAGCAGGTGGCTCATTCTTTACTTGACACCACTAGCAGAACCCAGGAAACAAATCACCCACAGTCGTCTGCAAATAAAAGTGTCACATGCCATGTAGGGGTAAGCAAATCAATATGCTTGTACAAAAAACAAGACAAAAATTGTTTTGGACATTTCTTAAATTCTGTAGGAAAAGTCACTTTTAGAACACCCACATTCTTGTGTCATATCAAAGTGAAAGTGCTGCAATATCCACCAATATCACTCCTTCATTATCAGCAGCTGGCTACTGTGCAGTTTTCGCAAACTGTTTTAAAAATATTGTAATATTTCCCAGCTTTAACCTGTGCAAACAACATACGCAGTGCAACTGAAATGAGAAGCGGTGAGTGCCAAAAATGTATCTCAGAAGGTCAGGAAAACTACAGCCTATCTGGAAACAACGTACAAACTCAGAGATATGCATCTTAAATCATGCTAAATTACATGCTTCATGCTGGTGGCTCAGTCATGGGAAATTATCGAGCTACGTGATGTCTCATTTGTTTTTTAACACATTATGTGATATTACTGAGGAAAAGCTCTTACATGTGTTTATATAAATATTGCTCTCATGCTTTACATTTTTGGTCTAAATAATAGGAAAGCTTAACTATATATCACTTTTTAAATGAGTGCTACAGAAGTATACCATTTAGCGATATGTTATGCATTCATCGCAGACTGTTTTCGATGACTATAAATATGTTTGCCCTTTACACTGAGCCTGCCTGAGGGATTAGCAAACCCCCAAAAGTTCAGTTGAATATTATCCGAATGTACATCTCTGCTCGAATAAAGTAGTTAAGCAGCCTGCAGTGTAGTGTGATTGCTTCTGGTCTATTGATAATTTTCCCCAAAATTCATTTCTAATTCTAAGAATCCGAATCCACTTATTAAAACCCGACATGGATTGCCTGAGCTAAATGGGGCCTGTTTCCATGTTGTAACTACTATATATTTCTATGTATTATAGTTTCTATGTATCAAATATTAGTTTCCGTCGTCACTTCAGTTGCGCCCAATGTTGCAATACCGATACTAGCACAGCAATTATCCAATTTAAGAAATGACATGGTTTTTTTTTCGGTCTATTAATTTAAAATATTTAAAATGAATCCTTACAAAATTTGCTTCATTGACACCCTACTCTATTATGTGGAAGAATGGGAAAACAGAATATTACGTATTCCAGAAATAAATGCAAACTGCATAATTTTTGCATTATCACTACCATTTCTGTTAAATGCAAAATCCAAAGACAGAATCCAACTAAAGGAGCCCAGTGTGGAATTGAAATCCCTCTAAATAGATAATAGTGGTTGAATTGAGTTGAATGGCAATCTTTACCAGCATTAGTTATTGTTTCTACTAACTTTAAAGTTGTCAGTTGATATGCTCTTTTCACTTCAATGACCCAGCCCTGTAAAACATTTTAACTCTACTTGCACTGTTTTAGCATTTATCTTTAAGGGCCTGTCACACTAGCGCGCGATTAGACGCGATAAGCGCGACAAATTCGGACGCGGGGGTCGCGTGGGGGTCAGGCGATCCCGGTGCGAGTGAAGGGCCTGTCACACTAGCGCGCGATTACACGCGCGACGTCCGAAGGAAGGACGTTATTTTCATCATGTGACGATGCGCATGAGCATGCGCGTTGCACGACGTCGGGCAGTGACGTCATCACGCAACGCCACGCTGAAGACGCACAACGTCAAAACGTCATCACGTTCCGCGCGACAGGATTTTGCCGCGCGTAATTTTTAAGCAGTGTCGGTTTTTGGACACTACGCGCGATGTCGACACCAGCTCCACACGAGTCCGCGCAACTCCACGAGACTCCGGCGATCGCAGTGGGACAGGGTCACGCGAGGCCGGACGACTAAAGCGACCACGGTAGGTCGCGCTTGTCGCGTCTAATCGCGCGCTAGTGTGACAGGCCCTTTAGTTTACACCGGGCACTTCTGATCCCTAGATGCAATCTAACCTTCCTTGTCAGAACAGCCAAATATTATCAATGCCTCTCTTTAGTCCAGTTAGCGTAACAGTTAGGAAATGATCACACTTTTTCTACTTGCAAGCTGATTTTACTTAAAAAAAAAAAAAAAAATCAGCTTTTAGACAAAAAATATTAGCGTCGCTCCTGTAGAATTTCACCCCATGTCCCGCTAGAGTAGTTGTTGGGACGCAGTTGTAACCCCATTATGGCATTATGTAGATTAATTAATTTGAGAAACAAACATAATTTTAAAAGAATCACCTGTTTTGTATTCAAAGTGTATAGTATTGGGATGCATCATTGATATTTCTAAAATATTACTGCACCGACATATGAACTTCATGCAACCAAAGTCAATCAAAACATAACAATGTCCTCTGTAATGTACGTGAAAGAATGATTTTTCACAATACTTAGTAATCTAATGGAAATTTCTAAAGTTCTGACTGATTATGCGGGTATAGGCCACCTCAGAAAAATATGTAAGACAGTAGGGAAGAAATACAAAGCTTGGCCATTGATCTGAAACTAGCCCAAACAAGGAAGGTCAAATGTCACTGAGTTAACAACTCAAATGAAATTAATTTAATTAATCTCAAACCAGACCAAAGCAAGTGCATAAAGCTACCCATAAAGTGGTACTAAACTGTCAGCATCATCTAAAGGTCAGAAGTACATCTGATATGAAAAGTGAAGACGTTTAAGTTTGCCAAGTAGAAAGTCATTCTTATGAAGTTAAAGGCACATTGAAAGGATATGCTATTTCACAAACTATTCCTAATTTAAATTGTATGATTCACTTAAAAATTACGGATTAAAAAGAATGAAGGTCATAATTGACTCACCCTGTTATAAGCAAGCACTGCTTCTGACAGTCAGGGACTCTAGTCCATTCCACTTTCTACTAAAGGCCACTACAGAGTACCAACAACCTTCTGTGAGAAAACATAGGTAAGGGTATGGGGATTAGAATTAAAAAATGAAGTATTTCTTTATAAATCCTGAATTGTTTGCTTTCAGAGAAAGTGCTATGAAGCTACTGTATAACCTGGTGTATAACTTCATATAGTGGGTAACTTGAATAACATCTTCTTAGGATAGTTTGCAGGCTCTACGCTTCATATCTATTAGAAAAACAAGTAGAATTACACCATAGCACTGGACAAGAAGTAGTCTTAAAGTAACAGAGTTAAATCAAGTAGCTGCATAATATATATTTGTTTATTTAAAGCTCCAAATAAAGATTGTTAGCTTCTGGTTATATTCAGACATACTATTGTCATTTAGGGTAAGTGCTCCAAATTCAGGAAGAGTGACTCCAAAAAGTGTCAGCCATTTTAATTGCCAGATTGCAGTACAGCTTACAGAGTAATTGCAGTACACATTTCTGACACAATGTTTTCAAGTAAGCAAAATGGAATAATACCTAAATTATATCACGTTGACAAAAATGCCAAATAGTGCAATCTCTCCAAATCAAAATGCTTGCGAAGCACTTTACATGAAGAGTTTGCCCTTTGAATATCATCTTGTTTCCTGACATATTTATTTACTGAAAATTATGTTGATATTCCTCTGAAGACTCCAGGCATCAAATTAAAAGAAAAATAAAATTGTAGGATTCAACTCTGAGGTATAACCCCAAAAGAGTAAACAGAACATTTAGTGAATCATTGATTACGAACCTTAAAATCAACGTATTGACCCTAGTATGCAGCCTCACATTTAATTTTAAACGTAAAATTTAACTAGAGCATCTAACCATAAAACCTAAAATAACAATTTGAACCCTTAAAACCTATCCCGAGTTACAACTCAATTACTTCACGGTGCCTGAGGCAAACATGTTCAGTCTAATGAATCAAGATATCCCAGCTGCTTGGGTGGAATGGAAGGGGAAAAAAAATTAGAAATGCATTACCTGATTTTTAAATGTAAAACATGCTCTCACAATGGGTACGTTCTGCAAGCATTTTATTTTAAAAAGCTAAATAAAATAATATCCCTCAGAAACCCATCTCAGTTACAAAGCACTTTATTTTGCAGATGAACTTACTTCACCTGGCCTGCTGCAGGTTTGCTGACAAGTGAGTATGGTGTCCTCTGGAGAAACAATGGGCACTCTTGTCTAAACTTCAAGTTAAACCATCCAATTCTTTAGTTACTGCTAAGGAACACCAACAACTGAATGCACAAAATCATAAAATCTTTACAATACAGAGAATTTATCAGCCTATCATGTCTATGCCAGTCAAAACAAGAAATATACAACCCAATCCCACCTTTCAGCACCAGGTTTGAAGTCCTGTCAACCTTCCTGCTTCAAGTGCATTTTCAGGTATTTCTCAAATTTCAGGTATGTCTGCCTCTACCCTCCTTTCAGACATGAATTCTGGATCCCAGCTTACACCACCTCCCATTGAGCGAAAATGTGTTTCCTCATCTTCCTTCTAATCATTCTACCATTTTCTTTAAGTGTATTTCCTTTGGTCCATAACCTGTCTGCCAGGGCAAATTGGTCCTTCTTACCTACTCTTCCTTGACCATTTGCAATTTTAAACAGTTCAATTAAATCTCCCCTCTGCTGCCTCTCTTCAAAAGAAACCGATGCTACCTTGTTTAATCTATCCTCACAGCAAAATATTATCGAGTTCTGGCAACATCCTCGTATATCTCCTCTGCATCCTCTCCAATACAATTACATTGTTCCTGTAAAGTGGTGGTCAGAAATGAATGCAGTATATATGAATGAGTATAAATGAATGAGTCTGAAGAAGGGTCTCGACCCGAAATGTCACCTATTCCTTCTCTTCAGACATGCAGCCTGTCCCGCTGAGTCACTCCAGCATTTTGTGTCTATCTGCAGTATATAGGGTCTGGTCTAACTGGTGGTGTATGCAGTTCCAGCATAATCTCCCTACCTCGGCTAACGTCAACCTGTCCTGTTACCTTACACGGTTAGATGACATGTACTCCAGTGCTTCCCTGTTTCCTACCAATATTGTTTTCAAGATTACGAACATTTACATATCAATAAAGCAACCAACCTATTTAGATTTCAATAGACAAGCCTTATTTTGTATTCCTCGCAATATATTTTATTTACAGGCAACAAGGATCAGAAACGTAATTGCGGTACTAATTGCAAACTGCCAGCTCTCAGGTATTCGGTTGGAATGCCTGAGAAGAAATTAGCTTGAATTTGAAAACTGAGAAATTAAATAAAGAATAAGTTCATATATGAACCAGTCAGATGATTAAATACATCAACACACTTCTGCTATTAGTGCAACGTTATTAATACTTGAATCTTCTAAAGATCTACTTTAGTTTGAATATATTTTGTGATTTGATGTGAAATTATGCCATTAACATCATGACAGGCCATTTGTGTTTGATAATTTGGTGGATATTAGTTTGGAATTGATGCTAAAACTCCAATGTGATAACTGTTACAGTGACACAATAAATGATTTAAACATCATTCTACACTCTGGCAACCTTGGACTGCATCTTTATCACGGAAAGGGTTACAAATAAAATAATTCAACAGTTTTTGTTTTAAGCTCCTAACGCTATGGTTACCATTTGACATGCAATAGTTAAACTGTGTGCAGTTGTTGGATTTGAGGCAAGAATTTATCAGAAAGCACAATGGATCTATCAACCTGTGTAACCATGGAGGGGACATTTGATCAGCTGAATGTAAGCACTGTATGATATTAATTATGGGTCAAGCTTAAGATTTGTAGTGAGATTTGCTTTAATCCTCCATATAAGTGTTGTGCTATGCACGGCACATTGGGAAGAACTCAGTGAAAATCAAGTCATCATGCCATTACTAAGTAAAAGTAATAGATTCAATATTAAACATGTCACAGCAATACCATCAACTTCATTTCAATGAAACGAGTAAGCAGACAGAATAAATATGCTGGATAAAGCTAGTGAACGGTCCTGTTATATTCACATAAATACAAATAAAGCATAAAATACAATGGTATTATAACAATCTAAACAAACACCGGCAGCATTTCCTTGACAACACTGTCAACACCTATTCCGATAGACACACCATGACCCCGAGCTGTATCGTTACATGAAAATGCAGAAAGAATGAACATACATGGTTGTTGTTTCTTTAAAATAATCTACCATAAAACTTACCAGTGCTGGCTCCTCTCTCTGACAAAATATCAGCAAAAGCGACACCTTTGAATGAAATAATGGTTAAGCAAAACTGACCTTATATAGTCGTAACTATTTCTGGACTTTTAAAACATATATGCAAATACACTGTACATAATGCAGACGCGAAAATAAGAAAATAGCGTGGCTCAAAAGGCGAAGAGGGGTCTTGTTTTAAATGGGGAAAGCGCTCCCAGCATAACGTGGGTAAAGCAGAGACCTTGATTTGCAGGATCTGACTGTCAGACACTCTGCGTCACTATAAACACTAAAAGGCAATGGTATCAAATTTCAAGAGTGCCACTACGAGGGGTTTAAGTGGAGGGCGAGTTCAACCACTTGCATGTGACCGCATCCTATCAAGACAGTTTAAACGTAAACAAAAAGCCAGCCTCCTACTTCAAGTGTTTTTAACTTATAGCTTTGCGAGTTAAAGGTAGTTCATGTGCTCCCAGGCCTTCTAAGTTTTTACTTATATGTGCCCTAGAATTGTGTGTCTAAAGATGTGCAAATAAGTAATGAAAGGTGCTGTCAAATGCATGCGATTGTCGCAGACACTCATTGTCTGGGCTAAATCTAGTAGCAATATCTCTCATGTGTACACTGCATCAGGAGCCTGCATTGTGTACTGTTTGCTGCAACGTCCTAAGACACAACGGGCCCTCCAGTATAACGAGCGTATAACTGACAACAACTTGGCCAAATCCACTCGAAATCTGCACTGCTCAGATGGTAGGTCTGACTACACCTCACAAGTTACACAAGTGCCGTTTTCGGGCCGTCAAGTTAATTCGTTCCCTCGCTTGCCGCCGGTTTATTGCCGCTAAATGTCTTGGAATACAGTAGGATAACTGATGTTGTTTCTTGCTGAGATAATGCGGCACGCCGGCCCAGCATTCAATGTGACTTTCCCCTTCTCTCTCTCCCTCTGCCACACTGGCATATATACACTTCCCTTTCTCCCCAGTATACACCGTCCTAACTCACACACATACACACACACATCCGCCTCTCGCACACAGACATCTAAACTGTATATGGTCAGGAAACAAGCTATGTTAGCACGTAACGTGCTTCCTACCATCATCCCCATGTGGTCACAACAAAACTGAACCAAGCAAGCAAAAAAAAATTGCAACTGACGCGCCAGGATCCCCAGGCCTACAGTGGATCAGCTGTCAAACCCTTGCATCTATTTTCAGGACAAGACCTGCAAATGATCATTCTCCACCATCCTGCCCCTTTCGCTCAGCCGCCGAGCCTGAGACGGGAGAGGATGGCAGGAACTTTGGAACCCGAGGTCGCGGCACACTGGCAACCTTCTGCAAGGGTAACCTCAGCCGCTGCACAGGCGCTTTAATAAAATCGCAAACGGAGACTGTCAGAAAAAGCTGCACGTCTTTTCTTTCCTCTCTCCCTCTCTCTTAGCAAAGTGTGATTGATTTACGATTACCTTGGACAACCTCCCTATCAGAGCGAGAGCTGGTGCCGGGGTTTATTTGGTAGTTTAAAGTAAATGGAAGCCGGCTACTTTCGCTTTAATGTCCACGGGGTTCGGAAACGCTGCAACCCTCTCTTTACAACACACACGCCTCCCTTTCCTGGCAACCCGTACTCGAGAAATCTCGGGGGTGGCGGCCGCGGCAGCCGCCACCGCTCTGCCGGTGGATGGAAGGGGACCGAGGGCCAGCGGGTCAAGATAGACGAGTGGACTGCGCGTCCGTGTTATTTGGGGCCGCCGTGCTGGAGTTTGGTGGCTGAAATAAGCGTGGTGTAAGGGCAGTCATGTGATCGGCACACACCCGCCCGGCAATGCGCCCGTCCGTACTCAGCGTGACCCACAGCGTCACTCTGCCTGCTTATTTTATCAATGACAAGTTGCAACAGACGGGACAAAATTCACCATCTCACGGCACTGGCGGGGCTCCAGACTGATAAGAAATGCGCACTGGAAGTGATTTCCATCTGGGTTTTTTTAAAGAAACCACATGATTCATTCGGCGATAACGATGTCAATTTCTTTTTTCCCCTATATATTGATGTCATGTCAATTTATCTTTTTTCTCTCTATATATATATTTAGGTTTAACCCCCCCCCCCCCCTTATTTAAAAAAAATCTCTCCTATATAAAGGTTGACACTTCTCACTTCTTCTGGGACTTAATGTCCAGGTACAATTCAGGACTGGTAGATTCGGACCGGGAATCTAGCGAAGGCAAATCCTGATCTTCTGATAGAGCGCGCTTATGTGTGAGTGTGTGTGTGTGTGTTTAATTCGGGAATACCAGTGCATTAACAATGATGCCGATAGAGCAAGCTGGTTGGAGAGGGGGGGGGGGGGGGGGGTGATTTTATCAAAATGATCTTAGAAGGGCATCAATTCGTCAAGCGTTATTGAGCACTGTTATCAGTGACTGGTATTGAGGGTGTGGTTTATTTTATTTACAGATCCGAGTTTATTTTTGTATTAATTAGACGCGCGCACCAGTTTTGATGGCAAGCGCCTGTTAAATTACCCCGAGGAAAGAGATGATTGCCTCGCATATTTGACAGCCGTATAATCACCGAAGTAACATCTAAAACTAAGTTTGAACGCATGACATATTGTTTGCTTGATCAGATAGAAATAGTTTGTGGGATGGCTGTATATTTCTTAGAGCAATTTTCAACCATTTGCTGTTGCCACTTTCGGTGGTGAAATGGTTGCTAAACAAAAGCTACTATTCTTTATAGAACATCCCGACTATTACATGCAAGACCTCAACCCGACTCGGCGATCTAACCTGTACACGCGGTCTTTAACTTCGAACTTTAGAAATAATCGGGGGATTCAATTTATAATTTCTACATGTTTAATGTTTGAAACTGGTAACAGAACACATGAAGTTAATTATAATTGCGCAAGTAGAGGTGGCAGATTGTGTAAAAACGCCAAGCCACGTTTTGAAGTTGGATTTCAGTACTTGACATGATACGGCGAAATAATATTGTTTTAAAATCGCGGGTATATTTACAGCAATCCCTAACCACTGTCGGCGATATATCGCTACTAGTTCAGCACTGGCGACTGAATATTTAATTTATAAGACTGAAAATTCCCGTCTCATTCTGTTTCGTTCTTAATTTAAATTGAAGGATGGCTCCTTGCAGAGCGCGGCCAACATTTTTCATTGTCTTCAACGATGAGGAATAAAAAATATCGAATATTGAGTAATTCCACTCCAATTTCACATAACAGCAACCTTCATCTTATCCTAGCGAGAGAGCACGGCAGATACTACAGACGTTTAGCATGCATTCCATCAATAAAATATGCATTATCTTGCTTCCTTCATGTGAAAAATTACTGGATGACACATTTGTCAAAATAGTAAGACGCGGAAATGAATTCGTCATATGTTAGGGTCTAAGTACGTCTATTTAAAAAACAATAAAAGAGCTAAGAATCAAGAAATTACGTTAGACATATATAAATATATATATATAAAACACTAAGATATTTGGTGCCGAGATATAATTATTGAAGTACTCACATGGTTCGTGGCTGCAGCAAGATTGAGTTAATCACAGCTTGGGACCTTCCTCCTGGACTCAGCAATAGCAAATGGCCAAATAGCTGCACTCAACCTGACCACTTAGCAACTTGGGAACAGACAGAGAGGGGTAGATCAGTATTACCATCCCAGGCTCTGTAGCCTATAAATAGCCAACTTTTTGATTGATACAAGGAACAAATGAGAGAAGAATGCGTAATTTTGCGCATGAGCCCCCCTTCAAGTGAAAAAGAGAAATATAGAAAGGGAATCTACGGGGATGGATAGAATGTATGTGTGTGTGTTTAAAAGAGAGAGGGGAGGTGGGGGGTGGGGGTGGAGATACTGAGACCGAGAAAGCCCCAAGCTGATCCACGCGGCAAACTTGTAGGGTTTGAAGGATTTGCTATTTATCTCAAAGCGCCCGCCTGACACACCTGAGGAGAGAGTGACCCAACTGTAAGGATAGGAAAATTTGGCAGAGATCTGTGCATGTTTTCAGCTTTTAAAACCTACGGTAGGAAAGTGCACATTGTTATCTTTATTAAATATGGGAACATAATAAAAAAAATCTCCATCTCCTATTTGAGTTAGGTGTTGTCAAGAAACTATTGAATCCGATTGTGTTTCTCGTGTTTTATACAAGATTTATAGTTAAGACCAGTCGTCCGTTCTTGAGTTGCAACGCCACAGTTTCTTTATTTAGTTTAAGTCTTGTTATCCATCGCACGATTTAATTTTATCTTGAAATAAACGTTGTGTGCCTACTTGGTGTTTGCGGGTTAGTTTGAGTAATTATTCTCTTGCAGACGAGTTAAACTGTTTAGGTTAACTCAGGTGTTGGTCAAAGTGTACCTCAAAATCCTGAATTAGGTGTGTGATTTAAATGCTTGAATATGAAAATACAAATTATTATGTTGTTGCGAACATTTCACACCCTCATTACTTCGCCCTTCCTATTTACAGTAAAAATGTGCCTTTATTGTTGCTTATGATATAAATGCTGTATTTCAAGAGCATCTGGGAATTTATTTTAAAACTCTATGTCCATTTCTCCATGTAGAATTGGAGATTATTTTCTTTCCCTTTCGACTCGAAGGGCTTTCCAGGCGCTGTAAGGGGGTGATGTGACTAGAAATCAGTCTTTGATTTATGCCTACCAGTCTGTTTCTGCACTGCATACATTTCCAATCTCATGCCCCATAAAATAATAACAAAGGGTCCGCATTAATCCGTCTGCAAGGCTGGCTTTGAAAACTCGTGTATATGCCTCAAAAGTTGAAGACTAATTTATCAACTTCCCACTTTTCCGCTGAATGTTCTAATTTTGACCACCTTTGCTATTTTATTGATGAGAATACTCACCTTTACCTGAAAGGGCTAATTCGGGAGGAAAAAAAATCAATACCTAAACGTTGCCGAAACTGCCTGACGGTAATTTTACATTGTGGAACATCACAAGGTATCTACAACAGCCCGGGAACCCTATCTCGCCAAGTAGTTACTTTGAAACAGGCTTCGCTGTATATCCTTGCCATTTAAAGGAGATAACATTGTGGGCACCGAGAGTGCCATATATATGAAAACGTAGACTTGTCCATAAGTCACTAACTGTGAGTGAATCAGAGTTAAGTAAATTTGAATTTGAAAGTACATTGTCTCTCAAATTTGAAAATTTAATTACAGTCGAGGGCCAGATGACATCGGGACGTTCTAAGTGCAAGGAAATTCAAGTCTCCCTGCTTCGCTCTGGAGTATTAGTCCACCACTGTCTCGCACATATGCGCACACTCTTATTATGATTCTCAAGGCTAGAAGTATAGATATCAAGAAGTTTTTTTTTAGAAAAGTGTACTACCAACAATCTTTATGACCAATGCAATTGTGAGAAAACGATTGCTCTCCTGAAAGAAATCTGACACTTTTAAATTCTGATATTGGGCATTCTTAAGAATGATTTGCATTCTTAAGCGCAATTTATTGAGGCAAATTTGTTATATTATGTGAACCTAAAAGACTATTACATTGTCACCAGATTCTCACATTAATACTAAATAACATATGATTTTCACTGCGTGGAGTGCATTCTGTTCGTAATCTTTATCTATTAACCCTTTATTGACACACGTTTGACTGAGACACTGCCTCTGAAAGTACAATTCTGCTGTTTTGCCAGCGCAATTTTGAAACAAAAGAAGGTCCGTCGAATATTACATTGCATGTGTGACGGTGCTTAGATGGTGAGAATATTGTTTTGATCCTCGTTATTTCTGATTGCGGGACTTCACCGCCAACTGGAAACCCCGACGTGGAAAACAATGCACGTTGTTTAAAAATGAACAATTTAACGCAGGAAGCATCCTGCTAACAGTGCAGTTAAGTGAGAATTGGTAACGCTGTAGAGTCATAATATGTCTTTGAATTCTGAAAATAAGGTTGCTCAACACCCTCGTACACCGATATCTGACTTTACAATAAAAAAAAGTGGACACATTGCTGTATATGGTGTTGATGTAGGGCGGTTGTACCCTTCATCGGACATTTGGTTCAAAGAAGATACTAATTAAGACAGATGAATTATTACTGCAAAGTACCTAGCTTGTTTGAACCATTAACCTTGTAATAAACGTGCTTCAGAGATGAAGAAATCGAAATACTGTATATTGGGTACAGAAGCTTGTGATAATAGCCTGTCACGTCCGCGGTGGTGATTTGGGGGGGGGGGGGGGGGGGATTATTAATGATTCGGAAATCAAATGTACAAAACTTATAGGAACTTATGAATACTAATGGTAGGAATATTTTCTTCTTGAAGTAAATTTGTAATGTTCTACAACAGAGTGGTCGAAAAGAATAGGAAAGGAAAACCACAGGTCTGGCGTTAGACGGGTTCTGTAAAGTCCGGAGAAAAGAAAAGCGCGACACAAAGTAATGAAATCTTTAGAAACTAGGAACCAATAACATAAGGTAGGGACGAGATACAGAATGTCCATGCTGTCGAAGCTAGATGTGGAGATGCATAGGGATGGAGATGAAAAGTGGATGCACCAAGTTATAAATTGCTATTTGGAAATAGAACGACCGCATGCTAACTAATGGGGTAGGGATGTAATTATTAAAAGAAATAACATACGATTAGCCATATGATAATAACTGATAATACACTTACGCAAAACACGGTGAATATTTCTGCTCAAGGAATCAATGGGGACGTTTTGGAATTCTTGTTTTAATTCGGTAGCACATTTGATAACAACGTTCATGTTAGCTAAACTTACTTTTCCATGCATAATAGGCTGCTAATGTTAGCGCACATAGGGTGTGAAAATTGGGGGAATGATTATGGATTCATTCCGGTGTCCCAATCTTCAAATTGTCGTTAAAGAAACGGAAATGTCTTATTTCGGCCGTTTTAATTTTGGCGCGCATACACCGACAGTGAACCAACTGGACCGCTATACCTGAAGTTGCTGAAAGGTGAGGTGTTATATGAATAGTGGTAGAAAGTCCCATATATATGGTTGTTGTATGATTAAGCGCGTTTACGTGGCGCAAAGTACGAAAGAAATGTTACAAGTTTTAATCCAACAACTTCCAGCTGGATACTTGGCAGAGATATCGCGGCTCTTGGACTATCATGGGTTAACTGGACAACAAACTTTGTGGTGTTTTTTTGTCCTTCTCGACACAGTAACATGCAGAAAAGTTGGGCATATAGCCACGGGTGGGGCAGAAGCGATCGTGGCTTTCCTCTGAAGTAAATTGCGTGAAGTATTCAAACCTCAAGTTGTTAACCATTTATAATTTGTAAAAACTACGGAGTAAATCACAGTTAGCATAGCGCAGAAAAGCGCAGAAAAGCTGTAAATTGAAGGATATTGGGTGTGATATATTACCCGCGTAGACAGCTCGGGCAAGTAGTACTGGACACCAGAAAGCAAAAGTTAGAGTTGTAGGTCTGTCAAACTAACATCCAACTTATAAATAAACGAATTCGGCTAAAATGAATCTGAATTGATAGTCGAAAACATCTGATTTTAAAGATAATGGCGTTCATTCGAACGACATAAGATGTTTTAGTGCAATGGGAATAACGAGAAATCCGATGCTACCAAAAAACGTTATAATGACCTCCAGTTCTTCTTCACGTAAAAAAAAAAGTGCCGAGTATAATTTATTAGTTTATCTGTACGTGCTTATATATGTGTTATCACATAAATATCTAAATGGGTCTTTTTTGCCTAACCACTGCAATGTCTATTTGTCCTATTAAAAGATCACAATGAGACAACAGGAGTTGAAGTTGGAATTGACGGTGCGCAACGCATTGAAGAAAAGTTGGCTTTTTGGGCCGGCGGGAACTGAGCATGGGTTTGTTTCATTCAAGCATGTTAGATTAAACATGATCAAAAGTAATACGGAGCTAAAAAAAATAATCAGTAAACAAATTACAATGGAACACAAAGCTGGCAGTTCAGTTGACAAAAGCTGCTAAATTGAGAAACACGACTTAAAGAATATTTATTGTGTGGCTGCAGCATTCCCCAAGTTCGCTTAATACTATGTTGCAATGTAAATGTAAGGACATTGGAATTAAAGGTAGCTTTGCGATAAATGTGAAAAGATATTGAAGACTGGATATCCAGAGATCGAGATAAACGCGTCGCGAGATTGATATGTGATAGCAGATAGCGCAATTGAAAGCTGCAGAGTATGATGGATAGAAACATCGGAACTATAAACCCACATCAGGAAACGGGCTTTTTAATAATATCACTTCCACCAAGTGTGAAAGTGCCCAAACAACTGGAATCGGGTCTACAGAAAGCGTCTATCGCTCTGTTTTGTGGTCAAGCACGACTTCTCTCGACTGACAAGCAATTTGGATGTTGATATTATGTGATAAGACATTAATTGTCCCTATCTCGTGTTTTGCTGAACAGCAAGCAAATGCGCGCTTACATCTCAATGTGAAAAATATTTCCAGACGTAGCTATATCCCTCATCTTTCCCTATCAATGTATCGGTGCACTCGCTGTAGGTCAAATAACTGAATGCATAGATTACTTCTGGAGAACACTGGAGACTGTGGCTTTTTCTCATCGGAAGCTACACATGTCTTGATCTCCGAATTTCAGCGCGCTTTATAATCTCTGGTGTTTATTTAATGATTTTTTTATGTTTGAAAACGTGGCAATATATTTCAATTATTTTGCGTCTGATGGGCGATGTAAGCACCATCGTCGTTACCAAGGTAGCACGGGTCGGTTCAAAATTGAGCCAGAAACGTAGAGAGGTGAACGATATGCATTTCAATAACATTTGTACAAGAACGAGTTAACAAGTTGGAAATTCTATTAAAGGATAAAAACTTTGGATCTTAATTGTCTGCAGCAGGAAGGCAACGGTGTCACAGCTGTAGTGGCGCCTACTGCGCAGAGTACACCTGCCGACTACACGGTCATTAGAAGTAGCTGAGAGTATCTGCGTACTTTGCATGCATATATTACGCTTGAAAATAACATAACTGTGATACTGAAAATGAAAATGGTCACGGAAAGGTAAGAAAAGGAAGGAGGATAGAACCACAGAGCAGAAAATAAATAATCTTGCCCGGCATGTGGAGCTGATATTGTTAATCATGTTGCATTGCCGAAGAATAAGTCACACAGAGGAGATTCATGTTAAAAATCCAGATCCATGAGGTTAGTTAAAGGCAACTCGCCGTCTGGAAAATGGTTGACATTAACCAGTCAATTGCGGACCCCTGTCTGCACTGGGGTCATGTAGTTAGTGTCAGGTGCTGTGGGGGCAACATATTCAGGGTTGTATTATTCGACATCTTGATAGAAAAAATATTGGTCCAAATGAAGATGGAGATTCTTTTCACCCATGAAACAATGATGTGCCATTTGCTTCTCACTTTCTCTAAAATAATTAGGTTGCTGGTGATGAAAAGGTCAACATGAAAACATATGTAATTTGGCCATAAGATTGTTGTAATAAAACAAAAAAAACAAAAATGAGGAGCAACTACTCACATAAAGCACCTGAATATATAAGGAGAAATACACATCTTTTAAAAATATTTATAATCTGATGGTCAAGTGTTAGTTCTGATTTGACCTTGCCCCCTTTCCCCATATGTAGACGCCCCAGTTTCATAAGCGCCTCACTTACTGGTTCCACAATGAAATGTTAACAAGGAACTTGGAAGTAGACCCAAGGGAAACTTCAATTTTTTATCACATTATGTATAAAGCCAGCCTTGAACTGTACTATTAAAGTTAAAAATGCTTGTCAAAGTAAACAACTAGGCTACCGCACCTAGAATTGTCCCACATTTTCCACACTGCCTGAAGTGTAAGTTTCTTTTCAGCTGGTGGTGGTGTTAGATGTGTGGAATGGGGTGTTCTGTGTCATTGCCATCTTCAATTAATCTTCCAGAATTAAAATGACTACTCCTTTGTTTTGTTAAACATACCACTCTCAAAGCAGACCCTTGATAAACTCGAGAAAACATTTCCCAGCTGGTGTTCATGGCTTTATTGATGATCTTTATTTGAGGTGATCTTGATATTATTTAACTTTCTCAATATTCATGCTCTGCTATTCCTACATTGCTCTGAATTGCCAGTAGAGATCTACCGCTATTCCAATCACACATTTTCTGTCCTATTATTTAACTCTTTCATAGTGGTTTCAGTTCAAACCCAATCTCAGGAGAATCTTACAATCTGTTGCCTTATCTGCTCTTTCACGCCCACATTTATCCTGTACATATTAATATAAACATAATTCTGCCTATATTTGAGGCAGGTCTCCATCATGAGACTGTTGTGGCAGAGGCAAGGTATTCTTTGGGTTGTTAGCTATAATTTAAAGATTGCAAGCTACAAATATCCCCCTTTCTGCATTGCATGGGCAACTTTCCCTTTTTAACCTATCAAATTTTCTTGTTTCAAAGATGGAGTACATGGTTGATTATCTCCCAGGGTTAATCCTCACATTCTATCCCTTCTATTAGACTCAAGACTGCCTTCTTAATTGATATTCTCCAAATGGTTGGAAAGTACAGTTAGTATGTGAGGGAGTCATGCAAGAAAGAAGGTGTGGACAGTAAAAAGTGACAAGCAGGAAAGTAGATGCACAATTTACACTTGACGAGATTTAATTTAACAGATTAGGGATACTTTTAGAGTATTAAAACTATTTTTAACAATCATGGATTTTATCGAAAAAAATATTTTCAATGCCACTAAATCAAATATGATACAAGAAGATGGGATAATATTAAAAAAATAGGGCAGGATGAGGGTGAAAGTTAGTTCCATCTTTTGAAACTACCATTTTCCTACTGTTTGCAGCCTTTCTAATGACATTCGAACTAAGTTTATTTTTCTGACAATGATTGTCCAGGCCTCTGCTTGGAAGTCAAGGCTGCTTGACTTCCAAAATAAAATGCCCAAATTTGCTTCTTTTACTGACTAAAGAAAGCCATCCAGTCTCAAGTTCATGTTCGCTAAGGTAGTTTATTATTTGTGTTCATTACCAATTGCTAAAAGTCACATAAATTTGTGTGGATCAGATGTACATTTTAACAATCCTAAATTACATTTCATTATCTTATTCTCTTTTGCAGGACGCAGTTTGCACTGGCAGTAATTGCCCATGTCTAGTAGCCGCAGGAAGGTGACGTTTGTCTGTTTTACGGAACTTCTGCAATTCTGTGATCAAGGTACCACAATACTGACAGGTCGACAATACTGACAGAATTTTGATCCAGCAATAATAAAATGGTGATATCCAAGAAAATCTAGACAAAGTATGACTTGGAGAAGATCTTATAGGTGATATTGTTCTATCCATTTGCTATCTTGTCTGAACTTTGTAGGTTGCAGGTTTGGGAAGAGCAATGAAGAAATCTTGGTGAGTTGCTGCAGTGTGTTGTTTAAGGTAGCTATGAGCCCAGAATATTTTCCTCTGTTTAGCTGATAGTGGAAGAGCTTCTTTTGAAAGAGATTGGATCAGCACAAGAAGAGGGCCATTTCATACTTACCCGCCCTGAAGTCCATAATTTCCCCCAGATGCAGAAATGCTTGTGGTTCCCACATTAGCCTCATTAGTCACCTCAGAATTGGCAGTACTGACTTGACAGTCAGAACCTTTTACCCAAAGTGAAAATGCCAAAGACTAGAGGGCCAGGCCTTAAGGTGAGAGAGGCAAAGTTTAAAGACAATTTGCGGGGAAATAATTTTACCCCAAGAGTGATAGATGCCTGGAAAGTGCTGTCAGGGGTGGTAGTGGAGGCAGCTATGAGCAGTATTAAAGAGGCTTTTAGGTAGGCACATGGATATACAGGTAGAGGAGATTAGTTCAATTCAGCATCATGTTCAGCATGGACATTGTAGGGCAATGGGCCCTTTCCTATGCTGTACTGTTCTATGTTCTATTGTCTCTGGTGACGCGTTGGCATTTTCACCACATGATAAATATTCTGACTGTATATCTTTATTCTTATAATTTACTCTCATAATTTGATATACTCCTCACAGCCTCCCATAATCCTCCAGCGTTCCAGACAAAACAATCCACGTCTTGTCCTATGCTGTACTATGTTCTATGTTCTCTATTGATGCAAGTCATTCATGATCATGAGGAACTCCCCAAGAAGAGAGTACATGAAGTGCAGAGTTTGCATATATTTAGATCTGTGAATAGACAATTAAACAAATCCTCTTCTCTGTGCTGGTTATTCTTAAGTGATCTTACAACTTTACCCGCCCGTCTACGTGACTAGATAGTGTTTCTTTACACTCCTGACATGTTTTCTCGATACCAAAGAAGATGTGGAATGCCACTTGAAATATAAAATTAATTTGTTGACAATGCTTTGGTGGCCACGATATTTAAGTTTCATATCCAGGGGCATATTCAGGATATAGATAGCAAGGAAGCCAAAGATCACAGTTCTATTTTATTATCATGTGTTCCCTGCTGTTCATTATTGCCGAGCATTTGTGTGGCATTAATGTTACTTAATATTTTCAGCATGAACTTAATTGTGTATGTGGACTGTCCATTAGCTAATAAGTAATGAGCTGAGCCGAATACTGAACAATGATGTAAATAGTGTCACTTCTGGCCTTGTGAGGTAAGACAAGTCTGTGATAAAGTAGTTGAATGTAATTGGTACTTTCAGATGCCTCCTTGAAGAAATCCAGACACAACGTCCTGGAGCAGAGATGATCTCCCTCCAGTAATCACAACAAATCTTTATTTGTCTCCTTCATGGTACATTTAAAAAATATTTATCTGATGTCACCTTTCACCATATCCCTGAAACTGAAGTGTGGTATTCATGATCAGTGCAGACTCAGTGAGCCAAAGGACCTGCTTCTGTTCTGTATTGCTTTATGTTAACAGCGAAACAGGTAAAATCTGGAGCTGGATGAAATTGGCAGCACTAAACTGAGCACTGGCTAGCATGTTATTTATAACTAAAGGGCATTTAAAAGCATGGCTGACAACTATGTCTGTGATTTTCCGATCATTGTAAATCGGTTGATAATGTGGTAAATGGCTGGTTTGAATTTGACTTGAATCTTGGGCGTATCGTAAGTACTTGTGCAAATTTTTCTCTTTTTTTTTATAAATATCAGTGCTGTAATTATTGCTGTACAGCTGAGAACAGAGTATAAGAACGGAGAATTCTAGAAATATTCATGATAGACGCAAAATGCTGGAGTAACTCAGCGGTTCAGGCAGCCTCTCTGTAAAAAAGGAAAAGGTGACGTCTTGGGTCGGAACCCTTCTTCGGTCTCTTGTGAATATTGAAATAAAAATATTAAGATGGCCAAGCAGCATCTGAGAAGAAAGAAACAGAGTTAATGTTTCAGGTCAGTGACCTATCATCAGAACCAACAAAGGTTAGAAATCAAATATGATTGCAGATCCAGAGAAGCTGGGGGTTCGGGGTGAGGAAAGGGTAACAAAGGGAATATAAATGATAGGTGAAGACCAACAGAGATAGACAGAAGTGGTGAACGTACTGTTAATCACACATGTCTATATGGAGAAATAGAAATAGGATCAAAAGAATAAATAGTTAAAAAAAAAAGAGGGGAATAAGCAATGCTGTAACTGTGACATATAAACCGGAGAAGCAATATAGTGGTTATGTTCGAAATCTGAAATAAAAACACAGAATGGTGGAAATACCCAGCAAGTCGGACAACATCTGCAGAGTGAGAAACAGAGCTATTGTTACCCTTTATCAGAATTGCTAAGTCTGATACAAACTGGAAAAGCTGGTTATCTAAAACTGTTCAATTAGATTAAAAGTCTGCAATGCACCTAGTTGGAAGATGAGATGCTCTTCCTCAAGTTTACTTTGGGCTTCAATGAGAGATGTAGTTCAAAGATGGTGAGGCCAGAGAAGAAATAGGAGTGGCACAGAGAATTAAAGTGACAGCAAACTGGAAGGTCAGGGTCAACCTTGTAGACTGAACCACAATTTCTTGCGAAGTGACATTTCACTCTTTTTTTTATTTCTCCTGTGTAGAGGAACATAACTTTTTTATTGTAATATATACCTTGAAAAATATAGCTAGGACACTATTAGACATGAAAACTTCAGTATTTGTTGGAATTATTAGTTTTATTAGCTGGCAGATCTTGCAATTAATGCACATATATATATATATCCTTTGGCCCAAATCACCTGTTTCAAGCAAGATGTTCATCTGTGCTTGTCTCATTTGTCTGTGCTTGGCCCATGTCCCTCCAAAAATTTCTGTTCATGAACCTGTCCAAATGTCTCTTAAACATTGTAATTGTACCCAAATCCACTGCTTGCTCTATCAGCTCATTGCATATATTCACCATACTTTGTGTGAAAAAGTTATCCCTCAGGTCCCTTTTAAATCTTTCCCTTCTCACCTTTAACCTATGCCTTTTAGTTTTAGGCTCCTACAAAAGATTGACCATCCATCTTATCTATGTCCCGCAGAATTTTATAAACCTCTGTGAGGTAACCCCTCAGCCTTCTGTGTTCCAGCCTACCCAGCTTTTCTTTCTAACTCAAGACCCCCAATTCCGGTAACATCCTTGTGAATCTTTTCCACACCATTTCTGTGCAAGAGTATGAAGACAAAGCGTTAAGAATGAAAGAGACAATTGCTGTACTATTTAAAGAAGGGCCTCAACCCGAAGCGTTGTTTGTCCATTCCCACCACAGATGCTGCCTGTCAGCACTCCAGCACTTAGTGTTTTACCTGCAATATCCCGACGTCACTGCCTGCCATTTGGAAAATAACCTGAACATACATTTTGTCTGCTCCAGTGTGTAAATCTACTCAAGGTATGCCTACTTTGAAAAAGTGCCTCCTCCTCTCTCCGACAAGACATCTGTAACATCCTCTCTTGCTGCACCCTCTGTGATTCCTTAAGCTCTCCATGTATCTCCATATCACCATTAATATCTCTTATTCCCCTTTCCCCTGACTCTCAGTATGAAGAAGGGTCTCAACCCGAAATGTTACCTATTCCTTTTCTCCAGAGATACTGCCTGACTCGCTGAGTTACTCCAGCTTTTTGTGTTTATCTTCGGTTTAAACCAGCATCTGCAGTTTCTTCCTACACTGTTTATTCCTACTCTTTGTTTCCAGTCCTGTTCTTTATCTATGTTACTGCATAATCCCTAACTGCATGATGTTTTACATTAGCATTAAAATATGTAATTGGGATCATGCAGATATACCACATTTATATTCATTACTTCTTTCCCATCTATTCCACCAGATACATCCTTGAAAATTATCAGTACATTTATCAAGCATAACATCCTTTGACTGATCCCATTACTTTCAAATATCCTTTTATTACACTTTAACAATGGATTCTGGATTTGCCCCAGACTGCAGTCAGGCAGTAATGCCCAGTGTTTGTTTTCCTTCTTTTTGTAAGTACTTAGGTTACATTACCTACTGCCAATCTGTAGGAACCAACCTAATGTTGAAAGGGATGTGTAGGAAGGAACTGCAGATGCTGGTTTAAACCAAAGATAGACACAAAAAGCTGGAGTAATTCAGCGGGACAGACAGCATTTCTGGAGAGAAGGAATGGTATTACATCTTACAACATACTTGGTGTCACCCTTGAAGAATCCAAACAAACCAAGTATCTTGGCATCAAATTGCAGAATGATTTACGTTGGAATGGTCAGACTCATCATGTAACAGTGAAAGCAACAGGTGTCCTAAACTTCCTGAGGTGCAACTTCCAACATTGTTCAGCTTCTGTCAAGGAGAAGCTGTATTTCACCCTCATTAGACCTCATCTGGACTACGCAGTTGCAGCTTGGGACCCATACACAGATAAAAACATTTCATCCATCGAACGTGTCCAAAGACAGGCCGCTCAATTTGTTACTAACACCTACGAGAGAGAAGCGAGTGTCACCAAACTTCTGAATTCTCTGGGGTGGAACCCTCTCCAAGACAGACGTGAAGCTCACTGTTTGACCTGTTTTTACAAAATGTTAAATGGTCAGCTAGACATAGATCACAAGGCCTACACCAACCCCAAACCAATTAGGAGCAGACGAGGGCATTCGATCCAATTTGTGGTTCCAGCGTCAAAGACAGATGTGTACAGCAATTCGTTCTTTCCATGCACTATTAAAGCATGGAATAATCTCCACTAAGCCACGGTTGCCCAGCCAGATGCCAAATTTGAAGTGGCACTTTCTTCTCAATAACCCTCTCTGGCTAAACCCCTCCCTTCACCACCTCCAGTTTAAATTCCAGTTGGAATATTTTGGAGGACCAAGTAACCAAGAACCAAGAACCAAGAACAATGGGTGATGTTTCAGGTCAAGACCCTTCTTCAGAATGGGTGACGTTTCAGGTTGAGATAGATTCACACTAGATATTGTGAGAATGGATGCCACCACCATCTCTTCAAGCAGTGTGCTCAAGATTTAATCTACCTTTTGAGTAATTTTCCTTCTCGTAAATCTCCTTTCAATCTGATCCCTTCCTTAAATGTAAGCCCTCACGTCATAGATACTTCTGCTAAAAGGAAATGTTGTTCACCATTTATCCTATTTATTTCCCCATAAGTTTTGTATGCTTCAATCTGGTGCTCCTTCAGCCTTCTCCACTCCAAAATAAACCCAGTCAATTCCATCTCTCCTGTTATTTGAAACACTCCATCCCAGGTTACATCCTGGTGAATCTACTCTGTGTTCTCTGAGGTGCAATGTCATCCTTTCTATAGTGTGCGGCAATAAAAAGTGAACACAGTTCTCCAGCTGTGGCCTAGCCAATGTATAGATATACCATGACCTCCTTAATGGTCTTAAATTATATCTCCCAGCAAATGAATGCCTTTTTAACCAACTTGTTCTTCAACCTACCTGTTCTGCTGCCTTTGGAGATCTTGAACATATACATTAAGATCACTCTATTCTTCACTCCTGGCATGCTACCATTCATTATGTATACCCAAGCCTTAATAGTCCTCCAAAAATGCACATGCTTTTATTTTTCAGAATTACATTCCATCTGCCAACAGTGAATTTGGCCTAGTTTGGGGCACGTTGGGCTGAAGTGCCTGTTTCCATGCTGTATGACTGTGACTGTGAATAAAGGAAAATTATCATCAATGCAGGCGGTATTATTAAAATAATTTCCTTGAATGCACTACATGCATTTCTAAATGAGCAATAAATCCCAGACAGCTTTATGATAATGCAATATATAAGATGTATTTCCTACAGTACTTATAGGAAATATCCTCCTGCAATATTAAGCTGGTCAGAAAATAATTAACAAAGATTACTGATGGCAAAGTATTCTGTTTGCCAGTTTGTTATTGATCATTAATGTTTTGGCCATAAATAGTTGATTCTGTCTTAATCAAATCTATGAGCCAAATTACTGCAGCATTATGGTGCAGAATACTGTACTGCATATACTTCATGGAATATAGAACATGGAGAAGTAGAGCAAAGGAACAGACCTCTCGGCCAACAATCAAACATGATGCCAAGATAAATTAATCTCATCTGATTGCACATGATGCATTTCCCTCCATATCCATGTGCCTATGTAAATGTCTCTTAAACATCACTACCATGTCTGACTCCACCAACACCTCTGCCTTTTCAGGCACCCTCTGTGTAAAAAACTTCACCTGCATATCTACGTTAACATTTGTTCCTTTCACTGTGAAGCTATGCCCTCTAATTTTTGTCATTTTCACCCCGTGATAAATGTTCTGAATGTTGACCTTATCTATGACTCTCATTATTGTTTGCTAGACTAAATGGGAGCCGTTGGATCCCATGTTCACACAGGAGGGCTGCTCCCCCAACACAATATTCCACCTCTCCATCAATTCCAATACTGGTGTCCAGAGGTGGGTGGGGGGAGGGTGGACTTTCTGGAAAGCTAGTATAGGTGTTGTGGGCCGAAGCGACTGGTTTCCAGAGGGTTAGTATGGACATTGTGGGCCAAATGGATTATTGGGCTGGCAGCTCAGTCACTCAGGCCTGGGGGGCTGGCAGCTCAGTCACTCTAGCCTGGTAGGCTGGCAGCTCAGTCACTCAGGCCTGGTGGGCGGGCAACTCATTCACTCGGGGCTGGTGGGCTGGCAGCTCAGTCATTCAGGGCTGGTGGGCTCGCAGTTCACTCACAGCTATTCCTTGAAATTACATATCAGGCAGAGTGCAGGCCACCAAACTCAATTTCACAGCATTTCAGGCAGAATGCAGGTCAACAATTCAATTTCACAGCATTTCAGGCAGAGTGCAGGCCACCAAACTCAATTTCACAGCATTTCAGGCAGAGTGCAGGCCACCAAACTCAATTTTACAACATTTCAGGCAGAGTGCAGGCCACCAAACTCAATTTCAATGCATTTCAGGCAGTGTGCAGGCCACCAAATTCAATTTCATAGCATTTCAAGCAGAGTACAGGCCACCAAATTGCCAAACAACTCATTGCATTGTCATTAAGGGCTAACAAATCATTCATTGCAAGTACATTGCAGACTCATAGTCCAGTTCATTCACAGCTTAGAATCACAGGTGTGGACTCTCCCTTGCAATCTTCCAGATCCGGGAATCCGGGGTTTTATAGTCCTGCCCCCAACCCCCCCTCCCCCCCCTCTCCCCCTCCCCCTCCTCCCCCTCCTCCCCCTCCTCCCCCCTCCCCCCCCCCCCTCGGTAGGGGCATCGAGGTGATTGACAGGCGAGAGGACCAATCAGCTCATCTCAAGATTTATTAAACATTCATAACTTTTTTATTTTTCATCGATCGGAAAAATCCTCAGAGCTGCCTCAGCGGCAGAGGACTGTGAGTAAGGTGGTCAAAATCATAGCGATAAATGGTAGCGTTTTTTCTAAAATCAATATACTGCGCAGACAGAAATTGGTCAAGATGAGGCTTTTAGTTATATGGATACTCATCTCAGTCTCCCTTCAACCTGCAGCGTTCCAGACAAAACAATCCAAGCCTGTCCAACCTCTCCTTGTAGCTAACACCCTCTATTCCAGGCAGCACACTGGCAAGCTTCTTTTTCCCCATCTACAAAGCCTCCAAATACTTCTTGTAGTGGGGTTATCAGAACTGCACACAATGTTCCAAATCAGGCCTAACAAGAGTCATATAAAGCTGCATCATGACTTCCAGATACTTACACAATGCCTCAATTGATGAAGTCACGTGTACTATATGCCTTCCTTACCACTCTCTTTATTTGTATTGCCACTTTCAGGGAGCCTATGGACTTGGATCCCAAGATCACTCTGTACATTAATGCTGTTAAGGGTCTTGACATTAATTGTATACTTTCCCCTTAGAATTGACCTCCCAAAGTGCACTGAAATGGCAGCACAGTGGTGCAATTGGTAGAGCTGCTGCCTCACTGCACCTGAGACCTGGGTTTGATCCTGACCTTGGGTGCTATCTGTGTGGAGTTTACACATTTCCCCGGGTTTGTAGGATACGTTTCCTCATGTGTCGTTTTTCTAGTGTCCACCTTCTCCTTGGACTCCCCCAGATGGCCTTCCACCCTCTTTAGGCCTTTTCATTTCTAACAGCATTATCATCAAACCCTACGACAAGGGAGGTGACATGGTAGTCTGGCATGATTACCTCTACCGTGCTGATGCCAGGCGACAGCTCTCGGTCATCTCCTCCTACTTACCCTGGACCATCATCGCACAGATGAACACCTGTGTTCATCATTTTGTAGACAATTCCTGAATTTATCACTTCCGGCTGTCTGCCCTCCACAGCCTCCAACCTTATGGTTCCCCAGCCCCGCATGGTCCGGTTTTACCTTCTCAAAATCCATAAGCACAGTTGCCCTGGCGCACTGAAATATTTTCCATGTACCTCAACTGCATCCTGTCTCCAAGATACCTCACATGCCCTTTGTCTCTTCAGTGACTTCTGGATTCCAGGCCCCCGTTCCCTCATCTTTACTATGAACATTCAGTCATTCTACACCTCCAACCGCCACCATAAAGGCCTTAAAGCCCTCTGTTTCTTCCTCAATCGCAGAACCAGACAATTTCCCTCTACTAACACTCTCCACCGCCTAGTGGAGCTGGTCCGCACTCTCAACAACTTCTCCTTCGACTCCTCCCACTTCCTCCAAATCAAAGGAATGGGCCCCAGCTATGCCTGCCTCTTTGTCGAGTATGTCAAACAATCCCTGGTCCAGGCTTTCACTGGCCCTAAACGGGGAAACTGTTTAATCTTTTCCCTGTACGGGGGACCAGACATTTTCCCTGTCGGGTCTCCGATGTTGTTGGGCCTAACATCGTGGAGCCGGCGGCAGCCTCCGTCCGGAACTAACCTGAGGGCTCCAGTCATGGAGCCTGTGGACTCGCCATCGCGGAGCTGGCCGACTTCGGAACGGGGAGAGCTTTGGTGGCGTGTGGTGCGACCCAACTTCAGAGCTTCGGAGGCTCCGGTCGCAGGTCCGGTGGACAGGAACATCGGGAGCTCGCAGGTCTCTAGTGGGAGGCCGCTTTTCGGAGCTCCCACAACTTCTCTCACTGGAATTGCGTGGTTTAAATGACTAGGAGCAGGGTCTAACATCGCCCGGCATGGCTTAACGGCCGCGGGACTTACCATCGCCCGCCGGGGGCTTTGTCATTGGGAGCCCCAGTCGCCTCGACGTTGCAGTTGGACTGCTGGACCGCATTTTATTCTATTCTATTCATCCAGATGAGGAGTTCCATACCAGAACATTTGAGATGTCCTCATTCTTTAGGAAATGGAGGTTCCTCTCTTCTTTCATAGATGAGGCTTTCACAAGTGTCTCCTCGGTACCCTGTAGCTCCGCTCATGCTCCCACCTCCCCCAGTTGCAACAGGGACAGAGACCGCCTAATCCTCACCCTTCACCTCCATCGGGATCCTACCATGTCACATTCTCCATTCTTCACGCCTTTCCGATTACTTCAGAGACTGTTCCCTCTGCAACTCCCTGGTTAACATCTCTTCCCAACCAAACAACCCCCTCCCAATGTACACCCTGCAATCTGAGGAGATGCAACGCCTGTCCCTATACCTCCTCCCTTGACTCTGTCCAGGGACCCCGACAGTCCTTTCAGATGAGGCAGAGGTTCACTTGCACCTCCTCCTGTTAATATTAGCCAAATTATAGACACCATAAAATGGAGGATCCCTGCACTTGTCAGAATTGCTTAACCCTTGTCAGCTGTTCAGAGGGGTGGCCCATTGTCCAGATTTGGGATCCAGTTGGTGGGGTATTGAAACACAGGTCTGGTCTACGTATTGATCTATCTTTGCCAGGAGCGTTGATTGGAAAGGTGCATTCTGAAAATCGGCATAGACTGCCAGCGCGAAGAGGCTAGGCGCTGAACCCACGGTGCCCAGCAGAGAGGGGTGTCTGCGTGAAGGTGACTGAGTCCCTCCCTGGAGTGACAGGCGAGGAACATCATAAAGGCACTGGGCCTGGTGACTAAAGTATAGATTGGCTGGGAATACTCCAGTCCATTCGAGTTTTCATTGGGCAATTTAGTTTGAATTCGAGAACCCGCGTATGTGGAGTGGTACACACCAAAACTAGTTGGTCCGAGAACGAGTCTAGATTTGCAGAATCAAATTTCCAAATACAGAATTTCACATTAAAGTTCTGCCCGTACGGTAGAATTCGAATTCTGTGTAAATAGAACTTCGGAGTTGCTTCGGTTTGTGCATGTTTGAGATGGATTGCGAATAGCGGCTGATCAACAGTGAATAGTAACCGTCTGGTCGATTGCTGATTAGTACCTGATAGCGAAGAGTAACGGAGAGACGGGAACCTGGTTTACTTGGTGAAAAGTACCCAGATGCGAATGGTACCCCTAATGCTGTAGAACGTAGAGAGGAGAGATAAAGGATCCCCTATAGTAAAGTTAGTAAAGTAAAGTATCCTTTATTATCATTCAGACATTTCATTCTGAACGAAATTGTATACCTTGCCGTCATAACATAGAATAAAATAACAAAACACACACTTAACACAGTTTAACATCCACCACAGTGAATCTACCAGGCACCTCCTCACTGTGATAGAAGGCAAAAGTCTTAAAGTCCTTGTCTCTTCCCTCCTCGTCTCCCTCTGCATTGAGGCAATCCAGCCTTCGATGTAGGGACCCTGGAATCATGGAAAACTTTATTGTCATTCAGACCTTGCGGTCTGAACGAAATTTCATTGCCTGCAGTCATACTTATAGTAAATAACAAAACACACAATAAACACATATTTAACATCCACCACAGTGAGTTCACCAGACACCTCCTCACTGTGATGGAAGGCAAAAATCTTGTCTTTGTCTCTTCCCTTCTTGTTCTTCCTCTGCGCTGAGGTGACCCAGGCCTCCGACGTTGTGACCGCACCGGGTGATGTAAATAAGTCCCGCGGCTGAACCGCGCTCCGTGAACGGGCTGGTTCAACTCCGCGGCCTGGGAAGGTCGAAGCTGCCGAAGCTGCCGCCCTCCAGTCCAGCGGACACAGCTGTTGCCGCGGGGGCTCCGGAAAAACTGATCACCAACCTGTGACCTGCGAGCTCCCAACGATGTCGTCCACTGGGCCCGCGGCCGAACCTCCGAAGTCACTGCCGCCACCACCGCCACCAGAAGGCCACCACAGCTCCGAGTCGGGCTGCCGGAATGCCGGAATGCCTGAACCCGCCGCAACCCAGAAGTCGGCCAGCCCCGCGCTGGTAAGTCCTGGCTGGCTATGCTTCCGGAGCCTCGAGGTTGGTCGCAGTTGGATGCTGTCAGCTCCGCCATTAGGCCTCAGCGCAGACGGAGATGGAGACGGGGGATACAACAAGAAAAGTCGCCTCCCCCCCAAAAGGAAGAGACCAAAACGTTTCTCCAACCCCTCCCACACACATACACTATATAATAACTCAAATTAACGCTAAAACAATACAAGAAAATAACAAAAAAAAAGAAAAACAGACGGACTGCAGGCGAGCCGCTGCTGCCAGGGCAGCACCGCCACTCGCACTGCCACTGCTGGGTGATGGTAAGTCCAGCGGCCGCATCCGAGCTCCGCGAACAGGCTGGTTCAAACTTCACGGCCCGGGGCGGTCGAAGCTGCCACCCTCCAGTCCAGCGGACGAAGCTGTCATTGCAGGAGCTCCCGAAAACTGGTCACCAACCTGGGCCCTGCGTGCTCCCGACGTTGTCGTCCACTGGGCCCGCGGCCGAGCCTCCGAGGCTCCGAAGTTGGGTCGCTGCCGCCGCAACGCCACCACAGCCCCAAAGTCGGCCAGCCTCGCGTTGGTAAATCCTGGCTCCGATTTATCTCGGAGCCTTGGGGTCGGTCCCAGATGGAGGCCGCCAGCTCCGCGATAGGCCTCAGCGCAGATGGAGACGGAGACGGGGGATATGACAAGAAAAGGTCACATCCCCCCTGAAGGGGGAGACTAAAAACAGTTTCTACCACCCCCCCTCCCTCCCCCCCCACATAGACACAACTAAAATAAATGAAATAAACTAAACAACAGGACAAAAGAAAACAACAAAAAAAAGAAAAGACAGACGGACTGCAGGTGAGCCGCAGCTGCTTGGGCTGCGCCGCCACTTCCGGCGCTTATCTTAGTCTAATCTTAGCAGGAGGAAAGTAACATTTAGGAGGAAAAATAGTCCATTTAAAAAGTAGTAACCCTCAGCAAAGAGTAACCTAGGAAGGGGAAAATCTTCGGTATCAGAGGGAGAGGTTCACTCATTGATAACAGCATGATGTGGCATTGAGATCGAGTGTTTGTAAACTGTGCAGTAGCGTGTGAAATTATTATTGTAAATTGTGAAAATTCAGCATCTTTATCGGATCCGAATTGTATAAATACTTTGTGTATGTAAAAATATTTAAAGTGTATTAAGATTTAATTAAGTCTTAATATAAATTAAGATTTAGAGTGTGTTAAGTTCGTGGACCACTACTAGTATTGTCTGTGTGAATGCTTAAGGATTTTTGGGTGTTAAATAATTGAAGTAAAGGTGTGTTTGAATTAAATATTTGTAATTGTTTAGATTGTAATGTTGTTAGAATCTGATTCGTGATGGTCTGATCAGGGTTCGTATCCTTTCAATCGCTGTCAGAGGAGGAGTCGTTCCGTTTACCGAGCCCACCACAAGGATGGATTGAGAATACTGTGATTTAATTTTAAGACTGTATAGTTTACAAATGCTCTATTAGACGAGTGCTCGTGGTTTGTACAGGAATGTGGTTATGCATACTTATAATAACTGGAATAATTTATTTTCTGTATTCAATTTTGCTTTCTTGTTTGGAGCTCATTTGCATATGTTTAGATTAAGGTTGAGGATAGGAAACAGGCTGCGAGAACGTTTGTGGTTGTGGTTGGTTATTTCCTGGAGATTTTTGATTTGAATATTGTTTAAAAACGACTTTAGCAATTTCGGAATTAGAAAGGGAAATTGTTAAGAGGTGCAAGTGGCTTTAGAGTTGCTTCCATATCCAATAGAATGGGGAACCACACATATAAAGATATGACCGCTGACTCGGAATGTCCTTTACAAGAAATATGCAGTGAATTTCCACAAAAATCTGGCCGATTGAGAATTCTTTCCGGACCATTAGATAGAGAATTAGGGAGCAAATTATGGCCCAGAGGTGGCATTAATACAGTAAAGGGATTGAAATACATTGAGCAGATTATAAAGCAATGTAGCAATAATACAGAGGCAAAAGAACTAATTGAATTGTGGAAAAATTATTATGAGGAACAGAAAGCGAGTAGAGCAGGGGAAAGAATGGCAAGTTGGAAGGAAGCAACTCTAAAGCGGGGATAAAATTAGAAGATACTGAAGCATTTGAACCTCCAGGTAGCCTAAGGGAAGAGCCTGAGAGTATTAAAGATAAAGGGAGAAGAAAACCTTTCACAGAAAAATTGTCATCCGTAAGTTTTAAGCGTGAGGATCCGATGGTTGGCCCTGGTAACGAGGGGATGACGATGATTATTTAGAAGATTGGGAGAGTGTTAAAATTAGGAATTCACGTCCACCACCTTATATATCTTATGATGCCAATACCTCAGATGCACATTGTGGAGCTTGTGACCGGAATAGGCAATCAAATTCCATGGCACAGACTTCATTAAACCCGACCGCTTCATCCATTACAGACAGTCTTCGAGTTCACGGTACCAGAAGCCAGACTAGAAAAATAACTCAATTAGTTATAAAGAAAGAAGAGCGTACCCCTAGACAAGTTGAACAAGCAGTTAAAGAAGGAAATAAATCATTTAGAAAGTACCGTGAAGAGGCAGATACATCTGGGGGTGAGACAACAATTGAAGAAGCCGAGGTAGATCTTGAAACTAAACAAACAACCCGTAGACAGTTCCCTGGAAGGGAAATGCCTAATCCTTCTTTTGATCCAACCAATGCAGTGAGTGCAAATAATCCCCGTACAATTAGAGTCTAACGAGGTGATGGCTATTTTAAGTCAAATACCCGATCATAGAAAATCACCCGCTTCTTTTGTGGATTAGTTAAGAAGTACAATGCGCGTTTATCATGCCAATTCCCTGGATTTATGGGCGGTGATCCATCAAATAATTACCCCAAGTGAGCATGCCAGATTCCTAACGTATTTAGGGCATCCGTCACATGAAGCTCTTGGAAATATTATAGCGGACAATGGTGCAAGGGAAGAAGCTGTTTTAACAGCCCTTGCAAACACCCTTCAAAATCCAATTGATTTGGCCAGAATACTAGATGTAAGACAAAAAAGGGGAGAAGGAGCGAATGAATTTTTAGAACGATTCTCTGAATTAGATGTGGACCAATCGGGTGACTTAAATTACAGAAATGGAGTAAATTGCCCTCAATATTGTAGCAATGTTACAAAATTTTGAGATTAAAAAAAATCAAGTCTGCAGTTTATCCCATCAGATAAAGCATAAAAATAAGTTTAATTTGACATCTAATTCACTTTCATATCTTCAGTATTAAAAAAGTTATGGCCATTTTCATACTCGGGAATTAGCATATTGTTCCCTATGCTTTTCCATTGACTTAACACAAAAGCTGTGATCGAGGACAGTCAAAAGCCCATAACTTTCTTAAAAATTAAGAGAACTGAAATAAATTTTTAGTTATTATAGATTGAAGCATTTCGAAACAAATATGAAACAATCTTACTTGGATGACCTGAAATTAAAGCATATAATTAGTTAGTTACCTAATTGTAGCTAATTGTAGCCAATTACAAAATTCAACTACTAGATCTAAACATCTATCCATTTCTTAAGAAAAGATTAACATGTTTAAATAGCCCGTGTCCAAATAACATTCACACAAGAATTCACAATATAACATGATTTTAAAATCTCACTGTCATGAATTTATAGGCCAAATGGAAGGAATTTAGTGTTTAATTTCGATAAATTAATGGCCATTTAAATCATCTTGCGAGTGGGATTTTGTGGAACGCGATTGTTTGGAAAGTTGCGGTTTGTGGTGAATTTAAACCCCATATCGGCAGGAAAAACACTGCCAGTTCGTATGGGGCTTAAATCACCTTTTCGCAATGTAAAATTTGAATTAAAGTAATCCTAAGAAGCAAGAGTACATGTAAAATAAACGGCTTACCTTAATTTGTCCCGTACGGGAGATCTGTCCTGTTGTTGGCGTTGACGGCGTTAGAAATCGATTTTTATTTTTTATTTTATTCCTGTGATTAAATTATCCAGCGATGTTTTAAAAAAACTTAATAGAACGGATGTCGGAGCGATTTCTCTGCAGCAGCTGAACAGCCTGAGAAAGATCGACTCCGACAGGCAGGAGAAAACGTAATTTTAATCCCACCCCCCTCTCAAAGGCGCCAAAGTCGCGCACATGGCCAGTGGCAGAAATGCAGTACCGCTGAAGATAAGTTTTGTAACATACCTAAATATTGTGCCATCTTATTGAATTGCCTTCCCACCAACGTAGCAGAAGCCATTAAGACTAATAACATGGACTGGACAGAAAATAATGCCAGCCAAATGGCAAGGGCTGTAAGATATCACTGGAGGGACATAAATAAGCAGAATAGCCTGACTGCAGTAAAACAAAAAACTGAATATGTGATCAGAAAAGTAGTACCAAAATTCGACCCTGAACCATGGATCCCCAGAGTACCAGCATGTTTTTTCTTTCTTCCCCATGCCTCCCCCCACCCCCCATCAGTCTGAAGAAGGGTTTCAGCCTGAAACGTTACCCATCTCCTTCGCTCCATAGAAGAGTTTCTCCAGCATTTTGTGTACCATGGACTGGGAGAAATTAGAGTCCCGTAATATCCAGACCGATATTATAGAGAAGCATCTGCCCTAGAGCCAGTCCTCCAAAGACCAGGGTCGAGGACATGCCGGCCATCAGGAATGGGCCAGTGTTATAGTTGCAGAGGGGTAGGTCACTGGAGTAGGGGGTGCCCAAATAAAGAAAGGAATGAAAGAGGGGGTCACAGAAGATATTTCCAAGATCAAAGAGAATGGAGGGATCAACGGGATCCTAGAGAGCACAGAGGGAACTGGCAGGATAATCAAGGGCCAAGGGGACAAATCTCCTTTTCTCAGAATAACCCATTCACATGCCTAGTAGTGACTGGATGCAATTCTGATGAGGAACCTATGTTGTCCCTACAGGTTGATGGTAAAATCTGCACCATCCTAGTAGACACAGTGCATCCATGTCATCTCTTCAATCAATTTATAATTTACCAGAATCAAGAGAATTTCAGAACCTGTCCAGGTTTCAAGGAAAGGTTTGCCAGTATCCCATCTCTGAAGTAGTATAGTACGTCGAAGTAGTATATGGAGGAAAGGCAATCAACCATAGATTTGTGATAACCACCGGATTAGATTACAACCTAATGGCGAGAGATTTACTCTGTGCTTTCAAACTAAAAATAAAATGTGGCGATAGAGGCATAATAGTGACCCCCTGGGCTCCTATACGACAATGTTACTCCATAGTGACCCCTCAATGGTGGTCCTTAGATCTGGACGAAGAACCCCCACTTCGCATTACACTGGCTTACGATAAGAGTGGAAAGGACAATGAGCTGGAAACTTTCTTTAAATCATACGAAGGACAGAAATGGGAAACAGAAGTATTGGCACTAGTGGAAGGAAAGGATGGAGCTGCAATATATGCTAAAATACCAGCACAGTTATGGAAAAGAACTGAAGAAGTTGCTCCTCACATCACCCAAAAGGTGAATTTCTTGGCTAAAGCTAAAGACCGAGGAATGATGGTAAGAAAGGCAATTACCTTGGCAGACCCGAATAATTATCAAAAGCAGAATTTGTCCAATTAATAAGTTGTTGAAGTTTACCTGGCCCCAAGGAAAGTTGTTACCCGCTTGGACCCAGTATGGGCGGAGGACACTGCTCAGGTACGATTCGTGAACATCAATCCCATCCGTGTAGCTCTCCAGAAAGGGGTAACACTTCCTTTAATCTAACAATATCCATTGAAACTACAGGCCATCAGCAGCATAGACAAATTAATTTGGGGTTTGCTAGAAAGGAATATCGGTGAAGTGCCAATTAATCTTTAACCTCCCTATTCTTGCCATTCCAAAACCGGGAAAGGAGGGTCAATATAGACTCGTACAAGAGTTAAGGGAAATCAATTCTGTTGTAGAACCACTTCATGCCCTAGTGTCAAACCCTGCCCATCCTAGCCCAAATACCAGCTGAAGCAAAAGTATTTTCGATAGTCGACTTGCAACATGCATTCTCTTCTCTTCCTCTTCATGAAGACAGCCAATATTTGTTTGCCTTCACATATAGGGGCCAACAATATACCTGTACCAGGTTGCCTCAAGGATTTGTTAATTCACCTACTTTTTTTTCCAGGTGTCTGCATGATCAACTAAGTACTTTGAAGTTCAAAATGAATTCAACATTAGTGCAGTATGTTGATAACCTATTAGTGGCCAGTAAAGATGAATCCAGTAATTGGAAAGACACTGCACAACTACTAAATCATCTAGCCGATCTATGACATGTGGTCTCGCCATCAAAAGTATTGGTAGCACAGGAAAAAGTAAAATTTCTAGGAATTATAATTTCGGCCGCTGAAAGAAGCCTTGAAAGAACAGACTCGAGCCTCTCTGCAAATTTCCAGTCCCAAAAGAAGCCAAACAAATGAGGCAATGGCTGGGCATGGTTAATTATTGCAGACCCTGGATTCCAAATATAGCTCTGAAAACCAAAATGCTAACACCTTCTACCAGCAAGGACAAATTTAAATTAACAAAGGAGGCACAGGAAGCATTTGAGAACTTAAAAAGATCATTGATGCAAGCCCCGGCATTGGGAAGGCCATTATACGATCGTCCTTTCCAACTATATTGTACAATTCTATCTGACTGTGCCAATTCGGTACTAACACAAAAGCATGGGGATAGACATATACCAGTTGCATAGTACTCCTCCAAATTAGATCCAGTAGCTAGGGGACATCATCTTTGCACTCAAATCTTAACTGCAATCTACAATAGTTTACAATCAGATGCTAATTTGATACTCCAGCAGGAAATTGTAGTGGACAGTTCACATTCGGTATCTGCATTGTTGGGGCAGCTTCAAACCCAGCACTTAACAATGGCCCGCCAAAATAAGTATGAGATCTATCTGTTGAACAATCCAAAATTGCAGTTCAAACATTGTACATTGATTAACCCAGCCTCTTTTTTTAATTCACCCCCAGGGGAGCAATCAGACGCAGGACACGACTGTCTATTTGTTATAGGGGAAGAAACATCAGTGAGAGAGGACATTTGAGGGATGTACCCATGGAAGACCCTGACATCACATTATATGTGGACGGTAGTGCATCCATTGGACCATGGGGTGAGAGGTTAATCAAAAGACGGAGATTGTAGAAGCAGCTGCCTTTGAATCACCCTATTCAACACAACGCTGAATTATTTGCTATAATTCGGGCTTGTATTATTGGGGAAAACCTAAAAGTGAATATTTACGCCGTTTCTCAATATTGGGGTGGTGCATGATTTTGGACAATTATGGAAAAATAGAGGATTCATAACCTGCAGGAACCCAAATATCACACAAACTATTGGTGACATATTTATTGAAGCCTTAATGCTACCCAGACAAATCTCTGTAATGAAATGTAGCACCCATACTAAAGGACAGACCTCAGTATATATTAGTAATTGTAATGCCGATTTAGTTGCTAAGAAAGTATTATGGGAACGTAAGGTGGTGGTACCTAAAATGATGAGGCAGATTAAAAGTGTAACTAACAAGTCCCCCTTGGAGAAACTGATGCCAACCATCCAAGAAATTGTTCGATTACAAGAAGGAGATAAAGAGAGATGAAGACAATTGGGATGTGTACTGGACTGTATGATTGGACTGCGGACCACACCAGCAGGGCAAACTTGCATGACAGACTCATTGGCCGTATGGGTTATAGAGTGTATCCACTATGCTACCTATTGTGGTGCAAGGGCAGTAGGGGACACTCTATTGGTTACTTGGTGGCATCCAAAATTACAATCCTTTGCTCAAAAGGTAAGTAGTAATTGTCTGGTCTGACAGAAATACAATTCAGGGAAAGGAATAGGATGTGGAGGAGGGAAAACACCATTGCCTATGGGTCCTTTTGAGACATTGCAAATGGACTATATTGAATTAGAAAGATGCCAAGGATATAAATACGTTCTTGTCATAGTGGATGTATTCAGCCGGTGGATCAAAGCATACCCAACCCTTGACAATAAAGCGGCTACTTTTGTCAAGGTGCTAATGAGAGAAATTGTCCCTAGATTCGGCATTCCCATTCGACTTAGCTCAGATAATGGTCCACACATTATTGGACAAATCAATAAAGTATTTGCTGGATGGGCTTGTAGAAAGGGCAAACCAGACCCTTAAAACTAAATAGCAGACCCTTAAAACTAAATTAGCCAAATTAGAGGTCCTGTGTCGATCTTCTGGGAGAACACTTAGGACCATGTGGACCTTAGGACCGTAACCTTCTGGAGTGTCTTTGCTTGAGTGGGTCTAAAGAGGGCTTGATCAGGCAGATACGAGGATCGAACCCGTGGTATAGTAGTGGAACTGTAATTGTGTTTTGTCAAAATAAAATTTAGATGGGCAAGTGCTTGACTCAGGGATTTTTGACTGAAACTAGACTGGGGAGAAGCTTAGAATGAGCTATTTACACTCCAACCTCATCTACTGTACATTCTGTGTGGACCTATATATCAAAGAGACCACGCTTGCTTGATTGGTGATTTCTTAGCACTATCCATGTAGGCATCTATTTATTTACCTTTGGTTACAGTCATTTTTGATAATGGGGACGGGTGTTTTAGGTCATCTGCAGTTTGCTGGTGTTAATGCTTCTGTTCTCATCCTTCCTCCTGTGCATTAAGAATGTATAGAAGGTGCAAATGACATTGTAATGGGGCCTTCATTGCCAATGTCTTATGCTTTTGAACAACAATGAAGACATTTAATGAAAGAACATTGAAATAGTGGTACAAGCTGAAATGGATGTGAAAGTCTACCTCAGAGGGATTGTAAAGGAAATGTTAAATACCACAAAAAGGGGGTAAGACTGAATACTAGCAAAGTGAAATATAAGATTTGAATATCTAAATTTCTAAATTCATTAAATTCATTGTTGAGTCATGAAGGACGACAGAATATTGTCATGGGAAAGGAGTTTGATGGAGACTTAAAGGGTCATGCTTGCTGAATGAATAGAGCTGTTCTGCAAAGGTGTATTGAAATCTGAGGTTGGTATCCTCAACATAGTGGAGACTGTATAGTGGCTACTAAAGGTGCTACAGGAAAGTAGAATACGTAAATTGCTGCTTCACTTGAGTCCCTGGATAACAGGAAGGGATGAAATAAATAGGAAGATTTTCATGTCCTACAGTTGGATGGGAAGAAGAATAGATATTGGTGGAGATGATCATGAAAGGATCAACCTCTTGTTAATACTAAAAGTGGAGGAGGAGATATGTGTGTCCATATTGAAGATATTTGAAATTATGGGGTGTGAATGTTGGTGAGTTTGGAAGGTGAGAAGAAGTGTGGAAGGAGAGATTTGGGAGCAGCAGTGTGGGAAAAACCATGGTTGAGGAAGAAGGAAGGAACAATGAGAACACTGGTGTGAAAGGTGGGGCTGCCAGAATCGATATAACAGAGACGGAGTAGATGGGAGGATGAAATAGAGTCATTACAGGAGTAGGATGGAAGGGGATACCTGAAGTGATCTTGCAGTAGATCCTGGTTACTAAAATAATTTTCTGAAATAGAGATAATGAATTTAGTTTAGTTTAGTTTAGTTTAGAGATACAGTGAGGAAACAGGACCTATGTCCCACTGAGTCCACACCGACCAGCGATCCCTGTACACTAACATTATCCTACACACTAGGGACAATTTACAATTTGTACCGAAGCCAATTAACTTACAAACATGTATGTCTTTGGAGTATGGGTGGAAACTGTAGCTCCCGGGGAAAATCCAGATTGTCATGGGGAGAACGTACAAACTCCATACACAGAGAACCTGTAGTCAGGATCGAACTTGGTTCTCTGGCACTGGAAGGCAGAAACTGTACCGCTGCCTCACCATGTCACCCCAATTGGGAAAAGTCGGAGAATGTATAAGTAAATTTGCTAAATCTGTCTGAATCTATAATTTGTATAATGACATTCACAATATAAGTAATTAAAACAAAAACTATTTATAAGCTCTAGTGAGAATCGTTTTAGTTCTGTAAGTCTTAATCTATGAAAACAGCATCAGAGAAATATAGATAAATTGTTATAACTTACAATGTGATAAAACATTAATTTGAGAGACATCTGCATGTTAAAGCTTATAAAATATGCCATTATCCTCTTCCAAATGTGTGAACAACAGTTTTAATTTGATAACCTCATTATTGGCTGCTTCCATGCAAAATTTAAACAAGGAACTGGAATAAATCTCTACTCTGTCTTTTCTCTTTCAAAGCAATTCATCCAACGATCTCAATTCACTTCATAGCTTCATAGCCATTTATACATTCTATCGAGTTTTGATTTAGATGATCAAATGACAAGAGAAAGGTTTATATTTTATGAAAAGTGTTGTAGCTATTCAATTTAAAAATAAAATAAAATTTGATGTATAATTTATAATGAATTATAATTATTGGAAATTTTATTTGTCGAAAAGATGAGAAGATTTGGATAATTACACTAGTGTGAAAGGAAATTATTTTTGCAGTCACAATATTTTCTCATTCAATGAGTAGCCATTACAGCAAAGAAGGAAGTGTAAATTATACCAGTTCTAAGTAACAAAGTAAACCCTGCAGATAACCCAAAAACATTTGTGAAATGCTGGTCACAGTGCATTTATATTCAACTAGACCAAGTGGGACCCATTGGGTCCCTTCCCCTCAACGCGCGGTGGCAGGGGGGGTGGCCTGCGGCGTCACACACACACACTAATAACCCCCCCCCCCACACACACACACATTATATTAATATTATTAATTTGCTCCTTTTACCCCATCCCCGCCCTATCCACTCACGCATTAGAAAATGGAGTCATAGATCAAATTCAAAAGGACAAAATAAAATGTGCCAATGATGTTAATGCCAGTAAAGTGTAAATGCTCTGTAGTTCAATGATAATCATGGTAGTGAAATTATTTTAATAGAAAAAGGAAAGAATGAAATATGATTTATCTCACTTTTCAGTCTTTATTTCACTCAATTACACAGGAATCCCATGGCTCATTTGATGGCACTGTTGCCTTTGTGTCAGATAATGTAAATGAGTACATGATAGTCAAAGTGGACTCGGTGGGATTACCCTATGATGTCCTGGACATAGTTTTTCGCTAACTCAGTGTTACAAAACTAAAGAAATGTGTAACCATCTGCATTATTGGATTGCTGTTTATAGGAGCAAAAATGGTTGTTTATGTTGCCTACATTGCAATTGTGAGTACAACTCTAAAATACATCCTTGGTTGTAAAGAGCAGTGGGATAATCTGTGGCCATGGGACAATTGGGATAATTCAAAAGCACTACGTAAACACAAAGCTTTCTATTGTATAATTGAACCACTGGGGAAAAGTGGGTGGAAGGAGAGGTGGGAGGGGAAGGGGTTATTATTTAAAGAGGAATGCCTGTAACCAGTTGCTCAAACATAAGTAAATGGGCAACACAGTGGTGCAGAGATAGAGTTGCTGCCTTCATGCCGGACACCCAGGTTCGATCCTGACTATGGGTGGTGCCCGTATGGAGTTTGTACATTCTCCCCGTGACCACGTGCCATGTAGATTTTCTCCTGGTGCTCTGGTCTCCTTCCACACTCCAAAGGCATACAGGTATGTAGATTAATTGGCTTCATTAAAAATTGTAAATTGTTCCTTGTGAGTAGTGCACAGATTGATCGATGATCGTCATGGACTCGGTGGGCCGAAGGCCCTGTTTCTGCGTTGTGTCTCTGAAAAACATAGAATGTAGTAGTGCACAGCACAGAAGCAGGTCATTTGGCCCAAAACATCTGTATCAAACATGAGGCCAAGCTAATCTAAATTTCTCCTGCTCCTGACCCATATCTCTCTATTCTCTCCAAATCCATGTGCCTTTCTAAAGGTTTCTTAAATGGCACTGTTGTATGCCTTCACCACCAACCTTGAGAGCGTTTTAAGCACCATTACTCTCTGTGTAAAACTGCGCACACACCTCCTTTACACGTTGCCACTCTCGCTTTCAGGCTATGCCCTCTAGTCCTTGACATTTCCATCCTCGAAAAAAGGTTCTGATTACCTTCCCTATCCTGCCTTGAATAATTTAAGAGTGAAAACTGAACTGTGGCTGTTTTTATTTGAAAATTCCAAGGAAATTTGAGAATTAATATTCCAAAATCCTCTGGAAAAGTTTATACAGACTCATACCAAATTTATATAAAATGTATAACTGTAATTTATCCTTTGCAGTGCCAGATACTATGACCGTGTGGGTTTTCTCTAGGTGCTCCTGTTACCTCCTACACTCCAAAGACATACAGGTTTATAGGTTAATTGACTTAGGTAACATTGAAAAAAATTGTTCTTAGTGTGTAGGATAGCGCTAGTGTATGAGGTGATCGCTGGTCGGCATGGACTGGGTCGGGCATAAGGGCCTTTCCATGCTGTGCCAAGTCTAAAAGTTAGAGATGGGGTTAAATGGGAATATCAATTAGTAATTCTGCTAAAATCTATAATATTAATAAACAATTGAAGAAAACACAAATTAAGCACACCCAGTTAGTATCTATTTACTTTTAAAACTGTGTGTGTGTGTGTGTGTGTGTGTGTGTGTGTGTGTGTGTGTGTGTGTGTGTGTGTGTGTGTGTGTGTGTGTATGTGTGTGTGTGTGTGTGTGTGTGTGTCTGTGTGTGTGTGTGTGTGTGTGTGGGTGTGTGTGGGTGTGTGTCTGTGTCTGTGTGTGTATGTCATTTTGCCTTTGAAACCTATTTCCTCGAAAAGTAGACACAAATACGCTGAGATTTTTACATATTTCGGTGGCGATTTAACTTATGATCTCAGAAATTGACTCCTCCCTAAGTTTGATCAATTATTTCCCCAGATTTTTAATAAAGTTATTCACAAAACGGACTGTTTTTTTAATCAAACCGTTGCGGCAGCTGTGCCGTAACAATGCCCTTGCTCGCGGCACCGCCCCCCACCCCTCCCCAGCACTCGATTAAAGCAGATGCTGTCAACATGCAGGGGCACTTTCCACCCCCCTTCCCTCCCCCCCCCCCGTCATTTTTTCACCTCTCGCTGTGCTGCGGACCAAAGATCCAGAGGGAGTAATGGGCGCCAGGGCCACCTTCTCATCGAGTTCATCGCACGACGATAACGGCTGCTGCTGCCTGGCTCTCCTCCACTCCATCAATACGTCTAACGCATGGCGCACGACTGGCTGGGAGGAGCGTCGCTCCTCCAGCGGTAAGTTTAAAACCCTGCAGGTAAGTTTCAAACTTATTCTGAGGTTGTTTTATTTTTGGAAAATTTCGCTTTACAGTGTTCCAATTGCTGACGGATAATGGAAAAATCCAGGGCGAAACGAGGACAGGCCCCGGGGAAACCGGCTACGGAGGACTGCGGGAGTGTGGGTAGCTGGTGGCCGGCGGTTTCGCCGTCCGAGTCGCTGACAGTGCAGTCAGCAACTTCAGACTTTGTGCTTGCCCAAAGCACTTTGGCAACCTCAAAAGGGGGAAAAGCCAAACAGAAGTCTGAGAGGCCGGTGTACTCAGACGAGTCAGGCCAGGAGGATTCACCTCCTACAAACATGGATGGTGTCTTCGGGCATTTATCCCGGATGGAGCACCTCATGGAGAGGATGCTCCATCATAATATGCTCCGTGATACGGAGACATATCAGCGCAGGTCTCCTTTCGTGCCTGCGGCAGCGCCAGGTCCAGGGCTGCTTTATGTCTCCCAATCTGAGGTGGAGAGTGGAAGGGGTCAGTATATGACAGACTCTGAATTCGGAGGTATGTCCGTGGATCATACTGGAATGCATGACATGCATGAGGTTTAAAAAGAATTGCCTGCCATGGCGTCAAGGTTTGCGATACGCTCGCTAACAGGGGAGCCGCTGCAAGAAGAGCTGGCTTCCAGCATCAACTACCTCACGTCACATCAATTACAGGAACAGGTGATGGTTGAAAAGGCTGCAAAATAAATTGTGCATCCCTAAAGTGCCGGCAGTCAACAGCTCTATCTGGGGATACATTGGAGGGGGCATCAAGGCCCAGGAAATGAAACTCCAACGAATTTTAAAATTACTGGCTTCAGGCATCAAGGTATTTGCCAGATCTGTGGATGGTGGGCCATTATCGGACGTCCAGCAGGATGCCCTGCGTTAATGTGCAATGCACACTTTGAAATGAACTGCTTGTGAAAGAACGCCATCAAAACTGCCTTAAATCCAAACTTTGCAGACCTATGTAAGGCCAGCAATGTCCAGCCACAGAATCTTCTGTTCGGGGAATATCTACCCATACAGGTAAAAGACCTGGATGAGGAAGCAAAAGCAGTCAGGCTAATCAAGGTACCAACGACGAGCAAAGCTTCACTGTTTCGGCGACAGCACCCCTACACCTCCATCTGCAGTAAGCGGGTCACTGAAGCTGGTGGCAGCTCGAAAGTTGATTTCTCTGGGTAGAGATCTTTTTTAGGCCAAGGCCCAAGCCGGCCTTCATGGAAAATGCGCAATCTGCTCACCCCAGCAGTCCTACCCTCCAAACCTCGAAGGCGGAAATAGAACCCGTATCAGGGGCCTTTGGGCCTACCATAAGACCACCGGTAACCATGGAGGTAGGTGGGTCTGGTTCTTTCCAGAACATGGGGTGTGTGGACCAGTTACAAGTTGGTGGTAGATTACACTTGTTTTTGCACGAATGGCGGTGGATAATATCAGATCCGTTTATACTGCACAGTATACAAGGGTTTCAATTTGAATTTCTTCCCAACTCATTGCCACCCATGCAACATACACCAAGTCGGCCATTTGTTCATTCCAAACAAGAAGGTTTGGATATACAAGTTGAAATTCACACATTACACACAAAAGGGGTAATCGAGAAGTTAAGTCATGAACATCACCAATTCATCTCCAATATATTCTCTAGACAAAAGAAATATGGAGGATCATCCTTGATTCAACACAACTTAACTCTCATGTGCAGTATAGACATTATAAAATGGAAAACCTTGTTACTGCCAAACAACTGATTTCCAAAGGATGCTTAATGGCATGCATCAATCTCTAAGATGCATACTATTCGGTTCCCATTCACAGGGATCACCGGAGATATTTCAAATTTAGCTGGATGGGGCCACTGTGGCAGTTTAAAGCATTGCTTAACTTCAGCTCTCAGGTTATTTACCAAATTATTAAAGCTGGTGCTTGGGCTGCTTGGAGCTCAAAAACACATTGTTATGGCATATCTGGATGATATTCTAATCATAGGAAAAATGCTGAAATTGGCTAAATTACCTGTTTCAGCCACAAAATTCATATTTTAGAAATTGGGGTTTCTCATCCATCCAGTTAAATCCAAGTTGATATCAACTAGAATTATTAATTATTTGGGATTTGCCATTAACTCTATTAATATGTCTGCCCTGGGGCAAGAGATTAGAATTAATAGAAGCCTGGAACAACCTTGTTGTTATGGAGCAGCCGTCTATTTGACAGGTGGCGAGTGTAATTGGCAAAATAGTGGCTGTTTTTCCAGCTGCACAATTTACAACGTGCAAAGGAACAAGCATTCAAATACAATTTAGGTCATTTTAACAGACCTATGCTATTACCAGCTGAAGCTATATCAAAATTACAATGGTGGACGACCAATATTCAGCATTGCTCCAGTAACATTTTGGTCAGTAAACCTTCAGTTATATTACAAACTGATGCTAGTGCTCAAGGATGGGGAGCTACTAATACCATCTCTAGTTGCGGTGGCAGATGGGATGTGCATGAGTTATCAATTCTTCAGTTAAATTGTATCAACTACCTGGAGATGCTGGGGGGCATTCTATGGGTTAAAAGCTTATTGTGGGAATATGCATAATCTGCATGTTCAACTACAAATTGACAACACTACAGTGGTGGCATATCTTAATCACATGGGTGGAATAAAGTCAGTATCCTGTGATAGTTTAGCGAACCTCATTTGGCACTGGTGTATCGAAAAAAGCATTTGGTTTTCAGCTACCTACTTGCCAGGTAGGTTTAAAATGGTGGCGGACACCAGGTCACGCAAATTCAATGACAACACAGAATGGATGTTGGATCAAAAAGTATTTAACGACAAGTATAAAAAGTATTTGCTCGGTATGGAACACTGGATATCGATTTGTTTGCATCTAGGCTCAATCACCAGTTACCAAAATATGTTGCATGGGAACCAGGCCCAGGGGCAGTGGCGGTAGATGCATTCTCACTACACTGGGGAGGAATGTTCTTTTATGCATTTCCTCCATTTTGCCTCATCAAAGACAAAAATTTGCTGGTTCACCCCGTGACTCGGGAAGGCCACCCTCTGCATGATAGAATCAATTTATTGATTTGCAGACTTTGAGAAGACCTTTCCTGGGGCTCGGATTATCAGATCGAACCGTGGACGTGGTCACTGCAGCTTGGAGAGATAGCACCAGAAGCAGTACATCTCTTACATCAAGAGATGGGAAGTGTTTTGTTTTTATTCCAATATAACATATGATACAGCATGGATAACTGATAGTCTTGGAGTTTCTCTCAAAATTGTTCTTTGATGAAAGATTAAGTGATAGTGCCATTAACTGTGCCAAAATGCCTTGTCATCATACTTGTTGCTGGGATCGGGGCACCACTCTCTCGGGTATCAGAAGTTGCGATGTGGGATTACGTGCCCTCCACTCCCAACCCTCGTCACATAAAGATCATGTGGTAGTTCTAGTTCTCGAATCTTCCTATCATCAGTTCTGCAAATGTTTTCTGTGATTTCACACCGCTGCTTTGAAGGTTGACACGCATGCAGGCTGGCGGGCTTCTTCACGTAATCCTTCATCGCAACTTCTCATAAAATAAAAATCAAACTTCAAACTGGTAAGTTCTCATTTAATCTTTCTATTGGATGTGTATCGCACAGTTGGTGAAAATGTATATACATTAAAACAAACTAATTAGAGGAACTTAAACATTTCATTACATTGGTCCATTTTTGTAGTGTTATGTATAATTTGGGTACCCAGTTATGGGGGAAAAAAAAATTATAGAAAGGAGATTTTATAGATTTGGCAGATATACTGTAAGAGTGTGTAACTGTATGAGAGAATTGGAAGTTGGTGATTTAGGGTATAAAGGATTGCAAGAAAAGTATTTTCTCTGATAATCTGGTGTTTTTGGGGTGATATAAAATTAAGATAATCACAAGGAGTTAAACTGGGACTATAAAAAATCTTTATGTGGAATGTGGTAAATATATAGTGTTCATCACCATTAGTCATCATTGAAGCAGCATCTATTTTGTTTTAAATGGCAATTAGTGGCTTGAGAAATTAGATCAATTAAAGGATGAGAGCAGTGAATGAGGAGTGAATGAACAGAACAGTAGGACTGGATTAAGTGGTTTATGTTGAAAATAAAACGTGTAAATTTGTTGGTCTAAGCGACTTGTTTCTCTGCTGTCCGGTAACATTCAGCCATGTCTATGAATAGAATAAATGACCGGTGACTTGGCACGAACACAAAAAAAATTCAATTTTTTGGAAATTCCAGAGAGATCATTCCATTTACCACTGCCTTTTACTTACTATGTCAAGCCAGATAGCGGGCTAATTTTGTTAACCCAGGAGCTTGCTTAAAAGCTTCACAAACGCCTTCAGAAAGTTTCAAATTATATCCACCAATTCTATCTACTTACTTGGCTACACGTCCAAAAAATGTCATTTATGAAACATGAATAGGAAAATGGATTTATGAAACATGAATAGCTGTAACGTTATTTTATTTATGATTCTAAGTTTTTTATGTAAGCATTAATTATATACCCAAACATGCGTAATGACAATTCATGCTATACATGTTGGACAACTGCACAATTCATATTTCATTACTCTGCAGTATAATATTAAGGTCACATTTCCTACTTTGCTATCATCAGTCCAATTTATATATTTATGAATCCCCTATAAATATCAGCTAGTACTTTACCTATTTTCTTGCATTTTTTATCATGGTTCTACTATGAATATAATCTAGGACTTGTGTGCTGAAAACGCTTTGGAAAGATTCCTGCTCAAGCTAATTATTAACTTGATATTCCTACGCATAAATAATTATCAAGATATTAAGTTGATTTGGTTGTACCAAAATTTGGTTACCAAATGTTGGCTTAGGGTTAATTGTAAATTATGTTCATCCTTATGTACTGGCCATCAGTTAGTGTATTGAGTATAGAAGTTGGGAGGTCAATGTTACAGTTGTATAAGACGTTGGTGAGACTGCGTTTAGAATATTGTGTTCTGCTCTGGGCACCATGTTATAGGAAAGATATTGGCAAGCTTGAAAGGGTTCAGAAAAGATTTATGATGATGTTGCCAGGACTAGAGGGTGTGAACTATATTGAGAGGTTGAGTAGGCTGGGTCTCTATTCCATTCAGCTAAGGAGGATGAGGGGTGATCTTATAGAGGTGTACAAAATCATGAGAGGAATACTGTAGATCGGGTAGATGCACAGTCTCTTGCCTAGAGTATGGGGAATCGAGGACCTGAGGACAGATTCAAGGTGAAAGGGAAAATATAGGAATCTGAGGGGTATATTTTTCACACAAAGGGTGGTGCGTGTATGGAACAAGCTGCCAGAGGAGGTAGTTGAGGCTGGGACTATCCCATCATTTAAGAAACAGTTAGACAGGTACATGGACAGGACAGGTTTGGGGGGATATAGACCAAGTGCAGGCAAGTGGGACTAGTGTAGCTGGGACATTATTGGCCAGTGTGGGTAAGTTGGGCAGAGGGGCCTGTTTCCATGACTGTATCACTCTATGACCTGGAATTCCATATCAGTTTGGACAATTCAATTTAGTTACTTGCCAAATACCAATGCAGTTATAAATCACACATACTGTTAGGTATTATTCTATATGCACACACCAATGGCAACACAACACATAGCATAAATAGTAAGATTAAATGAGAACTTACCAGTTTGAAGTTTGATCCTTATTTTATGAGGAGTTACGTTGAGGGATTACGTGAAGAAGCCCCGCCAGGCGCATGCGCGTCATACTTCAAAGCAGCGGTGTGAAAACACAGAAAACAAATAGCCGAAGTAACGTAGTAAGGCTTTTAGAAGACTAGAACTACCAGATGACCTCTTAGATTATGAGGGTGGGAGCGGAAGGCACGTAATCCCTCAACGTAACTCCTTATAAAATAAGGATCAAACTTCAAACTGGTAAGTTCTCATTTAATCTTACTATTTTACTTCGGAGTCACGTGAGTGACTACGTGAAGATTTCAAAGCTCTGTGTTTTCATGCCGTAGATGCACTCCATACGACAATCTGCTTCGGTTGACAGTGAATAAATAATATATTGAACATTGCTTCAAATTATTCAATAACTATTTTTAATAATAACAAAAAACAGTAATAGAAACATAGAAACATAGAAAATAGGTGCAGGAGTAGGCCATTCGGCCCTTCGAGCCTGCACCGCCATTCAATGTGATCATGGCTGATCATCCAACTCAGTATCCCGTACCTGCCTTCTCTCCATACCCCCTGATCCCTTTAGCCACAAGTGCCACATCTAACGCCCTCTTAAATATAGCCAATGAACTGGCCTCAACTACCTTCTGTGGCAGAGAATTCCAGAGACTCACCACTCTCTGTGTAAATAATGTTTTCCTAATAACCCCTCTGTCCCAGGGGGAAATTACAAACGATGATATAAAACAAAGCAAATGAATTAAATGGAACCCAAAACAGCGTGTCCAAACCGTGGCACTGTCTGTACAGGTTCGTCATAAAATTGTGAAAACGTTGATTCTCTAGACCATCCTGCGGCCGCGAGGATTTGATCTAGCGGCATGTCCTGAGCCTTCGCCGCGGATGTTGATGCTGCCCTGGTGGAGTGAGATTTAAATACACGAGTGTCTACTCCAGCATAATTCAGAACCTGTTTCAACCATCTAGAAATAGTTTGTACTAACACTCTTTTATATGGCTTTTTGTGACTAATGAGCAGTAGTGTCTCAGAACCTCTGAGACTCCTTGTTAACTCAATATATTGGCTTAAGTGTTTAACTACACATAACATTTGGTCAACAGGATATGCTTTAAAGGTCACCTTGGTTCCTGCCATTCCTGGCCTGTTTTGTTTGATTAAATCATAGACATAAAACGTAATGTCATCTACAGACAATTTCATGCAATCTATTCGTAACAATTGTAATGTTTGTACACGTTGTGCTGAAACCAGCGCCATAAGCATAACCACTTTAAGAGTTATCTCTGCACAGATAATGACGTAATTGGAGCTCATTGCCGAAGCAGTGTGAGAACTATACTGACATCCCATATTTCTGTATATCTAGGTTTAGGAGGGTTTTTGTTAGAATTTCCTTTCATAAATCGGGGTACTAACGAATGAGTCCTGATAGGTTGGTGTTCTGAAAATTGCCCTAAATAGGAGGACAAAGCACTCTGAGCACTGTTAATGGCACTATAACTTAAGTGCTCATCAAAATGCAACTTAGCAAGGAACTCCAACACATCACATATGCTTGCAGTATTATAAGATATATTTGATTGTACACAGAACATTCCCCATTTCTTTATGTGAACCACATATTGTTTTTTAGTGCTATCTCTCCAGGCTGCAGTGATAACATCCATGGTCCTGTTCAACAATCCAAGGCCTTGAAACGGTCTGGTCAGAACCTGCAGACCAACAAATTAATACGTCATATAACGGGTGACTTTCTCCTGTAACCGGATGCACCAACGAACTACTGCAGCTGGGAATAGTCATGAATGGCTGAGTCATCATTCTGAGTACTAATGGGAACCATGGTTGTGTTGGCCAATCTGGGACCACCAAAACGCCTGTGGCGGAGTCACGCTCTATTTTGGTGAGGCATTTCGTGATCAGACAAAATGGAGGAAATGCATAAAAGAATGAATGCCCCCAATGTAACGAGAATGCATCCACGGCTACTGCTCCTGGATCCGGCTCCCATGAAACATATTTAGGCAACTGGTGATTCAATCTGGATGCAAACAGATCAATATCTGGCAACCCAAATCGAGTGACAATTGTTTGAAAATGTTTTGAATTCAACATCCATTCTATATTGTCATTGAACTTTCGCGACCTATTGTCTGCCACCACATTGTCTGTACCAGTTAGATAGATGGCTGAAACCCAGATGTTCCTCAGTGCCACATGAGGTTAGCCAAGTTATCACATGATACTGATCTTGCTCCTCCCAGTGATTAATATATGCCACTGCCATGGTGTTATCAATCTGAAGTTGAACATGTCAATTATTAATTGTGGAGCAATATGCTTTTAACCCATAAAATGCCCCCAATAATTCCAAATAATTCATCCCTTATCTGTGGAGAATCAAACCTTCTTGTTCATTCCATCTACCCCCACAGCTAGACTCGGTGCCCATAGCCCCCCATCCGAGAGCGCTTACATCAGCCTGTAAGACCACTGAAGGTTCCTGCAGCAAAATGTTATTGGTAATTTGACTAACATTAATAATCCACCACTGCAATTCTGCTAGAGCTGTGGTTGGTAACTGCATAACCCGATCAAAATGGCCTGCATGCTCTTTTCGTGCTTGTTCTCTTGCTCTTTGCAAATGTTGATAATGCAAAGGTCCGAACTGTACTGCAGGGAAAGCTGCTACCAATTTCCCAATGACCTTAGCGACTACTCGGATGGAGGGATAAAGTTTTTGTGTGAGGCAAGAACAGACATTAGCAATATCCACAACCTTGGCTGTTGGTAATGTTACTGTCATTTCAACTGAATCAATAGGAAATACTCAATATTTTGGGTTGGCTGTAACTTGGACTTAGTTGGATGGACCAAAAACCCCAATGTTTCAAACACATTTTAGGTTGCTGCAACCGACTCTTCAGCTGATTCTTCAGTGTTGCTGAGAATTAAGATATCATCTAAATAAGCCATGACAATGTGATTATGGGCCCTCAATAGCCCCAGCACAGGTTTTAACAATTTTGTAAATAGCTTAGGGGCTGAACTTAATCCATTAGGCAATGCTTTGTATTGCCACAGCTGTCCCATCCAATTAAATTTCAAGTACATGTGATAATGAGCATGAATTGGCACTGAATAATTTGAATCTTGCAAATCAATATTTGCCATATAACAGCCCTGTTATAACAGCTGTTTAGCAGTAACGAAGGTGTCCATTTTAAAATGCCTATATAGAACAGAAGAATTTAAGTGACTGAGGTCCAGAATTACTCTACAACCTCCATTTTTTTTAGATCTGGGGAATATATTAGACACAAATTGTTGAGGATGATTAATGGTTCTCTCAATCACTCCTTTTTGGTGTAAATTCTTAATCTCATCGTTTACCTGTTCAGTCTCTGGAGCAGAAAACACCAACATTAGGCTTGTGCTGTTGAGGTGGATCTATACCTGAGATAAACTCAATGGTAGAACCTGACACAGTATTTAATATAAACATATCAGATGTTATGCAGCACCATTCATTATAGAACAATTGTAATCTACCTCCAATAGGAGGTTGTCCACCAGAAACGTTATCCTTAACAAAAAATCCCTGTACCTCTACAGTTGGCCTGTAATTTTACAGTTTGCCCATATTGGGGTTGCAGCTGATCTGTCTCGGTGGGTAAACTTGTTGCCCCACTGGTATCCCCCTGCTGGGCCCAGCACCTGGATCCGATCTTCAGTACATTAAACCAGGCTTTCGTATCGGTGGCCTAGAGATGTTTGGCTTCATTAAACCAATTGTCTTAGCCTCATCATCGATTTCTCGAATTTGTTTGACGAGGTCTGCTCCAAATAGGAATTCAGGCAATTGCACATTAGTCGCCTTACATAAAGCAGCAAATTTTTGATTTAGTGTTGGCCTGATGGCAATTTTCCTGATGCAATTCACCTCAAAAAATGCATTGCATAAAAGGGCTAACATATCTTTCTGGGTTTGCGTGATCAATGTCCCTTTGACCATTTTGCCAAATGCAGTAATTGCTGCAGCCACCAGTTGGAGGACATGTTGAAACCGAACCTCCTGTCCCCTCATAGATGCACTCATGGGTGCCCAGATTGCTGGGTTTACCATGGGCACCTTGAGTGATGCACAATTGACAGGTGTTTTATATTTACCAGTAGTCTCTTGCATCATAGTTTGTTGGAGCTGGTGAGACACCAAATAATTTATATTGTTGGCAAGATACTCGTCCATTGCCTCACCAGTCCCTTCCGGAATAACAAAACTCATTGCTATTTCCGGGACACCCGGAGCGTAGCTCTTGTGCTCTGGTGTATGCACATGAGCAGGGACACCAGAATCAGGGTCAGCTTCATCCTGCCCTGCCTCTCCCAAGTCATACTGTAGGGAGGCATCCTCCAGTCCTATACAAGGCGCTGGAAGGAAATCCCCTTGCTGATAAGCCACATATTCTTCCTCGTATGGGCCTCCTTGTGCAGCTGTCTGGGGAATCAATGGGGCCTTTGACCCTTGGTTAATCAAAGTTTGGAGCATTTTCTCCATGTTTTGCATTCTCCCCCACATTCTTTTATTATCCAGAGGGGAGTCTCCTTCTTCTTCAGACCCGTCAGACAAAACGGGTCTGATAGACTTTCTTTTAGCTTTCCTATGGCTATCAGTGGCCTCAGGCTCCTGAGTCCCTGGAGCTGGTGTAGAAAGTTCACTAGCTGGTATAACGGCTGTCGGTAAAACGGCACCCGGTATCGGAATCGGCGTTGCCTCTCTAATATCCCGACCCGATCTAATTTGCGAATCCGCATCGCTGGATCCATGTTTGCTGCGAACACTCCTACTTGACCGCTCCATACCACTGACTCCTACTGACTGCTTGAGCCAGCTATACAGAGTTTAAATACTTCCAGCCAAAGTTTTAAAAACACTTACCTGTGAAGTTCCTACTTACCGCTGGTGGAGCTGCGCTCTCCAGCCCGTTCGGTGCGACATGCGCGGTCGTAATGACGCGCATGCGCCTGGCGGGGCTTCTTCACGTAGTCACTCACGTGACTCCGAAGTAAAATCACCATTTTGCATGTTTGGCTATATAATTAATGTTTACATAAAAAACTTAGAATCATAAATAAAATAACGTTAAAACATATGTTCTATATGCACACACCAAACGTTATACAAAGGAGGTAGAATTTAATATAATGTATAGCATGTCAATGTTGCATAATAACTGCTTATTGTTCCTGATGTATAAATACTTCAAATTATAACATATGTCATAGTTATAGTCATAGGGTCATACGGTGTGGAAACAGGCACCTTCAGCTTGCCCACACCAACAGGCATGTCCATTTACACTAGTCCCACCTGCCTGCATTTGGCCCATATCCCTCTAAACCTTTGCTATCCATGTACCCGTCTGAATGTTTGTTAAACGTTGTCATACCACCTGCCTCAATTACCTCCTCCAACAGCTCATTCCATATACCCACCAGCCTCTGTGTGAAAATGTTACCCCTCAGGGTCGTATTAAATATTTTCCCCTACCCTTAAACCTATGCCCTCTGGTTCTCAATGTACTCTGGGAAGAGACTGTGTGTCTACCCGTTCAATTCCTTTCAACACCTCTACAAGATCACCCCTGAACTTCCTGCACCCCAAGGAATAAAGTCCTACGCTACTCAACCTCTCTCTATAGTTCAGGCCCTCGAGTCCTGGCAACATCCTCGCATATCTTCTGTGCACCCTTTCCAGCTTGACAACATCTTTCTTATAACACGGTGCCCAGAATTGAACACAATGTTCAACAACGTCTTATACAGTTGCAACATGAACTCCCAACTTCTATAGCGAACACACTGACTGATGAAGGCCTTTTTGACTGCCCTACTACCTCTAATGCCGCTTTCAGTGAACTATGTCCATGAACACCTACATCCCTCTGCTCTGCAACACTCCCCAAAACCATACCATTCACTGTGTAGGTCCTGCACATGCATCTTCCCAAATTGCAACACCTTACATTCCTCTGTATAAAACTACATCAACCATTCCTCAGTGCACCTGGCCAACCGATCAAGATCGTTCTGCAATTTTTGACAACCATATTCACTATCTACAATACCGCCCACTTTAGTCTCATCTGCAAACTTGATGTGAAGTAAGCTTTGTGTGAAGTAAAATAGTACAGCAGTCCAATCTTATCCTGTGACATTATACAGTTCAATTTACTCCAACCTTCCTTGTCACAATGATTGAATGAATGGGACATGGTGATATCATATTGTAGATTTAGTTCAAAATTTAAATGTTTAAAACCTCATGATTTGGGATGTAATTTTTTTACCATAAGAATGACCTAATCTCCATAGATGATAATTTGAGAAAAACATGCTTATTTCAGGGCACGCTACTTAGTTTTAATCAGTATATATAAATTTAAAGTTTATATATAACATTGCAAACCAATGTATTCTCCATGGTGGTTTACTAGTGCAAAGCTTGAAAGTTATATTTATAGCAGGCTTGTCTATCAAGTGGTGTATGCATCCAGAGTGGTTACATTATTCTACTGAACTATATTAAGGCAATTGTTTCCAACCCTTTTGTGCAGGAATTTCCGTAAATCTTAAAACTCAAGCAGAACACCCACTAACAAGTTGTACTAACTTTAGAAAGAGAGTGAGATAAGGCAGCCAAAGACATAGAGGATTCCCATTGCAGGTATTGTTTTTTGTTCACGATCAGAAACATTAGTGTTGTGGGAGCAAGTCTGCAGAAGGATTTGGACAGGTTGGGAAAGTGGGCAAAAAAATAGTAAATGGAATACAACGTCACAAAAGTGTATGATCACGCACTCTGGCAGAAGGAATTAAGCATAGATTACTTTCTAAAGGGGAAGAGGATTCAGTAATCGGAGGTGCAAAGGGGCTTGGGAGTGCCGGTGCATGGATTCCCAAAAGGTTAATTTTCAGGTTAAGTCAATGGTAAGGAAGGCAAATGCAATGTTACATTCATTTTGATGTGACTTGACTATAAAAGCAAGGATGTAATGCTGAAGCTTTATAAGACGCTGGTGATGACATTTTTGGAATATTGTGAGCAGTTTTGGGCCTCAGATCTGAGGAAGGGTGCGCGAGCATTGGAGAGAGTCCAGAAAAGGTTATGCAAGAATGATCCCGGGATGATTGGGTTAATGTATGAGTAGTGTTTGATGGCTCTGAGCCTGTACTCTGAGTTTAGAAGGATGAGGGGGGAATCTCATTGAAACATACTCTGGATAATGAATGGCCTAGATGGAGTTTCCAGTAATGGGAGTGTGTAGAACAGAGAGCACAGCTTCATTCCAAAGAGGACGAAAGATTCCAAGGGGAGTCAGGGGCGACCGTGGCTGACAAGCGAAGTCAGGGACAGTATAAAAATAAAAGAGAATAAGTACAACATAGCAAAGATGAGCGGGAAGCCAGAGGATTGGGTAACGTTTAAAGAGGAACAGAAGATAACTAAAAATGCAATACGGGTAGAAAAGATGACTTACGAAAGTAAGCTAGCCAAGAATATAAAGGAGGATAGTAAAAGCTTCATTAGATATATGAAGAGGAAAAAATTAGACCAAAGTTGGACACTTAAAAACTGAAAAGGGTGAATTTATTATATGGAACTAGAAAATGGCAGATGAGTTGAACAGGTACTTTGGATCTGTCTTCACTAAGGATGACACAAACAACCTTCCAGAACTGAGGGAAATCCACATTAGGCAGGGAATGGTGTTGGGTAGACTGATGGTACTGAAGGCTGATAAATCCAAAGGGCCTGATGGTCTGCATCCCAGGGTACTTAAGGAAGTGGCTCTAGAAATCGTGGACGCATTGGAGATTATTTTCCAATGTTCTATTGATTCAGGATCAGTTCCTGTGGATTGGAGGCTAGCTAATGTTATCCCACTTTTTAAGAAAGGCAGGAGAGAGAAAACAGGGAATTATAGACCAGGTAGCCTGACATCGGTGGTGGGGAAGATGCTGGAGTCAATCATAAAAGATGAAATAGCGGCACATTTGGATAGCACTAACAGGGTCGGTCCGAGTCAGCATGGACTTACAAAGGGGCAATCGTGCTTGACCAATCTTCTGGAATTTTTTGAGGATGTAACTAGGAAAATGGACAAGGGAGAGCCAGTGGATGTAGTGTACCTGGACTTTCAGAAAGCAGTCGATAAGGTCCCACATAGGAGATTAGTGGGTAAAATTAGGGCACATGGTATTGGGGGTAGAGTGCTGACATGGGGAGAAAATGTGTTGCCAGACAGCAAAACAAAGAATAGGGATTAACGGGTCCCTTTCAGAATGACAGGCAGTGACTAGTGGGGTACCCCAAGGCTCGGTGCTGGGATGCAGCTATTTACAATATACATCAATGATTTAGATGAAGGGATTCAAAGTAACATTAGCAAATTTGCAGATGACACAAAGCTGGATGGCAGTGTGAACTGTGAAGAGGATGCTATGAGAATGTAGGGTGACTTGGACAGGTTGGGTGAGTGGGCAGATGCATGGCAGATACAGTTTAAACTGGATAAATGTGAGGTTATCCTCTTTGGTAGCAAAAACAGGAAGGCAGATTATTATTTTTTATTTATTTATTTGTTTAAATTTTATTTATTAAAAGTAATGTACATTACAGTAGTATAAGCCAAAAATAACATAATACATTTTGTGGACCACTTCTTGTTTTAAACTTTAAGAAGAAGAAAAATAGAGAACGTTAGATAAGATAGTAAGTGCGTGAAAAAGTGATAAGGAAGAACCCGTAGAAACGTAGAACACGAGAAAGAATTTTAAAAAAAGGAAAGAGAAAAATAGAAAAAAGATTATATAAGAAAGTAAAAGATAAAAGGGATGTACCTACTTCGTATCTTTACACACCCCTCACCAGGTCCTGAAACCGTTTATTTTCAAAGTTATGTTGCACCCTATGCTTGTAATAAGTTGATAAATGGAGACCAAATCTTTTGGAAATGGTCTGATTTGCCTGCTAGGACGAATCTCATATCTTCGAGGTGTAACATTTCGGACATATTTGAAATCCACATTTTGGGGGAGACATTTGGAAATAATTTACTTATTTTAGTTTTCAAATAATATAATCTGTGTAGGATTTTAAATTGGATTAGAATATTTTACATTGATCGAGCATTTGTGCACATATAGCAAGTATTTATCCCAAGTCTCTTTCAAGATTTTTATAGCTAGTTCTTGTTCCCAATCTCTTTTAATTCTATCGGATGATGGTATTTCTATATTTAGAATGATATTATACAAGTGTGATATTAAATTAGTTGAGTCCGCCTTTCTATTCATAGCTTCGTCTAATAGGCCTGGAGTCAAATTTTGGTGTTCTTGTGTATATTTTTTCAAATAATCACGGATTTGAAAATATTTAAAATATTGATTACATCTCAGATTGTATTTAAGTTGGAGTTGTTGGAGTGATAAAAAAATTCAATTTTCATACGTCTTCAAATGTTTTAATTCCTATTCTTTCCCAATGTGTAAATGATTTATCAATAGTGGAAGGTTTAAATGACGGATTATTAACTATGGGGGAGAGAAGAGATATATGTCGTAATTTAAGGGTTAATTTTATTTGTTTCCAAATTCTAATAGTACTATGAATAATTGGATTATTACTATATATTGTATTATTCAGTTTTATTGGTGAGAGAAGGATCGCTCCTATATTAAAAGGGGAGCAATCCTCTCTCTCCATTAATATCGAATCCACCCGTTGGGCAGAATTGTCCAACAGGTAAATCACATTTTTGACATTTGCTGCCCAATAATAATACAAAAAATTAGGGAGTGTTAATCCACCAAATTATTTAGGTTTGCACAGATCTCTTCTTTGAATTCTATGGGATTTATAGTCCCATACAAAATTTGTGATATCAGAATCCAGTTTTTTTTTTTTACTTTTTAGTTAAATATATTGGTATTGATTGGAATAAATATAAAATTTGTGGTAGGAAGATCATTTTTATAGCATTTATTCGACATATTAAAGACAGGTAAATCACATTTCCAAAATGTAATCAGGGCATTTAATTTAGTAAGTAGCGGCATTTAGTTTGCATTAAATAAAGATTTATATTTTCTGGTGATTTCGATTCCCAAGTATTTAAATTTTTCTGTAGCAATTTTAAAAGGGAATTTTAGCAGGTGTGTCGGGTCTTGAGATTTTATCGTCATAATTTCACTTTTATTCCAATTTATTCTGTATCCTGAAAAGGATCCAAATTCCTCTATTAGATTGAATATATTTGGTAGGAAGGCAGATTATTATCTAAATGGTTTCAAGTTGAGAAAAGGGGAACATAGAAACATAGAAAATAGGTGCAGGAGTAGGCCATTCGGCCCTTCGAGCCTGCACCGCCATTCAATGTGATCATGGCTGATCATCCTACTCAGTACCCCGTACCTGCCTTCTCTCCATACCCCCTGATCCCTTTAGCCACAAGTGCCACATCTAACGCCCTCTTAAATATAGCCAATGAACTGGCCTCAACTACCTTCTGTGGCAGAGAATTCCAGAGACTCACCACTCTCTGTGTAAAGAATGTTTTCCTCATTTCGGTCCTAAAGGAATTCCCCCTTATCCTTAGACTGTGACCCCTTGTTCTGGACTCCCCCAACATCGGGAACAATCTTCCAGCATCTAGCTTGTCCAACCCCTTAAGAATTTTGTAGGTTTCTATAAGATCCCCCCTCAATCTTCTAAATTCCATCGAGTACAAACCGAGTCTATCCAATCTTTCCTCATATGAAAGTCCTGACATCCCAGGAATCAGTCTGGTACAACAGGGTCTGGGTGTGCTTGTACATCAGTCAATGAAAGTAAGCCTGCAGGTACAGCAGGCTGTGAAGAAAGTGAATGGCATGTTGGCCTTCATAACAAGAGGAGTTGAGTATAGGAGCAAATGGGCCCTTCTGCAGTTATACAGGGCCCTAGTGAGACCACACCTGGGATTTTGTGTGCAGTTTTGGTCTCCAAATTAGAAGAAGGACATTTTTGCTATTGAGGGAGTGCATCGTAGGTTCACAAGGTTAATTCCCGGGATGGCGGGACTGTCATATGCTGAGAGAATGGGGCGGTTGGGCTTGTATACTCTGGAATTTAGATGGATGAGAGGGGACCTTATTGAAACATATAAGATTAATAAGGATTGGACACGCTAGAGATAGGAAACACGTTCCCGATTTTAGGGGAGTCCAGAACCAGGGGCCACAGTTTAAGAATAAGGGATAGGCCATTTAGAACGGAGATGAAACACTTTTTCACACAGAGAGTTGTGAATCTCAGAGTGCGATGGAGGCCGGTTCTCTGGATACTTTCAAGAGAGAGCTAGATAGGGCTCTTAAAGATAGCGGAGTCAGAGGATATGTGGAGAAGGCAGGAACGGGATACTGATTGTGGATGATCTGCCATGATCACATTGAATGGCATTGCTGGCTCAAAGGACCTAATGGCCTACTCCTGCACCTATTTTCCATTGTCTATTGTCTATTGACGTGCCATCAGAATAGAGATGGGGAAGAATTTATTTAGCCAGAGGGTGGCGACTCTGTGGAATTCATCGCCACAGAAGGCTGTAGACATCAAGATATTAAGTATTTTTAAAGTGAAAATTGATAGGTTCTTGATTAGCAAAGACATCAAAAGTTATGGGGAAAAGGCAGGATGATGTGGTTCAGAGGGCAAAATAGATCATCCATCATCGAATGGCGTAGTTGACTCAATGGGCTGAATTCTGCTCTATGTCTTATGGTTTTGTTACTAAATGAATAACAATGGAAATCACATGGTTGCACATATTAGAATGCAGAATCCTTGAGATAGATGTTCATTGGTCTACTCATGGCACGTGAATGGTACTGAATAGTTAAAAAATATATAATCATCTCATATTACTTCTGGGATGTCCTCACAGACTGTTTGGAACAAAATCTTGCAAAACATGAAAAAGTTTCCAAAATGAAGTGCAATAAGGATTGCTCTTCTTAGTAAATGACTTAATAAATAATTTGGATAGTCTTTGGATGAATATCATTGACTTAGAAGTGAACTTTAGCAAGCTAAAGTTTTGGTTACTTTATGTATATTTAAAAAGCAGAGTTATAGATCAATTACTTTGAGTCAAATAAAATTTCTATGAATTTTTCTTAATGAAATTCTCAAATCTTCCACTACTATTTCAAAAACATGATTATTTTCTTCAAATTAATCATTAAGACATTCATAAACTTGCAATACAAACTGAAATAGGTTGCACTTTTATAGTGACTGAGACAGACAGTTAAATTCAGAAATTTAATATTACAATACTCCAAAAATATTACAAAACAATAATATTGCAAATGGTGGGAATATAAAATAAAAATGGAAAACCCTGGAAATAATCAATAAGTCCGGCAACATCTGTGAAGAGGTAAACAGGGAAGCTTTTAGGCCATTTTACAGATGCTGTCTGTTCATTAAGTATTTTTATGTAACTCTACTTAATGTCAGGTTAAAAATAACATCAGGGTTACTTTACTTTAAAATTACTAAGTGGATTACAGTATTTTACCTGGAGTACAGAGTCATTTACCTAGATTGGGCAAATCTAGAATCAGTGGACATACATTTAAGGTGAGAGGAGAAAGATTTAATAGGAACCTGAGGAGCAACTTTTTCATATAGTGGGTGTAAGGAACAAACTGAGGCAGGTACTTTGACAACATTTAAAAGACATCTGAACAGGCCCATGAATAGGAAGGGTTTAGAGGGCCAAACATAGGCAGGTGAGACTAGTGTAGATAAATGCACCTTGGTCAGCATGAGCAAGTTGGGCAGAAGGGGCAGTTTCCGTGCTGTATGACTCTGTGACTATACAGTGTATTCACATCTAACATATTTGTATTCATTAGATCTTTCTTTAAATCAAGCCATTTAACTATTTTAAACTCAAATTTCATACTATTTGTTATACACTCCAAAACTTCCCTACCGACCATTCAGCATCCATCTTTGTGACGTTCTTCTGGAAAAGGAAAGCAATAAAAATGTGTTGTTATCTGTCTTGACGTCTTACATTAAAAAAACTTGATTTTCAGGAAAATTGCTTTTTACCAGAGAATTATGAATTCACTGCTCAATGTACTGCTACTTTGCATACAATTTTTAAGAACACCTTTTGCTTGTTCTCATTATGTCTTTGTACGAGGTTTCAATAAAACACCTTGTATGGTGACAGATCAATTAGCAGCTTTTAAAATACTTGAGAGAAACCTTAACTAATGTCAACCCTGACATAATGAAAAGTTTCTATCATCCACAAAATTTAATTAAATTAATAAAATATAAAAGAGAGACTAAAATTAATAAATAATGCGATGTGCATGAGAAATCATATAACCTGTAGAAATGAATAATGATTTTTTAATGTTGTCATAGCACTCACATAAAGCGTTTGCTGCAGTCACCATTGTGAGGGTTTGAACTGTGTGTCGATGAATATACTTAATTGAATCAGATCCAGTTAAGTATATTGTAGATGCACTTTCATAATCAGCCAGAGAGAGAGAGAGAGGCAGACAGATAGAGAGACAGAGAGAGAGAGAGAGAGAGAGAGAGAGAGAGAGAGAGAGAGAGAGAGCATGAAAGAAGGGCAGTCACGGTGGCACAGCGGTAGAGTTGCTGCCTTACAGCGAATGGAACCCTCGAGACCCGGGTTCGATCCCGGCTACGGGTGCTGTCTGTACGGAGTTTGTACGTTCTCCCCGTGACCTGTGTGAGTTTTCTCCGAGATCTTCGGTTTCCTCCCACACTCCAAAGACGTACAGGTTTGTAGGTTAATTGGCTTGGTATAAATGTAAAAATTGTCCCTAGTGGGTGTAGGGTAGTGTTAATGTGCGGGGATCGCTGGACGGCACAAACCCGGTGGGCTGAAGGGCCTGTTTCCGCGCTGTATCTCCAAACAAAGCTAAAAAATAAAATGAATGAAAATGAAAAAAAAAAAAAAAAGAGAGAGAGAGAGAGAGAGAGAGAGATGGGGGTGGGGGTGGGGGGGGAAGGGATGAGAACGAGAGATTGTGTGTTTTTTCTGAGTTTTTGTGTAAGAATGGAAAAGGGAGAGGGAAGAGTAAGGAGAACAAATTTGCATCAAATCATTAAATATAATGGATGGTCGTGTAAGCAATAGATGGTAATTTAATTTGGGTGCAGAAAAATAATTTGTGACAGAATAAGCTAAATGATGTTGATAAGCATCATCTAAACAGAAGCATTAGATTATTGCTTTTTGTTTACTCTTTAAATGATCACGAATGCAGCCTGTTTTATCCTTTCTCATTCAAACAGAAGAACAGACTTACCTGTAGAATCTAGCCAACCCTTTGTTTCTTACAGCCCTTTGCTTTGCCACAGTTTGTCCAGGGACTGAGGATCTGTAGTGAATGCATCCGTTAGGAACACTACTTCTATCGAGTCCTTACCTTCACTTCCATCATATGTGCCCACAGTGGCTGATAACGCTCCAGTTGTCAAGGCTCAAGGTGCTCAGTGATACCCTCGACGTCTCTTCCCTGTTTTGAGCATTCAGGGGCCAGAGATTCCTGTGACTCGGGAAGGATACAACATTATTTTAAGGAGATTGTGCAAACATTTTGCCTCAAGTTGCTGAGAGTAGATACAGTATTAGCTTTGGGAGTCTGGTGTCAGGCATGTGGTTGATGCGTTCAATGGTTCAATGGTGATTTTATTGTCACAAAAGTACGTGGTGAAATTATTTTCTTGCAAACAGTCCAGTGCAGTATTTCCATACCTAAGCACATCCTTGATAAGCAAGTGTGCAGAAATAGTCTACTGTGCCTGCATACAAGAGGCGCATGTTTTGGCAACTTTTTCGAAGTCCAGTCCGCGCTCTATTTCTTATGAGGGTTGCCCGATTCAGGAAAGGCCCAGGCTGCTGTGGGCCTCCAGCCATCACCTTCCTTGGATTCAACCTCCCTCTCCTCGTCCATCCATCTTTGTGTCCCAGGGCTGGCACTCGCAGCCAACCTTGAGGGAACAGTAGACCACACCCCAGGTCTTCCTCCTACCGGCCTTGCTCCTCGCCTGTCGTGCCATCACTGTCTTCATCACTGGCTCCTTCCACCTGATCTTGCTTCGGGGTATGAGCAGGGTGGAGCCCGGCGGCTTCCCCCTGTACAAGCTGTGGTTCACCAGGTCTTGTGTTAGACCACGGGGAATGAGCAAGGGGCCGACTCAGCGGCTCTGTCCATGCAGGCCGCTGTCCGCCGGGTACTCCAATCAGCGTCTGACCTGGCTGCTCACCCCCTGCTGGCCGCGGCATTCTAGCATTCCACCCAATGGAGCTGTTTCATTGTGATGACCATTGAGGAGGACCTTTGCGTTGACTTTCTCTGTGGCAGGTATCGATGACTTTCCAATTACTGTAATTGGACATTCTTCTTGAAGATGATCCTGATTACGGTAACCTCGATATCCTCTGAAATGTTCTCCTCCTCCCAGATGCAGAAGAAAGTATTTGATTAATTCCTGATTCATTCCTTTGCCTTCTTTGGCAAGGATTTATTCCGCTCTTGTTATTTTGCAGCTTTGGAACAGTCTTTTCAATGTCTTACTGGGTTGGGGAAGTATCCAAATGATGGCAGACTTTATGTTGTGGGATGGAAACAAGATTATTTGGGTCATTGATAGAATTTTTGTTCAAGAAATCATCAAAGTGCTCCTTCCATTTCTTGCGATACAATACAATACGATTTTATTCGTCACATTGCCCATAAAGTGCAAGTGAAATGAATGTGCCAGCAGCGGTACAATGATAAGAACACACAATACACAATAAAAAATTACCATAAACATCCACCACAGCATTCATCACTGTGGTGGAAGGCACAAAATTTGGTCAGTCCTCCTCCATTTTCCCCCGTGGTTGGGACCTCCACCCTCCGCAGCCGTTGCTGTGGGCGATCTACGTCTATTTGATAAGGTTTCCATTCTCAATCCTTGGTTCTCGGGTGTTTGGGCAGCTGATGGTTTTGACAGCACTGGAGAATCAAAGCAAATCATGGTTGTCGATTATTTGCAAGAGCTCCTGCACACTTTCTACAGGAGCGGCACGGTGGCACAGCTGTAGAGTTGATGCCTTACAGCGCTTGCAGTGCCAGAGAACCGGCTATGATCCTGACTACGGGTGCTGTCTGTACGAAGTTTGTACGTTCACCGCGTGACCTGCGTAGGTTTTCTCCGAGATCTTCTGTTTCCTCCCGCACTCCAAAGATGTATAGGTTTGTAGGTCTATTTACTTGGTATAAATATAAATTGTCCCTAGTGTGTGAAAGATAGTGTTAAGGTGCGGGGATCGCTGGTCGGTGCGGACTCAGTGGGCCAAAGGGCCTGTTTCCGCACTGTATCTCTAAACTAAACTAAACTAAACTAAACTACCCAACATCTGTTTTTTGGTCCACAGGATTTCACCTGGCCTTCAGCCCTTGCAGTATCCAATTCAAGAATGCCTGTCATTGTGGTTATTTAACATCTCCTGGGGATTTTCATCATTTTCAGTTTGGTGTTTTCTGGGTGATAGGATAGGATGCTAATAATGGTGGATTTTGGGGCAGGTCAGGTATTGTGGATACAAATCTGTCCCTGTTATTTGACTGTCCACGTATTGCCTTTGAGGTGCTGCCTGAGCGGACCTTTCTTTGTAGGGAGGAGCCTAGATTATTTGATATTCCTACAGCAGCATTTGACCTATTTAGGGTCAGGTTGATGCAGAGGATATATCAGGTCAGATTAGATTTTATTATGTACACCAGGCAGCAATTAAATTCCTTGTTTGCATGAAGCTCTTAGAGTAAAGTACGTATGATGTTGATAGATAATAAACACAACAATTGCCAAACAGCAGAATGATGAGGATCAGAATGTTTGAGATGTTCCAAAGAAATATGGAAGGCCCCACCTGAATTATATTGTTGCATCTAAACTGATTCCATTGACATCTTCATTATTGGATTACCTACCAAAGACTCAGGAAAGGTGTATTCGTTTAAGCCACATCTCAAAAACACTGCTTCATTCTGCGTATCTGTTCATTGTTGAAGCACCAATATCAGCTGGGGCAGCACGGTGGTGCAGCGGTAGAGTTGCTGCCTTACAGTAGGTATGTTACAAAACTTACCTTTAGCGGCGCTGCACTTCTGCCACTCCCCGTGTGCGCGACTTTCGCGCCTTGCAGAGGGGGGCGGGCTTAAAGTGCCGTTTTTCCACAGGCCTGGATAATCGATGAATGTCGGGCGATTTGGTTGCTGAAGAAAAATCGCTCCGACATTTCATGGATGGAGGTATTTTAAAATTACTCTAGATTATTTATTAACTAGAGTAATTTAAAAATCACCTTCAAAAGCCGTGAGCGCAGACAACCGGAAGGATTTTGCGTAGGGGAGAAAAAAAGGTAAATACTTTATTTTTATATTAAAAGTTGGTTTTTCGGGAGGCATTAATAATATTTTTATGTTGCGAAATGGGGTCCCCAAAAAATGTATGAACCCCCAGTATTTTTCCCCCCGACTTCACTGCTAACCGCAACGTTCTAATCCACCGCATTCCACTAAAACCCACTCGCTAGTTGATTTAAATGGCCATTAATTTACAGCATAAAACACTAAATTCCTTCCATTTGGCCCAGAAATTCATGAAAATGAGATTTAAAAATTATGTTATATTGTGGATTATTGTGTGAATGTTATTTGGACACTTAGGCAATTTTAAAAAAGTTTATCTTTTCTTAAGAAATTGATAGATATTTAGATCTACTCATTGAATTTTGTAATTAGCTACAATTAGATAACTAACCAATTATATGCTTTAATTTCAGGTAATCCAAGTAAGATTGTTTCATATTTGTTTCAGAATGCTTCAATCTATAATAACTGAAAATTTCATTGAGTTCTCTTTATTTTTAAGAATGTTATGGACTTTTAACTTTTCCAGATCACAGCTTTTGAGTTAAGTCAATTGTAAGGCAATGGGAAGCAAGATGCTCATTTCCGAGTATGAAAATGGCCATAACTTTCTTAATACTGAAGATATGAAAGTAAATTAGGTGTCAAATTAAACTTCTTTTTATGCTTTATCTGATGGGATAAATTGCAGACTTGATTTTTAAAATCTCAAAATTTTGTAACATTGCTACTTACAGTGCTTGCAGCGTCGGAGACTGGGTCCGATCCCGACAACGGGTGCTGTCTGTACGGAGTTTGTACGTTCTGCCCGAGACCACGTGGGTTTATTCTGAGATTTTTTGTTTCTTCCCACACTCCAAAGACAAACAGTGTATATCGGTTAATTGGCTTGGTGTGTGTGTAAATTGTCCCGAGTATGTGTAAGATAGTGTTAAGGTGCAGGAATAGCTGGTCAGCGTGGACTAGGTGGGCCGAAGGGCCTGTTTCTGCACTGTATCTCCAAACAAAAATAAATTAAACTGTCCATTAGATGATGATTGGTGAGTCTGCTGGATGCTCAGTGTTATCCTGGGTAGCAAAATCATGCCCATGGAAGCATATGATGCAAAATCCCAATGCACTGTCAGAAGTGCAGTTTAAGTTCTCTGTTCCATTTTGCACCTCAGTTTGGAAAATAAAAATGCACCGTGTGAATGAATTTCCAGGCCACTGTGTTTTTGTTTTTTTAATATAAAATTGCTGACATAATAGCAATAAGGTTCGAAGTGAGGTTGTTGATTAGTTGGTGCATCGCTCTATTGTACAACAAATGGAATTGTTTATCTGCAGCATAAATTGTATGTGGCATGGGCAGGGGAAATTAATTGAGTTGGAAAGGTTCTGCATCGGCATTACAGAAAGTTAATGTAGGTTTAATAAATCTCCCATTTGTCATCTAATGCATGTGGCAAAACTACCAAAAATAGGGGATAAACCGCCATTTCACAAAAATAGTTTTACAATAGAATTTAGCAAATATTATCAAAATGTAAGATGTGCATGTATGTCTTTTTCTTTCAAAATTGGAATTAAATGTAGAAAGCCAGTCATTTAAAATCATCCCAATAACAATGCACCTTAGCAGTAACATCACTTGCAAATATTAGACTAAATATTTCACATACAGACTAGTTAAAATTTGGCTGAAATATTGAAGCAAAAATTCTGAAATCGCAGAAATGAAAAATTATTTCAGATATTTGGTTTAATTATATATAGATTAGGCAATAGGGCTGGTTTGGGGATGGTAGCTGGTGCTGCTATAAAATGGTGCAGCTAAAACTATTCTATGGAGCTACTGCTGCTGACATTCCCAGCTGCTCGCCATAGAACTACTAGCAGCTCCAGTAAGGTATTACTCCTGGATTTCCATGGACTTTCTGTAAATCTGGGATGAGGTCAGTGAGAAGTGCTGACATCTGTCATTCTGCATCATCACATGGAATCATACATCCCAGCCCCTGTCTCTATCTCCAACATTTGTTCCACTACCTGGCTCCATTTGCCAATCACCTACAACCACCCACCCCCCCCCCCCCCCCCCCCCACTGCACACATACACCCACCTTTTGTTTAGCAGCTCTTGCTGTATCCTTCCCTTCACCACTACTCCATGCCTCACCTTCCTCATCAAATTTCATCAATCACCTCCCAGCTTTTATCTCTATCTCCACCTTTCCCTCCCCAACCCGATTCGTCTGCAATCAACCTCTCCTCACCTAGATCGAGCTTTTGCTTGCCAGTTCCCTCCCCATCCCTTCCTCTCATCAGTTTCTACTGCCTAACTCCCCTCTCTACTCCTTCGGCCTGGGCAGCTTACAACCCAGCGATAAGAACATTGATTTCTCTCATTTCAAGTACCCCCTGCATTCACTCTCTCCCCCTCTCCTGCTCCCCAGTTGTTCTACTAGTACCACTGTTTGCATCCTCGTACCCCTTTGTTGTCACCATTTTCTCTGCTAACAATGAGCCTGGATAGGCTCCACCTTTCCTTGGTCATCTGTTGCTGGCCCTGCTTTGTTATGGCCTTTTCCTACTTCCAGTTCCTTCCCTTCGACTTTCAGTATGAAGAAGGGTCCCGACCCTAAACTTCACCCATCATTTTTCTCCAGAGATGCTGCCTGACCCGCTGAGCTACTCCAGTACTTTGTGCCGACCTTCGGTATAAACCAGCATTTGCAGTTCCTTCCTACACAGTCCAGAGGAAGTGTCTTGACATGAAATGCCAACTATCTCTCAAGATGCTACCTGACTCGTTGAGTTTCTCCAGCAGATTGTTTGATGCTAACCAAATTATCTTCCCTCTTTCCCAATTCTGCCAAAGGATGTCAGACATGAAACATTCACTTTTTTTTGTTTACTTATGCTGCCTGATCTACTGAGCATTTCCAGCATTTACTATTTATTTTTCAGATTTCCAGCATCTGCAGTATTTGTTTTACATCTCATTTTTTGCTTATTTTATTAATAATGATGATTTTAATTATTCCCTCCTGTGTTTTTAATTTTGTTAAATGTTCCCAAATTTATTGTATTATTTCTGTGTTTTTACTTATAGCGAGAGATAGAGTATTACAGCATGGAAATATGCCCTGAGGCCCAACTTGCCCACACTGGCCAATATTTTCTGAAAGCTCCTATTTGTAACATATGGGGGAGAGGGCACATTTTAAATCTTTTCTAAAGTGAAAACAGCCCTCTGATTATATGAAGACACAAGGAACTTCAGGTGCTGGTTTATCAAAAAAGCCACAATGTGCTGGAGTAACTCAACAGATCAGGCTGTATCTCTAAACAAAGATGGATAGTGACGTTTCAAGTTGGGTCCATTCTTCTGTCTGATTGTAGTGTGGGGACGAATACCAAAGACAGGTATAGGCCAGGACAAACCCTGGCAAATGATGAAAAGACAAAAAGTGAGAGATAAGGAGTTAATGATAGCAAAGGTGTGAAGCCAGAGCAAGGAATATAGGTGAATGTTAATTTCATTTCGGAGTCACGTGAGTCCGTTGGAGGTGCCAGCGGAGGAACTCTTGGATGTGGCGACCAAATTCGCGGCCCCACATACGGCTGGTCTTCCTCTAAATACAAAGCTGGCAGCCACAGTGGACTTTCTTAATAATCAGGTGCTGCAGGAAGAAGTCCTCATCCAGGCTATGAGCCGTCACAAGGCTCCATCAAACTGCAACTCCCTCAACGTGCCTGTGGTCAATACGCCAATATGGGGCAACATCAGTGCGGCTATCCGTCAACAGGAGCTAAAATTGCAGCGGATCCTGAAACTCCTCACGGCCGGTATTACCGCCTTTGCGCGGTCGGTGGACGGGGACGAACTGAATTTGGACCAGGAAGATGCTCTGGCCTTATTGTGCGCGACCCAGCACAAAATCAACGGGTTTCGCAAAAACAGCATCCGCCCAGCACTCAACCCGAAGTTTGCAGGATTGTGCAAACCACCGTCGCCGCCGCCGCCCCGTCAGCTCTTTGGTGAGGACCTCTCGAAGAGAGTCAAAGAGCTTGACGAACAAGCCAAAACGGTGGGGATCATGCGCTCTCAGAGTGCCCCCACACCGTCAGGCTCAAAAGCTCCATACATTCGCTCACGAGGGTCGGCCGGTGCCTCGACGAGGACTCGCCCTCTAGCTCCACAACGACAACAGCACCAGAACCAGCACCAAGGGTCTTTTTTAGGACAGGGTCGGCAGAGACCTTTGTGGAAATCGAAGACGCCACGCCCTCAAGCCAACCCAGCACCTCCACGGCCACCCACACGTGTCAAGGACCGCCGGTAACCACGGAGGTGAGGGGGTCTGGTTCTCTTTTTTCTCTCTGTTTAACTTCCCATGTTGGTGGTCGTTTACGGTTGTTTTTGGATGCATGGGGTAATTTTACTGGTGATGAGTATGTGTTGCGGAATATTCAGGGGCATAAAATTGAGTTTATTAATAGCGACATTCCTCCATCCCAGCACATGCCTGGTCGTACGTTCAAATTGTCTGCTGCAGAACAGGCAGCAGGTTACAAGGAAATTTTAAGTCTGGAACAGAAGGGTGTGATTGAGAAAACGGTGCATGAGCCAATTGAATTTGTTTCGAACATATTTACTAGACCTAAGAAGGATGGAGGCTGTCGTGTCATTATTGATCTAACCCGTTTGAATACGTTTGTAACATATACTCATTTTAAAATGGATACGTTTGAAACAGCCAAATCATTGATTTCTCAGCGGGCCTGAAGCCTCCACGTTGCTCACTCCTCCCACCACTCTGTTGTTAACGGAACTGGGTCCTAGTGCCCGTCTCCCCAGCCCCGGTGACCTCAGTGGCTATTCCACTGGGTCTTCCCCATTCCCCTCCTACCATGTAACCCCTGCTCTTTCCCACCCACACCACAGCCCACATACCCCCCCACCCCCTGACCACCCTCCACCCCCCCACCACACAACACCCCGTCCTCAGTCCACTCACCTGCCTTCCTCCAGCCACAACCCCCATCCCTGCCGTGTGTTCACCATCCCCCCGGACCTCCCCCTCTCCGACACCGAAAGGTCGGTCCTCAGCAGAGGTCTTACCTTTGTCCCCCTCCGTCCCCACCTCAATGAGTTCCGCGCCCACCACGACTTGGAGCTTTTCTACCGTCGCCTCCGCCTCACAGCGTTTTTCCACGGGAACAAGTCCTCGCCCCCCACTGATGATCCCTTTTCCTGTCTCCCACGTACCCCCTCCTCGTGGACCCCCCCTCGTGGCCCTCCAGCTTTAGAACTATTTATACAAAACTGCCGTCGGGACATCAACCGCCTCGACTTCTCCACTCCCCTGTCTCACTCCAATCTCTCCCCCTCCGAACGTACTGCCATCGACTCACTCCGCAACAACCCAGACTGGGTTATCAAACCCGCCGACAAGGGAGGTGCCGTGGTAGTCTGGCGCGTCGATCTCTACAAAGCAGAGGCCACGCGCCAACTCTCGGACACCTCCTCCTACTTACCCCTGGACCATGACCCCACTGACGAGCACCAGGCCACCATCTCGAGCACCATAACTGACTTCATTAACTCCGGCTCCCTACCCCCCCGAGCCTCCAACCTCATCGTTTCACAGCCCCGCACAGCCCGATTTTACCTTCTCCCCAAAATCCACAAACCGGACTGCCCCGGCAGACCCATTGTCTCTGCCTGTTCGTGCCCCACCGAACACATTTCCACATACCTTGACTCCATCCTATCCCCCTTTGTTAAATCCCTCCCCACCTATGTTCAAGACACCTCAGACACTCTCCGTCGGCTCCGCACATTCCGTTGTCCAGGCCCCCATCCTCTCATCTTCACCATGGACGTCCAGTCACTATACACCTGCATCCCCCACCAGGATGGTCTCAAAGCCCTCCGGTACTTCCTCGACCAGAGGAGCAACCCATACCCATCCACTGACACCCTCCTCCGCCTAGCGGAGTTGGTCCTTACCCTAAACAACTTCTCTTTTGACTCCTCCCATTTCCTCCAAACACAAGGCGTAGCTATGGGCACACGCATGGGCCCTAGCTACGCCTGCCTCTTTGTCGGGTACGTCGAACAATCTTTGTTCTCGACGTACCAGGGCCCCACCCCCGACCTTTACCTCCGTTACATTGACGACTGCTTTGGTGTCACCTCCTGCACCCACGCAGAACTGACTGACTTTATCCATTTCACCACCAACTTCCATCCGGCACTCAAATATACTTGGACCATTTCCGACATTTCCCTACCATTCCTTGACCTCACCATCTCTATTGCAGGTGACACACTCCTGACTGACATCCACTACAAACCAACTGACTCCCACAGCTACCTGGACTACTCTTCCTCCCACCCTGCTTCCTGTAAGGACTCCATCCCCTATTCCCAATTCCTCCGACTACGCCGCATCTGCTCCCAGGATGACTTGTTCCACACCAGGTCATCGCAAATGTCCTCGTTCTTCAGAGAACGGGGTTTCCCCTCCCCCACTATCGATGAGGCTCGCACCAGGGTCTCCTCCATACCCCGCAACACTGCCCTCTCTCCCCATTCCCCCACTCACAACAAGGGCCGAGTCCCCCTGGTCCTCACCTTTCACCCCACCAGCCAGCGCATACAATGGATAGTCCTCCGCCAGTTTCGCCACCTCCAACGTGACCCCTCCACTCGCCACATCTTCCCATCTCCCCCCCTGTCTGCCTTCCGCAAAGACCGCTCCCTCCGCAACTCCCTCGTCAATTCTTCCCTTCCCTCCCGCTCCACTCCTTCCCCGGGCACTTTCCCTTGCAACCGCAAGAGATGCTACACTTGTCCCTTCACCTCCCCCATCCACTCCTTTCAGGGACCCAAGCAGTCATTCCAAGTCCGACAGAGGTTCACCTGCACCTCCTCCAACCTCGTCTACTGCATCCGTTGCTCCAGATGCCAGCTAATCTACATTGGTGAGACCAAGCGGAGGCTAGGCGATCGTTTCGCCGAACACCTCCGCTCGGTCCGCAATAACCAACCCGACCTCCCGGTGGCTCAGCACTTCAACTCCCCCTCCCACTCCGTATCCGACCTCTCGGTCCTGGGCCTCCTCCATGGCCAGAGTGAACAACACCGCAAGTTTGAGGAACAACATCTCATATTCCGCTTGGGGAGTTTGCATCCTCTGGGCTTAAACATTGAATTTTCTCAATTCTGTTAACCCAGACTGCTCCCTTCCCCCTTCCCCCCCCCACCACACCTCTCCCTCAGCCCTCGGGCCCTGACATTCCTTCTCCATCTCCCCCCCCCCCCCCCAAGTCGCACTAGCTTCTCATTTTCACACCAGAAACAGCTTACAATGGCTTGCTTCCCTTATCACCAATACTTTTTTGCATATCTTTCACTCATTGTTCTTGCTTTATCTCTCCATATCACTGTTTATATCTCTCGTTTCCCTGATCCCTGACCAGTCTGAAGAAGGGTCTCGACCCGAAACGTCGCCTATCTCCTTCGCTCCTTAGATGCTGCTGCACCCGCTGAGTTTCTCCAGCTTTTTGTGTAACCATTGATTTCTCATGGCTGCTTTATGGCATGCATTGATTTGAGGGATGCATATTATTCAGTATCCATCCAGAAAGATGATAGAAGGTTTTTGAAATTTATCTGGATGGGGCAACTTTGGCAGTATAAGGCTTTGCCTAATGGGCTTACTACAGCCCCTAGATTGTTCACTAAATTGGTGAAGCCAATCATGGCTTATTTGAGACAACGACATCATATAGTTATGGCCTATTTAGATGATGTCTTTATTGTGGGCCACACCCTGCAATTGGCTGAACAGGGTGTTGCAGCTGCTGTCAATATATTTCAACAATTAGGATTCATTGTCCATCCAGAGAAATCGAAGTTCTGCCCTGCCCAGGTAATTAATTACCTAGGGTTCACGGTGAACTCAATGAGCATGAGGATAACTATACCAATTAACAAAATTGAGGAAGTCACTAAGGTGTGCAGAGATTTAATTGGCACCAATATACCATCGATTCGGCATACAGCCACAGTAATTGGCAAGCTAGTGGCTTTGTTTCCGGCAGCACGATATGGACCTTTGCATTATCAGAATTTGCAAAGAGCTAAAATTACTGCGTTAAAACGGAACGCTGGTCATTACGATCGATCAATGCAGCTGCCGTCCGAAGCGATAACTGAGTTGCAATGGTGGGTGTGTCACATTAGCAACTCATTTAAGCCTGTCAGGGAGGCTAATCCGGTGGTATATTTACAGACTGATGCAAGCTCCAATGGCTGGGGAGCTACTGATAATTGCTCTAGTTGTGGGGGCAGATGGGACACCCTTGAGGCATCGATGTTGTTGACTCAAGGGATTAACTATTTGGAGTTGCTGGCAGCATTCCACGGACTTCGTGCATATTGTTCCAAGCTTGTTGGAGCACACGTCCGTCTCCAAATAGACAACACCACAGCTGTGGCATATTTAAACCATATGGGTGGTACCAGGTCAGTCTCGTGTGACAAATTGGCTAACTCAATTTGGCTCTGGTGTATTCAAAGAGACATTTGGATTTCAGCTACCTATTTGCCAGGTGAGCTTAATACTGTGGCGGACACCAGGTCACGCAAATTTAATGACAACATTGAATGGATGTTGCATCCTGAGATTTTTTCTAAAGTCACAGCCAAATTTGGTAAACCGGACATTGACCTTTTTGCGTCACGGTTGAACCATCAGGTACCAGCCTACGTTTCATGGGAACCAGATCCTGGGGCAATAGCGCTAGATGCATTCTCGCTGGACTGGGGGAATTGGTTTTTCTATGCCTTCCCTCCGTTTTGCCTCATCAGTCGGGTATTGCGAAAGATTCAGGCAGATGCTGCCAAGGGCATCCTTATTATACCCGACTGGCCCACACAGCCTTGGTATCCGGTGGTCTTTGACATGCTCAACGAACCTTGGGTCCTTTTGAAGGGTTGCCCACAATTGGTTACTCACCCTGTCTCAGGGGAGCCACATCCCTGCCATGGCTATTTAAATTTGTTGGCTTGCAGGTTCTGAACAGGCCGTTAGTCCAATACGGCCTCTCGGCTCGGACCATGGATACCATCGGGGCGTCGTGTCGAGAGTTCACAAGGCGAAGATACCGCTCGCATATTAAGAAGTGGGAAGCCTACTGCAGCCGCTCTCGCATCACGTACGATGACGTGACAATAACCGACGTCCTGGAATTCCTCGCGGGGTTGCACCATGATGAACACTTAAGTTACAGTGCCATCAACAGCGCCAGAAGTGCGCTATCATTCTACCTCAAGATTGGGGTAGGATCCAACAGGCTAGTGTCCAGACTCATGCGGGGTATATTCAATATGAATCCGCCTACACCACGCTATAATATCACCTGGGATGTCAGGGACGTATTAACCCTGCTCAGGACGTGGTCTCCCATGGAAGGGCTCCAACTGGACCAACTCACCATGAAGCTGGTGATGTTACTAGCGCTGACTTCAGCTCAGAGGGTACAGACACTACACAAACTTCGTGTCGACAGAATGACATATACCCCTACAGAAGTAGTCTTTTTCATTGACGAGCTACTAAAGCAGCATAGACCTGGGTGCACAGGGCTGCAGCTGAAGTTTCCGGCATACCCCGCAGATGCTAGGCTATGTTTAGCCTCAAATATCCGCCACTATGTCAAAGTGACGGCACGCATCAGAGGAATGGAGAGATACCTGCTTGTCACTCATAAGAGACCTCATCATCGAGTGACAGTCCAGACGATATCCAGGTGGCTTCGAGTCGTCTTGGGTAAGTCAGGTATCGACATTAATGTGTTCAAGTCTCATTCCACCAGGGCTGCATCGACGTCAGCGGCGAGGGTCATGGAGGTGCCCATGGACCAAATTCTCGCCACAGCAGGATGGGCGAATGAAGCTGTGTTCCAGCGTTTTTATAACAAGCCTGTTGCTGCTCCTCTACAGTTCGCAGAAGCCGTGCTGAATGCAGGTCAAGAACATGGAGATGTCCCCGCTTGAGGGGTTTTGATTTGTTATTAATAAATATGCTCTTGTTTTGCAGTATGAACTAGTGAGCAAGTTTGTTCCTCCCATCCATCCCTGGTAGTGGTGTGTCAGCATGGACGTGGTCCAGGGCGTGTAATCACAGAAGCTTTGAAGTCTTCACGAAGTCACTCACGTGACTCCGAAATGAAATAGTAAGATTGAACGAGAACTTACCAGTTCGAAGGTTGATCTTTATTTTATGAGGAGTCGAAGTGAGGGATTTCGTGCCCTCCTCGCCCAACCCTCAATCACCTTCAGCTGGTAATCTTAGTCAATTCAATCATACTATGCGAAGTCATTTCTTTTGTTGGTTTCTGTGATTCCACGCCGCTACTTTGAAGTATGTCGAGCATGCGCGCCGGCGGGCTCTTCACGAAATCCCTCACTTCGACTCCTCATAAAATAAAGATCAACCTTCGAACTGGTAAGTTCTCGTTCAATCTTACTATTCCTCTTCCCATCCCAAACTTTCCTTTCTGTCCTGAGTCTCCTCCATTGCCAGAGTGAGGCCACATGCACACTGGAGGAACAGCACCTTATGCTAGGTAACTGGCCCACAACAGCCCCTTTCTCCCTCAAGAACACCCCCCGCCTAACTTTGTTTCCCCCCAGCACTCCCCTCTCTTTCCCTGAACCCTGACTGAACTTGCAACGATTTCAACCCCCCTCCACCTGCACCATTTCCAATGGCTTTACAATTGCAACAGTTTTATCCCCAAACTTAACAATTTGTAACTCTTTATTCTTTTGGGCTCGCACCTATCTTTTTATCACTGTATCACTGTCCTTTGTCCAACAACGCGCCTACCCCCCTACCCCCCCCCACCCTGTCTGTGTTCACCTATCACCGATTATGCTCTGTCCTGCCCATCCTCTTTTCCAGCTCTCTCTCCCACTCCCCTACATTCAAACTGAAAGAGGGTCCCGCCTGAAACATCTCCTATCCACGTTCTACAGGGCTTCTGCCTGACCCCCTGAGTTGCTCCAGCATTATGTATCTACCTTATATTCCACTTGGGTAACTTACCAGCCAGTGGTATGAATATTGAATGCTCCAATTTTAGATTAAATTTCTCCTTCTCTACCCCCTTCCCCATTTTCTCCCCTCTTCCCTGTGCCCACCTGGAAGTGCATCCATTTCTCCCATTCTCCTTCCCTCTCCTCCCACTTCCACCTAAATTCCTTCCCCTGGCTTTACTTTCATGTCTGTTCTAATTTTATCTCCTTATCTCACACTTCATGTCTTTTCATTTCTGTCCAGCCGTCTGCCAATCAAAAATCTCCCTTCGCCTTCATCCACCTTCCACTTGCCCGGCTTTGTCCCACACCACCCCTCTTACACCTTTCTCCCCCCTAGTACAATCACTCTGAAGAAGTGTCCTGACCCAAAATGTCACCTATCCATGTCCTCCAGAGATTACACCAGCACTTTGTGTTTTTCCCCCTAAATATGTGATGTCCCTTGTCAATCCAGGTGCCAGCCACACAAAAAGAATCAACACCAAGTGGCAGCATGGTGATGCAGCGGTAGAGTTGCTGCCTTAGAGTGCTAGAGACCCTGGTTCAATCCTGATTATGGGTGCAGTAGGCATGGAGTTTGAATGTTCTACCCGTGACCGCTTGGGTTTTCCCCAGGTACTCTACTTTTCTCCCACACTCCAGGTGCAGGTTTGTGGGTTAATTTCGCTTTGGAAAAATTGTAAATTATCCCTAGTGTGTAGGATAGTGTTCGCGTGCAGGGATCGTTGGTCGGCATAGATTTGGTGGGCCGAAGGGCCTGTTTCCGCTCTGTATATCTAAAAACACTAAACCATGTGGCTGGAATGCAGAGAGACATCAGGGCCCTCGTATTATCCGAAAAACTGATCGCTGACTTTTGAGGAATGTTGATCATTTGTATTAGAACATAGATCTGTACAGAACAGGAGATGAACACAAGATGCTGGAGTAACTCAGCGGGACAGGCAGCTCTGGAGAGAAGGAATGGTTGACTCTTTGGGTCAAGACCTTTCTTCAGACTTATGTCAAGGGAGAGGGAGATATATAGATAAGGAAGTGTAAGGTGTGAAAGCAGGAAAATGAAATGAAGATCATGGAAAATGTAGGATAGATCATTGTTAGCTGGGAGAAAGTAACAACAAAGCAAACAGAGGTTAAAAAGTAGTCGGAGACAGTAAGACTGGTCGGAGAACTGGGAAGGGGAAGGGGTAGAGAGAGAAGGCAAGCAAGGGTCACTTGAAGTTAGAGAAGTCAATGTTCATACCGCAGGGGTGTAAACTGCCAAAGCAAAATATGATGTACTGTTCCTGTTGAGGAACAGGCCTGTTGGCTCACAATTTCCATGCCGAACATGATGCCAAGTTAAACTAATCCCCTTTGTATTGGATGGGCTGTGTGCAAAGACATGGCCAACAGTAAGGTACAACTGGGAAGAGGATGTTTAAGAAAGAATTACAGATGCTGGAAAAATCATAGATAGGTAAAAATGTTGGAGAAATTCAGTGGGTGGGGCAGCATCTATGGAGAGAAGTAATAGGCGATGTTTCGTGTCAAGTCCCTTCTTCACACTGATGTCGGGGGGGGGCGGGAAAAAGAAAAGAAGAGGTGGAGGCAGTTGGCTTGTGGAAGAGTTGGGAAGGGGGAGGGGAAGGAGGGAGAAAGCAAGGACTATCTGAAATTAGAGGTCAATGTTCATACCGCTGGGATGTAAATTACCCAAGCAAAATATGAGGTGCTGTTCCTCCAATTTGCGCTGGGCCTCACTTTAGCAATGGAGTGGCTTTCTTTCCCTCCATAGATGCTGCCTCCAGCATTTTTGTCTACTTTCTGGGAAGGGGATGATTATTTATGAGGGAAGGGATTTCATTGGGGTAGGTTGTGCGATGTGAGGTGTCAAGGTCACCTCCGCTCGTCCTGGCCTCATTTAGATATTTTTGGAATTGTTTTTGTTTGGCTTTAGCATAATTAACAGTAGAAACAAGGTAGGGAATGTTCCATCAAAATTGGCAATTGAAATCCTGTGTTTTTCATACATTATATAATTCTGATTTACACTTAGCAATGGACTATGTTTAATGTGGGGCATACAATGCTGTTCCCTACTATTGTCTGCATTTATCCATTGAAAGCTGCAGCGCATACGAGATTATTCGTATTTGTTCAGCTCTGAATGAGTGGTAGCCTTGAAAGCTAAGGTTGAGCAGTTGTTGTAGATTTATGTTCTTGATGCATTTTGGGTTCAGCTGAAATCAAGTCGGGTCAATCTGGGGTTGCCAGCAAAGGTGGCATCTGGGCTGCCAGCGACTGGTTCAAAAGAAGGATGAATCATTCTATTAGCATTGATTTTTTATTCTGTTATTACTGTCCTGAAACTTTGAGACACTGAGCTTTTTAGTTGGAATGAATATGCCTGACAATGAAAAACAAAGTCGAATCATATATTCCGTACCCTAAACTTGACAAAGTCACTATGTTTTTCTTTCTCTGCAGCATCATTGGGAGCATGGTTAACCTCCACAATCTTGTTTTCACTTGGAAGGAAGATTCTGAAGAGCAGTTGAAAGGGAACCACTTCTTTGTTTCATTGTTTTGCTCACAGATTTCAGGGCATAAAATACACAAAAAACTGTGTTGAACTAAGCAGAACATTGAAATAACGCCTCTGAAATGTTCACGAACGACGCGTTCTAGTTGTGATTTGCTGCTCTCTTTCCTGATTTTCAGTGGAGTTGTGGGGTAAATTTTCTCTTTTTCTCCACGTTGAGATACGGAAAGATCGATGTCTTGTCAGCAGGAAGGCTTGAGAATTAATAGCAAAATTTTCTGATTCTCATTCCTTTAAAATTATTATCAGAAAATAAAATCCAATGTGAAACTCCCAACTAACTCTTCTGATCCGGCAATGATGAAAATCAAATCTCTTACCTCCTCTGCTGATTATGCCCATGTTGATATGCAAACAAAGTTCCACCAACGCACCCACCTCCACCCACCCACCCCCCATCTCAATACCATACTGGCAGTGTCCTATACACAACAGCGGCAGAACTTTGATCTGCTTCCCGGATGGTAAATTCTCGGAAAGCTGCCAGCCCTGCTGGACAGCCTGACACGTTTTCATCTGCACGCTTCAACAGTCAACAGTCCCCATTTGCTTCATGGAAACCTGCAACATTCCATTCCCCAAGAAAAGTAAAGTGACCTGTCTCAACAAGTAAGGTCCAGTAGCTCTAGAGTCGACCATAATAAGATGCTCAGAAGGATTGGTAACAGCCCATGTTTATAAGGTCATATGGGATTGGAGTAGAATTAGGCCATTTTGCCCATCAAGTCTACTCAGCCATTCAATCATGGCTGATCTATCTCTCCCTCCTAACCCCATCCTTTTGCATTCTCCCCATAACCCCTGACACCAGTACTAATCAAGAATCTATGTATCTCTGCCTTGAAACCATCCACTGATGGCCTCCACAGCCTTCTGTGGCAAAGAATTACAAAGATTCACCACCCTCTGACTAAAGAAATTTCTCCTCATCTCCTTCCTAAAAGAACGTCCTTTAATTATGAGGCTATGACCTCTAGTCCTAGACTCTCCCACTAGTGGAAACATCCTCTCCACATCCACTGTATTCAAGCCTTTCACTATTCAATATGTTTCAATGAAGCCTCCCCACCCCACCTCATACTTCCAATGCCAGTCTTCCGGACAACCTAAACCCTTTATAAATAGTGCACAAGAACAATTGATCTATGGAGGATGCCATCGTACTTGCACCACATTCAGCTGTGGCAATGAGAACACCTATATCAGGATGCTCATCATTGACTGGAGCACAGCCTTCAACAACATAATAACATGTAAGCTCATCTCTAAACTGCTGGACCTTGTTCTTGAGCCTTCATCTACAGCTACCCTTCCTGACCCACAGACCTCTGTCGGTTAGAATTGGTCATAACATTTCCTCCTCCCTGACTCTCAACATTGGTGCCCTGCAGGATTGTGTGCTCAGTCCACTGTTCTTCTCCCTGTATGGGTGTCAGAGGTTATGGGGAGAAGTAAGGAGAATGGGGTTATGAGGGAGAGATAGATCAGCCATGATTGAAGGGCCTAATTCTACTCCTATCACTTATGACCTTATGACACCCATCATTGTGAGGCCAAGTCTTGCGGCAACTCGATTTTAAGTTTGCAAATGATCCCACTGTAGTCTGACCCATCAGACAGCGTACAGGAAAGAGATCAAGATCCTTATGTCATGGGGTCAGAACAACAACATCCATAAGAAGAAATAGTTGTTTGCTGTTCTAAGGCATACAGTGTGTATGTGGAGAAGAAGGCAGATGAACACAACCCTGTCCATATCAATAGAGTCGCTGCAGAGATGACTGACAGCTTTGAGTTTCTAGGCATCTATATTGCTAACCTAATCTGGTCCTTCACATTGGTGTAGTGATGAAGACAGCATATTAGTGTATTTAGTCTCTTATGCCTCTAAGATTAAGGAGGTCCATGAGGATTCTCTCAACCTTCTACATATATACTATGGAAGGCTTTCCGATGGGATGCATACACACCTGGTATACCAACGGCTTTGACTTCACCACCTGAACTTGCAGGGAGTGGTAAAAGGCAGCCCACTCCATTACAGACTTGTCACATCCTTACATTCAGTCCATCTTCATAGTGCATTGCATCAGGAAGTCTGGAAGTTTGTAAAACATGCCTGCCACCCTGTCCATTCCCTTTTCTCTTTAGGAGCATGAAAGGGTAGACATTCAGACAAAAGAACAGCTTCATGCTCTCCGAACTGATCACCTCTTCCCACCCCCTTCCCAGAGAAGCTTCCACGTACTCCGTCTTTGAACTCCACCATTTATCAGTATTTTGATTTTGGACTCTAGTTTTACTCTGCATTACTTTATATTGCACTGCAAACTTTGCAACATTCTGCTGTTTGGCATTATATTTATTGTTGGAAATAAATTCCCCTTCTTCTAACCTATCACATTGCTACCTTGAACTTTTTTTCCTGCACTCTCTCTGTAGTTGTTATGCTATATTCTGCACTGTTTATTTTCTCTTTTGCACTCTGATGCATTCATGTATTATATGTTATGATTTGCCTGCTAATCCAACCATACATGAGCATGCAAAACGAAGTGTTTGACTGTATCTCAGTACACGTGACAATAATAAAGCGACACCAATTATTGTTATGTCTGCCATTATCATGTCTACTGCGTACTCTACGAGCTTCACGTGAACAAGGAATTTCATTTCAGCCTTGTGTATATGACAATAAAACTAATCTAATTTAATCTAATCGAATCTGTTTTAGATGTCCTAACCTAATGAGAACTTTTCAATGGTCTCAATTCATTCTATGTTCATCCATCAGGATGTGCATCTCAGTGTGGTGAGGCAGTCTATATTTTATTTTCTTTGCCCTAGTGGCTGCCAAGAACTGACAATATTAATCTGAATGGTGAATGACAGATTTGATTGTAAATCATGCCCATAGGGCTAAAAGTAAACATCTCCAAAGCTCTGTGTACTTGTCCAGCTGCACTTGTGCAATTAAGGCTGGCGTAATGTCTACGTTTCCGATGTACTGTTTATGCAAACATTGTGAACATTGGTCTCTATAATTGTTTGGCCTGCATGTTTATATTTTTTGTGGGGAATATATATCAAAGAGGAAATTCAGATTTTCAATATTTAATTCAGTGATTGTTGAATCACACTACTACAATTAGAGGCATATACACCATGGAAACAGGGCCTTTAGCCCAACTTGCCCACACCAACCACCAATCCCCCCTACACTAGCTCCACCTGCCCACATTTGGCCCATATCCCTCTAAACCTACCTGATCCATACAATATGTCATCAAATGATGTATTGCCATCCCATATATTCGGTTTATTGCTTATCGGTTCTGCTAAAAATGAAGTTAAAATCAGCATGGTCAATGCATGAAGGTCCTTATTGTTGGGTCAATATAGATCCTTGAATGGAGATTTTAAAATGGTTCATGCTTCAAATATTTAACTTGTGGATTGCTATTTCAATGAGAAATCCATGATTTTTTTTTTTGCTTCTCTGGTTGAAAATAAAGTGGAAGACAGACTGAAGTGAGATCCTGAAGAATAAGGCAGAAATGATGACATCACAGCAATACATTGTCGGCCAGGGCAGATGAAGATTACAGGTTATACAAAATATAACTTCCTCTGACCCACACGTATGAATATAAACACAGCTGTTCTTAATTATCCAAAAAAACCATTGAAATGCTGATCTCAGGGTATTATTTAAATTACTTTAAAAAAAAGTTCAAATTCTCAACATAGGTAGTTTTACAATATGTGGTCATAATAGTATTGTCAATGGAATTTGACCAGCAAAGTTTAGGAAAGAATAGCTTTGTTATCTTTCTCTGGTAATTCAGCACCGGTATACTGTACGTTATAAACTTTGCTGCATGCACTGGCCTGCTGGTCAGCAGTAACAGGCTACACGTCGATGGACTTTGGTGCAATCTCAACTCTGAAAGGCGGTTTAGATTTCTTCCGTTAATTTATATGAATTGACTGTGTGCGGGGTATATATATAAAATATGTAAAAGCAATCAACACTAACAAAACATCACTTTGCTCAGAAGGCATATAAATGATTTTACCTACAAACATGCCATTGATTTTTACCATTGCATGTTGGTTTAACTGATTTTCTGTCTTCTCTCCCAAACATCAGCTGTATAACATCTTCCCATCTTTTATTCTATGTAAGGTAGTGGGAATTTGAATTGGTCTGGCATTTTTAACTATGAATTCCGTGCATGCATGCATAAATAGTTATGCCTATTATCTTCCTTCAGAAAATTATTTTGAAAGCTACACAAAATGGTTATTTGCTTACCTAGGTGATCTTGTAGAGGGGTGAATGCTGATAGTAGCCAGTCATTCTGAGTTCCCTAAAAGCCTGGTAGTTAGTATTTGAACTTGTATCTTCAATCAAAGGTGCGGGGTATATTAACATCTTTCATGGTGCAGTAGAGGCAACTCTTATCTATCTACCCTAATAGTTCAATGGTGGAAACTGTGTATGTGTTGCGTTCCTCACCTGTCATTGGGACAAATCTACTTTTCCTCCTGATGGAGGATGTGTTTATATTCCTTGTGAATGGAGATGAAAGATTGGTCAATATTCCTCAAGGTCCACTGGCGAGGGAATGTGTCATGTTGCTTAATCTAATAGTGAGAAGTTTCCAAATTAGGTATGTATCCTTGTTTCCCAGAGTTAATGGTGACAGGGGTGGAGGTGGGGGAGATAGTAGAACCATTTTAACCCTTATCCTATCATTTTGATGTGATCTTGGGTATAGTAGTTACATTTTAACATGTTAATTACTTAGGTATCAGACCAGAAATTTTAATTTGTCCTAATTTATTTGTGTTCTGACTGTTTTGTAGTGGCCTGATCAAGGCAATCTTAATATTGTCTGTAAAGTACCAAACATTTGTAATGAAAATAAAATGGCTATTGCCGTTTGAATACACTCAATATTAAAGCATGTTATTAATATTGTATGTAGTTAATTTTTTTTTAAAGATCAGAAATGCCAGAACATTTTAGCTACACCAACCATCTTATTAGTTTCTGGTAAACCTTTCCATTCCCTGCTCAACATGCTGACAAACATTTTGTGGAAGTCATTTGTATAATTTGAATGATCTGTCAGTTGAAAATAAGCTCAATATATAACAATAGATGGTGTAATGGGTCAATGGTGAACCTCAGGATGGTTGCATACTGGTAATTTTTCACGCAGCAAGTTTTACAGCTCAACCCTGCCGTCCAGGAAAGGAGAAATAAAGAGGTCACCCCTCACTGCTCCCTTATATCCCGGGGACACCACTTCAAATAGGGAGAGGTCTGGAGTGGATTTCTTCAGGAGATGGTGATTACTGTAAAACACTACAAAGGGATTGCAAGTGTTAAAAATCAGGAGCAGTATCAGTTTCAAAACGGGTGCAATTTCAAAAGATGGTCATAATGGTCTGAAGTATTTTCCATTTTATTTGGAAAGCTCTTCCATTGTGATTTTATAATAACTTGTGTGCCAAATATTTTACTAAATAATTTACAGTGATAAACACAATTCAATTTTCGAGGAGACCAGTTATTCAGTTAACAGGAGCTGACAGTACATGCCTTTGGTAATATAATCAGTTGTGGTCGTATCATTCTGGGTGTTATTTTGCTCACTACTGTGTGCAAGTGCTTATTTAGATCTTTCCCATTCATCTTTGCTTTTATCAGCTATTTCAGCCTGTCATTCTTTTCTGTTTTATCTCACTCAACTTTTTAGGGGGGGATATGTAATAGTCCTGAAGTGAAAGGAAAAGGAAGGGGAAATCATATAAACTGATTGTCGTTAAATAATCATCAATCAAAAATTAAAATATTTTCATAAAATTACATGCAAATGTTATGTAGTTTAAGATTTAAGATGTCATTGTATTTTGGTACTTTGTAACATATGGCAGTGGTAACCTTTATCATTATAAACATGAGAGTACAAACAGATGTTATAAGAAAGACATTTTAACATATAGTAGCTGCCGGTCAATGTGTGAGCTGTTCTGATGAGACTTTCTTAAACCCTTCAGTCACTAAATTAATTGCTCTATTTGGAATCTAATACATATAATGTAGGGGACACGGTGTTGTATGTTACAGCAGAATGCTCAAAACCTGTGTTTGACTTAGCTGTGTATGGATTCAACCAATTCAATTTTCTCCAAAGGCTGTTTTCAGAAGTCCAGCGTCTTTGGACCAGTAATAGCACATTTGCATTCTAGTTCTTGTGATTAGGATGATGGAACAAGAGGTGTACATTAAAAATGCTCCATCCCCTTTCCCGAGAAAGTCCTTAATCTGACATCTATCTCTGATATCTGTCACATACTCTAAAATTAAGACACCAACTACATCCTGAAAACCACCCCTTTTAAAGTAATATTCCTTAAATCTCCTTATTTGACAGTCCTACCATTTGCACGGTTACTGTAATAGGCTTATTTTTCAGAAAATAATGGATAAAAAGTGACAAGCTATCCAGTGAATCTGAATGCATAATTGATTTAAAGGCATAAATTAATACAATAATGCCTTTATTGTGTGCCATTGCTGCCAAGCCTACAAAAGAGCTGTGGAATAAAACATGGTTACATTCTTTGTGCTGATAGCCATCAATATGTAATGCAGATTATCCCAATTCTTCTCATGTTTCCAGTATATGACTGCACTCAACTTAATTTGAATTTTTCATTTCTCTGTTGCACGCAGCCACTCTTCACTGTTTAAACTGCTGCATTCAAATGTTGTACATTTAAATAAGTATATATAAAAATGATACCACGTGCAATTTTTAAAAGTATAAAAAGCTTTATTGAAGGAAGAATTACAACATGGCAGAGTAAAGATACTGAGTGGACTGCAGCCAATATAAATGCACACATGAAGAAGATTTGAATCTGTATGGGAGACAGCTAGGTAACCAGACTGTAATGTAAGGAACTTCATGGGAACAAAGATTTTGTGAAAATGATAAATATTAAAGCATTGCAGAACAAATCTTATTGATTCTACCAGAAAAAAAATTAGCAAATGGAAATATAGAAATTATTTCTTTCCTTAAATAAAATAAAACAAAATAGAAGTACCTGCCTTAAAATTGTTCCTGCAATACTGGAATATTTGCATTACCCTCTTATTGTGGTCATGAAACAAAGCTAGGCAGCAGATAAAATATGGCCATGCAGTTAGACACTTGTTACAGGATAAATTGTACAGAATAACAGTAATAAAAATAGAAATGCTGCTTTTAACTAGTCAATTCCAATTCAGTGCTTGCCCAATCCGATCACAGAATTCCAGTGAATCAAATCACAGCCAGTTCATTCTGGTTATTTAGAATTCTTGATCCGAGCATAGCACCTAAATCATGCTCCTGATTGAGGCATAAAACTTCCCCAATTATTTATGTTTTCACTGACAAGCACACCGCATATTGTGAAACAGTTGCTTAATTTCACATTGAGGCAGCAGTGCGTATTAGGATTCTAATCTTTTTTTTCCGCATTAACACCTTCTTGTAAAAGATAATTTGTGGTTTTTTGGTGTTTAAATTTGTACACCGTTTACACAGCCATGTAGGGACCATATTTGCAGATTTTTAATGCAAGTTCAGCCTTTTTATTGTGATTGACAGTGCACTGATATGCAGTCTGCGGACAAGTGGAAGGCGACATGGGAGAATGCCTTCAAATGTTCATCGCCGGGTTTACTCTGGGCAGTCTTGCCACAGGCACCTGTGGTGAGGGGAGGGAATAGGCTCTCTGCCCAGACCTTGTTGGGCAGCTTTTTTAGGGAGGTTGGGCTGGACTGTTGCCAGTGCTTTTGTTGGCAGCACTGTACAAACCCATTAGAGATGCTGATGACAATACAGCTTGTCTTCTCTGCATTCATAAGCTTTACTCACATGCACTGTTTTAAAAAATGATAATAAATTAGTGGGTTTTGAAGTCATAATGCAAGATAATAAAATATGATAAAGGGTATTTGATCTCTTGGATTCAACCATCAGATGAGAACACAATAGAAACATAGACATAGAAACATAGAAAATAGGTGCAGGAGTAGGCCATTCAGCCCTTCAAGCCAGCACTGCTGTTCAATATGATCATGGCTGATCACATAAAATCAGTATCCCGTTCCTGCTTTTTCCCCATATCCCTTGATTCCTCTAGGCCTGAGCTAAATCTAACTCTCTCTTGAAATAGCACCTCTCTTCTCCTGGCTATAAGCCTCCTCTTCCCGCCCCTCCCACACCATCACCTCCGCTCACCACCAGCACCTAATTATTATGTAAATGACCCTGGGCTCTCTGCCATTGCATCATCAGGAAGATTATATCCCAATGATCATGGTTTTGCAAGAAGAAAAACATTTCTTGGTGTCATGAAATTACCCATTTCTCGTTTGAATATCTTTCCCAGTTCTAAGGGTGCATTTCAGTTTAAATAATTGTTCCAGATTTTATTTTATAACCTTGAAAGATCATATTTCTGGATTTCTTTCTGTTTCAGGTCAAAACGTCCCAGTGTTTTATTAAAACTAATTTATCTGCTTTCAGGGTTGATTAGTCTACCTAGGACTTCCATCTCAGTTGTAGTAAATTCTCTGAGCTGGACGTTAGTGTATCTCAAAATGGTGGGTTGGGTCGCCTCAGATGTTAAATCTTAAAATCGTTAGTTAAGAATCCAACTTTCCCAGTGCCATGTTGAATGGATGTTTGAAAAAAAGAGAGGTTATGGGGTTCCAAGGATGTAGGTTGACATTTTAAATATGCCTTTGATTTGACTTTAATTGGAGGATTATGGTAGCCAGGCATACCTGGCCACCACGATGTGATGGTGAGAATGAAGAACTGGATGGAATTATGTACAGTGGTGCCTGTGGTCCAAGAAGGGCTGGAATGGACTATCCCAGCCATACACAGCATCAAACCCCCTTGCACTGAAAAACCCCACAGGGTTCAACATTGGACTCCTCCAGTAGCTAACCCGCCAGCCTACATCAAGAATAGGAACCTCCTTAGATTAAACCCCACGCTCAAAGATTGGATAAGACATTTTGTGGCCAGTACTCGTGTCTTCCCAACCTAAATGGATGTAATCAGTCTGACCTCTGGGCAGAGAGTCCGTCAGTGACAGAAGACGAGCGTGGAATGGATGTACCATACACGGATACCCATCCAAAGCTTGCTACCCACAAACCTTCCTTTAGTAATATTTAGGCTTTTGATTTTACTTGGAATATCTCTGTTTGAAGAGAGCAGGCAACTTATTTCTACCCCTGAGAATACTTTGAAAAGCAAGTCTTATTTTATTATTTTGTGCTTCACCTCAATTTTAAGCCTGTTGTGGGTTTTTTTTATGACTTTCATCTCTCCCTACAATCCCTCGTAGTAAAGTTGTAAAACATTTTTTACTGTTGTGCTTTATCTCAGTAGTTTCTCAGGTCTTTACCACAATCATCCATTTAGCACGTTTCTGTAATTTCTTGTAACATCCCAGTGGACCGTTTTCCTTTCTCCCTTCAGAGTCAGTGCAAGGCAGTTTCCCCTTTTTTTTAATCTTACATTAATTTGTTTGCTAACAGATGTTGGATCAAGTTTGTTTGGTCTGAGTTTGTTGATTTTGGGAATGTATTTACCCTGAATGTTCAGCGTTGTACCTTTACAAATGTTCCATTTGTCTTCTTCTGATCCTGTGTTGAACTACATTCCTCCAGTCTATTTGCTTTAATTATTCCCACATTTTACTGAATTTAACTCTTTTACAATGGTATACCTGGAGCTTAGCCTGAAATATTTTTGACTCTCGGATCAAATTAAGCTTTATCATTCTAAAGACACTATCGCCCTGGGTCATATGACTTGTTCTTTTCTTTACAGTTTTCTGGGTCATTTACAAATGCCAGATGAAGATAAGCATTGCCTCTCACGGCTTCTTTGAAGCAATGGATCAGGAAGCAGTCATGCTTTAAAGCCCTGTCCCACTATACAAGTTCATTCAAAGAGTTCTCCCGAGTTTGCCCTGATTCAAACTCGGAGATTTATGGTAATGGCCGCTCGTGAGTACTTGGGGCTCTCGTGGACATTTTTCAACATGTTGAAAAATCTTCACGAGTCTTACCGAGCTTACCTGCTGTTAGCGAGTCTTCCCGAGTACCTGCCGTTAAGCCGTTAAGAGACGTCCCCGAGCTCCGACATACCCGCTACATTCATTCTACGTGCTTACCATGAGTTTGATTTTTTTTTAAACTCTGGAGAGCACTTGAATGAACTCGTACAGTGGGACAGCGCCATTACATATACCTCTTCTGGCTCTGAACAGATTTCTTCCTTCAATTGTTTTTGATACCATCACCCTCCCACCACTTTCATTGTCCCAACCTAGAACACAGAACATGAACAGCACAGTAGTGTCTGTTTGGCCCACCATGTCTGTGCCAGATATGACGCCAATTTGAGCTGTACATCTGCCTGCACATTGTCTATATCCCTAAATGACTTCCCTACTTGGTTTAAGTGTAGTCAATCGGAATGTTTCTTGTGGAATGAATCCCAGTAACTTTTATCACCAGTCATTCTTGTTAGACTTTTTTTACATTTTTAGAGATAGCGCGGAAACAGGCTCTTCGGTCGGCCAAGTCCACACCAACCAGCAATCATCCTGTACACTTGCACTATCTTACACACTAGGGACAATTTACAAATTTTACCGAAACCAATTTACCTCCAAACCTGCATGTCTGTGGTGTGTGGGAGGAAGCACGGTGCACCCAGAAAATTCCCACACAGAGAATGTATAAACTCCGTACGGACAGCACCAGGATCAACCCAGGTGCCTGGTGCTGCAAGACAGCAATTCTACCGCTGTGCCACTGTGCTGCTCCTATATCTGCCTGATGCTGTTGTTGAACTGCCTTCTTTCCAAAATAGGACTCCACTGAGGAACATTACTTTGCATCCTCAGTCTTTAAGCCTTGAGTTGGTGTGTCCACGCTGTATCCTAAAGTCTAACATCCAAAGTCTATAAATTCACAAGAAATCTGTTGCTAGCTTGTTCATTTCTCACTTACTGAATCAAATATTTCCATTTGTCCTTGAAAATTCCTTTGCCTCCATTTGTCCCTTGTACCTTGTAGTCTGTTCTCTGATATCATAATTCCATCTGTAAACCTGCTGAATAATACGCAGTTTGCACAAACAACTCAATTAAGTCACTGGTATATTGAAGTCAATGGTTAGGAAAATTTGGCAAATTATATAACAGTTGACTGATGGATTAAAATTAGTTTTTCAATCCAGCATTCCAGAGCTTGGAGCCTAGCTCTGTTCATAGGAATGAAATTGAGTGGTATCTTGTAAATCTATTTCACTGGTTTCCACCAAGCTGTTTCAGGACAATTTTCTTCTATCGTCATTTATTATCTTCGATTCCAGTTTTTTTTAAATCCCACTATCCCTACCACAAACAAAGAAGAGTCCTGACTCAAAACGTCGTCTATCCATTTTCTCCAGAGGTGCTGCCTGACCCACTGAGTTACATCAGCATTTCGTGTCTATCTCTGTTTTAGGACAATGCTTTAATCCATTCAGTTAACAATTAAACATTAAAACATTAAACATTAAAAATTAAAGCATTAAGCATTTAGAATGCTCCTGTGCTGTTTTCATTTAGTCAATTAAAATACCTGACTCATTGACATAATTTTAAGGTTATCTTGCACAAAGGTGATTCTGAATTTGTTGTCTAGTGCATATTAAGAGTAAAAATAAGTTGTTTGAAACATGGATAGATAATATCTTGAATCAGGACCCTTCTTCAGTCAGCACTTTGATTCTTCTTTTATCTAAATGAACGCATTGATTACAATTTACCAAGAAAGAAAAATATTCTGAATATTATTGTTAAATCTTTATTTTCATATCTTTTCCGGTTCTTCTTCTTCCTATCTCAAATTATTCGTCCAGCTTTGAGGATTTTTCCTTCTGGACCATCACTGAGTTTAATCATTCCACCACTCACAGCAAGTTTCTCTGAGAACCAAGGTTTGAAGAAGGAACCTGACCCGAAATGTTCCAGATCCATGTCCTCCAGAGGTGCTATCTGACCCGCTAGTTACTCCAGTATTTTTAATTTATTTTTTAAACAGCATTTGCCTTCTGTCCTGGGCTTCCTCCATTGTCAGAGTGAGGCCAAATGCAAATTGGAGGAACAACACCTCATATTTCGCTTGGTATGAAACCCAGTGGTATGAAAATGGAGTTCTCTAAATTCTCAAAATCCCCTCTCTCTCCGTTCCTCCCCCACCCAAGTCATTGTACCAGCCTCAAAGCCAGCTTGTTGTGTCTCATTGTCTATAATGTGTTTTCACCGAGGCCACAGTGAACAATGGCCTGTTCCCTTTATCAACGTTACTTTTTTGCATATCTTTCATTAATTTGTTCTACATCTCTCTACATCACCGTCTATATCTCTCGTTTCCCTTTCCCCTCATTCTCAGTCGGAAGAAGGGTCTCGCCCCGAAATGTCACCTATTCCTTTTCTCCAGAGATGCTGTCTGACACGCTGAGTTAGTCAAGTTTTTTGTGTCTATCTTCAGTTTAAACCAGCATCTGCAGTTCCTTCCTACACATTTGCTGTTCCTTTTATCTTCAGATGTGATTCAACTGTGTATGTTGGGTATTGGCAATAATCGGCCAACAATCCTCATAATATGTGTAGGAAGGAACTTTGGAAACAGCCATTTAGACTAATATGAAACTCTATTAGTAAATAATTGACTTCTTGATTAATAATAGATTAGTTAAGGGCAAATTGTTTAATCAATGATATGGTTTCTTGATTAAGTATAAAGAAGATAAATGCAGACAATGCACTTGATACTGTGCACAAATAACTTTTAATTGGCAAAATACCACGTATTTTGCTTGCAAAGAAAATCTAAATCCACACGACAGTGGTTTCAGTTTCAAACATCTAAAGTACAGGAAAAGAGCAATTGCACTGAATGATTTGTTTTCAGACAGTGAGGAACCATTCAAATTCCCAAAGATTTAAGAGTTGGAGCATTACTTTCTCCCTAGGTCAGAGGAGGCCAAGAGGAGAAATTGTACAAGTGTTTAAAATCATTGATATTTACATGGAGTAAATGAAGAGAAAATAAAGGAAATATCTTATAGCACCAGACAAAAATATATTTCATAGTGATGAACTTTCTTTAAACTAAAACATTAAATTTGCTTCTTGTATAGGGATACAAGCTAAGCTGAAACTTTCATTGAAAACTGTATAGTGACAATACAATTTAACATAATAATTTTGTTTTCATCTTTGAATATTCCCTATTGTTGATACAGTTGTGGGATGTAGCAGCTTCTAGAAGATGATTTTCATTGTCAAGGATTCCAACTTAGGAAGTAGTTACAGACCATTTTTTAAGAAATGATTTTTGCATTTCAATAAGCAAAATGTGCTCTGCAACAGCATTTTGGTGATTATTAATGATTTAATTAATGAAAATAATGATCAGATTGTGTTTTGATGCTGGTGAATCTGTCCACCACCATGTGTTCAGTGTAGAAACAACTTTCACATCTGTGTGCTGCAGGGTGGAAGTTGGGGATGAACTGGAGGTAAAATGTCTTGGAGATGCCATGGTTCCTGATCATGTTGAACTGAAGGGATAATTGCACTTCGAAAGGAGGAGAAACCTCAAAAAATAGGTAAAATTGGCTGGATTTTTGATTATTTGATTCCACTATGAATTTAAATGTGTGTTCAATTAATTAATTGTAATGCAATATATTATAACGAATGGTATGCATTGTTGAAATAATTATCTTTTAAATTATTTAAATCCTTGTCTTTTTATGTTTGAAAATCAACATTCCTTCAAGTGTGCTGGGTGACGCCTTCACTTTCCGCCAATTGATGCTTAACTCTACTTGAAGCCAACATGAAGCCTATACTGCCCGATGAAAGGTTCCAGAGTGGAACCTTCCAATATGGTTCATTCTGTTGGCTCACAGCAGGTTAGTGTGGCTGCAGTGAATTTTGGAGGGGGGGTGGGGGGGTTGATTATAAAGTGTGAGTTTTGTTTCAAACTAGTTTGTCAAATGAATTAAAAAAAAACTGGTTAAAGGGATATCTGCCCAGCATTATTTCAAATAAATAATAATCTGGGCTTCAAACCTACAAACTCAGTTTCTCTTACTGCAGATCCTGAGTGCTTTCAGCTTTTTCCTGTTTTTATTTCTGATTTCTAACATCTTTATTTATTCTTTATTTTCAAACAAGAGATTTAGCATTTATTGGTGATTTTCTACCATTTTTGGTATATATCCAAGGTACTTTTCTTTCATTCGTCAGCCCGAGTGAGGGATATTGGAGAATCAACAGGGAGGGAAGCATTGTGGCACGGTTGGTAGAGCTACTGCCTCCAGAGACCCGAGTTCAATCCTGATCTTGGGTGCTATGTGTGTTGAGCTTGTACATTTTCCCTGTGCACTTGGGGATTTTCTACTAGGTGCTCCGCCTTTCGACCACATCCCGAAGACGTGTGGATTTGTAGGTTAATTGGTTGCAGTAAATTGCCGCTAGTATGTAGGGAGTGGATAAGAAAGTGAGATCACATAGAATTAGTAGAAATGGGTGATCAATGGTCAGCATGGACACAATGGGCCAAAAGGCATGTTTCCATGCTGCATCTTTTAAACTATCAATATCTAATGCCATGGAATGAGAGGAAATGGGTTTGCACTTGAGACCCCAAGTTAAGGCCGATCACTGTTGAGGAGGCATCGGCACTTTGTTGGAGAGAGGGAGAAATACATCATTTCAAGTCTGCTCAGCCATTTAATAGAAGTTCACTTAAAATCTAAGTGAGGTAGATTAAAATATCAGATCCACTATTGGCATAGTCAGACACATGCAGTGAGAGGCATGGTAAAACTGAGAACAGTGGTGAAAAATTAAAGTTATTTCACTCTCAAAAGCATGCATGTTTATAACAAAGAGGCACATTTTATTTTAGAGCATGTGACTGCCAGAGAAACTGATATGGCTTGTTTTTTTTCTTATTTTTAAAATGGAATTCATTGCTCACTAATACATTACTGAGTTATTTATTGAACTGCCAATGATTTATGCCTAAGGCTTAATGGCTGTAATGCAATAAACCTTTTACATTCCTTGAGATAGACTGCAATCCTGCCCCTTCAATAGTTGTACCTGAAATGGGGAAGCCTTTGGATAAACACAAAATGTTCTTTCAACTTGTATGTTTTTCTCATTGATATAATTGCTGTGCATTTAAAGTATGTCATTTCCTTTCTACTGAAGCATGAATTATTTTGCACAAAGACTCAAAAGAAAAATTGAAGACTTTCAGCAATGCAGTTACAAAAACATTGGTGCAGTTTACTCACTCCATCCAGTATTAATCAGTAACTGGAAGCAATAATGTATTTGAAAAGCCCTCTCAGCAGCTCATCTAGCTGCATTGGGTGAAATTGTCTGAAGAAAGCCCAAAAGAAGGGATCTTGGGTGAGAGGCATTGATGGTTGGTGGTGTAACTCAGCTTGTCTTATGTCACAAGAGAGGACGCGGTGTGGGGGGGATGCTGAAAACAAAGAGGGACCTGACACGGGGGAGGGGTGGCCACCGAGAGAACAAAGAGAGATCCGGCATGGGAGGTCCGCCAAAAACTAAGAAGGACCTGGAGGGAGGGGGGGGGGGGGGGGGGGGGGGGCGCCAAGAGCAAAGAGGGACCTGGCATGGAGGGGCCACCGAGAACAACGAGGGACCATTGGGAACACGTTGAACATTTTGTAACTTTATCAGCGTCCTTTGCCTGTGACTCTCTGCATACCTTGTGTATGACATGCAAAACCAAGAATGTCACATGTGATAATAAAGTATCATGAATTCATTCTGGGGGATGAAACAGGATGTTAACTGTAGCAGCAGTCACATAGAATCTTGATCTTGATCGGAGTGGTGTGAGTAATGGGTCTGAAACAGCCACTAAGGTTTGTTTAAAATTGTGATTAGTACAAGGGGTTCAAACGGGAATAAGAACATGAGAAATATACTCCCCTTCACTGAAAAGTCAAATCAATCAAATCAAATCAGATAGAAACATAGAAACATAGAAAAATAGGTGCAGGAGTAGGCCATTCGGCCCTTCGAGCCTGCACCGCCATTCAATGTGATCATGGCTGATCATCCAACTCAGTATCCCGTACCTGCCTTCTCTCCATACCCCCTGATCCCTTTAGCCACAAGTGCCACATCTAACGCCCTCTTAAATATAGCCAATGAACTGGCCTCAACTACCTTATGTGGCAGAGAATTCCAGAGACTCACCACTCTCTGTGTAAAGAATGTTTTCCTCATCTCGGTCCTAAAGGAATTCCCCCTTATCCTTAGACTGTGACCCCTTGTTCTGGACTCCCCCAACATCGGGAACAATCTTCCAGCATCTAGCTTGTCCAACCCCTTAAGAATTTTGTAAGTTTCTATAAGATCCCCCCTCAATCTTCTAAATTCCAGCGAGTACAAGCCGAGTCTATCCAATCTTTCCTCATATAAAAGTCCTGACATCCCAGGAATCAGTCTGGTTTATCTGGTTTATCCCAGGAATCATAGTCAGATAATACTATAGATAAATACTCAAACTCAAGTATAATAGGTAAAGTGAAGGGAAAGATGCAGAAAAAATATATAGTTTTCAGCATTATAGAGCTACAGTTCCAGAGACAAAATCCAATGTCTGCAATGAGTTAGAGGAGAATTGGACTGTACCCTATCTTATGGAAGGACTATTCGGAAGCCCAATAATTCCATCATTCTCTAATATCGTAACAGATCTAGAGTCTCACATTCACTTTCTCGTCCAAGACCCCTATCCTCTGATTCCCTTAAGAGTATGTGTTCCACAATCTTAGAAGAAGGAAGACTGGAGATTAAAGTGAATAGGTGAGGGTATTGATGATAGTATGTTTTAATATATATGATTTAGACAGTTTTGTAAGGTGGGAGAGGCATATTTGAGAAGAGGTATCAGGCGACAATGCTGGTGAGCAATGGCTTTCATTAGAACTGCTCTTGTGTGTATTTAACTGCACACAGGACCACATCCAATAAAGGATAACTCATTTTTATAATCCATCCTGACAATCTGTGATTGTCTTTGATGTATATCTATATTATATTCTGAATCTATTTTATGGGTTTTCTTATATTAAATGTGTGAATTAGACAGTGACAAAGTTTGTAGTTAAAAACAATGGACTGGTTGAGGGAAGGATTCAGTACTCTCGCTCCAAAATCTGTATTAAATTCATAGTCAGAGTCAAATTGTAGCCTCACCTGAAATTTCTGGTTAATTTATAAGGTTATAAATGATAGGAGCAGAATTAGGCCATTCGACCCATCAACTCTACTCCACCATTCAATCATGGCTGAGCTATCTCTTTCTCCTAACCCCATTCTCCTGCCTTCTCCCCATAGCCCCTGACACCCATACTAATCAAGAACCTATCTGTCTCTACCTTAAAAATATCCGTTGACTTGGCCTCCACAGCCTTCTGTGCAATAAATTCCACAGGTTCACCACTGATGAAAGACATTCCTCCTCATCTCCTTCCTAAAGGAACGTCCTTTAATTCTGAGGCTATGACCTCTAATCCTAGACTCTCCCACTAGTGGAATCATCCTTTCCATATCCACTCTACCCGAGTAGTTCACTATTCGGTAAGTTTCAATGAGGTCCCACCTCATCCTTCTAAACTCCAGTAAGTAGAGGCCCAGTGCCGTCAAAAGCTCATCATAGGTTAACCTTAATAGTTAACTTTCGTCATAATGTTCAGCATATTTTTGAAACCAATGTTCAAAGGTTACCTCTTAGATGCTGCACCACAAGATAAAGCTGAGTACTTTCCTCGATTTCTCAATCACTGAGCAATCTTGAGAAAATAAATTGCTGCACAAACACAGTAAACTTTTATGATTCACTGGTGCATCTCAGCCAGAGCAATGTGTCCATCTATGGTCTCTCACTCTAAGTGTGAGAATGTCAAGGATTCAGAGAGGAAACAGACATAATTTACTAGAATTGGAACAAGGATGAAGGATGTCAGTTACCCTGAAGTTACCAGAGGCATTGGGATCAGTCCCTTCGAGCAGAGTAAGTAAAGTTGAGAAGCATTCAAAATTATCAGGGGTGTTTCTGTTGGTTCAAACTATTTCAACTGGCAAGAGGACTTAGCTTTTATAATAATTGGCAAAATCACTTGGGGAGAAGATAAGGCGAGTTGTATTTTTATTCCGGCAGCTGTTAAAGCCTAGTTTACATTACTGGAAAACATTATGGAAGCAGATTCAATATTAATTTTCAAAAGGGAATCGAATAAGTACTTGATACGGGGAAATAAATACTGGGAAATGAATTGGAGCAAGCGAGCGGGTCTAATTAGCAGTTCATTTAGAGATCTGATGAGGGCAAAGTGGGTCGAATGGCCTTGAATTGTATTGTGTAATCCTGTGATTCTGTGATTCACAGAATCAGGCGGCAAAAAAATGCAACATATTAACTCTGCGTTGCCTGGGAGAGCAGAGTGTAACACTCTTCTGTTAACCAAAATACAGCAGCTACATCACGTATTGGCCAAGTTCACTCCACTTGAAGGCATTTACCCAGATTTTTACATTGTGGTCAATTCCCTTCATGGTAAATGTGCATCGAGTGCAACAGAAAGTAAAAGCCCCCTCCAATCTGCCAACTCTCATATCAGACCTGAGCTAAACAAATCTTCGGGAGGTGAAGGTTGAACATGAGAGAAATTACCATCACTTTTCAGTTCGTTTTTCAGCATACTGTTATATTGGCAAGGCGAATATTTGCTGCTGACTTCTACTTGCTCTTGAGAAGGCGATGGTGAGCTGCCTTCTCAAATCCCTGCAGTCTCTCTGGAGAAGGTACTCCTACAATGTTGTTGGAGAGTGATGTCCAGGATTTAGACCCAAGGCAAGTTAGTTCCGAGTTAGGACGGTGCATGACTTGGAGGGGAACCTGCACTTGGTGGCGCTCCCATGCATCTGCTACTCTTGTCCTTCTCCATGGTGGAGGTCATGCATTTGGGAGGTGCTCTCAGGGTTGCCTACAGTTATTTTTGTAGATGTTACACATGGCAGCAACGATCTGCTGGTGATGGAAGAATTGAATGTTTAATGTGAGGTACTAATTGCTCTGTCCTGTGGCTGTTGAATTTCTTGAGCATTATGAAAGCACCACCTATGAGGCGAGTTAGAGCATTCCACCACTCCTCCTTTTGTCGTGGAGGTATACAACGAATGCAGGATGTCAGGTGGTGAGTCAATCAGATTATTGTAGCCCTAGTATTTATGTGTCTGGTCCAGTTGTGATCCTGATTAATGATGGTTGGGGGCTTGGCAATAATAATGTCACCATTTGTCAGGTGGATTCTTCTGTTGGCGATGGCCATCATCCGGCACTTGTGTGGACAGATGTTATTTGCCATCATCAGTCCATGCTGTCTAGGTTTGGATGCAAACAGACAAGGACTGCTTCACTTGCTGAGGAATTGTGAATGGCATTGAACAAGCAACATCCCCACCTCTGACATGATAGCGTTCATCGATGAACAGCTGAAAATAGTTAGCACTGTCCTCAGGAGATTCTGCAGTGATATCCGACCGCTGGGATGATTGATCTACAATCACCTCTATCATCCTTCTTTGTGTGATCCATGATGTCCGCTAAGTTCACTTTTACCAGGAGTTATTGACGCCACAGATGGTCAAGTGCTGCCTTGATATTAAGGGCAGCCACTCTCACATCACCTTTGGACTTTACCTCTTCAGTCCATCTTTGGACCAAGACTATTACGATGCCTGGAACTAAATGGTTCTGGCAAATCACAAGCTGGGCACTGGTGAACAAGTGCTGCTTCATGGGTAGACAGTAATTTGAAAGCTTAGATTTGGTTAACAGACTGTGTTTTTAATGGAAAGAAAATGTCTGATTTGTTTTGAGAGCCAAAAGTGTTTTATTCTCCTATGTACTGATACGGAACAATGAAACTCTTACTTGCAGCAGCAACAGCACCAGCACAACAGGTTTGTAAACACAGTACTCATTACTCATAGTAATATAGTAACTAAAATCAACAAAATACCAACAGAAAAGTTCAATAAATAAAAAAACTGTATAGTGCAAAACACATGACAAAGCCCAATGTTCCTCCAGTTTGTGTGTTTCCGTGTGGGGACAGGGAAGCTTTTTTCCCCAATGAGAGAGTAAGAGAGAGAGTGAGAGAGAGAGAGAGACACACACAGACACACACACACAGAAACACACACACACACACACACACACACACACACACACACACACACACACACACACACACACACACACACACACACACACAAACACATCTCTCTCCCCCCCCCCCCCCCCATCACTTGTGAGGCCTTTCATTTTCAATCGAATTTCTGCACTGTATGGTTCAGTTAACTATTTACATGGTTTACATATTCTATTGTGCTGCTGCAAGTAGGAATCTCATTGTTCTCTCTGGGACACATGACAATAAAACACTCTTGATTCTCTTAACTCTGTGCCATCATTATTACAATTCAGGAGTAAGATAGTAAGTTTATCAATGCAAGGATGTTAGCTAAATATCTTCTCAGAATGTACGTTGAAAACTAGTGCTAGAAAAATGTCGGAGCAGTAAACTTTCAACCACTTTCTGTCCGAATTAACGCAATGATGGAGCGCTACAAACTACATCCAGAAAATACCAGAATGTTATAGTTCCTGTTTACAGTTCATGTGTGTAAAAGACAAAGAGCGAGGGGGAGAGAAAGTGAGGGGGATGAATGACTATTTCAGTACTTTGCAAGTAGCCAGATTATCTGCAAATGCCGACTGTGGGGTAATCATTTACTTTTACTGCAGGATGTGAAATAGATGGGTGAAAAAGGACTCCATTGAGAAATTCATGGAGAATCTTCAAGAGCCTTTCAAGGTCATCAATGCTAGATGAGTGGTTAAAAGTCTTTTTTTTAAATCCTGGAATAACTTTTTCACACAAAGAGCTGTGAATCTGTGGAATTCTCTGTCACAGAAGGCAGTGGAGACCAATTCACTGGATGTTTTCTAGAGAGAGTTAGATATAGCTCTTTGGGATATGGGGAGAAAGCAGGAACGGGGTACTAATTTTGGATGATCAGCCATGATCATATTGAATGGCGGTGTTGGCTCAAAAGGGCCGAATGGCCTACTCCTGCACCTATTTTGCTATGTCTATGTTTCCATGTTCCACATCCCACTTTATATCTTTGCTCTTTAGGTTTACTGCTTGTTAGGTTGATGGACCTGTTAATACCATCACGGAACTGAAATGCCATCAAACTGAATCAGACTTTTGGACCTGCAGGTTAAGGTACAGTAAGTGCTGGTTCAACTGCACCAAACCTAATTTCCACTCCTTGGTTGCTCAGGGCATGTATTTCAATTGTTATGGGTCCAAATTATATCCAGTATTTTGACTGATGCATTTTATGGTGCAAGCCATTGCAGCTGAGACATTAGGAAGGGATTTTAATGATTACAATGCCGGAAGTACCAAATAGGAGGACAATAAAAAAAAAGAAGGGAGGAGGAAACTAAACCTTTCCTCTTCACCTGCACTTTCCATGAGCAACTCACTTAATAACAGCACCAAAAAACAAATATCAATTCTCCACTCACCTACAGTTATAGTCATAGAGTCATACAGAATGAAACGGGCTCTTTGGCCCAACTTGTCCATGCCGACCAATATCCCCCATCTGCACTAACCCACCTGCCTGGATTTGGCCCAAATCACTTTAAACCTTTTCCTATACATGTATTTGTCCAAATGTGTTATTCAACTACCTCCTCTGGCAGTTCATTCCATATACCCACCACCCTCTGTGTGAAAAAGTTGCCCGTCAGGTTCCTATCAAATCTTTCTCTTCTCACCATAAACCCATGTCCTCTGCTTCTTGGCTAACCTACCCCCGGGAAATTACTCTGTGCATTTACCCTAACTATTCCCCTCATGATTTTATACACCTCTATAAGATTACCCCTCAGCCTCCTGTACTACGATGAATAATGTCTTAACCTACCCAGCCACTCAAGATAGCACAGGCCTTCAGGGCCTGGCAACATCCTCTTAAATCTCACCTGCACTCTTTCCAGACCACTTTTGTTGTGTCACGTCATCACAATGCCTGGAACATGGCTGGCAGTGGCGTTTAAGAAACTTTTATATAGACACATTGATAGGCAGAGAATGGAGAGAGATGGATCATGCGCAGGCAGAGGAGATTAGTTTAACTTGGATTATGTTGAGCATGGTAAATGTAGACTGAAGGGCCTGCACTATGTTATAAGCTCTATGATTCTGAGATAACCCAGGAGTTCAATTCTGGAACTACAAACCTACTGAGAGAAGTTGCGAATGTTTCCATATAGGTCAAAATCTCTGCTGGCAAGGAGTTATTTTACATTTTCCCCTCCTCGCTCTCTTTTCCTCAAAGAGGGTCATTGCCAGATGCAGGATGTTGCCCCATTGAATTCTGGGTGGCTCCCCTCAGACTGAGATGCCCATACTGATTTTCTTGAGGTACATTTTCATCGTGTCCTTATCACAGTTCCTCTGGCCTCAGCGTGACATCTGACCAGAGGTGAACTGGATTTGGTTGATTTGTTTGTGAAGGTGAAAATCTGGCACGTGTTTAATTTAGACAAAATGCTGGAGTAGCTCAGAGGGACAGAGAGCATATCTGGAGAGAACGAATGGGTGACATTTTGGGTCGAGACCCTTTTTCAGATTGAGAGTCGGGGGAGGGGGGTGGGGGACTCTCATGGTTTGGCCCATGTATCTCTAAACATTCCTATCCATGTACCTGTCCAAATATATTTTAAATGTTGTTATAGTATCTGTCTCATCTACCTCCTCTGGCAGCTCACTCCATAAACCCCACCAGCCTCTGTGGGAAAATATTGCCCCTCAGGTTCCTATGATATATCTTTCCCCTCTCATCTTAAACCCCTCTGTTTCTTGATTCCCCTACTCTGGGTAAAATAATTTCTGCATTTACCCCATCTATTTCTTGTTGGAATGTAATGACATGTTTTAGGGGATCTAAATTATGGATTCCCAGCATTGACAATTATGTTAGGGTTGGTAGGGGAATGAGGTGGCACTTCAACTGTGGCTTAAAAACCACCTGTCCATGTGCAATGTTGGGCAAAGCAAATGGATGATGTGCAAGAGGCTTGAGTTGCATGGATACTGTATGTGGGCAGGCATTGGCCACCTCCATGTGGGGAAGAGTCCTGGATATTTCTGCCCTCCAGAAGTATGCACAACAGACAGAATGTGCAATCAATCAGTGTGGAAAAACTTCTCTTACTTACAGGTTAGTTACTGATTTCCATGAACTTCTGGATTGAATACAGAGCTGTTTGGTGCTTCTGGATTTAAGCATAGGCAACTGGGAATGATGTGCCAGGAGATGAGCAATTTATGTTGGATTCAATGCTTCTGCAATAACCTGTTCTCAATGGGCTGTTTTTGGTGTTTAGCATCATGGGGAGGTGGAGGAGAGGGCTTGCAGAAGGAAGAGATAAAGGGAACAGCATCCTCAGTGGTAGGGCCTCACTGCAACGATGTCCCTGCGTCTGCCTAAGTGAGAAAAAATGCATGAGAAGTGCCTGTAATTCAGTAAGGAGCCATTTACTGAAGCTTAATATATATTCCAGCCACCAATACAAATTGAGAACTCTGCAAGGTTCAACTTACTGACATCAAGTTGCCTTGGTAGGTTATGTCTTGGTGAACAAAACACAAGTGCTGGAGGAACACAGCAGGTCAGGGAACATCTGTGAAGGGAACGGAGGGAACATCTGTGGACAGATGGTGCTTCAGGTCGGGACCCTTCTTCGTACTGATTAGATTAGGGGGTAGAAAGCTGGAAAAGAGAGATGGGGATGAAAGAAAGCCTGGAAAGTGATAGGATGGGTACATGTGAGGGGACAAATGGGTGGAGTAAATGGCAAAAGCTGGATGTGAAAAAGAGACAAAAGTGACAAAACTTTAAAATAAAACTGCCATTACATAGTGACTTCAAGTGGTCAAAGCTGGCTTTAATTGGATGAAATGTTGCCAACCATTTTAACTCTCCTTCCCTTTCCAATATCGATCTTTCTATCCTGGGCCTCCTCCATTGCCAGAGTGTGGCCACAAGCAAACTGGAGGAACAGCACCTTATTTTTTACATAGGCAGCTTACAACCCAATGGTATGAAAATTCAATTTTCCAATTTTAGGTAACACCCTCCTTTTTTACCCACCTCTCTTTCCTGTGCTCCCTTTAACCCAATCCTCCCACTATTCCACCCCTCCATTACCATCATCCCAGCCTCCCCACACACCTGCCAACCCACCTATATTCCTCCCTCTGGCTTTACAGTTCTCTCCTCTTTCACTCCACCTCTCCTTATCTGATACCCTCTCCGTATCTCCCTGTCATCTTCTTTTGTCGCCTTTTGTCTACTTTTCATCTCTTGACTTTGTCCACCCATCTGCCACTCAAAACCTCCCTCTCTTGTATCCACCTGTCACTCATCTGGCTTTTTTTTTCCCATCCCCATTTCTCCTCCAGCTTTCTGCTCCCTACGACAATCAGTCTGACAGAGGGTCCCAACCTGAAACGTCATCTATCCATGTCCTTTAGAGATGCTGCCTGCCTGACCCACTGAGTTACTCCAGCACTTTGTGTTTTACTCATCTGCAGTTCCTTGTGTCTTTAGTCACTTCTACCCAGTTCTATTGCCTTACTCCTGTTCACCTCTCCACCCATCACTGAGTTACTGATCAGTTTAATAGTTTGCTTTCACTATAATCTATGATAAACAGCAGACGCATAAAGTTTAATTAAGCCTGCTCCAAGTCAAGTGGTTGCAAATAAATTATGCATTACAGTCCCCGGAGCTGTGTGTTGTCAGCAAACATGTCTTCCCTTGATGTTGCTGAGGGAGAAGAGAAAGAGGTCAAATCAAAATCCTCAAAACACTACAGAGTTACTAACATGGAATGTGAAGGGAATGCCTCAAACCTAAAAAGTAATTTGAAAATGGAAATGTACATATGGCTATTGTTTTGCATTGAAGATATTTTGCGTTGGATAAGAAAGATTCATGAACTAATGTCAAAGATCGTGACGACCTATTAGCTTGACTTGTTTTTTCAGACCTTCTCAGTGGAATTTAATCTGTAAAAATTAAATTCTAAATCTCCACAATGTCACGTTTTGATTGTTAGACGATATCGGTAGCACGGGTAAGATTTTAATATAAGCATAAAATTTGGAACAGTACATGAAAAGGCCCATCCGTCCACAATGTCTGTGGTAGAACATGATGCTATGACCAACTCTTATCTACCTGCACATAATCCATATCACTCGATTCCCTGCATATCCATATGTCTTTCCAAATGTTTCTTGAATGCCACTATCATATCTGCGCAGAGAGGTCCAGGCATTTGCCACCCTCTGTGTAAATAAAAACCTGTCCCATTCATCTCCTTTAAACTCTGCCCTTTTCATTTTAAAGCTATGCCCCCTATATTTGATTTTACCCTGCTGGAAAAGAATGTCGATATCCTATTGATGCCTCTCACAATTTTATATCAATCCCCCCCGCTACCTCTGACTTTCCAGAGAAAACAATCCAAGTTGTTCAACTCCCTATAGCTAATACCCACTTATCCAAGCATCAAACTGGTAAATCACCTTTGCTCCCTTTCCAAAGCCTCCACATCCTTCCTGTTTGGGGCGACCAGAACTGCACGCAATACTCCAAATGTGACTGTAAGGTGGCGAATATTGTGGCTCGATTTAAGAAGGGATGCAAAGAAAAATAGGGAAATATAGACCTGTAAGTCCCAAATCTGTGATAGTAAAGTTACACGAGAGGTTTCTGAGAAAAGCTATACATGCATTTGGAAAGATTGCAGCTGATTAGGGATAATCAGTATGGTTTTGTCCATGGGAAATCATGTCTCATAAATTTGATTGCATTTTTTGAGTAAGTACTCAAGAAAGTTGATGGGGGCCAATTGACCGACATATTGACTTCAGTAAGGGGCGGGGGTGGTGGTGCAACAGTAGAGCTGCTGCCTTAAGGGCCTGTCCCAACAGCATGCGATTGCATGCATCTAGCGCGACCAAACGTGGTTGCTTGAGGCGTACGGCCTCGCGGGGTTGGTCCCAATTCAAGCCGCGGAGGCGTATGGAGTTGAGCGGGGCTGGTCTCGACATCATAGTCACCAATTCAGCTGAGCAGGAGGCGGGCCGACTGAATTTGGACGTCGCAAGACGTCTGGCAGTGACGTCATCACGCAACGGCACGCCGGGCGGTGACGTCATCGCACAACGCCGCGCGCTAGGCGTCGCCGTCAAGACGATGCGTACGACGTCAAGACGCTGCGTATGCCCGTCAAGACGGTGTGTATGCCCTCAATGCGCCTGCGGGCCGACAGGCCATTGGCGCACGGGGTTTTGGACAGTGCAAGATTTTTGGAGCCCTGCGCGATGTCAGGACCATCCCCGCTCAACTCCATACGCCTCCGCAGTTCGAATTGGGACCGGCCCTGCGAGGCCGTACGTCTCAAGCAACCACGTTTGGTTGCGCGAGAGGCATGCAATCGCATGCTGGTGGGACACGCCCTTTACAGTGCCAGAGACCCGGGTTCAATCCTGACTACAGTTGCTGTCTGTCCGTAGTTTGTATGTTCTCCCCGTGACCGCGTGAGTTTTCTCCAGGTGGTCCTATTTCCTCCCACAGACGCACAGGTTTGTAGGTTAATTTGGCTTTGATAAAAATTGTAAATTGTCCCTGGTATGTAGGATAGTGCTAGTGTACGGGTATTGTTGGTCGGCGTGGACTTGGTGGACCATAGGGCCTATTTCTACACTGTATCTCTAAACTAAACAAACGAAGGCCTTTGATAAAGTTCTACAGGGTAGGCTGCTCAGGGAGGTTAGATTGCAGAGGATCCAGGGAGAGTTCACTAACTGGGTGCATAATTGGCTTCTGCATAGGAAACAGAGGGTGGTGGTGGAACATTGCACTTAGAACAGAACACTTGTGACTGGTAGTGTGCCTCAGGAATCTTTGCCGAGCCCATTGCTGTTTGTCACCTATATCAATGATGTGGATGAGCATGTACAAGGCCTGATAACTAAGTTTGCAAATTACACAAAATAGGTGTATTATAGACAGTGAAGATGGCAAAGAAGAATTACAGTGGGATTTTGTTCAGCTGGGCAAATGGGCCGAGGAATAACTAATTGAGTTTAATTTAGATAGGTGCAAGGTGTTACATTTTAAGAAATTGAAGAAGGGCAGGATCCTCACAGTGAATGGTAGGCCCCTGGGGAGTGTTGTTGAGCAGGGGGATCTAGAAGCACAAATAGGTCTCGACACGAAACGTCACCCAATCCTTCTCTCCAGAGATGCTGCCTGTCCCCCTGAGTTACTCCATCTTTTTGTGTTTATCTTCGATTTAAACCAGCATCTGCAGTTTGATCCTACACGTATGAGTACAAGTACAAGGTTTCATGAAAGCGGCATCACAGGGAGACAGGGTGGCAAAGAAGACATTTGACATGATGACCTTCATTAGTCAGGGAATTAAGTATAGAATTTGGGACATCATGTTGCAGTTGAATATGACACTGGTGAAGCTGCACTTGGAGAATAGTGTTCAGTTTTAGGTACCCAGCCATAGGAAAGATGCCATTAAGCTGGAAATGGTTTAGAGAAGATTTACGAGGATGTTGTCAGGACTCAAGATTGGGCACGCTAGGATTTGATTCTTTGCAGCACAGGAGGCTGTGCGGTGATCTTACAGAGTATAGATTAATTGCCTTTTTCCCAGGGTAGGGAAATCAAGGATTAGAAGGCATAGGTTTAATGTGAGAGGCGAAGGATTTAATAGGAACCTGAGGGGCAACATTTTCACACAGTGTGTGGTGGGTATATGGAACGAGCCGCCAAAGGAAGTTGTTGAGGTCAATATAATAACAATATTTAAAAGCATTTGGACAGTTATACAGATAGTAAAGGTTTTGAGGGATATTGGCCAAGTGGGTAAGTTAGATTAGCTTAGTTGGGGCAACTTGATTCACATGGATGAGTTCGACCGAAAGGCCTGTTTCAATGCTCCATGACTCAATGACTGTGTGACTCTATAATGAGAACAAAAGTAATGCCATTTCCTCTTCATGCCAAATTTATTTCTTCATTTTATGCTGTTTCTAACAGAACCAATTGTGCAAGTGTGCATTAGGCAGCAGTCCATGTGTAGGATTAGTGATTTTGTTTTCATTAGGAATACCAGGATATGCACTGTTACTTTGACTTAAAGCTTCACTGAACAGTTTTGACCCACACAAACCTTTTTAATGTTTGGTTAATTCGTATAATAACTTTAAATTTAAAAGCAAAGGTTTGTCCCTGCTCTAGTTTCATTTAGTGTTTTATGACATTAATAAAACTATAAAATATATTTGGGTTCAATTTTAAAATGTCACAAAATAATATTACTGATAATTGCAAGTATTAGAAAAAAATAGAAAAATTCAGTTGGCTCTTTAACGCCTGCAAAGGTAATTTTGAAAAGGCGATTTTTGAATTAAATGGATGAAGATAAAGCAATTTTATTTCTATTTAGTTTAGTTTAGGGTTACAGCATGGAAACAGACCTTCAGGCCACTGAGTCTATGCTGATCATTGTTGACACGAGTTCTATGTTATCCCACCTTTCCTACACATTGGGGGCAATTTGCAGAGGATAATTAATCAGTAGACTCACATATCTTTGGGATGTGGGTGGAAACCGAAGCATCCGGAGCAACCCCACTGGGAAAAGGTGCAAACCCGTCACGGACAGCATTACCCGCAAAGGTTGATTTTGAACCCGGCTCTCTGTGGTCTGAGGCAGCAGCTTTACCAGCTGCACCAAAGTGCTGCCCATATTTTTCCCAATTTACATGATGTATTTTGTTTATATAAATTAAACATTACAGTTAAGGTCAGGAATTCCACTGAATTACTCGAAGCTGGCTCTACACAGGATTTTTTTGGGTCAGTTTCTGTCTAGTTTAGATCAAGTATTTCCGATATTGAAACTTATAAATTTTAATATAACAGAAAGATTTGCTGGCCAATTTCAGAGAGCATTCAAGAATGGACATTGGTATGTCTGGAGTCACATAAAGACCAAACCAGATAAAGGGGGTAAATTTCTTTCCATGGATGTTAGTGGACCCACTGAATTTTCATCATTACTATGGCCAGCTTTTATAAAATCCTGGATCTCTCTCCTCAACATCACTATAGTAATTCATTCACTGGCAGGACATCTGCACTTCAAGAAGGCAGTTCACCACTACCTTCCCAAGGTCATTTGGGGATGGACAAGGACAGTAAAGCTGGGCTTGCCGGCAATGTCCTAAATTTAATAATAAAAAAAAATATGTGCAGCTATAATAATAAAGATGCAATTCAAATTGTTCAAGTTTTACATGATACTAAATTGAAGGTGGTGTGAAGAGAAGGCTGAGTTAAGAGATTAATAGGCATCTGCAGAGAAGTTATATAATATCTGTAAATGGATAGAACAATAATGAATAACATTTTGTGCTGACATGCATTAGATATTGCTATTTGAAGGGGAAGAGTAATATCAAGAATGCAGTGTAGATGGTGTGGAAACCATTAAAGAAGCAAGTACTGTAAAGCAATTTTGATCTGAAAGTCAATTCGACAATCAAGCCCCTATTTTATGTCTGGGTGAAAATTATGAATTTAGACAGGCCTAGGGAGAGTGCAAAACTCCGCAAAGGCCCATTATGATTTTACATACTATACATTCACGTACTTTGGATCGATCTCCTGCTCAACTTGGATAGGGAAGACTCAAGATCTCCATATGGTGTCCGGAGATGCAGTCTGGTGAACCCTCACAGTATAATTGAAGGTTATATCTTGTTAACTTCCCTGCACCTGGGCCGACAGCTTCAAAAAGGGCAATGCTGGTTTCAAGTAGGTACATTGACTGCTTGCAATCATCAATTGTATTGGGTTAGAATGAAATGCGAAAAGAGTGGGTAAAAATCTTCATTGCTGCCTCCCTGCATATCCAACTCCCTCAAACCTCTCTCCCAAAATAACTTGGTCAGATCAGGTGAATTTTAAATTGTCAAAGTCTTTGCTAGCTGCAAGGGCATATGTGTGAAATTTAACCTAAGCTTTTTCATTTTAGTTTTTTATAGACAATATTTTATTGGCTATGTTGAATAAATTAGATAATGATGTGTTTAATAAAGATGAAAGTAAAAAGTGAAAAAACACATTTAAACTCGCTGTGCTGTGGTTTAATTTGGGAACATTTTAACAATGGCAAAATAGCCTACTTTTTAAACATATGCAGCTGCATTTTAAATATTTAGAATATATTCAGCAAATTAGTAAATTTGGCATTCAAATCATCATCATCGGCAGTCACTCGAAACGAGTATGACTGTCCTCTCATGGACGACGCCTGTGCGTGACTTTGTTTAATGTGGGGAGACTGGTGCACAGACAGACACCACACATGGTCCTTGACAAATCTGGGTCAGGATCCAGTGGCATGGAGTTCAAGACGACCGGAAACCCTTTTCTGCCACATTCTTCATCCGCCTTCCCAGCCGTTGTGACACTCCACTAAAGTCAGCCATCATCCTCCGCCTGTTCCACCGTTGAAATCTTGGTTGGATTGCTCTTTGTCAGGGATCTCCCCCTCGACCTTACTGCCATGGGTGGCCGTACCAGGAGCATAGCTCCAGACGGCATCGCTCTCAGGATATCAGGACCACACAAGCTTCTTCACCACGACAAGGTGACAATCCCCAGAGAAGGATTCAAATATGAAAGCCTGAACAGGTGGAGTTCTTTTAGAAAGTTAAGTCTGGAGTTGGGTTGTGTTGGGGTGAGAGGTGGTGGTCTTTAAAATTATGCAGAAGCATGTTAGCACTTTGATAGAAGTGGAAGCAGATACCTCCACTTGTGGAGAAATGTAAAATGAGGGTCCATAAATATGAAAATCGCAAAAAAAGAAAAAAATGCTGAGAATTGTGGACGCAGTTCAGACCATCACACAAACCAACCTCCATTCCATTGACTCCAATGGAATGGAGGTTGGTTTCACGCTACCAACCTCCATTGGTAGGAGGAGGATGGAGGTTGGTAGCGTGAAACCAACCTCCATTTCACGCTACCTGTGCAAGGCCACCAGCATAATCAAGAATGAGTATCAGCCCGATCCTCTTCTCCCTATTCCATCGGGAAGGAGGTACAGAAGTGTGAAAACGCAAACCTCTAGATTCAGGTACAATTTCTTCTCAGCTGTCATCAGGCAACTGAAGCATCCTCTCAACAACTGAGAGCGGTCCAGAGCTACCCTCAACCTCATTAGAGACCCTCAAACTATATTTAATCGTACTTTACTGGAATTATCTTGTTCCATACGTTATTCCCTTCACATTGTATATGTACACTGTGGACAGATTCATTGTAACCATGTATAGTCTTTCTACTGACTGGAAAGCACACAACAAAAAGCTTTTCCCTCTACCTCAGTACACATGGCAATAAGCTAAACTAAACCGCCAATAATGAATTCAGAAAATATATTTATTTCCCTGAAAATGTATTTACAAAGTGTGATTTTCGACCAGGTAAAATAAGTATTGTTGACGGTTTCAAACGGAAGCTGTACAATAGAAATAAATAGAAGGATATGTGACAGGGCAATGCAAAAAAGCAGGCTTGAAAAATGTTTATGTGGAGCATAAAAAACTATCTTTATTCTTTGGGCTGAATGTCCTGCTTCTTTGTTGTAAATTTTAAATATAGATTTGTCCTTGATTTAATTTCCCACTGTGTTTCAAATTTCTTCCCCCTCGACCAAACACCAAAGAAAATTGGGCGACACGGTGGCACAGCGGTCGAGTTGCTGCCTTACAGCGCCAGAGACCTGGGTTGGATCCTGACTATGAGTGCTATCTGTATGGAGTTTGTACGTTCTGCCCGTGACCTGTGTGGGTTTACCCGGGAACTCCTCCGGTTTCCTCCCACATTCCAAAGACATGCAGGTTTGTAGGTTACTTACTTGATTAAATTGTAAATTGTCACGTGTGTGTAGGAATGTATCAAAACACTTTGCACTGTGTGTTTACTTCATTTTAGTTTAGAGATACAGCATGGAAACAGGCCCTTCAGCCCACTGCGTCCACCCCGACCAGCGATCCCCGCACATTAACACTATCCTACGCACACTAGGGAACAATTTACAATTTTACCTAGCCAATTAACCTACAAACCTGTACGTCTTTGGAGTGTGGGAGGAAACTGGAGTGCCCGGAGAAAACTCACTCGGGTCATGGGGAGCACATACAAACTCCATCCAGACAGCACCCGTAATCAGGATCGATCCTGGGTCTCTGGCCCTGTATGGTAGCAACTCTACTGCTGTGCCACCATGTCGCCCCTTTCAAAAAGAAACATGGCACAATGTATGGCACAACACAATACAATTCAAAATAATTTTAAAAGAATCTCATAAAAAGAAACCGTTGTAGAATCACAGCAGGGCAATCAGTGGCTAAAGAGAAAATGCGATAGGGGGAGGTGTGAATAGTTCCAAAGGAATTTTCATCAGAACTACTTCCAGCTTCCAGTTTTCAATGTAAGCAGCCATTGTTTGCTTTATTCCAGTCGACACTTATTCTATATTTAGCTGAAAACTCTCAAATGTAAAATAATCCAGAACAGGATCCTGAGCATTACGCAAAAAGCAGCCTGAGAATCATCCATTGATGAAAGAATAACAAATAAAGTTGGAAGGAAATATAAATCCTTCCGAAAATAAATCACCTCAATAATGGAGAAAGCATGTGTTTATGAAAAATGAGGTATTTAAGTTTTATTCTATTATCCTATCCTGTATTATATCTTGGCAATGTCTCTCGCAATTGTCTTACTTTTAAATAAGAGACGGCATTAATTTATGTTACTTTACCAAGAATTTATTAATGTGTTCTGCATCTCAATCTTTAATGCAATTATTCTTGTAACTCTTCCACATTTCTTAAGTGTAAACGCAGCACTGAGATTATCCTGAAACCTACTTCTAATTGACTGCACTTCTACTGAGAACATGTTACTTGAGATGGCCACTGAACTTCTGTAACCCTTTTAACCTGACCAGTCTATGCTTTTGTCTGTTTATGGATGAAAGAAAAATGAATTCATTAAAAATACTCCTGCATTAAAAAGGGAGAATTGGGTTCTATTTTTTTATATCGACATCTACCATTAGCATCTGACACTTTAAAAAAAACTCCCATGGATGTGAGCAACGCAAAATGTTTCTTTTTATTACAGATTCTAGTCGTCTTGAGGAGGCAATGTTCTGCATTCTTCTTGTCTTTACCCGTGGTCATCTTTACGATGATGTAGGCATTCATTTTTATGAAAACAACATTGTCGACAAACTTTGAATGGATCAGAACAAAAAATAAATAAAAGTGCTAACTTGTTTTGTAAAACCAATTCCATAGCCAATCAGATCATGGCTCTTGAAATACATGTCCAAGTGCCTTTGAGAGTTTTGTTCCTACCATCCTTTTCTATCAAGTATGAAAGGATTGTTTTTAACTTTCAAAAACACTCTTCCAAACCACCCTGTTAATTCATTGTTTCTCATGTTAGTGCAGTTCAATTACATTTTATGATGCTTTATAAAATAAATATTATGTTGCCTAGGTCCATTCCTGGAGAAACTCAAAATGGTCCTGAGAATAAGCAGTACTCACTCTGCATTGTACTGCATTGTCACCTTCCTAAAGTGGCAAGAATACATGCCATTTAGTTTAGAAGATTGAAGTCCTCTCTCTAGCTTCTGAAGAAATTATGTTAACTCAGGTACTTTTGAAGAACCCAAGTTTATTTATTTGTCACGGTTTGCCCACTTCAAAGGTGTAAACTCCTTTGACACAGTAAATAATTCAGTAATATTCCCTAAAATATGCTAATTTACTAAAATTTACTAATTCAGTAAAAAGATCTGGCAAGACTTTTCTTACACTCCAAATGTTGAATAGAAGAGGCATGAAAATTGTTAATATTAGAAGAGATTACTCTTCTATTAACTTGCTGTGTTGCTTAATATCAATATTTCTTTCAGCTTGTGAATTAAATGACCATTTAAAATTACAGCAGAAATGTTGATCTGCAGTGATCTTTACCAAAATCAAAGAGTTCAGTTCTGGGCACCGTTATAGGAAAGATATTGTCAAGCTTGAAAGGGTTCAGAGAAGATTTACCAGGATGTTTCCAGGGCTAGAGGGTGTGAGCTATAGGGAGAGGTTGAGTAGGCTGGGACTCTATTCCTTGGAGTGCAGGAGGATGAAGGGTGATCTTATAAAGATGTATAAAATCATGAGAGGAATAGATCGGTTAGATGCGCAGTCTCTTGCCCAGGGTAGGGGAATTGAGGACCAGATGATATAGATTCAAGGTGAAGAGGAAAAGATTTAATAGGAATCTGAGGGGTAACTTTTTCACATAGGGTGGTGGGTGTATGGAACAAGCTGCCAGATGAGGTAGTTGAGGCTGGGACTATCCCAACGTTTAAGAAACAGTTAGACAGGTACATGGCTAGGACAGGTTTGGAGAGATATGGACCAAGCACAGGCAGGTGGGACTAGTGTAGCTGTGACACGTGTGGGCAAGTTGGGCCAAAGGGCCTGTTTCCAAACGGTATCACTCTAACTCATTACAAAAAAAAAGTAATAAAAAATGGACTGTAATTTTGGTATGAAAATTCTACATGAAGAAATACACTTCAACCAAACAATGCTGATTTTTCAGACATTCCCCAAGAAATAGCAGTGCCATATTACATGTCCACCTTGTTCTTTAGTCTTGTGACTGGGTATCATACAAGGAAGATATTGGTAAGGAGTGGAGCTAAGAATATAAATGAAAACAAGTAACCCATATTCATTTTAGTTTAGTTTAGTTTAACGATACAGCATAGGAACAGCCTCTTTTGGCTCACAAAGTCCATGCTGACCATTGACCACTAGTTCAATGTTATCCATTTTCTTATCCACTCCCTGCACATGAGGGAATTATCATACAAACCCCCTCATCTTTTGGATGTGGGAGAAAATTGGAATGTCCAAAAGAAATCCACATGGTCACAGGAAGAACATGCAAACTCTACACAGACACAACCAATGTCAGGATCAAACCCGGGTCTCTGGCTCTGTGAGGCAGCAGCTCCACCAGGTGCACCATTGCTTGTTTTATTTTCCTATCAATGCTAATATTTATAACTGTTTGAGAAGCATTCGTAATGTTTTGAACAGTTTTGGTCCTTAAAACTGATTAAGGGCCAATCTGACCCTTTTTTAAAATCTGATCGCTGACATTACAATAACAGTGAAAGTTTTACATCTACAGGTATAAATTTTCCTTATGATTTCAAAAATCCAATCTTCTATAAATTTGGTTCATTATTTCCCGAGATATTTACTAAAATGTATAACCAAACTGACATTTAAAAAAAATACTAGACCAAGTGCAGACCCGTTGGGTCTGTTCCCCCAATGTGCGGTTGCAGGGGAGGGAGGGCGGGGCAGCATGTCCCTGAGGGTGGGTGAGGGGGGTAGAGAGGGGTGGGGTAAGGGAGAGGAGAGGGGAAGGTGAGAGGAAAGGGGTTATGGGGAAGAGGGGAGGAAAAGGAGGTGGAGGGGAGAGGAGAGGGGGAGAAAGAGGGGTAGGGGAGGTGGACAGAGAGTGGATGGGGAGGAAGAGAGAGAAAGGAGAGGGAGAGAGGTGGGGAGAGAGAGAGGGGGTGAGAGAGGAGGGGAGAGAAAGAGAAAGGAGAGGTGGGGAGGGGAAGAGTGGGGAGTGAGGGGAAGAGGAGTAGCAGGGAGTGGTGCAAGAGCGAGGGGAAGGGGGTGGGGGGGAGATGGGGATGAAGAGGGTGGGGGAGAGAGGGGGTGGGAGTGGTGAGGAGAGAGGGGGAGAGGAGAGGGGGGTGGGGGAATGTGTGAGAGGGTTCGGGGAGGGGTTGAGAGAGGGGTGGGAGGGGAAGGGGAGAGAGGGGGGAGAGTGTGGAGGGAGGGGGAGAGGTAGGGGAGAGAGAGGGAAGAGTGGAGGGAGGGGGAGAGTGGTAGGGGAGGGGGAAGAGTGAGGAGGGAGGGGGAAAGCGGAGAGAGGGGGAAGAGTGGGGAGGGGGAGGGAAGGGAGGGGGGAGAGAGGGGTGGGGGAGGGAGGGAGGGGGAAAGGTGGTGAATGGGGGAGAGAGAAGTGGAAGTGGGGAGGGAGGGTGAGAGGTGTAGGGGAGAGTGGTGGAAGTGGGAGAGAGGGAGGGGGAAGGGGGAGTGGTGGAAGAGGGGGAGAGGAGTAGGGGAAAGGGGTGGGGGAGATAGAGAGGGAAGGGAGAGAGAGGGTGGGGAGGGAGAGAGGTGGGGTGGGAGAGGGGTGGGGGAAGGGAGAGAGAAGTGGAAGAGTGGGGAGGGAGGGGGAGAGGGGTAGGGGAAGTGGTACAGTGTCCCCCTAGTCACATGTGTGGGCGATATTAGGTGGTACAGTGTCCCCCTAGTCACATGTGTAGAGGATGAGGTACAGTGTCCCCCTAGTCACATGTGTAGAGTATGAGGTACAGTGTCCCCCTAGTCACATTTGTGGGGGAAGTGGTACAGGTCCCCCTAGTCACATGTGTGGGGGATGCGGTACAGTGTCCCCCTAGTCACATGTGTGGGGGAAGTGGTACAGTGTCCCCCTAGTCACATGAGTGGGGGATATTATGTGGTACAGTGTCCCCCTAGTCACATGTGTGGGGGAAGTGGTACAGTGTCCCCCTAGTCACATGAGTGGGGGATATTATGTGGTACAGTGTCCCCCTAGTCACATGTGTGGGGGAAGTGGTACAGGTCCCCCTAGTCACATGTGTGGGGGATGAGGTACAGTGTCCCCCTAGTCACGTGTGGGCGAAGCGGTACAGTGTCCCCCTAGTCACATGTGTGGGGGAAGTGGTGCAGTGTCCCCCTAGTCACATGTACAGGGTGGGTGGGGCAGCAGTCTCTGAGCGTGGATGAGGGGGTTAGAGAGGGGTGGGGTAAGGGGAAGGGGAGGGGAGAGGAGAGGGGAAGGTGAGAGGAGAGGGGTTATGGAGAAGAGGGAAGGAAAGGGAGGTGGAGGGGAGAGGAGAGTGGGAGAAACGGGTAGGGGAGAGGTGGAGAGAGAGTGGAGGGGGAGGGAGAGAGAGTGAAAGGAGAGGGAGAGAGGTGTGGAGAGAGAGAGGGAAAGGAGAGGGGGAGAGGTGGGAAGGGGAAGGAGAGGGGAAGAGTGGTGAGTGAGGGGAAGAGGGGTAGCAGGGAGTGGTGCAAGAGCGATGGGAAGGTAGTGGGGGGGAGATGGGGATGAAGAGGGGTGGGAGAGAGACGGGGTGGAAGCAGTAAGGAGAGAGGGAGATGGAGAGGGGGAGAGGGAGGAGGAGAGAGGGGTGGGGGAAGGTGTGAGAGGGTTCAGGGAGGGGTGGGAGGGGAAGGGAGAGAGGGGGAAGAGTGTGGAGGGAGGAGGAGGGGTAGGGGAGAGAGGGAAGAGTGCAGGGAGGGGGAGAGTGGTAGGGGGAGGGGGAAGAGTGAGGAGGGAGGGGGAAAGCAGAGAGAGGGGGAAGAGTGGGGGGAGGGAAGGGAGGGGGGAGAGAGGGGTGGGGGAGGGAGATGGGGAAAGGTGGGGGATGGGGAGAGAGAAGTGGAAATGGGGAGGGAAGGTGAGAGGCGTAGGGGAGAGTGGTGGAAGTGGGAGAGAGAGGGGGATGGGGGAGTGGTGGAAGAGGGAT